>CM051234.1:618321360-618956360 GCA_027917425.1 Gastrophryne carolinensis | reverse complement strand
CCACTGCCCGCATTTAACCCCTTGATCTCTCTTTACTCTCTGCATTTAGCCCCTTGTACCCCCCCCCCCCCACTGTCCTTCCCCCTGGGGCAGTTCAGGATCCCCCAGGTGGGAGGAGGGGGGAGTAAGCCTGCCCTGGAGTTCCATAGACTCCAGGCTGGGTTTTGGTCCACTTTAAACACCTGTAAACATTAAATGCGAATTATATGGGAGGATACAGAGAAAATTTTTGAAAGTGGACCAAAACCCTGAATAGTCAATAGTTTTGACTATCCTGGGTTTTGGCCCTTTCTCCGGGGGCACTTTGATCGAGGGTGTCCCGCTGTGTGAAACCCCCAGGACGTCAAGCCCAGCTCACCTTTTCCCCGTCCCACGGCCCGTCTAACAGACCATTTGTGAATGGCCAGCGCGGGCACGCTCCCTGTTAGAGGGAAGCGGAGGATGCAGCCGTCAGAGCTGCTTCTCTTCGGGAAGAGGTGAGTGAGATCGGGCGATCTGGTGGGTTTCACACAGTGGGGTACCCCCAATCGGGGTGCCCCCGTGGAAAGGACCAAAATCCTGGATAGTCAAAATCCTGGGTTTTGGTCCACCTTAACTGTAACTTTGCAACAGCTTTTGCTTGTCTCTTGAATGTGATTTTTGGACTTTTGCCAGATTGACTGCAGTTTTTCAGTTATGTCAAGTTATAACAGTAGATGGTGCTGTTACCAACGTTAATCTGTAGTCTCTCTATGCATATTTCTTTGGTGTTGTATTTTCTTGTATATTCAGCTCTGCTCTATAATTTCTTTTTATTGTCTCTGTTATTTGCCATGTAAGGTGACGTTCTCTTACTGCATTCATGTTCCAGTAAAGCCAGTTGAGCCCAGTGATAAGGATAAAGTCCAGTGACCAAGTGTGGCCCAGGCAGAGCAAAGCCCAGAACGGGAGACATTGATATATAGAAGCTTTTCAGAGACATATCCGGTATACAAGTAAGACTGTTCTTATATATAAAGGAGGGAGAATGGCCAGCAGCTTAGAGCTTAAACCGGACCTTCAGTATGATTTAGTGAAAAGCCCAAACCCTTAAAAAACGATCCCCCAGCATATAAAATTAATATATTTTAAGTTTTTAGTCACTTACTTATTATTCTTTTCCCCACTGGGCTGCAACTCTGTTCAGGACTTTAGGATACGGGCGCCGCCATCTGAGGAGAGGAGAGGAGAGTGGGAGGGTTATAGGGTTATATACAGGGGGAGGGTTATAGCTGTGCTTTGCTCAGACAGAGCAGAGCTGGGGTCAGGAAAAGGTCAGCAATCCCAGAATGTAGAACAGCACAGTCAGAAGGCACTTCCTGTTTGCAGGCTGCCTGATGCCCCATGAGCCACCATCTTGAATGTTTAAAGGCTCATAAGTTGCAGTAGATGCAGGTAGGATGATTTTTAATGTGAGCAATCTGTATGTACAGGGTGTGAGAAACGTATAAGATAACCGCTTATTCAGGATGAAGGACCACTTTAAACTCTCACTGGCCAATCTGAACAATAACAATTATCAGCTATGGAAGTTTAAATGCTATTATCCAGAGATGACTTGTGAGAGGTTATCACAACAGAGAGGCCACAGGATAATTATCAGGACTGGGAGAGGAAAAACAGACAGGCACGGGCCACCATAAGCTTACTGGTTAAAAACCATCAGCTTATTCACATACGCAGTGAGAATACAGCAAATGGCATGTGGGATGTACTGAAAAGACTGCATGAGAGATCCAGCTTAAACAGCAATTTGCTTCTGCTGAGGAAACTTTACAAAATGAGGCTTAGCAAAGAACATAACAGATAGTCATGCCGCAGCTATATTGTTGTGCAGCTTACCCAATACATATACTACACTGATTAATGCACTGGCGACAAAGCCCGAGACAGATCTGAAACTGGCATTTGTAAAGACCAGGCTCATAGATGAGTATCAGCAAAGAAAGGAACTTGCGCATGACTCCACAGACACCAGAACTGCTCTTAAAGCTACAGACACAAAGATACACAGGAAGAAAACCATGGTGTGCTTTAGATGCAACAAACAAGAACACCTAAAGAGAGACTGTTCTATATGGAAAGCAGAGCAAATGAGACAGCATCCCTCTTATATTATACCACAAAGCCACAATCTCTGATGCATGTGAAGAGCACTGGAATGCCACATTTAAAGTGATAGGCAACCATAAATTTCAAGGCTAGTGCATTGAATCGGGAGCAACCAGTCACATGGCCAGTGATAGAAGCTTTTTTACAGAACTTGATCTGAATAACAAAGAGATTATTTACCTTGCAGATGGAAGTAAAATACATGCAGAGGGGTATGGGATTAGAACCCTTGTATGGCGCAATGATGTAGGACACAATTTAGCCATACCAGTGGAGGATGTGCTTTATGTTCCTGATCTAGAATAAGGACTCTTATCTGTGAAGCGTCTGACAGCCAAGGGACTCACTGTAAAATTCCAAGGTGAATAGTGTTCTATCCTGGGTGACAAGCAGACCATAGCGAGACAGTTAAGGAAAAGGTGAGACTATGTACCCATATACACATGTAGCACAGGCATTTAGGTCACAGACATCCAGAATGCATACAGGAACAACAAAAGAGGAATCTAATAAAGGATCTGATAGTACCCCCCTGTCCTGTGTCAATGTTGCATCAAATCCAAGGTACAAGAGCAACACTTCCTAAAGTCAGTCAGAATACAGCTTCCAGACCACTTGACCTAGTTCACAGTGATGTATGTGGTCCCCTAAACCCACCTACACTTGGAGGTAACAGGTAAATAGTGACTTTCATAGATGACTATTCAAGATACACATTCACTTACCTAATGCAACACAACAGTGAAGTTCTTGACAAATTACAGGACTATGTAGTAAAAACAAGTAACATGTTTCAGAGAAAACCTGTTATACTTTAGAGTGAAAATGGAGGTGAAATTTTAGGACAAAAGGCATAGGAGTACTTAAAGAAGAACAGAATAGAGCATCAAAAGACAGCCCCATACACACCAGAGCAAAATGGGGTAGCTGAAAGTAAGAACCAAACTCTGACTGAAATGGTCAGATGTATGTTGACAGAATCTGGACTACCACAAAAATTCTGGGGTGAGGCAGTGATGACAGCAACTTATTTGCAGATGAGACTCTTTTCTAGAACAGTGGAGAAAATTCCATATGAACTGTGGCACAATGAGCCAAGTGTAAAGCACCTAAGAGTTTGATACAGTGACAATGCTAAGGGTTACAGAATCCTAATCCCAAAAGGAAGTAAGAACAGAAGAAAAAACTATCACTGATCAGCCATCATCTGTAAGTGAGCGCAGAACCTACCAATACAAGCCAAGCACTGCCAGTACTAATGAACTTGAACTTGGGAAGACATATCTCAGCTTTCAGAAGGGGAAGCCACTAAATGGATAAAGGCTCCAAAGGAAGGGATAAAATCCATGCATGGTACCAAAACATGGACACTTACAGAACTACCACCTGGAAGGAAAGCCATTAGTTGTAAAGTGAAGTATAATACAGATGGCACAGTGACCTCGTAGCCAAGGGATATTCTCAAAAATACGGAGAAGATTATGATTAAACTTTTGTTCCAGTAGTTACACATGCTACAATAAGGACTTTGGCCACCACAAGGAGAATGCAAGTGAAACACTTTCATGTGAAAACAGCCTTTCTACATGGCAAGTTCACAGAAGAAATCTAAATGGAACAACCACCAGGGTTCAAAGATGAATAAAGGCCAGAACCAGTATGCAAACTTCAGAGGAGTATTTACAGTCTAAAGCAAGCTGCCAGAGCATAGAATATGAAAATAAATGAGGTGCTTACACATGAAGACTTTCAGAGGAGTGAAGCAGACCCCTGCTTATACACAAAGAGATTGGCAGACAGATGGATCTGTGTGCTTATTTATGTGGACAATATCCTGATTTGCTTTGAGCAAGAAGGGGATGCGATAGGAATACTGCAAACCCCGAATCAGCACTTTGAGACCAAAGATCTTGGAAATATAAATAATTACCTTGGCATTCAGATTGAGAGAGAGGAAGATGGCAGCTTTCTTCTGAACCAAAAGCACAAAATACAAGAAATAATGGAAACATTTGGAACGGAAGATGCCAAACCAGTAAATTCTCCCATGGAAACCAAGGAGATAAACAACCAAGATACACCACTTGCAACTAACACTCAGTACAGGTGAGCAATAGAGAGATTGCTGTACATTACCACTGCTACAAGGCCTGACATTGCAGCAGATATCTGAATCCTATGCAGAAAGGTTTCAATGCAGATGGACTGAATGCTGTAAAGCAAGGCATCTACTCTCTTAAAGGGACTTAACATTACAAGCTACAGTGATAAAAAAAATCTAACAGTGGCTACCTGTTTCTGCTAGCAGGAAGTGCTATAAGTTGGACTAGCAGAAAGTATACTATCATCTACTGAAGCAGAGTACATTGCAGCAGCGCAGGCAAGCCAAGAAGTTCTATGGCTAAGACAACAGTTAACAGACTTGGGTCAACCACAGTTGGAACCAAGGGGAATTTTTGAGGAGAATAAGGATGCCTTTCACTTACGCAGATAGAAAGAGTTAGCTTGAAAAACCAAGCACATTGATGTGAAGTTCCAATTTCTGAGGGATCTTCAAGAGGAGGGACTTCTTGAGTTATTATTCTATTGTCCTACTGAGGATATGACAGCAGATATCTGTTAGGGCGAGCGCTGCGGGCCCATCTCGCAGCACTCCCCTCACCTCCGTTGCTGCTCCCCAGTCCCTCTCCTTAAACGCTCCTGCCGGCGGGCCAGCGGCTTCCAGCGCGGTGGCTGGCCGTGCACCGGCTGCTCCCAGTCGTCTTCCTCCTCGTGCTGCTTCCTTGCATGGTTCGGTGCGCGCACGCCCCGTCCACTAGAGGGCGCGCGTGCCGGATTCCTGAAATTTAAAGGGCCTGTACACCACTGATTGGTGCCTGGTCATCCAATCCTGCATCCACTTCCCCTATTTAAGGGGCACTTCCTTTTCCATCAGTGCTGGATCTTGGTCTTCCTTTGTATGCAGAAAGTCTGTTGTTTTCAGTATTGCTCACCCGTGTACCGACCTTTGCCTGTCCCCGACTCTGAACCTGTGCTGCCAGCCCTGACCTCTGCTTGAACTTTTACATCGCCTTTTTGCCTGCCTCCTTTGTACCACGCATTACCTCGGCTGACTGTGTGGCTGAGCTGCCATTGGGGGGCAGCGACCTAGGGGTCACTCGTTGCTGCAAGACCAACCTGCTTTGCGGCGGGCTCTGGTGAATACCGGTGGCCTCTTAGACTCCGCTCCCCTGACGCGGCACTCGCTATCAGTAACACGGTCACAGCGGATCCACACCTGTGCCGCCTCACCCGGTCTGTGACAGTAAGATCCGGCCAGACCTGTTCCTGCCTCTGCTCCACTTCCCGGCCTGCCTGCAATTTATTAGGTCTTCTCAGATGTTTTACTGCAAAAAGCAAGCGGAGGTACTTCCGCCTCATCGATCTTATGATTGTCCTATCGACCTCTTGCCGGGTACTACTCCACCTTGTGGCAGAATCTATCCTCTCTCGGCTCCTGAGAATGTCAGAGTATATACAGGAGAATCTCCAAAGAGGCTTCATATGGAGATCTTCCTCTCCTGCAGGCGCAGACTTCTTCTTTGTGGCCAAGAAAGATGGCTCTCTTCACCCCTGCATTGACTACCGTGACCTGATTACTGAATTATTTGATCGACTTCGGGGTGCCAGGATCTTCACTAAACTCAAACTAAGAGGGGCCTATAATCTGATACGTATACGCGAGGGCGATGAGTGGAAGACCGCCTTTACCACCAGCAATGGCCACTTTGAATACCTAGTGATGCCCTTTGGACTTTGCAATGCACCCGCCTTATTCCAGGAATACGTGAACGACATATTCCGGGACTTGCTTTACTCCTGCGTGGTAGTGTATCTGGATGATATACTCATCTTCTCTTCTAATCCTGAAGAACATCACCGCCACGTCCGGCAAGTCCTGTCTCGCCTCCATCGTCTATACGCCAAGTTGGAGAAGTGCATATTTGATCAGACCTCTCTACCTCTCTAATTATTATCGCCAGTTTATTCCCCACTTTTCGACTATATTGTGGCTCTCACAAAAAAGAACGCTAATGCTAAGTCGTGGCCTCCTCAGGCTGAAGAGTCCTTTAATACTCTTAAAAATTCTTTCACTTCTGCTTCGGTGCTTTCAAGACCAGATCCAGCGAGACCCTTTGCCCTTGAGGTAGATGCCTCCTCCATTGGAGCTGGAGCCGTGCTTACTCAAAAACCTGCTACTGGCAGGACTCTCACCTGCTGTTTCTTTTTGAAAACGTTTTCTCCGGCAGAGAGGAATTACTCCATTGGAGATCGGGAATTACTCGCCATCAAGTTGGCATTGGAGGAGTGGAGACATCTCTTGGAAGGTTCTGCCTACCTTGTTACCATCTTTACCAACCACAAGAATCTGTCTTACTTAGAAACTGCCCAGCGGTTAAACCCTTGACAAGCCTGATGGTCGTTATTTTTTGCCCGTTTCTACTTTCAAATCCACTTCTGTCCAGCCGTCAAGAACATAAGGGCGGACGCCCTTTCTCGTTCCTCGGACGTCTCTGGGTCGGAATCTACTCCACAGAATATTATCCCTCCTGAATGTCTAGTCCACTCTGCTCCCGCAACCCTGGTACAGGCACCACCTGGAAAGACCTTTGTGCCTCCTCGCCAGCGTTGCAGATTATTAAAATGGGGACATTCTTCTCATGTAGCTGGCCATGCAGGTATCTCTCATTTCCAGATATTATTGGTGGCCCTCCTTAGAGAAGGATGTGACGGAATTCATTCTGGCTTGTACCATCTGTGCACGTGACAAGACTCCTCGCCATAGGCTGCAGGCTTACTTCTTCTCCTACCTATTCCAGACACTCCATGGTCACACATTGCTATGGACTTCATTTCTGACCTCCCTCCTTCACATGGCAACACCGTTATTTGGGTGGTAGTAGATAGGTTCTCTAAGTCGGCGCATTTTACACCTTTGCCTGGTCTCCCTTCGGCTCCTCAGCTGGCGAAACACTTCCTTATGCATATCTTTCGATTTCATGGGCTGCCCGCACACATCGTGTCTGACAGAGGAGTGCAATTTGTTGGGGTTCTTTGTAAGCAAATGAAGATTAAGTTGGACTTTTCTTCTGCTTATCATCCCCAGTCAAATGGCAAATGGAAAGAGTAAACCAAGTCCTCGGCCATTATCTTCGCCATTTTGTTTCCGTGCGTCAAGATGATTGGGTGGACCTTCTACCCTGTGCGGAGTTCTCATATAACTTTAAGAATTCTGAATCTACGAGAAATCCCCGTTCTTTGTGGTGTATGGTCGTCATCCTCTTCCGCCACTGCCTTTGTCCACGTCTTCTGAAGTACCCGCCGTGGAAGAACTCACACAAGATTTTTCCACCACCTGGCAAGAGACTCAACGTGCTCTTTTTCAAGCTTCCGCTCGTATGAAAATCAGCGCTGATAAAAAGAGAAGAACTCCTCCTGTTTACTCTCCTGGAGATAAGGTGTGGCTTTCGGCAAAATACATCTGCTTCCGAATTCCCAGCTACAAATTGGGTCACCGCTATCTGGGTCCTTGTAAGATCAAGCAACAGATCAATCCGGTTTGCTATAAGCTTCACCTTCCAGCATCTCTTCGTATTCCTAACTCCTTCCACGTCTCTCTTTTGAAGCCAGTAATTTGCAATCGTTTTTCTCTGAAAAGCCCGTTCCAATTTCTGGTACCGCGGATGTTTTCACGGTGAAAGAGATTCTGGCCTCTAAAGTCTCCAGAGGCAAAAGATATTTTTTGGTTGATTGGGAAGGCTATGGTCCAGAGGAAAGATCTTGGAAATCCGAGGAGAACATTCTGGACCATAGTCTCATCTCATATTTTCTTGGTCCCAAGAAAAGGGGGAGACCCAAGGGGGGGTACTGTTAGGGGGAGCGCTGCGGGCCCATCTCGCAGCACTCCCCTCACCTCCGTTGCTGCTCCCCAGTCCCTCTCCTTACCCGCTCCTGCCGGCGGGCCCGCGGCTTCCGGCACGGCGTCTGGCCGTGCGCCGGCTGCTCCCAGCCGTCTTCCTCCTCCTCATGCTGCTTCCTTGCATGGTTCGGTGCACGCACGCACGCCCCCGTCCACTAGAGGGCGTGCGCGCCGGATTCCTGAAATTTAAAGGGCCTGTACACCACTGATTGGTGCCTGGTCATCCAATCCTGCATCCACTTCCCCTATTTAAGGGGCGCTTCCTTTTCCATCAGTGCCAGATCTTGGTCTTCCTTTGTATGCAGAAAGTCTGTTGTTTTCAGTATTGCTCACCCGTGTACCGACCTTTGCCTGTCCCCGTCTCTGAACCTGTGCTGCCAGCCCTGACCTCTGCTTGAGCTTTTACATCGCCTTTTGCCTGCCTCCTTTGTATCACGCATTACCTCGGCTGACTGTGTGGCTGACCCGCCGTTGGGGGGTAGCGACCTGGGGGTCACTCCCCTGACGCGGCACTCACTATCAGTAACACAGCGGATCCACACCTATGCCGCCTCACCCGGTCCATGACAATATCCTTATTAAACCCCTGACCGCTGAAAGATGCTCAAGGCTTACAAAAAAGATGGGTTTAAAAGACTAAGTCTCAGCTGTTGGGAAGGGGGTGTTGTAGATATGATATTTTGCACAGGGGCGTAGCTGTCACCCCTGTTGTATTTTAAGTCATTTAAGTCATGTAGAAATCCAAAGGAAGTGCTCCTCTCATTCTCTCAGTGTACACACTGTACACCTTGCTCTCAGTGGAAGGTTACTACACACAGGCTAGATTAAAGAGGACCAAAACCCATTTTACCAGGCCCTGCAGACTAGGACTGGGTTACTCCTTGCCTTAAAGACATCCTGATTTTGGGATGCCCAGCAGTTTGTAACCCCCTGGTTCCTCATATAATCATTCTGATCCTTAACCCACAGTGCATGCACGGGTCACTGGCAGAATGGAGCGAGGATGCTGCTGCAGGCAAGCTTTGCCACAGCCATGGGATTAAGGGCCTAGGGGAGTATACAGGGGAAATCAGGGGGTTTCACACTGCTGGGCATCCCAGATCAGGGGTGCATTTGTAATGATGCCAGTCGAGATGGCCACCTCAGGCAGGTCCACCTACAGGAGGGACCAATTACAAGTACATTGGTAGTTCAGAAGGAATCAGGACACCACTGCACGTTGGTTTATGAATTCAAAAAATTCAACTTTTTTTTTTTGTTGAATCTATTTTGAATAGGAGTGTGTTTGTATGTAGAGGTGGACTGACCATAGGGAGAACTGGTGGGCCACACTGCTTTAGGGCTACTTGGGCTGGGAATAGCCTCCAGCATGTAGTCCACCTCTTCAGTACCATCAGTTATCACATATCCAGCCAGCCCATGATCTGATCCTGCAATGCTATAGCATCAGCTGATAAATGCATAAACTGAATGGCTCAGAAGTTCCTTGGAGACAGGGCTAAGGAGCTCATGGGCTGGACAGGTCTTGCAAATTTTAGGCATGATTTTTGATCCCAGTCCAGTTAGTGTGTGGTTGTTACCAATAGCCTTAGATCCATTACAATAGCAGTGAATGTACTGTACATGAGAAATACTTTTTTTAAAGAAGGTTTAAAGAAAAATTATTGTATATAAAAATATTTTTTAACCCTATTTGTGATTACATTTCAGATTTAAATGAACCAACACCCGTGCGGTGCCGGTGTTGGTCTCGGCAGCTATGATCCAGCTGGACGCTAGAGCCCCCCACAAATAAACTCCACTAATGCCCGTAAATCTTACCTTTCCATCAGTCTCCTGCCGGGAATCGAGTGCCGCGGTTGGCCTGCCGGCACCCACGTGGGCACCGCGTGGCCAATCGCTCCGCTGGATTCCTGGTGGATTCGCCACGCAGGTGTTGTTCCGCTTTGGATAGGCACAGACACAGTTTAACCTCGATGGATGAAACAAAATATCCAGAAGAAATGGACATGAAACAAAACAAAAGAAGAGAGACTCTGCCCTCTCATTTAAACTAACATTTAAAAATGTTAGTGCACGACCTGGTCATTTCCCGACTGGACTACTGCAACATCCTTCCTTGTGGCTTACCAACTAACAGACTGGTACCCCTCTAATCTATCCTGAACCCTAAAATATCAAGAGTTATAATACCGCGCTGAAAGTATCTTTACAATCCTATTATCCTGGAATATATTTTAAAAAACATACAATCACCCACAGGCTCAATGTTATAAATAAGGAATAATACTTCAAATAAAAATAAACAGATAGAGCCAAAGGTAATATTCCAGCACTTGACATATTGTATTAAAGTGGACCAAAACCCAGGATTTTTACTATCCTGGGTTTTGGTCATTGCCCCGCTGTGGAAACCCCCCCAGGTCGACTGAACATACTGACCTCCTTCCGGTCCTACGACGCATGCGCGGCAGCACGTACAATCAGTGCGCTCGGATGCTCTGGAGCCCCTGCGTCCAGGAGCTCGCCTAATACGAACAGATCCGAGTGTGCTGGTGGCCGCACTCCCCACTACCCTCTAACAAGGAGCGTGCCCGCCCTGGCCAATCACAAATGCCTGGCGTGGGCACATGCGCATGTGCCGTTGGACTGGGAAAAAAGGTGAGTTTATGGGCTACCCTGGGGGTTTTACACAGCAGAGCATCCCAATTCTGGTTGCCCCGGGGGAGGGAATCGACTGGCCCGGGAATCCTATAGATTCCTGGACCGATCTCCCTGGGTTTTGGTCCTGTTTAGCATAAACATACACACAAGACAAGGCTACACGTGGGACTGGCACAAAAGGCTACCACTTCAAATTGCCACTCAAGACAATTTTATTCAAGTATCAAAATAGATCGTGTCACATGTCATGGGGGCCCCCCCTCATGCAGCCATCACAGCCACACTAACAGCCACACTCTTCCCCGGGTCTTCACCGTTATTTCGGCCATTTGTAAAGAGCTCTGTATGGAGTGTTGTGTCCCAACAACAGGGCTAAGTTCATAAGCACACTCTCGCACTGTTCTTAGAATGGATACATTTCCAGCTTATCTCACAGCAGCAGTTGTTCATAAGTAATGGGAAGAGAGCCTCCACAGACTTGCTCACATGCCGCTCATGCTTTGCGCAGCACTGCCCAGATTTTTCCTTCATAAATATGGATGGCAGAAATTGATCTGGTACATGGCGCAATCGTTTCATAAATTAGGCCCTTAGACGCAGCCTCTGCTCTACCGCCAGCCTTCTCCTGCCCCCCAAACCCCCCCCCCCCGGTCACCTCCTCTCATGCTCGGCTCCAGGACTTCTCATGTGCCGCTCCAATATTCTGGAATGCGGCGCTACATGGCGCAATTGTTTGATAAATAAGGCCCTTAGACGCAGCCTCCGCTCTGCCGCCAGCCTTCTCCTGCCCCCCCTGGTCACCTCCTCTCATGCTCGCCTCCAGGACTTCTCCTGTGCCGCTCCAATCTTCTGGAATGCGGCGCTACATGGCGCAATTGTTTCATAAATAAGGCCCTTAGACGCAGCCTCCGCTCTGCCGCCAGCCTTCTCCTGCCCGCCCCCCCCCGGTCACCTCCTCTCATGCTCGCCTCCAGGACTTTTCATGTGCCGCTCCAATCTTCTGGAATGTGGCGCTACATGGCGCAATTGTTTCATAAATAAGGCCCTTATGACGCAGCCTCCGCTCTGCCGCCAGCCTTTTCCCCCCCCCGGTCATCTCCTCTCATGCTAGCCTCCAGGACTCCTCACGTGCCGCTCCAATCTTCTGGAATGCCTAAACTGACCATTTCTTGGGGTCCTCAAAGTGGGACAGTTTAAACCAGTATGCGGGTGATGGGTTTGGTAGGGGTGTGGTTTAGCGTGTGGCTTAAAGCGGTCCTTCACTCTAAATAAGAGCCTATTTTATATGGTTCCCACACCCTGTACATACATATTGCTCATATTTATAATCATCCTACCTGCATCTACTGCATGTTATGAGTCTTTAAACATTCAAGATGGCGGCTCATTGATCATCTGGCAGCCTGCAAACAGGAAGTGCCTTCTGACTGTATCACTCTGCATTCTGGGATTGCTGACCTTTTCCTGACCCCAGCTCTGCTCTGTCTGTGCAGAGCACAGCTATAAACCCCCCCTGCACTTCCCCCCCTTTGCTCTCCTCAGTATGTGATGCTTCTGAGGCAAGATGGCGGCGCCCGCATGCTAGAGTCCTGAACAGAGTTGAGGCCCAGTGAGGGAAAGAATAAGTAAGTGACTAAAACTGTAAAATATATTAATTTTAGATGCTGGGGAATAGTTTTTTAAGGGTTTGGGCTTTTCAATAAATCATGCTGAAGGTCCGGTTTAATTACGGGTCACATGCTCTAGGAATATTTGGTCCATAAAAGATGTTGGTGATGGAGCCAATGCTCAGAAGTCCATATATTCCACTGCCACCATTCAACCACCCAGACATCAAGCATTCGGCATGTGGTGGGACAGTCTTCCCCATGTCAGCAAAGAGGGACATTTACTGTAGGTTTTCCCAGAGTTTCCAGAGGGACAGTGGGCCTCAAAATGGACTGTGCCACCGAATATACAAAAAGAACACACACCCCTGCACCACCCTTAATCCAAAGGATCAAGAATGTATATATCTATGCAACTCAGGTGTGCCGATATGGGATGCCCCGAAAATATATATGTGGCCCCAGCAGCCACCCAAAGAGCACCACCACCCTAACCTTTACATTTATATAACCATTACAGGTTTTATTTAAATTAAAGAGCTCATAACAAACTTTTAAAAACATTCATCTCCACAGGAGACTCGCAGGCCAAAATGTGTCATTGTGCATCCAAATATACAAAATAATTAATGAAAAAGATATGTGTATAAAATGTGCCAATATACTAATATACAGTAAGTTCACAATCAACAAAGAGTGCCAATGCACATCTAAAGTGCCAATGCATATCTAAAGTGCCAGTGCATATCTAAAGTTCCAATGCATATCTAAAGTGCTAGTGCATATCTAAAATGCCAGTGCATATCTAAAGTGCCAATGCATATCTAAAGTGCCAATGCATATCTAAAGTGCCAATACATATCTAAAGTGCGAATGCATATCTAAAGTGCCAATGCATATCTAAAGTGCGAGTGCATATCTAAAGTGCCAGTGCATATCTAAAGTGCCAGTGCATATCTAAAGTGCCAATGCATATCTAAAGTGCTAGTGCATATCTAAAATGCCAGTGCATATCTAAAGTGCCAATGCATATCTAAAGTGCCAATGCATATCTAAAGTGCCAATGCATATCTAAAGTGCCAATACATATCTAAAGTGCCAATGCATATCTAAAGTGCCAATGCATATCTAAAGTGCGAGTGCATATCTAAAGTGCCAATGCATATCTAAAGTGCTAGTGCATATCTAAAATGCCAGTGCATATCTAAAGTGCCAATGCATATCTAAAGTGCCAATGCATATCTAAAGTGCCAGTGCATATCTAAAGTACCAATGCATATCTAAAGTGCCAGTGCATATCTAAAGTGCCAGTGCATATCTAAAGTGCCAATGCATATCTAAAGTGCCAGTGCATATCTAAAGTGCCAATGCATATCTAAAGTGCCAGTGCATATCTAAAGTGCCAATGCATATCTAAAGTGCCAGTACATATCTAAAGTGCCAATGCATATCTAAAGTGCCAATGCATATCTAAAGTGCGAGTGCATATCTAAAGTGCCAATGCATATCTAAAGTGCGAGTGCATATCTAAAGTGCGAGTGCATATCTAAAGTGCCAATGCATATCTAAAGTGCCAGTGCATATCTAAAGTGCCAATGCATATCTAAAGTGCGAGTGCATATCTAAAGTGCGAGTGCATATCTAAAGTGCGAGTGCATATCTAAAGTGCCAGTGCATAACTAAAGTGCCAATGCATATCTAAAGTGCCAGTGCATATCTAAAGTGCCAATGCATATCTAAAGTGCCAGTGCATATCTAAAGTGCCAATGCATATCTAAAGTGCTAGTGCATATCTAAAGTGCCAGTGCATATCTAAAGTGCCAGTGCATATTCTAAAGTGCCAATGCATATCTAAAGTGCCAATGCATATCTAAAGTGCCAGTGCATATCTAAAGTGCCAGTGCATATCTAAAGTGCCAATGCATATCTAAAGTGCCAGTGCATATCTAAAGTGCCAGTGCATATTCTAAAGTGCCAATGCATATCTAAAGTGCCAGTGCATATCTAAAGTGCCAATGCATATCTAAAGTGCCAGTGCATATCTAAAGTGCCAATGCATATCTAAAGTGCCAGTGCATATTCTAAAGTGCCAATGCATATCTAAAGTGCCAGTGCATATCTAAAGTGCCAATGCATATCTAAAGCGCCAGTGCATATCTAAAGTGCGAGTGCATATTTAAAGTGCCAGTGCATATCTAAAGTGCCAGTGCATATCTAAAGTGCCAATGCATATCTAAAGTGCCAATGCATATCTAAAGTGCCAGTGCATATCTAAAGTGCCAATGCATATCTAAAGTGCATATCTAAAGTGCCAGTGCATATCTAAAGTGCCAATGCATATCTAAAGTGCCAGTGCATATCTAAAGTGCCAGTGCATATCTAAAGTGCCAGTGCATATCTAAAGTGCCAATGCATATCTAAAGTGCCAGTGCATATCTAAAGTGCCAGTGCATATCTAAAGTGCCAATGCATATCTAAAGTGCCAGTGCATATCTAAAGTGGCAATGCATATCTAAAGTGCCAGTGCATATCTAAAGTGCCAGTGCATATCTAAAGTGCCAATGCATATCTAAAGTGCCAGTGCATATCTAAAGTGCCAATGCATCTTTAAAGTGCCAGTGCATATTTAAAGTGCCAATGTATATCAAAAGTGCCAGTGCATATCTAAAGTGCCAGTGCATATCTAAAGTGCCAGTGCATATCTAAAGTGCCAATGCATATCTAAAGTGCCAATGCATATCTAAAGTGCCAATGCATATCTAAAGTGCCAGTGCATATCTAAAGTGCATCACAGAAAGTGCTTGTAAAAATACAGAAAGAGAAAACTTCCACAAAGTGCTTCAGATCAAAAACATAGAATGATATCACCATATATGTTTGGCCAGAGTCCCTGCTGATATCTGGGGGGCTCCCCTTTACCCATGCGTTCCGTGGGACAGACCCACTTTTACATGGTGCCACATTCCCTATTTTTCTCCTTTTGCTACATATCCTCCTTCTCTCGTTTCCACATCCCCTCCGTCTCTCTCTCTCTCTCTTTGTCACACCCCCTTCTCTTTTCTTTCTATTTGGGAAATTTCTTGCTTTTTGGCAATATTCCCTACTTTTCCTTCTTTGATACACTTCCTCCTCTCCTCTCCACATCTCCTTCTTCTGTCTCTCTCTTTTCCACTTATCATCCTTCTCTCTTTATTTTCCACATCTCCTCCTTCTCTCTCGTTTCCACATTCCCTCATTTTTTTTCTTCGCTACATTTCCTTCTTTCTCTTATCCACATCAACTTCATTTCTTTTTCTTTTCCACACTCCATACATACATTATACATACAGTATACACATAAGATAAAGAGAACATACAGTATACACATAAGATACAGAGAACATACAGTATACACATAAGATAAAGAGAACATACAGTATACACATAAGATAAAGAGAACATACAGTATACACATAAGATACAGAGAACATACAGTATACACATAAGATACAGAGAACATACAGTATATACATAAGATAAAGAGAACATACAGTATACACATAAGATACAGAGAACATACAGTATACACATAAGATAAAGAGAACATACAGTATACACATAAGATAAAGAGAACATACAGTATACACATAAGATACAGAGAACATACAGTATACACATAAGATACAGAGAACATACAGTATATACATAAGATACAGAGAACATACAGTATACACATAAGATATAGAGAACATACAGTATACACATAAGATACAGAGAACATACAGTATACACATAAGATACAGAGAACATACAGTATACACATAAGATACAGAGAACATACAGTATATACATAAGATACAGAGAACATACAGTATATACATAAGATACAGAGAACATACAGTATACACATAAGATACAGAGGACATACAGTATACACATAAGATACAGAGAACATACAGTATATACACATAAGATAAAGAGAACATACAGTATATACATAAGATACAGAGAACATACAGTATACACATAAGATACAGAGGACATACAGTATACACATAAGATACAGAGAACATACAGTATATACATAAGATACAGAGAACATACAGTATATACATAAGATACAGAGAACATACAGTATACACATAAGATAAAGAGAACATACAGTATATACATAAGATACAGAGAACATACAGTATACACATAAGATACAGAGAACATACAGTACACACATAAGATACAGAGAACATACAGTATACACATAAGATACAGAGAACATACAGTATATACATAAGATACAGAGAACATACAGTATATACATAAGATACAGAGAACATACAGTATACACATAAGGGCAGACTAGATGGAGCGTATGGTCTCCATCTGCTGTCAACCTTCTATGTTTCTATCCCTTTATCAGGGTACGTGCCCGCACCAGGCATTTGTGAGTGGCCGGCGGGGGCACGTTACAGGTAGTGGCGGATGTGACAGTCAGTGCGCCCGGATCCGCTCGCATTAGATGAGCTCCTGGATGGAGCGTCTCCAGCAGATCCGAGCGTGCTGATTGGACCAGAGGGCTGCGCATGTGTCGTATGACCAGGAAGAGATGAGCTTGGAGGTTTCACACAGCGGGGCTCCCCGATCGTGGTGCCCCAGGGGAAAGAACCAAAACCCAGGATAGTCAAAATCCTGGGTTTTGGTCCACTTTAACAAAGAATTTGATTACCGAGTTCTCTTATATAATAAGTGGTATTCAGCTTTATCAGTTTATGTGTTACTTATTTGTCTTATTGTTCACAGAGTCGAACAGGCCCACCAGAGCACCAGAGGATCCACCGGTGGGCCCCAGCCTGTAACCTAGGGCTACTATCATGGCAGGACAGAGGCTCCAAGACTATTGCAATGCTTTTGATTTTCCTGTTTGTTCACTGAGTTTGTTAGTTAGTCAGTTACTTTTGTTTTTAATAACTTGGGGGTTTATTCATCAAGGGATAGCTGCAGGTAGCACCTGGTAGCGGCAGGCAGCGTCTAGTGAACGCCGGGCGCTGTATGCAAAACCACATTTATTAAAGCAATTCCGGTGAGCGACTCTAACAGCGCCATGTAGCGTCCGATTCATCATCACAGATGGCTCAGCGTATAGCGCCGGCGCTCTAGCTTCCAGAGCGCCTGGTATTACCTGTCGCTACCTGTCACTCTCCCATACATTTCAATGGACGTTACTTTTCTTCTCTTTAAACAGGGTTTTCTTTTCTTTTATTTTATTTTTTTTTTTTATGAAATCATTGTGTGACCGACCTCTCCTGGCCTATTAAAAGTCATTTTTTTGATTTTTTAAATTTTTATGCAGAATTGTCATTACAGGTCTGGCATTAAAGTGTTAATATCACAATGTAATAATGTCATTCCATATGTTTTTTCGCTTTGTTACTAGTGGATATGTGTTCAAAATCGGACTTTAATCACACCGCATCTGGCGCTCTGGGCTACAGCGACACAATTTTAAACGCCGGCGCTGTGTGAGGCTGTTTTTTTGATGAATATGCTTTGAGTCGATCACACTGACCAGTCACCACCGTTCGCTCCCATATAGCGCTGTACTGGTGTTATAGCGATTCACACATCAAATTCATCAATGCCGGCCAGCGACTGAGGCGCTTGGTAACAGCGACCCATAGCCGATCCCAACAACTACTAGCGGTCGCTCTACAGCTCATCTGCCGCTACCTGCCGCTAGTAATGAAGCAGCCTGCCCATATGACACTTTATATTGCACAACAACAAGATAAAGAGTGATCTTGCATTATATATATATATATATATATATATATATATATATATATATATATATATTCTACCAGGGTGGTCAGCAACAATGATTTCCTCTGGTAGGGCCCAGAAATATTTTTTTCCTGGTGGGCCCAAAGAATAATCTTCCTCAGCTGGGCCCCAGAAATGATTTCCTCCTTTTTTATCATATTTGTGCTCACTTGGCATCATTTAGAGCACATGTGCTCAACCTGCGGCCCGGGGGCCACATTTGCCCCTCAGAGACATCCGATGTGGCCCCTGACTTGCTGTGGCAATCCATTTATCAAGCCAATCCTGCTTAGCGACTGAGATAGCGCCATATAGCGACTCATTCTTCATTATTCCAGCCTCAGCCCACAGCGCCAGCGTCCGACCTTGAACAGCGACAGGTATGACCTCTCACTACCTGGCGCTCTCCAATGCATTTCAATGGAACAATCTTTAAATATTAATAATTAACTGTTAATTTTTTTTTTTTTTTTTTTTTAAATGTGAAAAATTCTGTGACCACTTCTGCCATTTTAGATAATTTTTTTAAGGGAAAAAAAATAAAAAATAAAAATTGTACAGAATTGATATTACAGGTCTGATATTATTGTATTCATATTACTAAATTATTTAAAAAACTTTTTTTTTTTTGTTTCCAAAAATATGGTTGTTTGGGGGTTAAAAAACTACTTTTAACCCATCGCCGCCAGCGCTCTGGGGTTTAAACATGCATTTTACAGCGCAATAATTTTTGAGCGTGATTTGTTAATGAATATGGTGGGAGCCGGTCGCTAGGGCCAGTCGCTATCATGCGCTCCCATACAGCGCGGAACCTGTCAAATAGCGACTCCTCACCCAATATTCAACATTACGGCAAACCGACTGAGTCGCTATCAACTACCGAACAACGGCCAAGCACAGCGACTACTAGCGGGCGCTCTGAAAATGCCGCTACAGTCGCTCAACTGTCGCTACCTGCCGCTGTTAATGAATCGGCCTCATAGTTTTTCTATGACAATTGTATGCTTGGCATTGCTGGGAGCCAATCAGCATGTACATTACTAGCATGTGGGGATTGTATGAATGTGGGGGAGGGCTGGAAGCACATACAAGTTGGGTTTATGTGTAATGCCCTCCCGCTTACCTGGCACAGGAATGCACCTCTCATCCAAGGGAAGCCCGCTCATGCACCCTGGGATTGGTGATCCCTGGAGATATACGCAGCAGGGCATCCCAAATCCGAATGTCCCAGGGATGGGGAAAATCAGTCTTTTAGACTCCAGGGAGGCTGATGTCCCTGTCAGGGTACAACTAGGTGTCCTTAGGGGGAGTACCGGGCGGATGGTATAAGGCACTCAATCGACTCTCAGGTTACCCCTAGTTGTAACTCACAGATATAGGCCCTGATTCAATAAAGGTAGTAAAAAATTCAATTCATGAGAAAAAAGCCTGAGAATGTCACTGTTACTGAATCATCTGATAAAAAGACAATGACAGGCAATGGCAGCTTTTACTACAGTGTTGAAAGGAGGAAACAGTTCTCTACTTTTCTTAGGAGTAAAAAAGTGCCATTGACTTTCATTGTTTTCTTAGCTGGTGATTCAGTAACAGTGACATTCTCAGGCTTTTTTCTCATGAATTGAATTTTTTACTACCATGAGAGTTTTTTTCTACCTTTATTGAATCGAGGCCATAGGGTTAAAGTAATCCCACGGATACAGGTCTCGGCTACAGCAATCCAACAGATAGATGTGAAGGTCAGCTGAGATACAGATGTACTCCTCGGCTCTGTCTTAACCAGTGTAGCTCCTCTTTAATCAACTTTTAGCACATTTTACAATCCCACGCTGTAGCTCCGCACAAGCTAATCTCCAATAGCAGCGTATCATAGCACTTCACTCCACAGATCACAGGTCAAGCAGCAACCTCCAAAGACAAATATCACAATGTTAAAGTGGACCAACACCCATCTAACATCTATAAGATTCCCGGGCCGATCAGATCCCTCCATCCGAAATCGGGATGCCCCCTGTGTGAAACCTCCCAGGACGCCCCATTCACCTTACCTTACCCCCGTTCCAACGGCGCATGCGCGGGCCGCATCTCGCGCTTCTCTCTAGCAGGGCACGCGTTCGTAAATGGCCGGCGCGGGCGCGCTCCCTGTTAGAGGGAAGCGCGAGATGCAGCCGCCAGCGTGCTCGGAGCCGCTGTGGTTGTCCGTCCCTTGTATGTGCATACCACAGCGGCTCTGAGCGCGCTAATTGGACAAGGCCCGCGCATGCGCCGTAGGAGCGGGGTGAGCTGAGGTTTTTTTCCTGTCATTCTGGGGGGTTTCACCCCCGATCGGGGTGCCCCGCGGAAGTGGACCAAAACCTAGGATAGTGAAAATCCTGGGTGTTGGTCCAATTTAACCTTCCTGGGACAGTTCACACTTAATCACGGTATCTCAGGGCCTAGTCCACCCCACATTGACGTGTTTACTAGCTCTTAGTAAATAAGGCCGGGAAGAACGCAGAGCCTTGGTCGCTAAGGGAGTTTCGCTTGACCTTGTCGGGAAATTGTCACACCTATGCAATGACTGAATGCCTGACATCTCACAGGGAGGGACAGCAATAAAATCAAAAAGCGAAAATATCCATTTCTAGTTCTACACCCTTAAAAGGGAATATCGACAGGGGCTTTGGCCAAATGTATTTTACAAGTTTGGTGGGTTTTGGTCCTCTTTAAGCCGGGGGATGCGGCCTGTGCATGCTCCCTGGGATTGGCGATCCCTGGTGATACCCACCAAAGGGCATCAGGAACATTCGAGGGTTACTGCCAAAGGCCGGCAATCAGTTAATTCACCATCACTTTACATTCTCTGATAAACTCTATTGAATTTGCTCCCTTTGGCTGACTCATAACTCATAATGTCCTCAGTGAATTTGAATTTTGACTTCACCTTTAAAATGACACTGCAGCAGGGCGATGACTCATCCATTCACGAAGAGCTGAGCAGAGGGGTGAGCGAGTTCACTAGGGCTTATCAAGAAATATAAAGCCAGCATGGGAAAAGAAGAAAGGAGCGCAAAATTCAGCTTTTGCCTGGAAAGAGAATGACCTGTAACGCGTTGAATCATGCTGACTTTAGAAGATGTCACCTCTGAGACACGTGAATGGCAACACGAGTCAATCGAGTGCCGGTACACACCCAGCTACCGTCCGATCTATTTAAAGGGGCCGCTCCACACTGAGTTAATAGCCATGAGATAAGCAAGCTGTGAAAGAAGAGAGAGAGAGAGAGAATGGCACGGGGTGGCCCATCTCTCGCACTGCACTGTAATAAAGTAAAATATGATAAGCGTAATTGTTCCACTTATCTCGGGAAAATTACATTCCAGCTGCTGCCCCTCCTCGCTCGGCCACGCCGGCTTCCCGAAAAATCCCCTTCCGAGGCTGGAGGAGGAAGCGGCCAGGTTCTGAGTTATTATCGTACCTGCGCAGATCATGCAAAGTGCATAATATGTAATCAGGAGGCTGTCAAACAAATATAACAGCATATAATTTTATCACAAAGTTGTGCCGCCTGCTGTAATTATAAGTCTTTGTGCAAGCGTCGCTTACACCAGTGAGCGCCCGTCAATTATTATAAGCGCCCATTCTATGCTGTAATTTTACCCTGGGCAAATATAGATTTTTCCAACCGGCAACCTAGAATTTAAAATTCATCAATGATACACAAAGTCTGGTCATGTTTATATACACCATTATATATAAATATAGATGATATCATATCTATATAGACGGTCGTAAAAATACGTACACCATTACAAATGAATATAGATTATATAACTTATACATAGATCTAAAAAAGGACACCATTATATATTAATATAGATGACATAACATATACAGTGATCTAAAAAAGTACACCATTTTATATAAATATAGATGATATAACACATACAGCGATCTAAGGAAGTACACCATTTTATATAAATATAGATGATATAACATATACATTGATCTAAGAAAGTACACTCTCATATATAAATATGGATGATATGACTTATACATTGATCTAAAAAAGTACACCATTATATATAAATATAGATGATATCATTTCTATATAGACAGTCGTATAAATACGTACACCATTACAAATGAAAATAGATTATATAACATATACATAGATCTAAAAAAAGGACAACATTATATATTAATATAGATGATATAACATATACAGTGATCTAAAAAAGTACACCATTATATATAAATATAGATGATATAACATATACATTGATCTAAGAAAGTACACTCTCATATATAAATATAGATGATATAACATATACATTGATCTAAGAAAGTACACTCTCATATATAAATATAGATGATATAACATATACATTGATCTAAGAAAGTACACTCTCATATATAAATATGGGTGAAATAACTTATACATTGATCTAAAAAAAAGTACACCATTATATATTTATATAGATGATATATCTATATATAAAGTAGTATGAATACGTATATCCTTACAAGTAAATATAGATTACATAACATTTACATTAATCTAAAAAAGTACACCATTGTATAGAAATATAGATGAAATAATATATACAGTGGTCTAAAAAAGTACACCATAATATATAAGTAGATGATACAGCATATAAAGTGATTTAAAAAAAGGTACATCATTATATATTAATATAGATGACATAACATACATTGATCTAAAAAAGTACACTATTATATATAAATATAGATGATATCATATCTACATATAAAGTCGTATAAAAAGTCCACCATTATACATAAGTATAGATGATATAACATATACCGTGATCTACAAAGGTACACCGTTGTATATAAGTATAGATGACATTATATCTATATATACAGTAGTATAAATATGTGCACCATTATAAATGAATATGTGTACACCATAGATTATATAATATATACAGTGATCTAAAAAAAGTGCACCATTATATATAAATATAGATCAGATAATAAATACAGTAATATTATTCCCATTTTCATTCCCAAAATGTTGACCATGGGCTTTTGGCAAATAACTATTTTATTACGTTTTCTTTCTTTCTCTCGCCCCTCTTTCCTTTTCTTTTGTATTTATTTTGTTTTCTTCTCTTTCTCTTTTGTTTGTATAGCATTTTCTCGATGTAGATAGTAGGCCCGATCCACTTTATAGGTTGCAGTTCAGATTCATTTTCCTATTCCTTTTTCTCTAATTAGATTTAATGTGGTTTAGAATGGATGTGGTTCTGTATTGTTAATTGTGTTTAGAACGCTAGTACGAACCTCACAAAGCTCTGACAGCACTTTGTTAAAGCTTTAATTTAAGAACAAAACGTGTGTACAAGTACGCATTGCACAATGTTGTATGTAAATCTCTTTAATGAAATCTATTGAATAAAAAAAAAAAAATCAGTAATATTAAAAAGTACACCATTATTTCTAACTATTGAGAGACTAGTGGCTAAGTAGAGTGTTTGAAAACACACACACACATATATATATATATATATATATATATATATATATATATATATATATATATATATATATATAATATGGCCATCTATAAGATTCCAGGGCCGCCTGATTCCCTCCCCCTCGGGCATCCAGATTCAGGATGCCCCGCTGTGTGAAACCGCTCAGGTCGCCCCCAGAAACTCACCTTGTTCCCCAGTCCAGCGGTACATGCACGAGCGGCAGTTGCATCCCCGCTATCCCTCTAGTAGGGCGCATGTCTACGTCAGGCATTTGTGAATGGCCAGTGCAGGCACACTCCGTATTATCCACACTGGGCACTGGGATCCGCTCGCTTAGACAAACTCGTAGACGAAGGGGCGGGAGCGGATCTGAGCGCAATGACTGGACGAGAGGGCGCACAGACACCGTAAGACCGGGGAAGGGGAGGTCAGATTGGGCGACCAGGGGGGTTTCACACAATGGGGCACTCCCGATCGGGGTGCCCGGGGGGCAAGGACCAAAACCCAGGATAGTCAAAATCCTGGGTTTTGGGAAACTTTAATTACCTAGATTGCTGCATTCAAGTTTTCAATAAAGAATTTAACGTTTTTACACCTTTGACCACAGAATAATTTTCAATTTGAAATTATCTTTGGCAGAGAGAAGACATACATTCTGTTTTTGGATTGTGTTCAAACATGGCTTCTTCCTTGATACAGCTTGCATTTGTGGATAGCATGGTGGATTGTGCTCACAGGCAATGATTTCTGGATGTATTCCTGATCCCGTGCAGTGATTTTCATTACCTTCTCATAACCTTTTTCAATGCAGTGCTGCAGGACCGGCTCCAGGCTTGTGGGGGCCCTTGGGCAAAAGAGTCTTAGGTAGTGTCAAGGTAGTGGGTCACATGATGTCCTCTTTTTCAGCTCCTCTGCCACAAATGGGTCATCTTCTGCTGCTGATAGCCCTCTAGTCCTTATTGCCTTCCCTATAGCCACTGATTGTCCTCTAGTCCTTGTTGCATTATCTACTGCCACCATGCACCCTGTTTGCACCACTGCCACTATAGACTCCATCATTGCTGTCAGATGTCACCTGGTTCTCGCCACCTTTTGAGCTTTCATCACTTGCCCTCCATTCCATGCCGCCTTCTCTAATGTTGCTGATCATCCGCTGTTGCTGAAGTCAGCCACGAGCGGTTCTGCACACAATACCTTGCTCGAGTCCACTGTAAAATAAAAACATCCAATATTCACATAGCTATGTCCGTATGAATTGTGCAATCAATGTGGAGTGAATATTGGAAGTGACATCATTTGAGATATTGGAAACATTGGAAACTCTCTGATGGGAGCAAGCATAGTTGAATCTCCCATATGTGAACCTGGAATAACGCACACAAGACGTGCTGCCACTTTGAGGGCTGGTAAGAGGCTTGATTTCTGGGTTAAAGTGGACCAACACCCTCCCGTGATCGGCCCGGGAATCTATAAGATTCCCGGACTGATCAGCTCCCTGACTGCGGGCCCCCCCCCCCGATTGGGGGTGCCCCGCTGTGTGAAACCCCCCAGAAACCTCTAAATCCCTACCTGATCCTCGATCCAGCGGCGCCCGCCGCCGCCTCCCCCGCGCGTCCCTCTAGCAGGACGCGCACCCGCGCTGGCCGTTTGTGAATGGCGGGCGCCCTGTAAGAGAGACACGCGGGAGGCGGTGGGCGCGCTCTCTTGTCCGTCGCTGCCTCCCGCTTGTCCGTCGGCGGGGATTGGCAGCAGCGGTCACGTGGGAGCGAGGAGAGGTGAGTTTTTGGGGCTTTCTGGGGGGTTTCACACAGCGGGGCCGATCGGGGTGCCCCACCGAAGTGGACCAAAACCCAGGATAATCAAAATCCTGGGTATTGGTCCACTTTAAGGATATGCAATGACACCTGGATTGAAGTGCATGCACCGTGGGATTTCACTAGAGACGGTGTTAGTTCTTCGGGGAGCTCTGTGCCTATATATTATCATTTTGTTGGACACTTTGAGAATTGGGGTGTTTTGCACGTTGAGCGCCCTTCTTTGTATGAAAGAACATTTATTCAGTTTTATCTGACTAATTTTAACTTCCGTTAGCGCGGTATTATTTACTTACAAATGTGGGCCCCTAAACGCACCGCCTCCTCCATTCGCTGCCACTGTTGTGTGTGGCAATGATGTCTATGCAATGAGTGATTGCACAGCGTTTAAACAGCGTCTTTGACATTTTATTTTTTTTGCTCCAATCATTGTGTGACCTCTCCTGGCTGCAAACAAACATTTTTAGAAACTTTTTTGACGCATTTATGCAGAATTGTCATTACAGGTCTGGTCTTAAAGTGTTAATGTCACAATGTTACAACAATGTAATAGTGTGTTTGTTACCGGTGGATATGTGTTCAAAAACTGACTTTAATCACACAGCGTCTGGAGCTCTATGCGATAGCGACCAGATTTAGAGCTCCGAAACTGTGTGTGTGTCCTTTTTGATAAGTATGGTGTGAGTCGCTGAGAGTCGGTCGCACTGAGCTGGCGCTACCTTTCGCTCCCTGCAGCGCTGTACTGGTGTTAGAGCGTCCAACATACATCACATTCATCAATGATTGCTGCTATCTTACACCGAGGCACAGCAATAAAAAAAAACAGTGTTCCAGGACAATTCAAAAAGTGAAAATATCCATTTCTAGTTCTACAACCTAAGAAGGGAGTATCGACAGGGACTTAATTTCAGTGGGTTTTGGTCTGCATTAAATGTTCCCTCCCAGACTGCTGGCATTCTCCCTAGAAGGATTAGAAGGTTAGAAGTAGGAGGAACCTTGCACCAAAATGCCGCAATCAATTTGAGCGCTTGCTGGACAGCAAACTCGGGTGCTACCCGGACCGAGTAAGGACTCCTCCGGCCAATGCTGGTGGACACAGCAGATGTTAATATGGTTAATGCTGTTTAATAAAATGTTTTTAGTTGGTGTGTGTGTCTTTCTTTACTGTTTACCTAATTCTAATGCAACAGCTTGGGGGCCAGCATGCCACCTGGCGAAACAGGCGGGTGGCATGGCAACACCTTCCACCCCATTACCCACACCCCTTCCTGGGCACCAGTGGAGTGAAAGAGCCTGGTGCCCTTCAATAAGGGGCCTGTGTTCTCCCAGGCCAGCTGGCCACATCCCCGGCTCTCGTCCCTGTCCTGAATGGCGGCACAGCTACAGAAAAGCCTGGCATGCCAGCCGCCAGGGAAGACAGTGCTGTGGGCAGGGCTGTATTTACCATTAGGCAACCCTAGGCACGTGCCTAGGGTGGCAACCTGGAAGGGGGGGAGGGCGCTGCCCTTACTACTGTAGTAAAGAAAAAAAATTACAACTCGCATATCCTGAACATTAATGCCTCCCAGAAGCACCCCCCAGCCACAGAAGGACGCAGAGTGTATTTGTATGAAGGGGGGGGGTGCAATGGGCTGAACACAGGCCACAGCATTTCCCCTCCACTGCTTTGGTTATCTGACTCCCGAATGTCAGAATGCAGTAAAAGCTGAAACATGTTTCCCTGCTTCTCTGCATTTCCCCCGTTGTGCCCTTTGTCTCCTCCACACACATATTCTGCATCTAGCCCATTGCATGCCTCCAAACTTTTCCGGGTGGGAAAGAGGGACAGTTTGTAAATTAGGCCACGCCCCCTCATTGATTGATGGATAGGAGATAGGGCATAACCGTCACAACAATAGAAACACTTTGGAAAGGCAAATGAATCATTTATTGCTGCAGATCTGCATCGTACACCTCAAAGGGGGACAAATTAGAACAACAATGGACATGGGAACGTAGACCCAAAAGAGGGACTGTCCCTCCAAATCAGGGACACTTGGGGGGTATGCCATTGCACCCTCTACCCCTGCACTTTTCTTAAAAAAGGGGGCACAAACACTTAAATTGCCTATGGCACCATGAAATCCAAATACGGCCTTGGCTGTGGGCGCCACTGGTAAGGGTGAGTTTACCAGCAACTCTGGGGGTTTCAACCAACAGGGCATCCGGATTTTGGATGCCCTGGGGGGGCAGGTTAGTGGCCGGCCCTGGAGTCTCTTAGATTCCAGGGCTGTCCGTTGAGGCCTTTGAGCCAATTTAAAAGGTTTTTCACTGCAGGTGTGCTTTTTAACTTGGCTTAATCTATCAAATCAGTACAACATTTGCTATTAATTTTAAAAATCATCATTAAGGGGTTGATTTAAGAAACTCTCAGGCCAGGTAGTGTCATGTAGCGCCAGGTGAGTGTCAGGTCCTAGTGCAAAAGGTGTATTTATTAAGAGGCTGATTTATTAATAGCGACATGTAGCGACAGTTGAGCGACTGTAGCAGTATTTTCACAGCGCCTGCTAGTAGTCGCTGTGCTTGCCTGTTGTTCGGTTGTTGACAGCGACTCAGTCGGTGTGGCGTAATGTTGAATACGGAGTGACGAGTCGCTATTTGACAGGTTCCGCGCTGTATGGGAGCGCATGATAGCGACTGGTCAGAGCGACCGGCTCCCACCATATTCATCAAAAAATCACGCTCAAAAACTTCTCGAGCTGTGAAATTCATGTTTAAACCCCAGAGCGCTGGCGGCGATGTGTTAAAAGTAGTTTTTTAACCCCCAAACAACCATATTTTTGGAAACCAAAAAAAAAAAAAGTTTTTCAAATAATTTAGTAATATGAATACATTAATATCAGACCTGTAATATCAATTCTGCACAATTTTTTTTTTCCCTTAAAAAAATTATCTAAAATGAAGTGGTCACAGAATTTTTCACATTTCAAAAAAAAAAACAAAAAACATTAATAACAATTAATTATAGATATTTAAAGATTGTTCCATTGAAATGCATTGGAGAGCGCCAGGTAGCGAGAGGTCATACCTGTCGCTGTTCAAGGTCGGACGCTGGCGCTGTGGGCTGAGGCTGGAATAATGATGAATGAGTGGCTATATGGCGCTATCTCAGTCGCTAAGCAGGATCGGCTTGATAAATGTGTGATTGTGGTGGGGAGCCGGCGTTCTCGTGGCGGGGCCCGTCATTACCGGCCGCTCACCAGTCGCTACCTGTCGCTATTCCTTCATAAATAAGGGCCTAAGTCAAATATCCACAGCGCCTGTAATAGTTCCAGGTTGTGTCCCATCTATCATCAGCCCCGGTGATGGGATGAGTGCCTGCACCAAGTTCCCTACAGTGCCAGATAGGACCAGGCGCTCACCATCTGCTGTGTGGCCTTATCCTATACATTTCAATGGGCTGGGACGGGTACAATTATTTTGGCATTTTATAATATTTTGATTTTTTCTGGGCTGGTGCGTGTGCTGCGGGATCCCTGGGCTGGTGCGTGTGCTGCGGGATCCCGGGGCTGGTGCGTGTGCTGCGGGATCCCTGGACTGGTGCGTGTGCTGCGGGATCCCTGGGTTGGTGCGTGTGCTGCGGGATCCTTTGGGGAGCTCTGTGCCTATATATTATCATTTTGTTGGACACTTTGAGAATTGGGGTGTTTTGCACGTTGAGCGCTGGTGCGTGTGCTGCGGGATCCCTGGACTGGTGCGTGTGCTGCGGGATCCCTGGGTTGGTGCGTGTGCTGCGGGATCCCTGGGCTGGTGCGTGTGCTGCGGGATCCCTGGACTGGTGCGTGTGCTGCGGGATCCCGGGGATGGTGCGTGTGCTGCGGGATCCCTGGACTGGTGCGTGTGCTGCGGGATCCCTGGGCTGGTGCGTGTGCTGCGGGATCCCTGGGCTGGTGCGTGTGCTGCGGGATCCCTGGGCTGGTGCGTGTGCTGCGGGATCCCTGGGCTGGTGCGTGTGCTGCGGGATCCCTGGGCTGGTGCGTGTGCTGCGGGATCCCTGGGCTGGTGCGTGTGCTGCGGGATCCCTGGGCTGGTTGGGATTATTTTTAGATGCATTTTTAGCACTTTTGTGTTGCGCTGCAAACTTGTGATTTGGCAGGTGAAAAGGTGGCGTCATGTCACAGTGGCCCCAATGCAATTCCCATAAAAAAAAAAATTTCATGTCCCTAAAAAATGTAAAATGGTCCTGGAATCCTGTTTTTTTTTTTTACAACCCCTGCGAGCATTATATATTTCTCTCTTAAAGTGGACCGACACCCAGGATTTTGACTATCCTGGGTCTTGGTCCACTTCGGTGGGGCACCCCCGATCGGGGTGCCCCGCTGTGTGAAACCCCCCCGAACCCCCCGAACAACTCACCTCTCCCCGCTCCCAGCGCCGACGTACAAGGTAAGATCTTGAACGTCTAATCTTGAACGCCTCCCTCGCGTCACTTTGAACGCGCGCGCCCCCGCGCCGGCCATTCGCAGACGGCCGGCGCGGAGGCGCGCACGCCTACAGGGGTGCGAGGGAGGCGGCGGCGGCCGGCCGCCGCCGAAGATCAGGTAGGTGAGTTGGGGTGTTTGGGGGGGGTTTCACCCCGCGGGACATCCCGATCTCGGATGTCCCGCGGGGTGGGGGGTGATCGGCCCGGGAATCTTATAGATTCCCGGGCCGATCACCCGTGGGTGTTGGTCCACTTTAAATTCTTACAACTTGCAGAACTACCGTCCGGCTCTAGGTGTCGCTAGTGCATAGGCATATAAAAGCTGTGCGGTACCCCTGCCCCATTACCTGCATGTGTTGGAGATACAACAGCTTCTAACTTTGGGGGTTATTTATGAAGGGAAAGCGCCGGGTAGCGCCTCGTAGCGGCAGGCGGTGTCTGGTGAACGCCGGGCACTGTATGCAAAACCACATTTGTGAAAGCGAATCTGGTGAGCGACTCTAACAGCGCCATGTAGCGTCCATTGTATTATTACAGGCGGCTCAGCGTATAGCTTCCAGAGCGCCAGGTATTAGCTTTCGCTCAGTGTCGCTCTCCCATACATTTCAATGGCTGTTCATTTACTTGTGTTTAAACAGCGTGTTTGACATTTTTTTGCTCCAATCATTGTGTCACCTCTCTTGGCTGCAAACAAACATTTTAGAAACTTTTTTGACTTTTTATATGTTTATGCAGAATTGTCATTACAGGTCTGGCACTAAAGTGTTAATGTCACAATGTTACAACAATGTCATTCATATGTTTTTGCTTTGTTACAGGTGGATATGTGTTCAAAAACAGACTTTAATCACACAGCGTCTGGCGCTCTATGCTAGAGTGACCAGATCCAGAGCGCCAACACTGTGTGTGTGTTTTTTTTTTTAATATAGTGCGAGTCGCTGAGAGTCGGTTGTACTGAGCTGGCGTTACCTTTCGCTCCCTGCAGCGCTGTACTGGTTTTAGAGCGCCCAACATACATCACATTCATCAATGCCGGCCAGGTTATTGCAGCGACGGAGGCGCTCTGTTACAGCGCCCGATACCCACTTACAGCGTCTACTAGCGATCACTCTAAGCGCCACTATACTTGGCGTTAGTAATGAATCAGCCTCCACATCTATTGCTAGATTAATGCAGTTTACAGTTAGGACACTAGATGTCACTGTACCAATGCTTAACTGTAGTCTCTATATACATTTTTCTGCTGTGTTGTATTTCCTATATATTCAGCTGCACGCTATGACTTTTATGACTATGATTTTTCCTGTACGTATTAACCACCATGTTAAGGTGACTTTCTCTTACTGCACTCATGTTCCATTAAAGCCAGTTCCTGTTATACCAATAATGTCTGTCTGGATTTAACTCTTTTGCACCCAGCACTCACACTCTGCAACAGCAGGGGAGCCCGGTGCCCATTAGTATATGTAACAGAACTATATCAGTAGGCAGGGCCGGCTCCAGGTCTATGTGGGCCCTTGGGCGGCATGGTCTCAGTGGACCCCTTTGTGGTGAAGAGACGTGTCACATCACAGAGGGACGTCCCTAATCTGGATACCCCTAAGGATCACGCTATATAGACCAAAACTCTAGTGTTGGTCTACTTTGAAGCGCACCAAACCCCATTAAACCTGACCTTGGAGTCTAAACCAATCTAGATCCTCCTGATTTTGGATGCCCCTGTGTGTGCCCCCCCCCCTCCTCTCTGTTCATTGTGGGATCCCCAGTTTGAGTTAACAGCCAAACCAGGGGGGTTCTTTCACAAACAGGGGCATCCCAAAATTAGATGCCCCTGTAATGCGGACCAAAACCCAGGGGTGGAATTGCTTGTATAGTGGGTATGGCAGCGATCCTAGAGGGTCTCACACAGGAGGGTATCACAGATTGTGATGCTCCAGGGATAGGAAATCAGCTGGGGGGGGCAACTTAAAAGCAGAACAAAACCCAGCACTTCCTCCCCTGGAATCTAAATCGAGACGCCCCGTTGTGTGGAGCCCGAGGAGATGTGGGCACCAGCTGTGGTGGTTCCCTCCCAGTCAAGCGCAATCGCACACCTCAAAGGCCGGCCCTGTCAGTGCTGCCCCCGCAGCTGACCCACCTTGCCGGGAGCTGGCGCCGGCCCTGCCTGTAGGGGTTGGTAACCTGGCAAGGCCAGTGACTGGCGCTTTGATCCCTGAGCCCTGGGTTATGGACTCCTATGTCTGATTGGCTGATGTGAGTAAAAATGAAAAACTCTCATGCGAGTATAGGAAAACGTATATGGATGGATGATTATTGATTTATTATTCGATTTATTATTTATTATTCCTATATTTATTATTTATGTATTATTTATTATTATTATTATTATTTTTATTATTATTATTTATTATTGATTTATTATTCGATTTATTATTTATTATTCCTATATTTATTATTTATTTATTTATGTATTATTTATTATTATTATTATTTATTGATTTATTATTCGATTTATTATTTATTATTCCTATATTTATTATTTATTTAATTATTTATAGATGTATTTATTATTATATATTACATTATTATTATTATTGATTTATTATTTATGGATGATTATTGATTTATATGAGTGGATGATTATTGAATTGTTTTGCATGTGTCCCATGAATCATGATCTTTCCTAGTGTGACAATGATTTTGCATGAAAGGGGAAATGTCTCTCACAGAGCTTCACCCTGAATAAGAGAATATCTTATATGTTTCTTCCACCCTGAACAGATTGCTCACATTAATCCGGACCTTCACCCTGAATAAGAGCCTATCTTATATGTTTCTTCCACCCTGAACAGATTGCTCACATTAATCCGGACCTTCACCCTGTATAAGAGCCTATCTTATATGTTTCCTCCACCCAGATTGCTCACATGAAAAATCATCCTACCTGCACCTAGTGCATTTCCTGAGCTTTTAAACATACAAGATGGCAGGCGATGGAGTCTCAGGCTGCCTGCAGACTGGAAGTGTCTTCTGTCTATGCTGCTTTGCATTCTGGGATTGCTGTCCTTTTCCTGACCCCAGCTCTGCTCTGCTCTGCCCAGCTATAACCCCGCCCCCTGCACTTTTCATCCCTCTCTCCCCCTGCGTGATGTGATGCTTCTGAGGCAAGATGGCGGCACCCGTATCCTTGAGTCCTGAGCAGAGGGGGAAAGAATAATAAGTAAGCAACTTAAAATAGATTAATTTTAGATGCTGTGGTATACTTTTTTAAGGGTTTGGGGTTTTAACTAAATGATACGGAAGGTCCAGTTTATTCAGCCTTTCTGTTTCTCTCTTATTATTGACTCTCTCTCTCGCTTCATTCTCTTACTTGTGTCTCTCTCCTGTTATCTCGCTCTCTCTCATCTCTCTTATTATTGACTCTCTCTCTCTCTCTCTTCATTCTCTTACTTGTGTCTCTCTCCTGTTATCTCGCTCTCTCTCATCTCTCTTATTATTGACTCTGTCTCTCTTCATTCTCTTACTTGTGTCTCTCTCCTGTTATCTCGCTCTCTCTCATCTCTCTTATTATTGACTCTCTCTCTCTCTTCATTCTCTTACTTGTGTCTCTCTCCTGTTATCTCGCTCTCTCTCATCTCTCTTATTATTGACTCTCTCTCTCTTTCCATTCTCTTACTTGTGTCTCTCTCCTGTTATCTCGCTCTCTGTCATCTCTCTTAATATTGACTCTCTCTCTCTCTTCATTCTCTTACTTGTGTCTCTCTCATGTTTATCTCGCTCTCTCTCATCTCTCTTATTATTGACTCTCTCTCTCTTTCCATTCTCTTACTTGTGTCTCTCTCCTGTTATCTCGCTCTCTGTCATCTCTCTTATTATTGACTCTCTCTCTCTCTTCATTCTCTTACTTGTGTCTCTCTCCTGTTATCTCGCTCTCTCTCATCTCTCTTATTATTGACTCTCTCTCTCTCTTCATTCTCTTACTTGTGTCTCTCTCCTGTTATCTCGCTCTCTCTCATCTCTCTTATTATTGACTCTCTCTCTCTCTCTCCATTCTCTTACTTGTGTCTCTCTCCTGTTATCTCGCTCTCTCTCATCTCTCTTATTATTGACTCTCTCTCTCTTCATTCTCTTACTTGTGTCTCTCTCCTGTTAATTTCGCTCTCTCTTGTTTCTCTCTAAAACGGCTGATGCAGCACCGTGCAGTTTCTTTTTTCTCAGAACATGTTTCCCATGATTCTTTGCATTTTTCTCTTTTGCAGATCAGCACCATTTTTAGCTGTGCAATATGTTTTACACCTACACAACTAAATGTGGTGCTGCAATGCACCGGGGAAAGAAATTATGAGATAAATTGTTTTCTCACAAAGAAAACATGAGAAAAAAAAAATCTCACAGTGATGAATCAGCCATATTTTCTCTGCTGTCTCTCTCTATCTCTTGTCTCTCTCTCCATCCTGTCTCTCTCTGTCTATCTCTTATTTCTCTCTCCATCCTGTCTCTCTCTGTCTCTCTCTTGTTTCTCTCCCCATCCTGTCTCTCTCTCTCTATCTCTTGTTTCTCTCTCCATCCTGTCTCTCTCTCTCTATCTCTTGTTTCTCTCTCCATCCTGTCTCTCTCTATCTATCTCTTGTTTCTCTCTCCGTCCTGTCTCTCTCTATCTATCTCTTGTTTCTCTCTCCATCCTGTCTCTCTCTGTCTATCTCTTGTTTCTCTCTCCATCCTGTCTCTCTCTCTGTCTCTCTCTTGTTTCTCTCTCCATCCTGTCTCTCTCTGTCTATCTCTTATTTCTCTCTCCATCCTGTCTCTCTCTGTCTATCTCTTGTTTCTCTCTCCATCCTGTCTCTCTCTGTCTATCTATTATTTCTCTCTCCATCCTGTCTCTCTCTGTCTCTCTCTTGTTTCTCTCTCCATCCTGTCTCTCTCTGTCTATCTCTTGTTTCTCTCTCCCATCCTGTCTCTCTCTGTCTATCTCTTGTTTCTCTCTCCATCCTGTCTCTCTCTGTCTCTCTCTTGTTTCTCTCTCCATCCTGTCTCTCTCTGTCTATCTCTTGTTTCTCTCTCCATCCTGTCTCTCTCTTGCTTTCTCTTGCTTCTCTCTCCATCCTGTCTCTCTCTGTCTATCTCTTGTTTCTCTCCCCATCCTGTCTCTCTGTCTATCTCTTATTTCTCTCTCCATCCTGTCTCTCTCTGTCTATCTCTTGTTTCTCTCTCCATCCTGTCTCTCTCTGTCTATCTCTTGTTTCTCTCTCCATCCTGTCTCTCTCTGTCTATCTCTTGTTTCTCTCTCCATCCTGTGTCTCTCTGTCTATCTCTTGTTTCTCTCCCCATCCTGTCTCTCTCTGTCTCTCTCTTGTTTCTCTCTCCATCCTGTCTCTCTCTGTCTATCTCTTGTTTCTCTCTCCATCCTGTCTCTCTCTCTGTCTCCCTCTTGTTTCTCTCTCCATCCTGTCTCTCTCTCTGTCTCTCTCTTGTTTCTCTCTCCATCCTGTCTCTCTCTGTCTATCTCTTATTTCTCTCTCCATCCTGTCTCTCTCTGTCTCTCTCTTGTTTCTCTCTCCATCCTGTCTTTCTCTGTCTATCTCTTGTTTCTCTCTCCCATCCTGTCTCTCTCTGTCTATCTCTTGTTTCTCTCTCCATCCTGTCTCTCTCTGTCTCTCTCTTGTTTCTCTCTCCATCCTGTCTCTCTCTGTCTATCTCTTGTTTCTCTCTCCATCCTGTCTCTCTCTTGCTTTCTCTTGCTTCTCTCTCCATCCTGTCTCTCTCTCGCTTTCTCTTGCTGCGGTCACAGTGGGCCCCCTAAGCTCCCGGGCCCAGAGCAGGTGTTCCATTACCCCAATGATAATCTGTCCCTAGGCTCTTGCCATGGCTCCAGTGCTGGGTGCAGTCAGAAGCAGCGTGTGATTGGCCGGCAGCAAGGCAAGATCCAGGAAGAGGTAACAAAGTCCATATCCACGCAAGTAGAAGTAGCAAAGAGAAGTTAGGTAAAACCGAATCAACGCCCCCACCAAGAAACAGTGCTAATATGTATCTCTCCCTTCCCCCAGGGAAATTTACATTGCTTCACCGAGAAATTCAATTAACTCTAAGTTACGGCATCAACCGCTGACAGCTTCAAAAAAGGATTCGCGTATTTGCCGGCGTATACGACGACCCCCCAACATTTCCACTCAAAATATAGAGTTTGTTATATACTCGCCGTATAAGACGACTCCCTCTTCCACACACCAAATAAACAACAAACCAAACTAGACAAAGTGCAATTTCTAGGGGAAATTGCGTGAAGCGTTCTTGCCTCCATCAGTTCTCTACAACTGGAGTGGGCGGAGTAACTATTGTGTGGTTGGAGGGGCTGGAGTAACTGTGGAAAGGTTTGACTGGGCAGAGTAACTATATGGATTGTTTGGAGTGAGTAAAGATAGTAGGCATTAAATGATGAAGTATTTCTATCTTGCTAAATGACTGGCTATGTCATTGTCTAACCTGTTTTCCATAACATGTTTTCATGGGGAGTTTTCCTGAGACTGACTGTGTGGGCGGAGCAGCTGTAAAATGAATGTAACGAGCCAGGCTGCAGCTGTGTTGCTATGGCAACTCACTCTGAGGTAACCAGAGAATGCACATTAAAACACATTTCTAATGCACTGGTGGTTGCCATATTCAAATGGCTGTAGCTTAAAAAGTATACATCCTACAGCTTTATACTGTAAGAATCACAAGAGCCAGGCCTACAATGTGTTATATAGCATGTCTCTGAAATATTAAAAATGAAGGCACAGTCGCAGTTTAGAAATTGCCAATCAAATTTGTGGTGTCTAGAGTGGAGAAAAACGCCAATATTTCGGAAACCGTTTGTCGAAACATTATTGGCGTTTTTCTGGCGCAATTTTCCCATAGGAATGAATGGGAGGAATGTTCAAAACTAGAGTGGGAGATGAGTGTAAAGTGAAAAATCAGGACATGATTTCTAAACTGCGACCTCTCCCTCATTTTTAAGCTCCACCTACACAAATCTTATATCAAAACGTTCAGTTATCCCTGCTGCCGCTAAAAATGTCCAAGGCTAAGCCATAGCCCTAACAGTTTTCACAATATGACCTTTTGTTTGCAACTCACACCTCCCATTGACATTCATTGAAACTCCACTCTAGACACCACAAATTTGAATGGCAATCTCTAAACTGCGACTGTGCCTTCATTTTTAATATTTCAGAGACATGCTAAATAACACATTGTAGGCCTGGCTCTTGTGATTCTTACAGTATAAAGCTGTAGGATGTATACTTTTTAAGCTACAGCCATTTGAATATGGCAACCACCAGTGCATTAGAAATGTGTTTTAATGTGCATTCTCTGGTTACCTCAGAGTGAGTTGCCATAGCAACACACCTGCAGCCTGGCTCGTTACATTCATTGCCCACACAGCCAGTCTCAGGAAAACTCCCCATGAAAACAGCTTAGACAAATGACATAGCCAGTCATTTAGCAAGATAGAAATGCTTCATCATTTAATGCCTACTATCTTTACTTACTCCAAACAATCCATATAGTTACTCTGCCCAGTCAAACCTTTCCACAGTTACTCCAGCCCCTCCAACCACACAACAGTTACTCAAGTCACTCCACCCAGTTACTCCGCCCACTCCAGTTGTAGAGAACTGATGGAGGCAAGAGCGCTTCACGCAATTTCCCCAGAAATTGCACTTTGTCTAGTTTGGTTTGTTGTTTATTTGGTGTGTGGAAGAGGGAGTCGTCTTATACGGCGAGTATATAACAAACTCTATATTTTGAGTGGAAATGTTGGGGGGTCGTCTTATAGTGGTGTGCTATTACCACAAAGTAATAGCACAACATTCAAGAACGATCCGCACGTTTTGCAATATTATGGTCTATGTAGTGTAAAAACTGTGGGAGGAGTTACAGTGCAAATTATGGTGGAATAATATATCAGCAAGAACAATAAGTGATCTTGCCATGCAAGAACACTTAATAAACAACAACCAAAAAAACAACCTGAGCATGTTAGCAGGGCTCACCTGAGTAAAGTGTCATGGCGACATCCATTCCTCTCCTCTGTGCTGGAAGCAGAAAGCCATTTAGCTGTCCCTGGGCCACCTCCACTCAAATCCCATCTACCAATAGGAAGAGGCAACAGCCCGGCCGCGCTGTCTGCTGGGATAGGGAGTGGGGGCGGTGAGAGCAACCCCTGCAGAGGATGCATAGCTGCACGGTCCTTTGTGCAGAGCACCACCTGCAAACAACCCCCTGACCAGTGGTCTACAGCTGGCCATGCCAGAGCCGAGCCACAAGAAAATGGGTGTCACTCATTAATAATAAACGGGCACAGGACGAGGCGGCCACGCCCTCAACCCACAAACCATACTCACATGTTGCTCCATCGTCACATCCTCACTACCGACGGCGACAATGCGCGGACGACAGGTGCCGCTGCGTGGGGGAGCAGGTGCGGGTGCGCGGCCGCACGTGCGCGCACCTTAGAGGGAACAGTGCCAAGCACCCGGCGTATAAGACAATACGGCAAATACGATAGATGCTTATTTAGAAGAAAATAACATTAACAGTTACTATTAGCGGCTATCAGTAAAAAAAAATAAATTGCTTCCCCTATAAAATAATAAATAACTTCCCCTACCTCAACATTCTTGGTTGAACTTGATGGACATATGTCTTTCTTCAACCATATTAACTATATAACTCTTTGTACAATGTTAGTAAGGTCTGCACTACCAAAAATGGGAAACAAGTATAGGTATCCTGTACTACTCTTGGAACTCCTCCTATAGGGCCCCAAGAATGATTTCCTCTAGTGGGCATCAAGGATAATTTCTTCTGGTGGGCGCAAAGAATAGATTCCTCTGGTGGCCCCAATAATGATTTCCTTTGGTGGGTGTTAAGAATGATTCCCCCTGGTGGGCATCAAGGATAAATTCCTCTGGTGGGCCTCAATAATGATTTCCTCTGGTGGGCGCTAAGAATAAATCCTTTGGGCCCATTTGCTCCATTCCAACCATGTGGGAACTCTTAGAGATGCACATTGCGGATGAGCCCAGTGGCCACTAGCATGGATCCATTGATTGGAACCGGTGCCATAGGGCAAGGCCGGCTCTTTGTTTGTGGGGGCCCTTGGGCAGGACAGTCTTAGTGGGCCCCAAGGTAGTGTGTCACATGATGTAACCTTTCAGCTCAGTTGCCACAAATGGGTCATCTTCTACCACTGATCACCCTCCAGCCCTTATTGCCTCCCCTATGGCTACCAATCGCCCTCCAGCCCTTATTGCCTTCCCTATGGCCACCAATTATCCTCTAGTCCTCGTTGCATTCTCTACTGTCACTAAGCACCCATCAGCTCTTACTACTTGCTCTGCTGCCACTAAAGACCCCATCATTTCTGTCAGTTGTCACCTGGTTCTCGCCACCTTCTGAGCTTCCATCAATTTCCCTCCATTCCATGCCACCTCCTCCATTATTGCTGACCATCCCCTGTTGCTGAGGTCAGCCATGAGCAGGTCTGCACACAGCACCCCGCATTCTGTGGTTCGGGTCCTCTGTAAAATAATACTATGGCCAAATTTGCGCCTGAGTAGGCCCTGGCATTTGCCCAGGTTGGCCCTGTGCTGGCGCCTGCCCTGCCGCAGGGCATAAGGGATGGTAGTGCCTAGGCCTGGGTGCCGGCAGTTCAGTCCTTGAGGATTACCAGCCCCTATGCGTGGTTTTCTGGGTTGGTAAGGTTTTTTTTAAATGGGGTGGGGGGGCTAACCCAGCAAAGACCCCTCGGTATATCCAAGCTCTCTGAAGCAGATGGTCAACAGAGTTCAAAAAATTTGTGAATGTTCTTTGGCAGCATGGTGACCATATTGTCGCCACTCTCGACTAGTTTGCCCAGTGTTTGCATAGATCGTCCCTGGGTTCTGCAGGGTATGACTAAGGGCTGGTAACAGCCTGAAACGCGTTACCTGGTCCCAATGGAGGAGGGGAGCACTTTCTGACATACAAGACGTTTGATGGCTGTGTGTTTACAATTGGAATTATCCTCATTTTAAGCTATGAAGTAAAAGCTAAGTTTTAACTCAGCTGGACATTGCAACTGGAAACAATTTGGGGAGTTTTTTTCAGGAGATCCTGAGGTCCGTGCTGTTTGGGTCTGAGGGTGAGCTGGTTATTGTTAGCTTATGTTTTCTCCAGGGTGCTCCCAAAATATACAGAAGAGGATAGCGCTATATAGTCCACCTGGGGTCAAGCTAAAGAGTTTACAACCATCTCGATGACTTGCATACTGTTGTCCCTAGGTTAGTTGTCAAATTTCGCTTGGGGGGGGTTAAGATGGGTTAATTGTTGTGTAACTGAACTGGTCATGTGTATCCATCTCATGGAATCATGTTCACCAGGTATGGCCAAAACCCACTCTACCATGAAGATATGCTGCAAAATCTACAGTTTACTTCCAAATTTCCCTTCATGAAATGGCAGCCAACTAGATGTTCTCCAAAAAGGTATTTTCTCATAGTGATAGTGGTACAATTAATTTCCTGGTCATTTATAATGGAAGAACGCCCATGCTTCTATGTACTTTGCAAATCACAGTGGAAATGGGTCAGCTTTATATATATATATATAAGAAGGACAGGTCCTCTAGGATGTGATTATAGAATGAGGCCTTTGGTTGCTCCAACTAGAAATCCAGGCTTAGGGACCCTTGGGCATAACTGCGCTTCCTATTGCCGCAAAGCAGATGATCAACAACATTCAAGACATTTGCTTTCTGAAGAAGTTCTAGCCAATACTTATATAGTTATTATTACATCTGTCAACGCTCCAATTATTATCAGATCCTGAGCGTTCTCACATGAACACCAGTGTTTTAAATAGTGTAAATTGTATAAATAACGTCTAATATGCTTACTAACTAAAAATCCAAATGTATGCAGATGATGCTATTATATTTGTAGAAAGATCGTATTTGAATGACACCGAAGTCAAAATAGAATTGCAGCAGGTGATAATTCGCAGTAATAAATCATTAAATGCATCAGCTAATCAGATGCTTAAATTACTGTGTTAGATACTTCTCGATTTGTATAAGGCAGTCTTGAGATTTGCATAAAGCCTTCAATGTCAAACATATTTTCACAGCTTTTTTCTCTTTTTTTCCTTTTGACTTTTTTCAAGTTAAAGATGAGATTTTATGCATGTCATTAGTTTTTTTTCTCATTTTAACTTCCTAGTCACATTGTTATGACTAGGCTTCTATTCTGAGGTTCCTACTTGATAGTCAAGCTTGGGAGGATTCATTGTGGTGTCATTATTCACTTGCTAACATTGAAACAGAAGGAACTGTAGTATGGTAGCAGGCTGTTTCCATTATTTAACACAGAAAATTGTCAGGTCTTTAAAGAGGAAAAAAAAATGCCCATTGGCGAACTGGGGACAAAAATCAGCCCTGGATTTCACCAGCACCTGGCCGGATCAAGGCATCCCTGCTGAGGTCCCCCAACCATGATGATAGGGCTATAGCATTGGGGGCTAGGCTTGTGGGTAGAGTGGGGCTGGGTACAAGGGGCTGAGAGGTGGACTAATGGGGAAGGGATTGGATGTGGGTGTTAAAAGCAGCAGCAGCCCAACTGGCCCCAAAGCAGTGCGGCCCACCGGGCATTGTCTCAAGTCTCCCTATAGCCAGTCCCCCCTGCCTATGGCACATGCGTGGGCTTTTGTCCAATAAGCGACTTATGAGGTGAGGACACTCCCTGTGCCTACTCCCTAGTTCCAGCTGCCAGTGTCTTAATTCATGGGAGCAGTGGCCATCTTTCTGTAGCCCTGCCCTAGACTATTTGACAGCCAGAATGCAGACCTCAAAAAGGAAGGTAGGATGTGCTCATCCAGTCAATATATAGCAGTCAAGAGGTGCTAGAGGGGTGTGACCACACACACTAAGCAAAAAAGAAAGTTAACCCTCTGCACACTCATACTAAAAACTGAAAAACCTAGATAACACTTGTTAAGAACATGGACTGTTAGTTAACATAGATTGCAATGAATGTAAAAGCGAGGTAGCCACGTCAAGGCCGTCCAATTGTTACCCCGTCCCTAACATTACTAAGTTTAAAAGTTTGTGCTAACATTGCTACTTCTTTACTTGTGTGTGCACTGGCAATGCACAACATGAATCAGCCTGTCTAAAGACAGTGCAATAACTTAACTTGCTTGCTCACACACACACAATGAAAAAATACTTTACTTGCCTGCACAGTGCTACAGTTCAAAAAGAGAGTTTAGGTAGAGGCCAATTGGACTCCCTGTTACATTGGGAGAGCTACAATCCAGCAGATCTGGCCACTGACCTGCAAATGCAACAGCAAAAAGGAAGGTAGGATGTGCTCATCCAGTCAATATATAGCAGTCAAGAGGTGCTAGAGGGGTGTGACCACACACACTAAGCAAAAAAGAAAGTTAACCCTCTGCACACTCATACTAAAAACTGAAAAACCTAGATAACACTTGTTAAGAACATGGACTGTTAGTTAACATAGATTGCAATGAATGTAAAAGCGAGGTAGCCACGTCAAGGCCGTCCTTTCTTTCCTTCCGTTCTTTTTTGCTTAGTGTGTGTGGTCACACCCCTCTAGCACCTCTTGACTGCTATATATTGACTGGATGAGCACATCCTACCTTCCTTTTTGCTGTTGCATTTGCAGGTCAGTGGCCAGATCTGCTGGATTGTAGCTCTCCCAATGTAACAGGGAGTCCAATTGGCCTCTACCTAAACTCTCTTTTTGAACTGTAGCACTGTGCAGGCAAGTAAAGTATTTTTTCATTGTGTGTGTGTGAGCAAGCAAGTTAAGTTATTGCACTGTCTTTAGACAGGCTGATTCATGTTGTGCATTGCCAGTGCACACACAAGTAAAGAAGTAGCAATGTTAGCACAAACTTTTAAACTTAGTAATGTTAGGGACGGGGTAACAATTGGACGGCCTTGACGTGGCTACCTCGCTTTTACATTCATTGCAATCTATGTTAACTAACAGTCCATGTTCTTAACAAGTGTTATCTAGGTTTTTCAGTTTTTAGTATGAGTGTGCAGAGGGTTAACTTTCTTTTTTGCTTAGTGTGTGTGGTCACACCCCTCTAGCACCTCTTGACTGCTATATATTGACTGGATGAGCACATCCTACCTTCCTTTTTGCTGTTGCATTTGCAGGTCAGTGGCCAGATCTGCTGGATTGTAGCTCTCCCAATGTAACAGGGAGTCCAATTGGCCTCTACCTAAACTCTCTTTTTGAACTGTAGCACTGTGCAGGCAAGTAAAGTATTTTTTCATTGTGTGTGTGTGAGCAAGCAAGTTAAGTTATTGCACTGTCTTTAGACAGGCTGATTCATGTTGTGCATTGCCAGTGCACACACAAGTAAAGAAGTAGCAATGTTAGCACAAACTTTTAAACTTAGTAATGTTAGGGACGGGGTAACAATTGGACGGCCTTGACGTGGCTACCTCGCTTTTACATTCATTGCAATCTATGTTAACTAACAGTCCATGTTCTTAACAAGTGTTATCTAGGTTTTTCAGTTTTTAGTATGAGTGTGCAGAGGGTTAACTTTCTTTTTTGCAGAATGCAGACCTGGGACCACATTGCGGGGCTTAGGTAAGTTACAGCTGCTTCCTGCTTCACACTCTGCATAGGTAAGCTTTTCCGTGTTCTGTTGTGGTGCGATTCTGCTAAATAATTTTCACTATTCTGGTTCTGCACCTTAATCCCATTAAAATCTATGGGGGGCAAATTCAGGATGGGCTTTTGGGTTTCTGGAAAGCAATTAAAGCATGCCCACAAACTGCATGATGGGGAGACTCCAACATCTGGGGCCCATTGTTATAATCAATGAACAAACATCAGAGGTCTCCTTAGCCAAAATAATGTATTTTTTAAATAGGAAAAGGAATTTCCCTTTCACTAATTGTAAAGCTAGAGCTTTCCTTTAACAGAATAATGTCATTTCAGAGTGGAAGAATTTTCCATTTTATTTTAAAAAGTAAACGTTAGTAGCTGCCATCTTATTTAACAGTTACTGATACTTTTGTATCCTTGGCTTTATATGCAGATATTTTACCATAAAGAAACGGGAAAGTCTTCCATTCTAAAATGAAATTATTCAATTCTATTAGACATTAAAGGGCACATGGGAAGCAGTGCCAGAAGGGCTGGTGATGTTGTCAGCAGCAGTCGTGGCAACAGGGTGGATCTCCCTCTATCATCCAGTGGTCCTGTGTTGACGAAGCAGCCAGCAGTCTTGGACTGGTTCACACAGGCATCTGACTCCGCAGTCTTCAGAAGCCAATCACACATCTCTATCATCTGACCGAGAGAATTTTAGGGTTGTATGCTGACTCTGAACTGCTGTTCAGCGACAATGAAGAGAGCCAAGGGACTCACTATAAAATTTCAAGGTGAAAAGTGTTCTATCCTGGATGGCAAACAGACTGTAGCCAAAAGTGCCAAGCTGCATATTGTCCAAACTGAATTTTTGAAAAGTTCACTCACCTCTAATACTAAACATCAATGACCTCAAAGGCCGCCTAGGGTAGGAAATGCTCTCAGGGGTTCTCCCGCAGTGCCCTGCTCCACAGGGTACTGGCCAGTGCTTCTTCCTTCGAGCACTGGTCTTCATCCTCTCTCCAACCTCCTGGCTCAGCATTAAAGTCCTGCTTTCCCAACTGTAGACCCCTTCTCACTTCCTGGCGCTTCTTCATATAAGACCCAGAAACCAATCATTGGGGAGGTGATAGGTCCCTAAATAAATGTCTAGAACAGGGGTACTCAACCACTTCTTGTAAAGGTCCATATACAAGCATCTGGTGGGAGCTGAAGGTCCAAGCTGGGGCTGTCGCGGGGAGGGGATTGTTAGAAATCCACCCACTGGGAGGGGGGGCTATAGGTTCCACAGGCAAAACTATAAAAGGCTGGGAAGGATGGGGCAGGAATAGATTGGGATGCTATTGATGGGGCAAAGCTGGGGGGACGGAGATAGATGGGGCACAGATGTCAGGACAGGGATGGATGGAGCTGAGCTGTGGGGAAGAGATGGTGGGGCAGGGATGGATGGGGCTGAGCTGGGGCAGCGGGACAGGATTGAATAGGGCAAAGAGGCAGAGAAATAAAGTTTGTGTGTACCTTGCAATTCCACTCCCCCCCCCCCCCCCCGTGTAGTATTCAAATTGCAATGCTAGGTATCAGGGAGCCATGAAACTGGCAGGGGGCCTAAGCTCTATATCGCGGATCAAGTAAAGGGGGCAGCACTGAGCACGGCAACACAGAAGCAACTGAGTGCAGGGCTGTCAGGGCAGGTCCAGAAATCTGGCCCCAAGGTCCGCATTCGGACCCTGGTCCGCTAGTTGAGTACCACTGGTCTAGAACCCCTCAGTGGCAGGGATGCAACAACTAAAAGCGTCCCTACCAACCACCCCTAAGTAAAACTCCCCCCTAAACTACACTAACCATTAATCGTTAAATGATCTAATAACCCCCTAAAAGTGGTGGTGGATAAGCCACCACCCTGTTACACATATATAGAGCAAAGTTGCCCATTAGAATTTTGCAATGTTTTGTATTAAAATAAATGTTTAGCATGGTGGTTGGTCAAATGTTTTGCACAAGCAAAAATAAAAAACATCACTTTTGTCTCTTCTTTTAAATCAAATTACCTGTAGCTTTATATTCATCAGTATTAATGAAATGTCAACTTTTAACAATTGCTGCTTTGTCTTCCTTCTGTAGAGATTTGGGCTGACAAGAGCCGAGTGAGGCCGGTATAGAGGAGCCAGTGTGGGAGATAACGACAACACTCATCATTGTACCATCCTTCAAAGCTCTGCCATTGATTCCAGAAACACCAGCTTTATAGAAAAAAACATGAATGTGCCATTTATTTTCATTAATTAATTACATTGCCGCTCCTGCCTCTTTAAAGGCCCCCTTTGACTAAGCATTGCTCAATAGACTAATGTAATGTAACCTGAACAGTGCCTATCAAATGTACTTAACCTCCATGAAAGATTTCATGTTTTACTGTCTTTGTGTATTAGGGTTTTTTTTTTTTTTTCACAATGATCAATAGAAATAAACTCTTTCATGTCAACCTGTTAAGTCAGTATCTGGATTAAAATTACACCACAAAGACAAAGTGGACCAAAACCCAGGATTTTAATCTTGGATCTTGGGTTCTGGTCCTTGCCCCCCCGGGGAACCCTGATGGGGGGAGCCCCGCTGTGTGAAACCCCCCAGGTCACCGAAATTAACCCACCTTTTCCCAGTCCTACTGCACGGCCGCTCGGCCAATCAGCGCGCTCGGATACGCTGTCGACTAAGGCCAGCGTCTCCGAGCGTGCTGGCAGCCGCATCCCCCGCTACCCTCCAACAGGGAGCGTGCCCGCGCCGGCCATTCTCAAATGCCTGGTGCAGGTACGCGCCCTTCTAGAGGGATAGTGGGAATGCGCCCAGGCCTCACGCATGCACCGTTGGACCTGGAATAAAAGTAAGTGTATTGGGCGACCTGGCAGGTTTCACATAGCGGGGCATCCCAATCTAGGATGGAATCGATCGCAGTGGGTCTTGTTCCACTTTAAACAACCCTGCAAAAGTTGGACAAACAAGCCAAGATGGAGGCAAAAACAGGAAAAGCCTAAGGTACAACACCACCTCGTTCAAGATTTTAAAACAGCTTCCCCAACCCATGGATATATTGGGCCCCTTCACCTGGCCTGGGGTGAGGGGTGCGAGGAGCAAGGAGTTGTTTTTGGACCTATCTGCACCCTGGTGTTGGTATCAGATATGTTTGCGTGAATGTGGTGCAGCATTCACAGTTGGTGCCCTGGTGATTTCAGTGAAGAAAGGCTTCTTTGATTGTAAAAGCAAAGTTGTTCTTTATTCTTCACTTGTGCAGCACAACAGTCACATTGGATTCTTCACAAGCTTCCAATAAAGATATCACACCTCACAACTTTCCCAAAGGTCACCGCTGGTGACCCTGCATATCACATACTCACCTATAGTCCTGCGCAGCTGATCAGCAATATTCCGGGGATTTGAAATTTACCTCCACCCAGTGGCAGACTAAGGGCCAAAATTCAGCCCTGGATTTTACCAGCACCTGGCTTGCCCATCTCTGCTGAACCCCCCTAAGTGCCAGCCAACCAGTGTGTTTCGAGGCTGAGGCCACAGCATTACGGGCAAGATAGGGGTTGGGGTTTCTTGGGTGATGGGGTACAGTGGGGCCAGGAATGGGGAGACAGGGATTGGTTGGGAGTGTTAGTAAAGAGAGCGGCTCGGACGGCTGGTTGCGGGGATGTCAGGGATGAGATCGCCAGTGCTGGTAAGATTCAAACTACCGTCATTGTGCCATTCAGCTGCGCGGGACTGCAGGAAAGTATGTGATTTTTTTTTCCTGTTTGCCCATACAGGGGCTTTAATCCCTATTAGCTGATCGCTTGGAAGTTACAAGGCCTGCGTATAGTTTGGGACTGCCACAGATCTTTATTATCTGTTGTCTGATTCCATTTCCAGCTACTCTCCAACAAAGCACCTCCCCTGGTAGATCACTTGAGGGAAGGCTACTCATAGATATATGCTTCTGCTGAAATCCCGAGACCATACTCACTCACCTTTCTTACATGGGTTATAGCCAGGGGCGGACTGGCTTTAGGGCATATCGGGCAAAATCTCGGTAGACCGGCACCTGGGAAGGCCTTGGATGGTGAGACGGATGCGGGGGGGGGGGGGGGGGGGGGGGTAGGTGCTGCGGCTCTGGCAGGTGGCAGCCAGTGAGCAAGCCCACAAGCGCTGCTTGTACAATAATAATGCAGTGGGCATGCAGGGTAACCTTATGCCTACTGCTGCTGCTGTCGCTGTCGTTATTCACACGGACACACACCACTGCTGTGGGCAGGCAAACATAAATTGGTTACCCTGTCCGGCCACTGCCTTATTATTGTTTAACTTTTTGGGGGAGGGAGGGGTGTTGATACCTGTAAGGGGGGGTCACGCTCACTGCCTGTAATGAGGGATGCCCATCACTGGCTGTAATGAGGGATGTCTCTCACTGCCTGTAATGGTGCCTGTAAGGGAGGGATGCTGCTCACTGGATGTAATGAGGGATGCCCCTCACTGGGTTTAATGAGGGGTGCTGCTCACTGACTGTAATGAGGGATGCTGCACATTGGCTGTAAAGAGGGATGCCCCTCACTGGCTGTAATGAGGGATGCCACACACTGGCTGTAATGAGGGATGCCACACACTGGCTGTAATGGGGGGTGCCTCTTACTGGATGTTGCACACTGTCTGTAATGGAGTAATTTTGCCCACTCTCTGTAATGGGGTGAATGAGAGGGGGTTCAGGACACCATTTGGTTCAAAATAGTTTATTTCTTATTTTTGTCCTCTAAACCCTGGGTGTGTCTTATTGAATGAACAATACTGTGTGTGTGTGTGTGTGTGTGTGTGTGTGTGTGTGTGTGTGTGTATATATACTTGGCGTTCTGGAAGCTAGAGCGCCGGCGCTATACGATGAGCCGCCTGTAATAATACATCGGACGCTACATGGCGCTGTTAGAGCTGCTCACCAGATTCGCTTTCTTAAATGTGGTTTTGCGTACAGCGCCCGGCATTCACCAGACGCTGCCTGCCGCTACAAAACGCTACCTGGCGCCATCCCTTCTTAAATAGCCCCCAAAGTGACATCCATCCCCTCCAGTAGCTGGTGATTCAGTGTAACAGTTTAACATGACAAACATGCTGATCCCTTTTCTGGGGTAAATCTCTCTCAGTTTGATGTGGGCTGCTTAGATCAAGAGAGCAGAGAATCCGGAACTCCAGACAGCCTGCGTTGTGTGGAGAAACAACATAACACAGGAAAACTGCAGCCACGCTGCATCAGCGCTACATCAATGCAGCAAGCTAAGCATTTTTTATATCTTTTTATCCATTCTATGTGGAAATGGAAAAAATCTCTCAGGCTGATCATAAGGAAGCTTCCAGCTCAACCTTAGGGTCTGTGTACTAGCAGAGGCTCTCCGCAACCCACACTTATATGTAATCGGGGCTCTCAGGCGTGATCCAAGATGGTGGCTCACATGTAGTTCTAGGAGTGCAGCTATTCCACAACATCTGCATGGGATTTAAGCGGAGCAAACCCCACATTTTAAATTAGAATCCCCTGCATTGCTTCCCCCATGAAGAGCATCTTTTGCCAATTTTCACTGCCCCTACTTCACTCTAATCCCAGATAATGGCGCCTGTTTTAGCTGTAAAGCTCCGCCTCCTCCATTCATTGCCACTGATGTGTGTGGTAATGATGTCATTGCCGCACCTATGCAATGACTGATCCCATGTGATCTTACAGAGAGGGACTGCAAAAATAAAATTGTTCCAGGACAATTCAAAAAATCAAAAATATCCATTTTTAGTTCTTCACCCTAAGAAGGGAGTATCGTCAGAGGCTTTGGTAAAATGTATTTCACAAGTTGAGTGGGTTTTGGTCTGCTTTAAGCCCTCTCAAGCAGGATATACCACTGATTATCAAAAGGGGGCTTTAGGGGACCAAATTACAAAACTTTCTTTTCTTGACTGGAGGTCCGCTTTAATGGAACCTGTGCATAGGCCATTGCCTATGTGTCGCGTGTGCTTATCTTTGATATTTGGGTCCTAGAAAGGAATTGTTTGGGGCTTCTTTTGCCTGATTAGCTCTGGTTAGACCCATGAATTTCATGCTTCCTACCTTCAAGAGGTTCAAACAGTCTTGGCCTGTGTTGTGCATCCTAAGAGTTCCTTGTAAACCTCTCGCTATGAGTCATGTGAGGAGCCACAGATGTGTATCAAAGAGGGTTGCAAACTGAAGACCCTCCCTCCACCCAGGGCTGGATTAAGTGTAGTGGGGGCCCCTGGGCACAAAATCTGGTGGAGGCCCCAGATACAGCATTTTTTTCCTTTAAAATAATAGTCCAGCCAAGTAACTGATTGGTGGTTGTCTGGCAACCGCCTATTTAAAGTGGACCAAAACCCAGGATTTTGACTATCCTGGGTTTTGGTCCTTTCCTCCAGGGTACCCCTACCGGGGATGATCGCCTAAGGCTCGCCTAAGGCTACTCACCTCTTCCCGGTCCTGCGGCGCATGCACGGCTGCTTGTCCAATCAGCGCGCTCAGAGCGCTAATGTCACGTTGTCTAAGGCTGCGTCTAAAAGCAGCGGTTCCGAGCACGCTGACGGCCGCATCCCCCGCTGCACTCTAACAGGGAGCATCCTGTTAGAGGGATAGCGGGGATGTGACTGTGGCTCACGTATGCGCCGTTGGACCAGAAAACAAGGTAAGTCAATGGGGTGACCTGGGGGCTTCTATGCCAGGCCTGCAGCCCGTCAGGCCAAAGACTGAAAAGCCTCCTGGACCAGACCATAACCGAAAGATTGGTGGATGCCCTCTTTACAGGGCAAGCGGCGTGTGCCCCTTGCGCCCCCCTCATAATGCGGCCCTGCCCCCACCCTACAGTTCACCACTGTAATTTGCAGAATTTTTACATAGTCTTTTGTTGATGGATGAACAGCTCATATGAGAAAAATTAAATAATTGATGACAGCAACGAGCCTCGTACCAAAGCGAAGAAGGTTCTCCTGACTTGTTATTAATTTGCTGGCCGTTTGGGAGGAAGTAACATTTTAGAATGGAGAAGGAATGTTTTGTCATGTAACATTCTACAGTAGATTACCAGTTTAAATTATTCATGCAGTTTTTCCTTCATAAATTATAATTGTGCTGTGGCCAAATCCATAGCAGATGTTTGCTCATAAGCAAATATGGTGCAACTCTTGGTGAAGGGATTTCTATACGTCTATTAAAGCTGCTGGGCGCGCTGTCAACACGGCCTCCTGATTCCCAGAGTCCCGTATACGTAAGAACACTGGGCCGGCTGTCTCTTCTGCACAAGACGCTCATTGTTTGGGAAGGATGGAGAGAATTGAAAGACTTGGGGAAATAGTGAATAAAACATCACATTGTTTTACAGGATATATAATGTATAGATTGATGGTGGTGCATTGTATGGTGTAAAACCTGTGCAGTCATGGAGGGACCATATTCTCTACTAAAAAGCCAACTATTTCACCTAAAGTGGCTCATCCCCCAAGCCATAGGCAGTACAAAGTGGACCAAAACCCACATCGGCCCAGGAATCTATAACATTAATCCCCCCCCCCGGGGCATTCAGAATCGGGATGCCCCTCTGTGTGAAACCCTCCAGGTCGACCATAAAATCACCTTCTTTTCCGGTCCAATGGCGCATGCACTAGCAGCTGTCCCGCTATCCCTCTAGCAGGGCACGTGCCCGCGCCAGGCATTTGTGAGGGTAGCGGGGGATGCGGCCACCAGCGCGCTGGGAACCGCTCATATTAGACAAGCTCCTGGATGAAGGGGCTCGAACGGATCCGAGCGCGCTGATTGGTCAAGTGGCCGCACATGCGCTGTAGGACCGGGAAGAGGTGAGTTTGTTCGGGTGACCTGGGGGGTCTCACATAGCGGGGCATCCCTATACGAGCGGATCCAAGCGCGCTGGTGGCCGCATCCCCCACTACCCTCTAACAGAGCGCATGCCCACGCTAGCCACTCACAAATGCCTAAAGGGGCAAGGATCGAACGCTTGGGGGCAAGGACCAAAACCCAAGATAGTCAAAATCCTGGGTTTTGGCCCCTTTTAACGCAGTTTACTTCTCTATCCTTCTTTTATTACCTTTTCTATCCACCTTGTCTGCGATTTAAATGTATAAATGTGTTTGTGGGCACCATCCTAAATTCTTGAACAGGGCTCTTCTCAGCCTAGGGTTGGCCTTGAAGTACACCTTGGCATGGTCTTGTACTCTAGACATGCCCCCTTGAGGCCATCATCCATAACTGCAGGAAGTATATAGTGTGCAAAAGATGTTGCAGGTAGCCAGGGGAACTTCGTGTTTCTTCTGCACTCTCGTTCTTGGTCTGGGGGCTGATGGGCCTGATGGACTGCACAGACCTAGAGGCTAATTCATCATTAGCGGCAGGTAGCGACAGATGAGCGTCTGTAGCAGGCATTTTCAGAGCGCCCGCTAGTAGTCACTGTGCTCGGCCGTGGGTTGCTACTTTATAGCGACTCAGTCACTGTTCAGTTATGTTGAATACATTGTGAGGAGTCGCTATTTGACCAGTACAGCGCTGTATGGGAGCGCATGGTAGCGACTGCTCATAGCGACCGACTCACACCATATTCAGGAAAAAAAAAGCCTCACAAATCTCTGGCGCTGAAAAATACTTGTTTGAAGCCCAGAGCGCAGGAGGCGGTGTTTTTAAAGTCTGTTTTCAAGCATCTATCAACTAGTAACAAAGCGAAAACATATGGAATTACATTGTAACGACATTGTAACATGAACACTTTAATGGCAGACCTGGAATGTCATTTTTGAGGAAATATTTAAAAAAATGAAAAAATTATGAAAAAAATGCTATTTCAATGCCAGAAGAGGTCAGAGAATTATTTGCGATTTTTTTGAAAAAAAAAAAAAAAAACCTGTTTAAAGAGAAGAAAAGGATCGTCCATTGAAATGTATGGGAGAGCGACAGGTAGCGAGAGGTCATACTTGGCGCTGTGCAAGGTTGAACGCTGGCGCTGTTCGCTGAGGCTGTGAAAATGATGAATCAGACGCTACATGGCGCTATTCCAGTCGCTAAACAGATTCTGCTTGATAAATGTGCAATTGCGTGCCGTGTCCGGCGTTGACCAGTCGCTATTTGTCGCTACCTCTCATTAACCAGGCGCTACCTGATGCTATCCCTTCTTAAATAAGGGCCCTAGAGTACAGTATTTCCGCTTGCAAGCTTCTCTCTCAAACCCTAATATAATCCACTGCACAGCACTCCAGCTTTATGTCGGACCCCGGGTTGGCAGACAGGTGCCAAAAATTCGCCTGGGTTTTGACTGGCCTTGGACCACATCACTCCGGCTGTGCACCCCCCCACCTGCCCATGTGCTTTCCAGGAACACAGCGGCCACTTTCCCGCTATCCCTCTAGCAGGGCGCGTACCCGCACCAGGCATTTGTGAATGGTCGGCGCAAGCACGCTCTCTGTTAGAGGGAAACCGGGGATGCGGCCTCCAGCGCGCTCGGATACACTGGCTGTAATGGGAAGTGCCGCTTACTGAATGTCGCTCACTGTCCACTCTGGGCACTCTCTGTAATGGAGTGATTTGGGGGGGGGGGGGGTTAGGATACCATTTGGTTTAGAATATATTTTTTTGCTTATTTTTGTCCTCCAATCCCTTGGTGCATCTTATGGAACGAACAGTACGGTATATATATATATATATATATATATATATATATATATATATATGATGTTACATTAATGTGGACATCACCAAGCCCAACTCACCTCTTCCCGTTCCTGCGACGCATGCATGGGCGCTCGTCCAAACAGTCGCATCATCTAAGACGTCAAGTCTATGGTCTGATTATATTCTATGGGGTTGATTTCGTCACTTCCATTTAGTGTCCACATTATAATATGACTGCTTCTTCTTCCATTGTAGTCTATGGGTGACTTACTAGCTAATCTAACTAAATGAGGTCTCTCTCATGGGCTATTCCTCTGAGAGAGTATTACCGTTCCTAATTTTAATTGCTCACCTTTTTCCACCGCACATACATACATGTCTATTATTATTATAGCGTTTATTTAAAAAGTGTCATCATATTCCGAGGCTCTTCACAAAGCAGAAATTACAGGAAGGTAGGTCTAGTAATATATTTACAGTATAATACACACAGTATTATGAGTCATATGTGAATGAAGTATGAAGTGGTACAGGAGTACGCTAGCAGAGAGAGACGCGCCCTTGTGGGCTTACAATCTACAGGGGGAAGACGGGTGGTTGGGATGCAAAGATTATTTACTAAGCATGGTGGCAGGTGCTCTTAAAGTGGCTCGAAACCCACGCCCCAACAGCTCAAAAATCTATAAGATTCCAGGGCCTCTGAACAGGGCCGGCGTCAGCACCCGGCAAGGCAGGGCAGCTGCCGGGGGCCCCCACTCTCTGGCGGGCCCACTGATAAGGCCGGCCTTTAGGGTGTGCATTGGCACTTGACCGGCAGCAGACTGGGAGGGCACCGCCACAGCTGGTGCCCACATCTCCTCGAATGGCGGGGTTCCACACAACGGGACATAGATAGTCATCTATGTTTCTATGTTTCTATCTCGATTTAGATTCCAAGGGAGGAAGTGCTGGGTTTTGTTCTGCTTTTAAGTTGCCCACCACAGCTGATTTCCTATCCCTGGAGCATCCCAATCTGTAATACTCTACTGTGTGAAATCCCCTGGGATCGCTGTCATACCCATTATGCAAGCAATTGCACCCCTGAGTTTTGGTCCACTTTACAGGGGCATCTCAATTTGGGATGCCCCTGTTTGTGAAAGAACCCCCCTGGCTTGGCTGTTAACTCAAACTGGTGATCCCACAATGCATTCACCAGTTCCAGGAAAGTAATGAACAAAGGGGGGGGGGGGGCACACACAGGGGCATCCAAAATCAGGAGAAGTTCGTTTAGAGAGGTCAGGTTTAAAGTGGTTTGGTGTGCTTCAAAGTAGACCATAACTATAGTTTTGGTCCAAATAACATGATCCTTAGGGGGCATCCGAGATTTGGGACGTCCCTTGGTGATGCGATTCGACTCTTCACCACAAAGGGGCCCACTGAGACCATGCCGCCCAAGGGCCCACATAAGCCTGGAGTCGGCCCTGCCTCTGAATTCCCTCCCCCGGGGCATCCAGAATCAGGATGCCCCACTGTGTAACCCCCCCCAGGTCACTCATAAACGCACCTTCTTTCCCGGTCCATTGGCGCATTTGTGAGCAAGGGACGTTTCTCAGTTATCCCTCTAGTAGGGCACATGCCACCACCAGGAATTGAGAATGGCTGGTGCGGGCACGCTCCCTGTTAGAGGGTAGCGGGGGATGCCATCCGCTTGCCTTAGAAGAGCTCCTGGACGCAGGGGCTCGAACAGAACGGAGCGCACTGATTGGAAGAGGGACTGCGTCGTAGGACCGGGAAGAGGTGAGTTTGTTTGGGCGACCTGTGTGATTTCACACCGCGGCGAACCCCCGGGGGCCCCGGGGGCAGGGACCAAAACCCAGGATAGTCAAAATCTTAGGTTTTGGTCCACTTTAAATGTGTAATCCTGTTATTTGTCACTGCTGCAATAAGTTTCAGGGGTGACCCATGTTTCAGATGAGGCACCGCTAAACCCCCTTATTGAATTTCCTGTACGATGTGTTATGGGCCCAATGGCCAGACGGTTGGCCAGATCGTCCTCTGCCGTTACATTCGAGTCATTAGAACGAATCAGCGCGCCTTCATTTTATTTCCATGTAGCAGTTGTGCAATGACAAACATTCACAAAATATTTTACTCTCCGCGTATAGGAACAGAAAAACACCCTCAGCCAGAGTAAATGCAGCAGTCAGCCATGTTTTGGGAAGCCTGGCCAAACCTGGATGGCTGCATGATGGAAACATACCAAAAAGTGCAGAGGGATTACAAAAGACACCTGATAATTAACTCCATATCAAAACAACATCTGGGGAAGCGCTTCCTGCTCCTCATATAACGCGCCGCTCACACATGCCGTAATGCTCTGGCACGCTGGGGGAAAAAATGCCTGCGATTTACAGCGGAATCTCCCCCCATCCCCAGCGCCTGCCGAAAGCCTTGTGAAATAAGGAGGAAGCGGAGAGATGAAATGTATATAGAAATCTATATATATGGCTCCTTTCAATCTAAATGATCGTTAAGATAAGTGATAATAATAAAATAAAAATGCATAATTCCCAAGTATCCCTGATTTGAAGGGACTGTCCCTCTTTTCAGTCCATGCCCCCCCCTCGTTGTTCTCATTCGTCTCTATTATAACATGCGGATCTGCATAAAAAATAGTATTCAAAGTATTTATATTGTCTGCAGTCATCTCCCGACTGGTCTACTGTAACACCGTCCTCTGTGGTTTGCCAACAGACTGGCTCCCCTCCAATCTGTTTTAAACTCTGCTGCTCGCCTCATCCACCTCTCCTCTCGTTTCTCCAGCGCTGCCCCCCCTCTGTCAATCCCATCACTAGTTACCTCTCTCCCATAGAGTTCAGTTCAAACTTTTAACACTAACCTACAAAGCTCTCTCTAACCAGGCCCCTTCCTACATTTCATCTCTGATTCAGCGTTAGCAACCCAAGCGCAACCTCCGCTCTGCCTCTGACATTCTCCTGTCCTCTTCCTTGGTTACTTCCTCACACTCCTGCCTTCAAGACTTCTCCCGTGCCTCCCCACTTCTCTGAAATGCACTTCTCCGCTCAATATGCCACTCTCCATCACTCCAAGCCTTTAAAAGTGCCCTCAAATCTCACTTCTTCAGACAAGCATATGACCTGGCTTAAGCAACTCCTATAACCTTCAAATGGCACATGGAGCCCAACTCAAGCTCTACCACTTGTGACCCCGCCCCCTTTTGTCTCCACCCCCATCCTTTAGACTGTAAGCTCGCAAGGGCGGTGCTCTCCTTCCGATTGTCTCCTGTGCTCACAAGACCTGGTTTAAAGTGGACCAACACCCAGGAATTTGACTATCCTGGGTATTGGTCCACTTCCGCGGGGCACCCCGATCATGGGTGCCCCGCTGTGTGAAACCCCCCAGAAAGCCCCAAAACTCACCTGACCCCGCTCCCACGTGACTCGCTCATCCAATCGCCGCCGGACAAGGAGAGGCAGCGCCGGACAAGCTGAGAGCGGGCCGCCGCCGCCTCCCGCGCGTCACTCTTACAGGGAGCCCGCGCCGGCCGTTTGTGAATGGCCGGCGCGGGCTCCCTGTAAGAGTGACGCGCGGGAGGGTGCGCGCCCTGCTAGAGGGATGCGTGGGAGGCGGCGGCGGTGGCCCGCGCATGCGCCGCTGGAACGAGGATCAGGTAGGATGTTCGGGGATCTGGGGGGGGGGGTTTCACACAGCGGGGCACCCCCGATCGGGGTGCCCCACAGTCAGGGAGCTGATCGGTCCGGGAATCTTATAGATTCCCGGGCCGATCAGGGGAGGGTGTTGGTCCACTTTAAACCTCGTGGCATCTAGTTTGTATTGTCCCCTGTACTATATCTTTTACCTTGTATTTAATTATCCTTGTAAAGTGCTACGGAAGATGATGGCGCTATATAAATAAACAATAATAATAATATTGTTGTAACTGTTACACTCTATCTCCTATGCATCCCTCAATGAGGGGGCGTGGCTTAATTTGCAAATCATCCCGCTTTCCCACCCTGAAAAGTTGGAATGTATGCACAATGACTGACCTTACCCTCTGGATATCTGGTCCAGTGAAGATTGGTTCCTCTGTCCAGTTTGGCTTGGATGCCTGGTTGCCCCCCCCCCCCCCCCCCCACCAAAACAATGGTCTGCTCTCCCCTTTTCTTTCCACCAGACACTTCCACTGACTCTTTCCTGCCCAGGAATAATGTCCTCTTCCCCCCCCCCCCCCGGACATGGTCCCCTCTCCTCTGTCATCATCCCAGACATGATCTGCTACATTTATCCCAGACATTGTCCCCTTTCCCCCCAACAGACAAAGTCTCCTGCCCCAGTGTCAGACTGGGATGCCCGGGGCCCACGGGTAGAACTAACTCCCACCCCACACATAGAAGCAAGTATCACCCACTTACATTCAGGGCCCATTTACAGGAACATTATGGTAAACTGTATTATCTCTGTATGTGCACTTGGGATGCAACAAATAAGCTAGACATAATTCGAGGTTTGTGAAGAAGGTTCTCCAAGGGGTCACTGGGACCAGGGGCCCATTGGTTTTATTCCTGGTAACCCTGTGGGCCTGTCTGAGTCCCATCTTCCCTGAACATGATCCCCTTTCCTATCCCCCATAGACATGGTCCCCTCCCCATCCTCTCTGAATATGATCCCCTCTCCCATCCCCCTGGACATGGTCCCATCTGCCATCCCCTCTTATGTACATGGTACCCTTTCAAATCTCCCCCGCATTTGGTCACCACAGACGCCCCCCACGTGGTGCCCTGTGCAATGAACATGGAACATGGTCCCCTCTGCCATTCAGTTGATTATAATCCGCTCTTCCATCCTCCCGGGACATGCAATCCCCCCAATCCCTTTTGATAAAGTTCCCCTCTTCTATCCCCCTGGACATGTTCCCATCTGCCATCCCTCCAGCGGGTTCAGAACCCTCTCCATCTTCCTTGCACATGGCTGCCTCTATCATCACCCATGGACAGCCCTCCATATGGTCCCCTTTTTATCCTCCTCATATGGTCCCCTGTCCTATCCCCTGAGCATGGTCCCCTTTTCCATCCCCCCTGGACATGGTCCCCTGTCTTTTCTCCTCTGATCCCTATCCCCTCTCCCATGCCCCCAGGATGTGGTCCCTTCTCCCATATCCTCAATGGACATAGTGCCCTCTGCAATCTCCCCTGCACACAATTGCCTCTATCATCCCCCTGGACACGATCCCCTAATGGTACCCTCTCTCCCAACCCCCAAATCATGTTTCACTCCTGCTTCACCACAACAGAAATGCCCGCTCATAATTGGAATGGTCCTATGATTGAATATTAATAGATAGCTAATTATTTTCCTGTATAAAAAGTCCCCTTTCATCTTTCATATTGTGTCATTTTGCTTCTTTAGCTTTGTTGTTTCTTTTAATCTTGACTTCTGCTCCCCCTAGTGGCCAAAAGCAGGCCAAGGATTCCAGCTCTATGCTGTACAGTGGCATAGGTTTCATTAGGGCACACACACACCAGCCAGACAGACCTTCAGCATCATTTAATGAAAAGCCTTTAAAAAAACTATTTCCCAGCATCTAAAATGAATATATTTTACATTTTTAGTCACTTACTTACTTAATTATTCTTCCCTCACTGGGCTGAAACAATGTTCAGGACTCTAGGATACAGGTGCAGCCGTCCTGCCTAAGAAGCATCACATACTTAGGAGAGGAGAGGGGGTAAAAGTGCAGGGGGCGGGGTTATAGTCTGCTCAGACAGAGCAGAGCTGGGGTCAGGAAAAAGACAGCAATCGCAGAATGCAGAGCCACCCAGTCATAAGTCACTTCCTGTTTGCAGGAAGCCTGATGCTACATGAGCCGCCATCTTGGATGTTTAAAGGCTCATAAAATGCAGTAGATGCGGCTAGGATAATTTTTGATGTGAGCAATCTGTATGTACAGGGTGTGAGAAACATATAAGATTGGCTCTTATTCAGGGTGAAGGTCCGGATTAATGTAAGCAATCTGTATGTACAGGGTGTGGGAAACATATAAGATAGGCTCTTATTCAGGGTGAAGGTCCGGATTAATGTGAGCAATCTGTATGTACAGGGTGTGGGAAACATATAAGATAGACTCTTATTCAGGGTGAAGGTCTGGTTTAAAATGACACACACTGCTGTAAAAGAGCAGCTTCTGTAGAGAGAGCTGTAGCCCAACTGCAGAGCTTTAAAACACCAAAGATGTGGCCCCTGGTGATCCATCTTTCACTGCCATCACTTCGGGCTTCGCCTGTCCCTCTGCCTCATCTCACTTACCAGTATAAAAGGTCCCTCCTGAGTCAGGGAAGGAGATCCCGGAAGCTGACACAGGGGACAGAGAATCACTTCTCTGCCTGCCTGAGGACCCCAGGCCGCCCACCACCAGGGGAAGAGGAGACCCACAGCATTGAATCTTGAATAGAATGGAAGTAAGCTTTTCTTTTTTTGTCTATTAACCGGTAAAACACCAGGCACTTAGAATTGGTAATTAAAGGTTGGAGAAGGAAGCACGTATATTCGATGTGCTTGGCACTTAAAGTGGAAAGAACTAGATGCCCCACTGTGTGAAACCCCAGGGCCAGATTATGAGGCGCGTGCCGTGGGGCCTCCACCACTTGCCCTGCAAAGGGGGCCTCCAACAACCTTTGGGTTATGGTCTGGTCCAGGAGGCTTTTCAGTCTTTGCTCTGACGGGCCGAGGGGCCAGCAACAAAGCCATCGGTGGCAGTGGGGGCCCCCGCGCCTAGCCAAGCCTTTTTTTTTGTTTTTGAAAACCTGCAGCCAAAGCCACCACAGGGCAGGACGGAGAGTCTAGAGCAGCAAAGCCTCCACCAGCAACGCTACAGCGATGGGTGCACAGCCGCTGGCAGCTCAATGCAGGGAACTGTTTTCTGCTGGACCACAAAAATCTCCATTGATAACACATGGTCGCATCGCAAGGGAATTGTGATTGCAGGTGCCCAGGTGCGTGCATACTCTCCCTGCAAGCCTGGTAACGTGAAGCTCCAGACTCTTAGTAACCCCCTCCCCAGGAACTCAGGCATGACGGGGTTACAAACAATGGGAAACTAAGAGACTGGACTTTAAGCACAGCACACTCACCTCTTATTTGCTCCCTCGGCTAATCACAGGCAGTTACATGGTCCGGGGTCCTCTTCCAGGTTCCAAGCTTATCGTGGGACCCAGTTTTGCCAAGGGAACAAGGAGGAGGCAAGAGTGGGAGGCCCGATACTATGACTGCATGGAGGGTAGGCACAGGGGCACCCTATTATAAAATGGCCAGGGCCGGATTAGGTGTGGGCACAAAATCTGGTCTTTTAAAATATTAGTCCAGCCAAGTAACTGATTGGTGGTTGTCTGGCACCCGCCTACTTACTGGAACGTCAGATCAAGTCCCTTGTGCCCCCCTTGTGCGGGTGCGTGCTGCTCGGGAACTCCTGCTTTGCCATTCTGGGTGGGGGGGTGTAGTCGCCCAGCTGGTCCAGCAGAAAACAGTTCCCTGCATTGAGCTGCCAGCGGCTGTGCTTGGTGGCTTATGTGCAGTGACAGCTCTGCACCCATCACTGTAGCGTTGCTGATGGCGGCTTTGCTGCTCTAGACTCTCCGTCCTGCCCTGTGGTGGCTTTGGCTGCAGGTTTATAGAAAAAAAGGCTTGCCCAGTTGCGGGGGACACTGCCGCCTATAGCTTTGTTGCTGACCCCGCGGCCCGTCAGACTAAAGGACCAAAAAAAGGACCAGGCCATAACCACAAGGTTGGTGGAGGCCCCCATTGCAGGGCAAGTGGTGGAGCCCCCGGAGCACACTCCCCTTGTGCCCCCCTCATAATCCGGCCCTGAGAATGGCTGTTGGATCAATTTAACACAACCAATTATCAGTGGCTGTTACAGCAGCATGGGAGTAGCGATACAGAACAGCCAAAAAATCTAATTCTACAGCAAAATATTTATTTTTACGACCATTCTGGGGCCCGCACTGCTTGACACTGTGGAGGAAGTGGTGGGAGCTTCCTATGGCTGCTGATGTACAGCGCGTAATCGTTTCTCCTCCATCCATCCAACAGCTTTTAGCACAGGTCTGAATTGTTTTCTCCGAGGACTCTTGTCAGGGGGGGGGAGCGCTGTGGCGAGCGAGAGAGCGAGCCTTTAAATTGGCGACATGCTTCCTGCATGAATAACTTCCTAACAATCTGCTGAAGGAGTCATTCCGAATGTGAAGCCGAAGCCCAAAAGCCCAATGATTTCCATTTGCCAAGCACCTGTGAGCGGCTGCAGCTGCGCGGGCCTGGGAAAAACAATGAGCGCTCTGACACTCCATTAATATCAACCGGCAACTCCATTTGTTTGGAGAAGCCGATGATATAAAATTACACCGGAGTGCACAGTGGCATTCCTGCACCGCGCCAGCAACAGACAAAGCTGCCGCCGCCGCCGAGCTGCCCCTGCGTCACTGCAATGCGCGGCACGCGCACCACAACAACCGGCCGCTAGACATGGCCGACATCTCACAGACACTTCTGGGCTGACTACTTACCTGCTATGCCTAAAGCCAGAGGAGTAGCTTAGCTTTCTGGCACCCGGGGCAAAGATTCTAAATGGAGCACCCCACCTGTTCTCAGGCCCCCCTTTGGAACCCCCTTGACTTGCTGCCCCCCCCCCCCCCCCCTGCCTAAAGCTCAGACATGTGCCCTGATGCTGGAGAAGATATTATTTCATACCTTCCAAGTGTCCCTGATTTGGAAGGACTGTCCCTCTTTTGAGCCCATGTCCCCTTGTCTCACGTTGTTCTCATTTGTCCCTCTTTGAGGTGTAACATGCAGATCTGCAGCAATAATGATCCATTTGCCTATTCAAAGTGTTTATAGTGTTGTAACTGTTATAACCTACCCTACCCCCTATCCACCCTTAAATGAGGGGGTGTGGCCTAATTTAACAAATGTCCCTCTTTACCACCCTGAAAAGTTGGTAGGTATGTTATTTGATTTAAAGTGGACCAAAACCCAGCTGGATCGTCCCGAAAATCTATACGTTTCCCGGGCCAATACATCCCCCCCCCCCCCCCCACGGGGCATCGAAAATCTGGACGCCTCGCTGTGTGAAACCGCCCAGGACACTTGCTGCACTTACCTGAATCCCGGTCCAATGGCGCATGTGCGGGCCACGGCTGCATATTGCGCTTCTCTCTAGCTGGGTGCGCTCCCTGTTAGAGGGAAGCGTGAGATGCGGGCGCCAGCGTGCTCTGAGGCGCTGAGATTAGACGTTGCTTAGACGCCCATAGCTCAGCGGCTCCGATCGTGCTGATTGGAGGAGCAGCCGCGCATGCGCCATAGGACCGCGGTGAGGTGAGTTGGCTGCGGCGATGGGGGGGGGGGTTTACACAGTGGGGCATCCCCTATCGGGGGAGTGAACCAAAACCCAGGATATTCAAAATCCTGGATGTTGGTCCACTTTAAGCATGTGGGGTGTTAAAGGACCCCTCTCATTAAAAAAACCCACCCAACCACCTGCTGTATAATGCCAGTGGTGTCCCGCTTTGAGGCTGATTCATCATTAGCGGCAGGTAGCGACAGATGAGCGCCTGTAGCAGGCATTTTCAGAGCGCCCGCTAGTAGTCGCTGTGCTCGGCCGTGAGATGCTACTTTATAGCGACTCAGTCGCTGTTCAGTAATGTTGAATACATTGTGAGGAGTCGCTATTTGACCAGTACAGCGCTGTATGGGAGCGCATGTTAGCGACTGCTCATAGCGACCGACTCACACCATATTCAGCAAAAAAACAGCCTCACAAATCTCTGGCGCTGAAAAATACTTGTTTGAAGCCCAGAGCGCAGGAGGCTGTGTGTTAGTCTGTTTTCAAGCATCTATCCACTAGTAACAAAGCGACAACATATGGAATTACATTGTAACATGAACACTTTAATGGCAGACCTGTAATGTCATTTCTGAGGAAATATATAAAAAATGAAAAAATTATGAAAAAACTGCTTTTTCAATGCCAGAAGAGGTCACAGAATTATTTGTGATTTTTTTGAAAAAAAAAAAAAAAACCCGTTTAAAGAGAAGAAAACGATCGTCCATTGTCATATCGTCATACCTGGCGCTGTGCAAGGCTGAATGCTGGCGCTGTTCGCTGAGGCTGTGAAAATGATGAATCAGACGCTACATGGCGCTATCCCAGTCGCTAAACAGATTCTGCTTGATAAATGTGTAATTGCTTGCCGTGTCCGGCGTTCACCAGTCGCTACCTGTCGCTACCTGTCATTAACCAGCCACTACCTGACGCTATCCCTTCTTAAATAAGGGCGTTTGACTAACATCCCGATTAGGTGTGTAAAATCACCGGGATGGCCCAAAAACTTTTGCCAATTCCACGGCTAATAGGTCCACTTTAAAGTTGACCAAAACCCAGGATTTTGACTATCCTGGGTTTTGGTCTTTTTCCCCACAGGGTGCAGCGCTGTGTGAAACCCCCTCAGGTCGTCCAATCTCATTCACCCTTCCTCGGTCCTACGGCACAGCCTCTCGTCCAGTCATTGTGCTCAGAGCCGCTCCCGCCCCTTATTCCAAGGGCTCATCTAAAGCGAGCGGATCTGAGCGTGCTGATGGCCGCATCCCCCGCTACCCGGCCATTCCCAAATGCTTGGTGCGGGCACGTGCCCTGCTAAAGAGATAGCGGGGATTCGTCCTGCATGCACTGTTTGACCGGGAAACTTCTCGGGTGACCTGGCGGGTTTGACACAGCGGGGCATCCTGAATCTGGCTCTGGGGGGAGCGAGTATGTGTGTGCTGGAGTATCATAGACTCCACGGTGAGTTCTAGTCCACTTTAAAGGACCACTATCATTAAAAAACCCACCAACCACCTACTCTATAATATTCCAGGGCCAGTAGTGTCCCTCTTTAACTAACATCCCCATTAGGTGTGTAAAACCACTGGGATGGCTCCAAAACCTTTGCCAATCCCACGGCTAATAGGTCCACTTTAAAGCGGTCCTTCACCCTGAATAAGAGCCTATCTTATATGTTTCCCACACCCTGTACATACAGATTGCTCACATTAATCCGGACCTTCACCCTGAATAAGAGCCTATCTTATATGTTTCCCACACCCTGTACATACAGATTGCTCACATTAATCCGGACCTTCACCCTGAATAAGAGTCTATCTTATATGTTTCCCCCACCCTGTACATACAGATTGCCCACATTAAAAATCATCCTATCTGCTTCTATTGCATGTTATGAGCCTTTAAACATCCAAGATGGCGGCTCATGGAAGGCAGGCAGCCTGCAAACAGTAAGTGCCTTCTGACTGCGCTGCTCTGCATTCTGGGACTGCTGACCTTTTCCTGACCCCAGCTCTGCTATGTCTGAGCAAAGCACAGCTATAACCCGCACCCCTGTATTTTATCTCGGAGGCCGATTCATTAATAGCGCCAGGTAGCGACAGATGAGCGACAGTAGCGGCATTTTCAGAGCGCCCGCTAGTAGTCGCTGTGCTTGGCCGTTGTTCTGTAGTTGATAGCGACTCAGTTGGTTTGCTGTAATGTTGAATATTGGGTGAGGAGTCGCTATTTGACAGGTTCCGCGCTGTATGGGAGCGCATGACAGCGAACGGCTATAGCGAACGGCTCCCAGCATATTCATTAAAAAATCACGCTCAACAAAATTCTCGCGCAGTGAAATGCTTGTTTAAACCCCAGAGCGCTGGCGGCGATGGGTTAAAAGTAGTTTTTTAACCCCCAAACAACCATATTTTTAGAAAAAAAAAAAAAATGTTTTTCAAAACATTTTGAAATATGAATACATTAATATCAGACCTGTAATATCAATTCTGCACAAATTTTAGTTTTTTGTTTTTTTACCTTAAAAAAAATATCTAACATTGCAGAAGTGGTCACAGAATTTTTGACATTTAAAAAAAAAAAAAAAAAAAAAAAACATTAATAGCAATTAATTAAGAATATTTAAAGATTGCTCCATTGAAATGCATTGGAGAGCGCCAGGTAGCGAGGGGTCATACCTGTCGCTGTTCAAGGTCGCTCGCTGGCGCTGTGGGGTGAGGCTGGAATAATGATGAATGATTCGCTATCTGGCGCTCTGTCAGTCGCTAAGCAGGATCGACTTGATAAATGTGTGATTGCGGAGGGGAGCCAGCCTACTCGTGGCGGTGACTGGCATTACCGTTCGCTCACCATTCGCTACCTGGCGCTATCCCTTGTTAAATAAGGGCCTCACTCTCCTCTCCTCAGTAAGTGTGATGCCTCTGAGTCAAGATGGCGGCGCCCTTATCCTAAAGTCTTGAACAGAGTTGGAGCCCAGTGGGGGAAAGAATAATAAGTGACTAAAAACTTAAAATATATTAATTTTAGATGCTGGGGTATAGTTTTTTAAGGGTTTGGGCTTTTCAATAAATCATGGTGAAGGTCCGGTTGAAATGCTATTATATGATTATATGAGGCTACAGAAAAGTTATATCTGCAGACCACATGGGCAGGTAGTAAACTTTTCCGCCCTTAGAGAAATCATGTTAGAGCTGATTCAGCAACGGGAGAATTTTATTTCCTCACATTTCTTCATCTTTATGATTTTTTTTCCTTAGTGCAATTCAGCCCCATTGTTAGCTATGCAAATTCTTAAAAATGATGCTGAATTCACTTATGAAAAAAATCTTTATAAAAATACAATTATAAAATCACGTGAGACATTCTCACGGCGCTGAATCAGCCCTATAGTGTGTTCATACAATCATGGCAGAAAACACATATTTAAATAGCTAAAAATTGATGATACAAAGGTTAGTAATAGGGGGAGATTCCTGGAGGTGTCTGCAACATGGAAAATGATTTAGCTTTACTTGATAGATGGTCAAAACTGTGGAAACTAGAGTTTAATGTCTCTAAATGTAAAATCCTGCACTTGGGTAGAAGGAATCCCTGCTCTGAGCACCGTATGGGCAGCACTGTGTTATCCAGGACCTCGGAGGAGAGAGATTTAGGGATACTGATTACTGATAGCTGCAAGATGATTGGACAGTGTAGCCAGGCAGTGGGAAAAGCAAGCAGGATGCTCGGCTGCATAGCTCGAGGCATCACCAGCAGGAAGAGGGAGGTTGTGATGCCGCTGTATAGAGCCCTGGTGAGGCCACAGCTAGAATACTGTGTGCAGTTCTGGAGACCTTACCTGCAAAAAGACATTATTCAAATAGAACGGGTCCAAAGGCCGGCAACAAAAATGGTGGAAGGACTTAAACTTAAAACTTATCAGGAGAGACTTAAAGAACTTAATCTGTACAATCTGGAGGAAAGAAGGGAGAGAGGGGAATGATTGAGACCTTTATATATGTGAAAGGATCCTGGGGGGTTTGACACAGCGGGGCTTTCCCGATTGGGGTGCCCTTGGGGATAGTAAAAATCCTTGGTTTTGGTCCACTTTAAAGTGATGGCTGGGCCTATTCAGATTTCCTATTCAGCCTTTATGGCCTGAATAATATGTTAAGCCTGGCTGCGTTGGGACAGAGCTCCAGTTCAAACTAAGGCCCCAACCATCACATTTAGGTTTTAGAGGGGCCCAGTCCCTATACAGCTTTAAACCGGACCAACAGCCTGACACAGTTGGAAAAGAAGGGCAGCGACCATTTTGGAGCTTCCACTCTCACTGACATAGCTGACAATGCACAGTAACAGGAAGTCCAGCAGATGCATGAGCCGCCATTTTGTTTTTTAAATTGACCCCCGCAGGAGTTAGAAAAAGGTAAATGAATGTTTATGTGCCGCAATGTAAATTGCCCCGGGGAGGGATGCATATGAGCACTGCTTGTTGTGTTGGTCTGGTTTAAGTCTTTTTTGACTGTTGGTAAGGAAATCTCCCTATTTTGTCAGGGTTTGGGTGTTCTGCCTTAGTGTTTTCCTCTTTTGGAATGTAAAATAAACCTGTGTGTTAGGATTGTGTCCCCAGACCTGTGATTTACTTATCAGCACACTGTTTCGCTGGCGGCCGCATCCCCTGCTTCCCTCTAACAGGGAGGGTGCCCAGGCCGGCAATTCACAAATGCCTGGCGAGGACACGCGTCCTGCTAGAGGGATAGCTGAGATGCGGCTGCGGGTTGCACATGCGCATTTGGACCGGCAAACAAGGTAAGTGTATGGGGCAACCTGGGGGGTTTCACACAGCAGGGGAGGGAAACGATCGTGTGGGTTTTGGTCCACTTTAAGTGCTGATTCGGCACAATGAAAAAATGTTTCTCATGTTTTTTTTGTGGGAAAAAAGTGTATCTTGAATTTTTTCCTCTATGCAATTCAGTGCCATATTAGCTGTGAAAATGTTTGAATAATTACTACAGCTAAAAACAATTCTGACGGTGCAAACGATTCTTTGCACCAAGATACATTTCTTTTTCTCACAAAAAAACGCGAGAAAAAAAATTCTCACAGTGCCAAGTCAGCCCTTATATTGTGTTAGATGGTGGCAAAACAACGAGCTCTGTTTTTCCAATGTTCAGCTTGAGTGAGTGAGATATCATGATGGATGACACAGCTGATAGACAATCTGAAAAAAAAACCCCAGAAAGAATGGATGAGAGAGTTGAGCCTGAGAGGCATAGAAGAGAGGCATAGAAGAGAGGCATAGAAGAGAGGCATAGAAGAGAGGCATAGAAGATAGGCATAGAAGATAGGCATAGAAGAGAAGCATAGAAGAGAGGCATAGAAGAGAGGCATAGGGGAGAGGCATAGGGGAGAGGCATAGAAGAGAGGCATAGAAGAGAGGCATAGAAGAGAGGCATAGAAGAGAGGCATAGAAGAGAGTCATAGAAGAAAGGTATAGAAGAGAGGCATAGAAGAGAGGCATAGAAGAGAGGCGTAGAAGAGAGGCATAGAAGAGAGGCATAGAAGAGAGGCATAGAAGAGAGGCATAGAAGAGAGGCATAGAAGAGAGGCATAGAAGAGAGGCATAGAAGAGAGGCATAGGGGAGAGGCATAGAAGAGAGGCATAGAAGAGAGGCATAGTGGAGAGGCATAGAAGAGAGGCATAGAAGAGAAGCATAGAAGAGAAGCATAGAAGAGAGGGATAGAAGACCCTGAAATACCATTTACATTGTCCCAGATCATAGATGTAAACTGAGAAGAGTAGGAGACCAAGGACAGAACCTTTTGGTACACCAACAGACAGGGGCTGAGGAGAGGAAATGTTGGAGTGGGGTACATGAGCCGTCATTTTGTTTTTAAAATTGACCCCCACAGGTGTTAGAAAAAGGTAAATTAATGTTTATGTGCAGCAATCTAAATTGCCCGGGGGAGTAATGCATATGAGCACGGTTTGTTGTGTTGGTCTGGTTTAAGTCATTTTTTGACCGTTGGTCTGCTTTAAAGGAAAAGTCCCTATTTTGTCAGGGATTTGGGTGTTCTGCCTTAGTGTTTTCCTCTTTTGGAATGTAAAATGTGCTCCCAGACCTGTGAGTTACTTATCAGCACACTGCTTCCATGATTCTCATATTCCTGGGGCTCTGTGTTGCTGCAGTGGGAGGGGTTTTCATGGCCTTGAGTAAAAAACAATGGACTACAAGTCCCACTATTGTAGCCCTCACGTACCGGGGTGTCCGACACGTGACGGCAGGGAGCTGGTTCTTCTGGGCCCAGGTGTCCGATGTGTGTGTGGTGAGTAGGTAAGGGTTAGGGTTTCAGGGAAAGGTAAGTACTCACTGGTGCCGCTTGGAAAGATGTACAGCAGTCCAACTGTTGAAAGCAGAGTTCCTCTTTATTTATTCCACAAGCAAACGGCAAAACACGGAACAAGTACATGTCTTCCAGATACATCTCTGGTTCTGTCCAATATCAGGTACAATCATCAGCATTGCTTCCATAGAGAATAATGTCCTAGGTTGGAACCTCTCCTTTTTCTCTCTCTGTTAGAGCCTGTGCTCCTGCTCCTTACAATTCAAATGGTTAATCACGAACCTAACACTGAGTTTGGGTTGGGGGCTTCCCTATATCCCTTCTGTCTACCTTCCAGAACCTTCTATCACATGTTCGGCCTTGTGTCCGACATCTGATAGGATGGTTGGTAAACCCTCTGACCAATCACTAGCTTTCAGTTGTAACTATGTTACTAGTCTATCTCCTGTTATGTATCACGCTCTGGGTGCTCTAATGATCCGCTCTGGTAACTCCAGCCCTCCAGGTAAGCCCTCAACCCCCAATCTCCGCAGCCAGCTTCACCTGTAGGAGCCCCCACTTGCCGGGACGCAGAATACGCCTGCCCGGGATCGGTTGCCCCCAGGACTTCAATGGCTCAAAGGATGTAGGCTTACTGTTGGGAGGTCTGGAGAACCAGTGGCTGGGAGCGGTATTGAGCGAGCCCAATAGCAGGAGCGTTTTAACAGGAAAGTCCAGACAGGCTAGGGGTCGGCAACAGGATATCAGATCTAGGATGGTCGGTACAGGCGATGGTCGGCAACGGGAATTCAGATCAAGGATGGTCGGTACAGGTGGTGGTCGGCAACGGGAGTTCAGATCTAGAATAGTCAGTTCAGGCGAGGGTCGGCAACAAGATCAAACACGAGACACATGCAAGAAAGGCTAGGTACTAGGCGCTATCACAGGCACTGAGCAACTGACACAGTGAACCTTTATAGGGACGGAAATTATTAGGGATGGGGGAAATATGTAGGGAGTATGATGGACGTGCGTGCGCGAGCACTGGAATTGCTGGAGATGCCAGCAGAGGAGGAAGCAGCAGAGGGAGGCGTGCTCACAGCTGCGCTCGCAGCCGCCCGGCACGACCGGGCATGAGAGGCGGAGGCGGCGCTGGAACGGGGTGCAGGTAGGTGCATCGTGACATTATGGCTAACAACCCTTCTGACCTCTCCTTCTAGAATGTTCCCCATTCTAGTCTATGGACTATGTTAGTCTATGGCCTAAACCCTACCCTGCTGATAACCCGGCCATTAACCCTTGCTATTGGTACACAATATTGTTATTGTTAAGTTGAATTTCAGCAGAATGGCTTGAACCTGTCACCCATGCCTTAGCCAATAAGATGATTAGCAAGCTAGAGTGAGAAAGTCTATGATATGTACTTGTTTTGCCACCATCTAACACAATATAGAAGTGGAGTTGAAACCCTGAAATTCATTTACGTTGTCCCAGATCATAGATGTAAACCGAGAAGAGTAGGTGACCAAGGGCAGAACTTCATGGTACACCAGCAGAGAGAGGCTGAGGAGAGGAAATGTTGGAGTGGGGTACACTAATTGTGGGATATGAGAGGTAAGAGATGAACCATGATGGAGCATCCTGAATTACTAGGAAGGCAAGTATTTGAAGTGGGAGGCCAATCGGACTAAAAGCAGAGGATGGGTCAAGTGGAGCAATATTGGAGCGGTTCCAAAGAGAAGGAGATTGTCTTGGTGCCTGGCTGGTATGAAATGTTTGTTTTTGTGCCATTTCTGTGGCTGGCGGAAAGTGGTCAGCCATTATATTTGTGGTTCTTCAGTGTGGTAGTTCATGTCTGTCTTGCAGTCGCCACATAACTACATGATGGCACTGTTGGATGGCTAATGAATTGTGACACTGCGGGTCTACCAAACTGTTGGCTATATCCTAACCACATAGGAGTACACCTGAGCTGTCATTGGCCGAGGTGAGCAAGACTAGAGAAGGTTGTAGAAGCCAGCCAGAGGGAATCTATATAAGGAGGTCATGAGGAGAGTTACCTCAGAAGAAGTCAGAAGAAGTCTAGAGAGAAGTCAGTGAAGTATTGCAGTAACAGGGGGTGAGGAAGGTGCCAGGGTCAACTGGTAGCAGTCAGCAGTCACTGATGAAAGAGAGCAGGAGAGCCACATTCATGCCTATCAAGTGACCATAGGAAGGTGAACCATTCCACCTGAGATGCTGATGGAGGAAGCTTAAGGCCTCAGTATTCTGCTATGGGACCAGAATGAGTGACCACCACCTGTTGAAGTCTACCTGGATGTAATGTTGTGCTATGGAAACTACTAATGGAACTGTTATGGATAAAGACTGTATGACCTGCTGTGAAGCATCAAGTGTACCTCAAGTCCTGCTAATAAACTCGTTCTCATTTGGAGTTATTGGATGCAAGGCCACTTTGGGAGGTCCCCCAAGCCCGTTAACAAAGAACCCACTTCCCGCGTGCCTGAGGAGCTAAACCCCTCAGGGACCTGTGTGCTAAATTTCCATCCTATAAGACAACCATACTCAACTGGTGGACCGGGGTCTGAATGCAGACCTTGGCACCGGATTTCCGGACCACTGCCCTGACAGCCCTGCACTCAGTTGCTTCTGTGTTGCCAGGCGATGTGGTGCTTGGTCTCCCTGCCAGTGTCATGGCTCCCTGGCACCTAGCATTGCCATATGAAGTATTGCACGGGCAGGAAGTGACATTGCAAGGTACACACAAACTAAGTTTCTCAGTCTCTTTGCTCCATCCAATCTTTTCCCCCACCCTAGCTCAGCCTCATCTATACCTGTCCCACCATCTCGTCCCCCTAGCTTTGCCCCACGCATCCCTTCCCCCCCCCCAGTTCTGCCCCATCCAGCCCAGTCTCTCTGCCCCATGCATTCCTGTCCTCCCAGTTTTGCCCATTCAATCCCCAGCCTCCCAGCTTTGCCAATCCATTACTCTTTCTTCCAGCTCTGGCCATCTACCCCCCCCCCCCAGCTCTGCCCATCCATTCCTGTCCTTCTAGTTTTGCCCATCCATCCCTTCTCCCAGCTCCCTCATCCATCCCTCCCTGCCCTTCCTGTTCTGTCTATCCATCCCTCTTCCTTACACCCCCCCATTCATCCTTCTACCCTGAGCCCTATCTATCCATCCTTGTTATTAGACCTTATTTCCATTAACATTTTGGGCCCTAGTCCACCCTGTACACGGCCTGCACAGAATGCAAGGGGGGGGGGGTATAGCAGTGTGCCAGAGGCCACAGCTGTAGGTTCTGTGGGGCCAAAAAAGTTTGTGTTTTTTCCCAGTGCCCAATAGGGTTTTTAGGGGTTGGGGTGGGGGGAAGCAGCTTCTTTAGTTTTGCTTGGGGCAATCTATAGCCCCTACCCCAGTGTGCTGATTTCTAACTATCCACCCCTCGCGACAGTCTTCTGTTCCACCCTTAACCTATCACCACATGCCTTTAAAGTGGACTGAAACCAATCTATAATATTTCCGGGCCGATCTGTTCCCTCCCCCTGGGGCATCAAAAATCAGGATGCCCCGCAGTGTGAAATCCCCAAGATGCTCGCTACACTTGCACAACGCCACAAGCGCGGGCCACGTCCGCATCCCCGCTATCCCTCTAGCCATTTGTGAATGCCCGGCGCAGGTACGCTCCCTGTTAGAGGGAAGCGTGTGATGCGTCCGGCAGCGCGCTTGAAGACGGTTTAGACGTCCATAGCTCAGCGGTTCCGAGCGCGCTGATTGGATGAGTGGGCGCACATGCGCGGTAGGACCGTGGTGAGGTGAGTTTATGTGGGAGATCTGGGGGGTTTCACAGAGCGGAGATAGTCAAAATCCTGGGTTTTGGTCCACTTTAAATGGACCTTTACAAGAAGTGGTTGAATACCAGTGCTATAGAGATCATTCCATAGTTTTCCAATCCTAAACAGAACCTTGTGCGAGTGAGAGGAAGATTATGCCCAGGCGTCCTCTCCTCTTGCCATTAATGAGCATCATTATATTTCGATGTGTTTAATAATACAGTATAAGCTCAATGGATCATGAAAAGGGATGTACATAAAAACCCAAATAGCGTCTCACTTGCTGGAGTGGAAGCCAGCAGATGTAGCGGCACACTGTAATCGCTGCCTGTTTCCTGTCAGCCTGATTAAGTTGCATTGTGCCTTCCCCGGCACAGGGATCGGCGATGTCCTATGGGGCACAGCGTGTGACTACCGGCTCAGCGAGTCACTTACTTCACTGCAACTCTCTCTGCTTCCTGTGACTAAAAGAGTATATGTAGAAAACGAGAGGATAAATAAAGCGAATGTCTGTGTGCTACTGGGAAGTTTATTCTGAAAATATTCTTTACTCCTGGACGCCCTGGGTCTGACATTTAAACATATAAACACACCACAGAGCAGATCTCACTGTTATTCTAAATATTATGGAGAGAAAAAGGCCGACGATCATCTGCAATCTTACCCTTTCTAATCCCTTATTGTCTCTAGGTTAAAGTGGACCAACACCCAGGATTTTGACTATCCTGGGTGTTGGTCCACTTAGGTGGGGCACCCCGATCGCTGTGTGAAACCCCCCCGATCGGCCCCAAAAACTCACCTCTCCCCGCTCCCACGTGACCTCGTCCGGCCAATGACAGCGCTCAGAGCCGCTCTGGTATGCGCGTCCAAAGCCGCTTGGACGCGCATACCAGAGCGCTGTCATTGGCTGCGTCTCTCGCTTCCCTCTAACAGGGAGCGCGCCTGCGCCGGCCATTCACAAAACGGCCGGCGCGGGAGCGCGCCCTGCTAGAGGGAAGCGAGAGACGCGGCCGCGTCTCGCGCATGCGCCGTTGGATCGCCGGTAAGGTAAGGATTGTGGGCCTCCTGGGGGGTTCCTCCCCGCGGGACATCCCGATTTCGGATGCCCCGCGGGGAGGGATCTGATCAGTCCGGGAATCTTATAGATTCCCGGGCCGATCCCCCCTGGGTGTTGGTCCATTGAACATATGTCTCACTTTTGTTGGGACAGTCCCACTTTGAGGCATTTTGTCCCAATGTCCCTCTAATAACTGTGGGGAAACTTAAATGTCTGGCTTTGGTGACATTTGTGAAAAAAATCCAGGACATCTGAACAGTTTCAAATTGGGGCCTTGCACTGGCTCATAGGCTAAACGGAAGTTGTAAGCGGTAGTGGAATGTACGAATTGGCTAAGCATCAGGTCAATCACAAACATCCTCTATGTACCAGTGATATCCACATTGTTCTTTAGTCCTTTAATTGCTTTCCTGGAAAAATCACACTATTCTTTGCTCTATAAGACGCACATTTGCCCCCCAAAAGTGGGGAGAAAATATTGGTGAGTCTTATCGAGCGAATGTGTGTGAGAGGAGGTAGCCCAATGGAGGATCAGGGCAGGAAGCAATTAAACTTTCACTCCTCCAATGCCCGGCACCACACACACACACACACACAGACACAAACACACACACAGTACACAGATACACACACATATATACAGTACACAGATACAACACATTTATACACAGACACACAGTATTAGTAAAGGTAGCAGCCTAGACTGCCCTAAAGAAGGGGGCTGGGCATTTGCCTGGGTCTACCTATGGCCAGTCCGCCCCTGCTCACCTTTCATCCCATGCAGGCTATCACTGCTAGGTCCTGTGCAAAGACACTTACTAGATCACAAGATGTCAGTCCCGTACGAGGCCCGCTCCCTCCTCCTCCGCCACATTGTTGCAGTGCTACCAGGTGAGAGAGGGGCGTTCCATAGTTTCTGTGATGAGGGTGTGGGGCACGCTGTACTTCCCTCTGCACAACAGTGTTGCTGCTTCAATGTGGCAGAGGAAGAGGGAACGGTGTCCGGTGTGATACTGGCATTGGGCGTTCCACTAAGTGTCTTCGTAATGGACTAGCAGCGATAGCCTGCGCAGCATGAAAGGTGAGTATAGTGTTTTTGTGTATTGAATATATGCAAGTATGTATATAATATGAATTTCATCCTCCTCCTCCTCTTTCCCATGTTAAAAAGTTTGGAGGTATGCTACTCATGAGGTACCACAACTCTTTCTGGACACACCTTTTGCAGGACCACCCCCCCCCCCCCGCCCAAACTGGACCCCCCCCCCCAGGGCAAAATCCTGGGGACCACACTGCAGCCATGTCTTGGTAAGTTTGCAGTTGTGCCATACTCCTTCCATTTACAGATGATGGGTAGAACATTCCCCTGTGAGATGTTCAGATTTCGGCCTATTTTTATAGCCTAACCTTGCAATACACTTTACCCCTGAGCTGTGTGTTTGTGGTGTGTTTCTCGGTTTTCATGATGCTGTTTGTTCATTTATGTTCTCTAGCAAACCTCTGAGGCTTTCGCAGAACAGCTGTAGTTATCCTGAGAATAAATGATGTGATCACACTGATATTTTATTTAGGGGTATCAGAGTACAGGGGACTGAATAAATATGCACACCACACTTGCTCAGTTTTTTTTATTTTTAGAAAAGCATGTATCATTTTCTTTACATTTCACAAATACTTGTTACTTTGTGTTGCTCTATCACATAAACTCTCAATTAAAAACTGTGACTACATCCGTACCTCCTGGTCTTGTCTGATGTCATGGCATTGCTGGGGTCATGCGGTATGGTCTCTTAACCCGGAACAACACCTATTCTTCACAAAAAAAAAAAAATTGCGGATGCCGTCTGCACATGAACGGCAACAAATGGGAGATATCTTACTTTTCTCCGCAATCACGTAGTTACCGGTACTCGCCAGGATGGCCGAGGCTTGATCCTGATGCCAGTGGACCCAGTTGGGTGCTGAGCTCTATGAGACCAGCCACCATGGTTCTACATACATGTGCGTTATGATTTCCAAAAATGGGGTTAGTTTATATGTAATATGCACAGGATTTCCATATTTCCATGTACAGCACTGGAGCCAGTATGTCTGGGTGATTTCTTTGAAATTTCCCAGGGGATTTTCTGCTGGCCAAGCTTGAGGCTGTCTGTTTAGGTGTGAACAGTACCCATTAAATTCTTTTATGTGCCCCCCTCCCATACTGGGCACTTGACAACCCTGGCTAAAGCTTGCATTTCATATATATATATATATATATATATATATATATAGCGTCTTTTGGTTGCTGACATGAGCATTTCAGAACTAGAAATTATGTGACTGTCTTCACACATCCAGGGAATCAGAGTTCATTCCTGTAAAATTAAAACTGGTGTTGGGCAAACCTGAACCGCAAAGTTTGGGTTCATACTGAACTTTTCGAGTTTGGGTTCCAAACCCGAACACGGACTTCAGCCAGACGTCATCGTTCAGTCCAAACCTGGAAAAGCTGGTTGATGGGCTGCAGCAGGAAGCGGCTGGGCACTTACACGAGCTGGCAATCTGGTGATTTAATACATTTAAATGTGTAGCTGTAACGTTTAAAAATATAAAAAAAAAAAAAAAATCAAGGGATATGAGAATGTTTAAAATGCTATGAATGCTTCTCTGTACAAAGACAGTGCCAGCGTTTGTTGTGTGGGTACGACCAAAGCACGACCAGATAACTACCCCATAATGTAATAACCAAAGTCTGCTGGGTGCAACAATTCCACAAGAGCCTGGGCATGACACAGCAATGGGTAGCCATGACGTACAGACAGATGCAAGGTTTACTGTAAGCTAAATTAATCTATCAATTAAAATTAATCAAAATCTTCTCTTCAACTTTCAAAGGAATTCAAGAATTTGGTCAGACATTCGGCAGTTACTTTAATCACTTCCAGCTGCAGATTCCACTCTCCAACCCCCTGCTAACATACAGCACATATCCAACACACCCCATTTTCCATAAGTAAAAAAAAAAAAGACTCTAGTAGACTATTCTTCTTGGGTTTTGGTTACAATTATGTTAGAATTATGATCTCCATTTCAGTCCCCAATTGATTTTAAAGTTATCTTGTTTTAAATTCTTGAATTTCCCAGGCTTCCGTGCTCTGCAAACCGTCCCCTCCCCTGGCTCCTGATTGGCCACTCTTACTACACAGTATTGAATGTAATGAGTTGCTACGGCGCAGAAATGATGTAGTTGGCCAGCTCAATCCATGCGAATTAGACCACCGAGACTCTGGAGATGTTTGCCACACATAAGCTGCTCCAATTTCCCAGAAAAGTCCGGCTCTCAAGTGTGTCAAAAAATTTCCTTTTATTGAATCCATTAAAAGATCATGCTCATTGTTCCAGAAATATAATAAAAAGTTCTTACAGTATGTACATGCTGCAGTGTTTTGCTACGGCGTAGTTGATTGGCCCTTAGACACGCATTCTGCCATTGGCTGATATTTCCGGAGCAGGGCAGGGTATCGGTGCTGCCCCCAGCAATGATGATTGGTCCGGGAGTGCGGCTTCATGCTTTCCCAAGCGATGGACACTATTCAAATACCTCAGGGGTAGCAGGTAAGTCCAGGCTGCTTGATGAAAGGGTTTTTTTCCCTGAAACGCGTCGCTGCCTGGCTGGGGGATTGAGGAATGTGACGGTCAGTCCGTCTGTAAGATAATTTTAATGTTATTACAGTAAAAGTTACGTTTTAATATTTGGAGCGCTGGTGCTGAAATCTTTATGGATGAACTTTGCATTTGCTTGTGTGGGCTTAGCAGCAGCCCTGTGTTTTGGTGCACCTAGGTCTCTGAACCTTTGAGATCAGGCCTAATTGAGCTGCATTTCCTTTGGGACATTTTACTACAAAGGGCTCAGGGTAACTCAGGGGCGTAGCTTGGGGGAGCAGGGGGGTCATGTGCCCCGGGTGCAGTAGGTCAGAGTGGTGCCAAAGGGGGTGCTCGCTGGCGCTGCTTAAAGACACACATTCGGGACGCGCACCCCACGGAAATCCCAGCAAACAAACGCCCGCCGGGCGCACCGCCACTGTAACCTGAGCACACCACATAAGGCAACGATACCCTCCACAACCCCTCACGGGGCATGGAGGGTCCGGATCTCCATAAGGAACACACCCCATAGCGAGGACCAAAACAGCACAACCTGTAACAAGTGAACCTTCAAGCATACCAGCACTCCAGGCACCGGGGCATCCTCACTAGCATAACGCATAAACCACAGACTCCCACACTGAAGAAGCCATAGGCGAAACGCGTTTGTGAAGGAGTTTCCAACAACTTGCTACAAACTTCGACGGAATAACAGCTAGCTACAAACTGTGGATCAACTACCCACGAATTGCTACAAACTGAGGATAAGACCTACGGATAAAAGGCCATACACGGACGGGCAAGTACCCAAGCCCCTCCCACCCTCAACACACTTACCCAGAGACTAAAAGTCTGGAACAATTAATCAACAGAAGCCTAACATCATCTTCTGCCAAGGACTAATAAAACACCTATACAAGACTAACACTAGATGTGTATAAGCAAATATTTGATTCAGTACTTGTATAACTGAATAAACAAAAAATCAGAGCTGGGTATAGAGGTTATATTCTTTCCAAGGGACACACATGCTCCCCCGGGACTCCGGCTGCGAGATATCTCACCAACCGGGGACTCTGAGGACACTGAGTGAACCCCTAAATAGGAAAAAAACCCCATTTCCCTTACACTATTGCGGCCAATAAAAGGCCCAATATACCTCACCACTCTGATAATTACGAAAAGAAAGAACACCTATTGACACCCTGAGAAATACCTATCTCTCCTCCCACTCTCCCAGTGCCAAAGGGGGGCCTGAGCACAGGTAGGAGGTGCCATTTTGAATCTTTGCCCCAGGTGCCAGAAAGTCTAGCTACTCCTCTGGGAACCGTGTCCCATCACAGGGGTTGATGCCCTCTTTCCGTCCTCTCTCTGGCATATCCTATTAAAAACACAAGCTGCGGCCATGCCACCTACAAGGGCACCAGTTGGAGCCTACACCACTGGTAGGACTACATGCACACAAAGGATAAAGCAGAAGCCTGTAAACAGGGGCGGACTGGTCATATGGAGACCTGTACTGGTCATATGGAGACTGGTTTTATGGGGATTTCCTGTTGGGCTGCACTGTTTTGGGGATGACCTAAAGCGGACCAAAACCCACATTTTTAACTAGCATCCCCCGAATTGCTCCCCCCAAGAAAAGTACCTTTTGGCAATTTTAAGTGCTCCTGCTTCACTTTAATCCCAGATAATGACACTTGTTTTAGCTGTAAAGCTCCGCCTCCTCCATTCACTGCCATTGATGTAGTGTGTGGCAATGATGTCATTGCCATACCTATGCAATGACTGATCACCCGCCATCGCACAGAGAGGGACAGCAAAGAAAACAGTGTTCTAGGACAATTCAAAAAGCAAAAATGTATATTCTAGTTCTACACCCTAAGAAGGGAATATTGGCAGAGGCTTTGGCCTAATGTATTTCATAAGTTTGGTGGGTTTTGGTCCCCTTTAACTGCTGCTTTAAATACCCCCTATCCAGCCTCTGCCTTCCTAGTCCCCAAAGAAAGCCAAATCCTAAAGAGTAATGCTAAAGAATTGTCACGGACCGGGTGGAGCGGACTCGGGTGTGGATCCACTTTAACTGTGGGACCGATGGCGGGTACCGTGTCAGGGGAGCGGACACAGTACCACCGGTATTCACCAGAGCCCACCGCAAGGCAGGTTGGTCTTGTGCGGCGAGTGACCCCCAGGTCGCTACCCCCCAACAGCGGCCCAGTCCCACAGTCAGCCGAGGTTCAGCGAGGTACACAAGTGGCAGGCAAAAGGCGTAGTAAGTACAGGCAGAGATCGGGGCTGGCAGCACAGGTTCGCGGTAAAGGTGAGTAGCCGAGGTCGGGGCAGGCAGCAAAGGTTCAGAGTCGGGGACAGGCAGAGGTCGGTACACGGGTGAGCAATCCAAGAATGTCTGACTTTCAACAAGCATGGAGAGACCAAGATCCGGCACTGAAGGAAAGGAAGTGCCTCTTTAAATAGGAGAAGTGGATGCAGGCTTGGATGACCAAGCACCAATCAGTGCTGTACAGGCCCTTTAAATCTAAGGAATCCAGTGCGCTCGCCCTCTAGTGGACGGAGACGTGCGCGCACCTGAGCATGCGAGAAGGAAGCATGGGGGGGGAGGGAGACAGCTGGGAACAGCCATGAGGGAAGTGCTGCAAAATGGATGACGGCTGGATGCAGCCATGGAGGTAAATGAAGTGCTGCTAGATGGGCGTGCAGCGCTCGCCCTAACAAGAATAAATTAAAGCAGATAGCATCCATCTCCTAGAGAAACACTGTGAAAACCAGAACTCTCCGGCACAAGCCGGAGAGTCCAACAGACAAGAGGAGACTATGGGAGTTATTTATCAAGGGATAGCAGCAGGTAGAGTCTTATAGCGGCAGCAGGGTCTCGTGAACGCCGGGCGCTGTACGCAAAAATCACATTTATGAAGGCGATTCTGGTGAGTGACTCTAACAGCGCCATGTAGCGTCCGATTCATCATTACAGGCAGCTCAGCGTATAGTGCTGGCGCACTGGCTTCAAGAGCGCCAGGTATTACCTGTCACTACCTGTTGCGCTCTCATACATTTCAATGGACGTTCCTTTTCTTCTGTTTAAACAGGGTTTTTTGTTTTTATTTTTTTTTTCTCTCAAATAATTGTGTCACCTCTCCTGGCCTAGAAAGAGTCATTTTTGAAAACTTTTTTTTTGTATGCAGAATTGTCATTACAGTATTAATGTCACAATGTTACAACAATGTCATTCCATGTTTTTCGCTTTGTTACTAGTGGAAAAGTGTTCAAAAACAGACTGCCGCTCTGTGCTATAGCGACCAGATCCAGAGCGCCGACACTGTGTGCGTGTTTTTTTTTTTTTAATGGGGTGTGATGCGCTGAGAGTCGGTCGCACTGAGCTGGCGCTACCTATCGCTCGCTGCAACACTGTACTGGCGTTAGAACACCCAACATACATCTGATTCATCAATGCCGACCAGGTTACTACAGCGAATGGGACGCTCTGTTACAGCACCCGATAGCCGATCACAGCTTATACTAGCAGTCGCTCATAGCGCCTCTGTACAGGCGCTCATCTGCAGAAACCTGCCGCTAGTAATAATTCAGCCTGCACTATTGTCAGTGTCCCATTTCCTGAGCTGGCTGATTGTAACCAATGAGTAACAATGTCAAAAGTACCTTTTTGGAGGTTAAAAAGTTAGACAATAAATCCACTTACTTGACACACAGCCTTATAAGTATACAGGTCGCATTAAATATTCCCAAGTAAGTCATGCTTGTATTCATGTAAAACTATTTCCCCCAGAAGTTCTGCAAAATCATTTTGAATCTGAATGTATATGATGATTTGTATTTTCTAGCAATCAGATCATGTAGATATTCCTAGTTAACATAATTTGATTGCATTAGGGAAACAATTACAATAAATCTAATTAGCACTCAGGAGGATGTGGGTATGCCATTTACAATCCGATGCTGATGTAAATTTTGGTACGTGAAATTAAAAGGATCAGATTCAGAAAGTGGATAACAAAAAATGAACTAGTCCTAAAGTAACAGAATCGAGTGATCCAGCTAAACATAAAAAGGTTACATTCAGTTTCAATATATAATCAATGTGAAAGTCTGCTGCCCAACCAGGTGTTGTGTCTGCTATACCTATGGCGTACCTACCAACTTTTCAGCTTGGGAAAGAGGGACATTTGTTAAATTAGGCCACGGGATTATAACAGTTAAAACAATAGAAACATTTTAAATAGGCAAATTAATAATATAGGCCCTTATTTAAGAAGGGATAGCGTCAGGTAGTTCCTAGTTAATGACAGGTAGCGACAGGTAGCGACTGGGTCTGGACTCTCCATTTGCCCTGAGGAAGCGTAGGCTGGGGGAGGGGCGCAGTGACGGCTGGCACATGTAAGATTTATGGTTGGTTGTCCCTCTTGTTAACCTGCTGTGTCCCTTGGTATGGTAATTTTTTCTTACCTTTTATGTATTGGAAGGTTTACACTGTTTAAATTTTTCTTGCACTCTGTCACTTTAGCACTTAAAGCGGACCTTCACTCTGAATAAGAGTCTATCTTATATGTTTCCCACACCCTGTACATACAGATTGTCCACATTAAAAATCATCCTACCTGCATCTACTGCATGTTATGAGCCTTTAAACATCCAAGATGGCGGCTTATGGAAGCCGCCATCTTATCAGGCAGCCTGCAAACAGGAAGTGCCTCCTGACTGTGCTGCTCTGCATTCTGGGACTGCTGACCGTTACCTGACCCCAGCTCTGCTCTGTCTGAGCAAAGCACAGCTATAACCCACCCCCCTGTACCTTATCCCACTCTCCTCTCCTCAGTAAGTGTGATGCTTCTGAGTCAAGATGGCGGCGCCCGTATCCTAAATTCCTGAACAGAGTTGCAGCCCAGTGGGGGAAAGAATAATAAGTTAGTGACTAAAAACGTAAAATATATTAATTTTAGATGCTGGGGAACCATTTTTTTAAGAGTTTGAGCTTTTCATTAAATCACGCTGAAGGGCCGGTTTAATTGTATATATAGCACATAGCACTTTTTGTTTGAAACACTAGGGCCCTTATTTAACAAGAGATAGCGTCATGCAGCGCCTGGTTAGAGGGAGGTAGCGCTAACTAGCGACTGATCAACGCTGATCAACGCCGGACACGGCACACAATAACACATTTATCAACCGAAATCTGTGTAGCGACTGGAATAGCGCCATGTAGCGGCTGATTCATCAAATTTTCATCCACAGCGAACAGCGCCAGTGTTGTGCCTTGCACAGCGCAAGGTATTACCTCTCGCTACCTGGCGTTCTCCCATACACTTCTATGGCAGACATTGTTTTTGTGTTATTTTTTTTTTTTTTTTAAAGAAATTCTGACATGCATAAAACATAATTTTTGATTTTTCTGTAATGCTTTTGTTTGTTTTTTTTTTTAATTTAAATTAGGACTGTGTCACTTGGATGTCCAAATCACAGCACTCTCCCAATGTCATTTCAGTTATTGTTAGCGTTTTCGAAGGTGTCTAACCCCCCAAACTATCTTTTTTGTTAAAGCGTTACAGGCGCTCTGTGCCGCAGTCACCGAACAACAGCGCCCACGCTCTATGAGAGTAATGTCTTTGATGAATCCGTGGTATAGCGGCGCGGCCCAGTCGCTATGGCGAGTCACTGTGTGTAGCAGGCCGCGGCGCTATGCAGATCATAAATGTGTGTTTGGTTTTGGTTCGCTATTTCACTTGTCACTCCCCCCAGTCTCTGTTGATGAATACGCAGCAGACACGGCTGCAGCTGACTCGGCGCTATACGTTATTGTGATGTTGCGTACCCTAGCGAATTGCTAAGCGTATTCAATTGCTAAGCGTATTCCAGCGTATTTATGCATGTTTGTTTTTTTTACTTTTACTTTCGTTTTTCACCATGCGGCCTAGACGCCGAGCTGTCCCCCTCCCCAGCTACACCTCCCCAATCCCTTCCCCCCCTCCTCCCCCTGTCCCCCCTGGTCCTTCAACATCCCCTGCACCCCCCGCACCCCCAAAATTAGGCAGGAAAAGGGTGGATCCTCGTGTGAACGGCCAGGTGGTCAAAGTAAGTATATGAGGACCACACTCTCCACTAAGTGCTATGGAATGAATGGCACCACCTTACAAAAATATCTAAAAATATATCAATTTATTGCATAATGACTATCGGTTAAAACCACATATAAACAAACAGATTCACATATACAGACATGACATAACACCACCAGGGGGCGCCAGGGGTCTCATATATTAAACATAATACTAGTGAGTAAATTCATTCCAAAGAAAAATATTCCTTCAAAAGCATCTATATTAAGGTGAATTAATCTCTCTATACAATCATGTGCAAATTAGTGCAAAAATATGTGCAAAATACAAACGCAATATATAACTCAATCCAAAACCTATCATAAGGTAAGTAAAACCCTAACCGGGTACAGACCACCGCGCCAGGGTAGGCCAAAAGAAAAGAGAGCAAAAAGAGGGGTGCATACAAACCGACCACAGGCGCCCCCACAAACCATCGCCAACGTGTATCGTGGTGTCGCCACACCACTTCCTCAGGGCAATGTGCTTATAGGGGGCCCATCCCCACAATATAAAGGGTCAGTAGGGGCCACCCCCGACCATTCGGGGGCCAATAAGAGCCCATATTCTATTTCAAGTACAGCGAGACTCCCCCAGGTTGCCCGGAGCCCCGCCCCATACCCATAATCATCCCCATGTCTCTATAACACATACACCTGTGTTTAATAATGGCGTCCGATGGTACACATGGCCGGGTGTGTGAAGAAACAGCGAGGCCGCGCGCGCACACTCCGGCCGGAAGTGTGCAGCGCGTCCGTCCCGCCCCCGTTGCGAAGCAACGGCCGCCAACATAGAACCTGCATAAATGACCAAAAATAAAGGTATTATGCAGGATATAGAGGCCGCGAGCAACACACATGCATCCTATCTGCCAAGTAAACAAAAAGTCAAAGAATGACGCCAGAGCTTAAAGCACAGGTGTAGGCGCACGCAGGCGCATAATGAGGGACATAGGGAGCTAGTAATGTAGGTGGAGCATGCGCAGTGCGCTTACTCCCAGACTGAAGTGCAGAGGGGGCGGAGTTATAACCATGGCGACAGGCGAAGCTTGTCGCTGGAGGAGACTGTCTGTATAGTAATCACAGCAGTGACAGCGCGTTTAAAAGGCGCTGACATATGCAGGCAAGATGGGTCTGGGTCACCCATGAGCACAGAGACGGTTGTTGGAACATACATTATATGACATATATTATAAAAAACCTTCAAAATAGTCTATTGCTATATCTATTGCTATATCCATAAGGTATACCTAAACTGTACAATTAGAGGTATATATATACAAATTCATAAGACAAAGCATATATTTTAGAAGAGATAGATGTTAGCGGTCTACAGACATTATATAGTGGAAAATACATATCAAACGTCAGGGTAAACACAAACCCATTGGTAAATATTCAGAGTTAACATGCTATAGCAAGATTGCAGGTTCAAGGGCATAGGGGAACACCAAATTATGTGGCATATCTCAATTCAGGTCCAAGGGCCACAATGTCCACTTGCTGGCAATGACTTTAGCTGATTCTGTGACAGCAAATTAATTCAGCTATTCCACCTAGTGAGCTCCAGGGATTCCAGACGGAGGTCAGACAAGCGCATAGAGCTCATGTTAGGTTGCTGGTTGTTATTCCAATATATGGATTCGCCAGAACACCAAAGGGAAAGGAAAAGAGGCAAGGAGCGGGGGGGGGGGGGGGGGGTGATGAACAAGACTGAATCGACCACAAACAGGGAAGGCTGATCCTGGTTGTCCCCAGATCTGGGGATCTTAATGGTGGCACTGGATCACCGGTCATCATCCCGATGGTCTTATTCACATCTATCACGATGTTGGCCATCCATTTAGCACAAAGTTGCCAGGATACATCCGCTACTGTTGTCCACCTCAGAGGGATGTATCTGTTGTGAAGATAGGGGAGACCAGCTCGATCCCGGTTATCCCCAGGTCTAAGGATCTTGATGGAATCGCTGGGTCGCCGGTCAACATCGCGTTGATCTTATTCACATCTATCACGATGTCGGGCGTCCACTTAGCACAGAGTTGCCCGGATATATCCGCTACAGATATCCATCTCGAGAGGATGTTTCTACTGTGAAAATCTAAGAAATCAATCAAAAAGAAAATGTGAATACCCCAGAACCACAAAAAACTAACATAAACATCACTAAACTATTGTGCCAAACTTAAGACGTGACCACCTCCATTGGTATCACACAAATGGGCACACTAGGTGCCTGACAATCCCCCAAACCGTAAGTGTTCTATTAGCCCAAAAATGGGGAGAAAGATACTGTAGCGATAACCCTTATCGCCGGAGGGCTTCACCGCCCGAGACGTCCTTTTCCCAATCGTAAGAGGTGCTGCTGGAATTCCAGAGTCGTCCGTGAGGAAACAGGAACAGCCCTTACAAGGGCTAGTGAATTGTAATATAGCGTTTCCCCCAATAAGAGACAGAACTTCAGTATTGAGGGTGAAGGTGAAGTCTTTTTATTAGTGCCACTCTAGGCCTTATATACACAAGTCTCCATGCAATGACAACCACACTGACCAATAGCAGCAGGGCACACAATCCCTCAACTCTGCCGGTGACGCAATCAGTAGAACAATAGCAGGCTGTAATACAATCAATCAGGACAATGCCATTGACTGTGATGTAATCAACAATACACAATGGCAGTCTGTAATACAATCCAAAATACAATGACATTGCCTGTAACAGTATCAAAATACAATGACATTGTCTGGAACCTAATTAAGAAAAGGCCAGTGAATGACCCGGTGGGCAATCGAATAGTGATGACATCCAAAAGGCAGAGCGTCTGTCACAGATACATCCTCATTTAATCCAGTAGGATACTGTGTTCCAAGCAGATAGATCCACCTTAGTTCTTGTTGTAAAAGTCTGCGCTTCAAGTTACCTCCCCTAGGGCCCACCCCCACCTTCTGTATGCCCATAACTTTAAGGCATCCATAATCACTGTTGTAGGCTTGCAAAAAGTGTCTAGCAACAGGCGTGATAATCTTACCTTGTTCCTGATGTACTTTGGCTAGTCTTATACTTGAAATATGAGCCTGTAATCTGGCTTTGAGACTGTTCTTTGTTTCTCCAATGTACATTTTGGAGCAAGTGCACCACAATGCATATATCACGCCTGTGGTACGACAGTTGATGAACTGTCGGACAGTGAAGCTCTTACCAGTCATCAGATTACAAATTTGTTTATCTTTAACCATATATTAGCATATATTGCATTTACCACATGGGAAATTACCTATGATCTTATGGTCTGTGAGCCAATCCGTGGAACGATAAAAATGGCTAGGGCATAATAGGTCCCGCAGATTAGGTGCTCGTAATGCCACCATCTGTGGGCCCCTATGTGTCCATCTCATTAAGTCGGGGTCTGACTCCAATATACCCCAGTGTCTCTTCAAGATGTATCTGAGCTTCCCCCAGTCACAATTATATCTAGTATAGAAACGGACTTCATTGTCCGTCCGTTTCTTGGGTTTAGGGGTCAGCAACCCATCCCTCGGTGTAGTCTCCGCTCGATGCCGAGCACGTTCAATGACCTTTTTGGGGTAACCCTATCCAAGAAACGATGACTCAATTTTTTAACCTGATGTTGGAAATTTATATCCTCTGAGCAGTTCCTGCGCACCCGCAAGAACTGACCCACAGGTATCCCATTCTTTAGCGGGGTAGTGTGAAAACTTTGGTAGTGTAATAAAGCATTAGTCGTAGTTGACTTACGGAACAAATCCGTCTCAATTTTACCACCGTCTGTCATCTTGATGTTGAGGTCTAAAAATGTAACCCCATTTTATATATATATATGTATTGATTTTTTTTTTTTTAATGTGTTTTTTTATAGGATTTTTTAATGCGGGAATATGACTATGCCCGTGGTGCGAAGAGGCGCATAGCGTTGGAGGTGAAGGCCACTGTGTCCCGGCGCTTCAACACCCAGCTCACCGTCTGGTCAATATTGCAGAAGTGGTCGGACTTCAAGCGCCGGGACCCAGAGGGCGTGTATAGGCTCTATGATGCCTATGCTTCAGGTAAGTGTCAGCTCACAACATGTTAATCAATCCACTTATGGAGTATGATTTTTTATTTTTTTAATAAATTCTGGCTTTTAAAGTTGTCATTTTTTTCTCCCCCTTTTACACAGATAAGCGTCCTCCCCTGGGTAAACGTGGGAAGGGTTTCCTCCCCCGCAGCAGAGTGGTGGGGTCGGATGACTCTGCGGGGGAGGGGCCCTCTCACCAGTCCAATCTAGAGGACCCAGGGGAGGATGGGGATGACGCCCCAGAGGAGTGTGCTGATTCAGTCGGTTTTCATAGGGACATATGCTTGATATCTGACCTAGAGGCTGATTCATCATTAGCGACAGGTAGCGACAGATGAGCGTCTGTAGCAGGCATTTTCAGAGCGCCCGCTAGTAGTCGCAGTGCTTGCCCGTGGGTCGCTACTTTATAGCGACTCAGTCGCTGTTCAGTAATGTTGAATACATTGTGAGGAGTCGCTATTTGACCAGTACAGCGCTGTATGGGAGCGCATGTTAGCGACTGCTCATAGCGACCGACTCGCACCATATTCAGCAAAAAAACAGCCTCACAAATCTCTGGCGCTGAAAAATACTTGTTTGAAGCCCAGAGCGCAGGAGGCGGTGTGATTAAAGTCTGTTTTTCAGCATCTATCAACTAGTAACAAAGCGAAAACATATGGAATTACATTGTAACAACATTGTAACATGAACACTTTAATGCCAGACCTGTAATGTCATTTCTGAAGAAATATATAAAAAATGAAAAAATTATGAAAAAACTGCTATTTCAATGCCAGAAGAGGTCAAAAAAATATTTGTGTTTAAAAAAAAAAAAAAAAAAAACAGTTTAAAGAGAAGAAAATGATCGTCCGTTAAAATGTATGAGAGAGCGACAGGTAGCGAGAGGTCATACCTGGCGCTGTGCAAGGCTGAACGCTGGCGCTGTTCGCTGAGGCTGTGAAAATGATGAATCAGATGCTACATGGCGCTATTCCAGTCGCTAAACAGATTCTGCTTGATAAATGTGTAATTGCGTGCCGTGTCCGGCGTTCACCAGTCGCTACCTCTCATTAACCAGGCGCTACCTGACGCTATCCCTTCTTAGTTAATTGTGCATTACCACCAGCGCCCTTTAGTGGAATGTTCATATAATCAGTTTTTAATGTATTTTAACCTGTGTAGTGTTTAGATGAATTAATAAAAGTGATTGTTATCATGTAAACGTAGTGGTGCAGATTGTGTCTTGGGGTTGGGGGCTGTGTAGAAGCCTCCTTGTTTTATATATGTTAAACGCAGGACACGGCACGCAATTACACATTTATCAAGCAGAATCTGTTTAGCGACTGGGATAGCGCCATGTAGCGTCCGATTTATCATTTTCACAGCCTCAGCGAACAGCGCCAGCGTTCAGCCTTGCACAGCGCCAGGTATCACCTCTCGCTACTTGTTGCTCTCCCATACATTTCAATGGACGATCCTTTTCTTCTCTTTAAACTGGGTTTTTTTTTCTCAAATAATTCTGTGACCTCTTCTGGCATTGAAAAAGCAATTTTTTATATATTTCTTTAGAAATGACATTACAGGTCTGGCATTAAAGTGTTCATGTACAATGTTACAATGTAATTCCATATGTTTTCGCTTTGTTACTAGTTGATAGATGCTGAAAAACAGACTTTAAACACACCGCCTCCTGCGCTCTGGGCTTCAGATAAGCATTTTTCTGTGCCAGAGTTTTGTAAGGCTGTTTTTTTGCTGAATATGGTGTGAGTCGGTCGCTATGAGCAGTCGCTAACATGCGCTCCCATACAGCGCTGCACTGGTCAAATAGCGACTCCTCAAAATGTATTCGTCATTACTGCACAGCGACTGAGTTGCTAAGAATTAGCGACCCACGGCCGAGCACAGCGACTACTAGCGGGCGCTCTGAAAATGCCTGCTACAGACGCTCATCTGTCGCTACCTGGCGTTAGTGATGAATCAGCCTGTTATTGATGCAGATCTGCATGTTACACGTCAAAGAGGGACAAATGAGTACAACGAGGGACAGGGGGACATGGACTTAATAGAGGGACAGTCCCTCCAAATCAGGGACACTTGGTAGGCATGCTATGGGCTGCCTAGAGGGTAACTCACTGGGGGGACACAGATGTGTCAGGTAGGTTTAAAGTGGACCAAAACCCACGGAGATCGGCCCAGGAATCTATAAGATTCCCAGGCCGATTGATTCCCTCCCGTCGGGGCATCCAGAATCGGGATGCACCTCTGTGTGTAGCACCACTGGTAGCCCATAAACTCACCTTCTTTCCCATTCCAACGACACATGCACGAGCAGAAGGCACATCCCCACTATCCCTCTAGCAGGGCGTGTTCCTTGCAGCAGGCATTTGTGAATGGGCAACGCGGGCACGCTCCCTGTTAGAGTGTAGCAGGCGATGAGGCCGTCAGCACACTCAGATCCGCTCGTATTAGACGAGCTCCTTAACGATGGGGCGGATCTGAGCCTGCTGATTGGACAAGCGGCCGCGTATGCGGGAAGAGGTGTGTTTGTTCGGGCGACCTGGGGGGGTTCACACAGGGGGTAAGGACCAAAACCCAGAATAATCAAAATCCTGGGTTTTGGTCCACTTTAAAGTGGACCAACACCCAGGATTTTGACTATCCTGAGTTTTGGTCCTCTTCGGTGGGGCACCCCGATCGGGGGTGCCCCGCTGTGTGAAACCCCCCAGAAAGCCCCAAAAACTCGCCGCTCCTACGTGACCGCTGCAGCCAATCCCCGCCGGCGGACAAGCGGGAGGTAGCGACGAGCAAGAGAGCGCGCCCGCCGACGCCTCCCGCGCGTAACTCTTACAGGGCGCGCGCCCGCGCCGGCCATTCACAAACAGCTGGCGCGGGTGCGCGTCCTGCTAGAGGGACGTGCGGGAGGCGGCGGCGGGCGCCGCTGGATCGAGGAGCAGGTAGGGATTTAGGGGTTTCTGGGGGGTTTCACACAGCGGGGCAACCCCGATCGGGGTGCCCCGCAGTCAGGGAGCTGATCGGTCCGGGAATCTTATAGATTCCCGGGCCGATCATGGGAGGGTGTTAGTCCATTTTAAGTGAGGAACCCCTTGCTTAGTGTTAAAGAGGGTAGTTAGCCTGAGGGAAATATACTCCAATAGGTTCAATAGGTACTGTAAAGCCAAAGGTAGTTGTGTTAGACTAAGGAAGTCCCCTACTTAGAGTTTTGGAACAAAATTGGTTAACCAGTTTTTGCCGGAACTGGAAAGTTCTAGATAGATCTGCACATGGATTAATCATATGAATTTATTTACATCGTGAGAGTTTTATGCACGTTATTATACATTGTTGTAGTTAAGGAGGCACCAGCAGTTACTGTATTTAATTAAGCCTTAGGTTATTTTTGACTGTCCCAGATTGTGGTTCTGGCCCCCGGGGCATGCCCCGCTGTGTGAAACACACCAGGCTGGCCATAAAAATAGGCACGTGGCAAATCGGTGCTCTCGGCTCCATTCATCAGTTTCCGCTAAGGCCTAAAAATGTAACCCCATTTTATATATATATATGTATTGATTTTTTTTTTTTTAATGTGTTTTTTTATAGGATTTTTTAATGCGGGAATATGACTATGCCCGTGGTGCGAAGAGGCGCATAGCGTTGGGGGTGAAGGCCACTGTGTCCCGGCGCTTCAACAACCAGCTCACCGTCTGGTCAATATTGCAGAGGTGGTCGGACTTCAAGCGCCGGGACCCAGAGGGCGTGTATAGGCTCTATGATGCCTATGCTTCAGGTAAGTGTCAGCTCACAACATGTTAATCAATCCACTAATGAAGTATGATTTTTTATTTTTTTAATAAATTCTGGCTTTTAAAGTTGTCATTTTTTTCTCCCCCTTTTACACAGATAAGCGTCCTCCCCTGGGTAAACGTGGGAAGGGTTTCCTCCCCCGCAGCAGAGTAGTGGGGTCGGATGACTCTGCGGGGGAGGGGCCCTCTCACCAGTCCAATCTAGAGGACCCAGGGGAGGATGGGGATGACGCCCCAGAGGAGTGTGCTGATTCAGTCGGTTTTCATAGGGACATATGCTTGATATCTGACCTAGAGGCTGATTCATCATTAGCGACAGGTAGCGACAGATGAGCGTCTGTAGCAGGCATTTTCAGAGCGCCCGCTAGTAGTCGCAGTGCTCGCCCATGGGTCGCTAGGGTCGACTCAGTCGCTGTTCAGTAATGTTGAATACATTGTGAGGAGTCGCTATTTGACCAGTACAGCGCTGTATGGGAGCGCATGTTAGCGACTGCTCATAGCGACCGACTCGCACCATATTCAGCAAAAAAACAGCCTCACAAATCTCTGGCGCTGAAAAATACTTGTTTGAAGCCTAGAGCGCAGGAGGCGGTGTGATTAAAGTCTGTTTTTCAGCATCTATCAACTAGTAACAAAGCGAAAACGTATGGAATTACATTGTAACAACATTGTAACATGAACACTTTAATGCCAGACCTGTAATGTCATTTCTGAAGAAATATATAAAAAATGAAAAAATTATGAAAAAACTGCTATTTCAATGCAGAAGAGGTCAAAAAAATATTTGTGTTTAAAAAAAAAAAAAAAAAAAAAAAAACAGTTTAAAGAGAAGAAAATGATCGTCCGTTAAAATGTATGAGAGAGCGACAGGTAGCGAGAGGTCATACCTGGCGCTGTGCAAGGCTGAACGCTGGCGCTGTTCGCTGAGGCTGTGAAAATGATGAATCAGATGCTACATGGCGCTATTCCAGTCGCTAAACAGATTCTGCTTGATAAATGTGTAATTGCGTGCCGTGTCCGGCGTTCACCAGTCGCTATCAGTCGCTACCTCTCATTAACCAGGCGCTACCTGACGCTATCCCTTCTTAGTTAATTGTGCATTACCACCAGCGCCCTTTAGTGGAATGTTCATATAATCAGTTTTTAATGTATTTTAACCTGTGTAGTGTTTAGATGAATTAATAAAAGTGATTGTTATCATGTAAACGTAGTGGTGCAGATTGTGTCTTGGGGTTGGGGGCTGTGTAGAAGCCTCCTTGTTTTATATATGTTAAACGCAGGACACGGCACGCAATTACACATTTATCAAGCAGAATCTGTTTAGCGACTGGGATAGCGCCATGTAGCGTCCGATTTATCATTTTCACAGCCTCAGCGAACAGCGCCAGCGTTCAGCCTTGCACAGCGCCAGGTATCACCTCTCGCTACTTGTTGCTCTCCCATACATTTCAATGGACGATCCTTTTCTTCTCTTTAAACTGGGTTTTTTTTTCTCAAATAATTCTGTGACCTCTTCTGGCATTGAAAAAGCAATTTTTTATATATTTCTTTAGAAATGACATTACAGGTCTGGCATTAAAGTGTTCATGTACAATGTTACAATGTAATTCCATATGTTTTCGCTTTGTTACTAGTTGATAGATGCTGAAAAACAGACTTTAAACACACCGCCTCCTGCGCTCTGGGCTTCAGATAAGCATTTTTCTGTGCCAGAGTTTTGTAAGGCTGTTTTTTTGCTGAATATGGTGTGAGTCGGTCGCTATGAGCAGTCGCTAACATGCGCTCCCATACAGCGCTGCACTGGTCAAATAGCGACTCCTCAAAATGTATTCGTCATTACTGCACAGCGACTGAGTTGCTAAGAATTAGCGACCCACGGCCGAGCACAGCGACTACTAGCGGGCGCTCTGAAAATGCCTGCTACAGACGCTCATCTGTCGCTACCTGGCGTTAGTGATGAATCAGCCTGTTATTGATGCAGATCTGCATGTTACACGTCAAAGAGGGACAAATGAGTACAACGAGGGACAGGGGGACATGGACTTAATAGAGGGACAGTCCCTCCAAATCAGGGACACTTGGTAGGCATGCTATGGGCTGCCTAGAGGGTAACTCACTGGGGGGACACAGATGTGTCAGGTAGGTTTAAAGTGGACCAAAACCCACGGAGATCGGCCCAGGAATCTATAAGATTCCCAGGCCGATTGATTCCCTCCCGTCGGGGCATCCAGAATCGGGATGCACCTCTGTGTGTAGCACCACTGGTAGCCCATAAACTCACCTTCTTTCCCATTCCAACGACACATGCACGAGCAGAAGGCACATCCCCACTATCCCTCTAGCAGGGCGTGTTCCTTGCAGCAGGCATTTGTGAATGGGCAACGCGGGCACGCTCCCTGTTAGAGTGTAGCAGGCGATGAGGCCGTCAGCACACTCAGATCCGCTCGTATTAGACGAGCTCCTTAACGATGGGGCGGATCTGAGCCTGCTGATTGGACAAGCGGCCGCGTATGCGGGAAGAGGTGTGTTTGTTCGGGCGACCTGGGGGGGTTCACACAGGGGGTAAGGACCAAAACCCAGAATAATCAAAATCCTGGGTTTTGGTCCACTTTAAAGTGGACCAACACCCAGGATTTTGACTATCCTGAGTTTTGGTCCACTTCGGTGGGGCACCCCGATCGGGGGTGCCCCGCTGTGTGAAACCCCCCAGAAAGCCCCAAAAACTCGCCGCTCCTACGTGACCGCTGCAGCCAATCCCCGCCGGCGGACAAGCGGGAGGTAGCGACGAGCAAGAGAGCGCGCCCGCCGACGCCTCCCGCGCGTCACTCTTACAGGGCGCGCGCCCGCGCCGGCCATTCACAAACAGCTGGCGCGGGTGCGCGTCCTGCTAGAGGGACGTGCGGGAGGCGGCGGCGGGTGCCGCTGGATCGAGGAGCAGGTAGGGATTTAGGGGTTTCTGGGGGGTTTCACACAGCGGGGCAACCCCGATCGGGGTGCCCCGCAGTCAGGGAGCTGATCGGTCCGGGAATCTTATAGATTCCCGGGCCGATCATGGGAGGGTGTTAGTCCATTTTAAGTGAGGAACCCCTTGCTTAGTGTTAAAGAGGGTAGTTAGCCTGAGGGAAATATACTCCAATAGGTTCAATAGGTACTGTAAAGCCAAAGGTAGTTGTGTTAGACTAAGGAAGTCCCCTACTTAGAGTTTTGGAACAAAATTGGTTAACCAGTTTTTGCCGGAACTGGAAAGTTCTAGATAGATCTGCACATGGATTAATCATATGAATTTATTTACATCGTGAGAGTTTTATGCACGTTATTATACATTGTTGTAGTTAAGGAGGCACCAGCAGTTACTGTATTTAATTAAGCCTTAGGTTATTTTTGACTGTCCCAGATTGTGGTTCTGGCCCCCGGGGCATGCCCCGCTGTGTGAAACACACCAGGCTGGCCATAAAAATAGGCGCGTGGCAAATCGGTGCTCTCGGCTCCATTCATCAGTTTCCGCTAAGGCAGCAGCAGCGTGGAGGGAGTGGGTGGCCCAGTTCCTGGGTGGAAGGGATGGCTCGCTGGTCCCCGTTGATCGAGGGGACAGCCCCGCGGCTGAGGTGGAGCACCCCCACCGATCAGCATGACATGTGGGAGTGGGGCAGGAGCGCCTGGGGGGGGGCGGCGACAAGGCGGGCCGGTGCTCGAGCAAGCTTCTTACCCAGTCCTCATCTCGCTGCTCCACCTCCTGACGCAGCACCGCCATGAGGGCTTCCATGCTGGGGACCTGGACGAGTGTCACCCGTGTCAGCTCGTCCCAAGAGGAGATCGCAGACAAAAAGGAAGGGGAGGGGAGCAACCAAGCCCTTTATACTCCCCCTCCCCTCTGAGGTCACTTCCCCCGATCTCCCCCTATTACCATGCGTGGTCAGCTTCCAGAGGAAGCACCCCTCTTACTTGTTGTGGGCAGGAGGCAGACTAGACACAACAGAGGTTGCCCACAACGATAAGCAGGAACTGGGTGACCTCCACTTTTACTGTCTACAGGGTTCTCATTTATTGTGGACCAAAACCCAGGATTTTGACTATTCTGGGTCTCGGTCCTTTCCCCCCGTGGCACCCCGGTTGGGGGTACCCCGCTGTGTGAAACCCCCCAGATCGCCGAGCACAACTCACTTCTTCCCGGTCCTACGGCGCATGAGTAGCCGTTCATCCAATCAGCGCGCTCGGAGCCGCTGACGTCACACAGTCTAAGCCAGCATCTAAGGTCAGAGGTTCCAAGCGTGCTGGCGGCCGCATCCCCCGCTTTCCTCTAACAGGGAGTGTGCCAGCGCTGGGCATCCACAAATGCCTGTTGGATGGCCTGCTAAAGGAATAGCGGGGATGCGGCCACGGCTCGCGCATTCGCCTTTGGACTGGGAAGCAACGTAAGTGAACGGGGCATCCCAATTTTGGATGCCCGGGGGGGCTGGGTTTTGGTCCACTTTAACTTTACCTATTACAATCCCCTACAGTTATCTATATGGATGTTGATGTCAACATGGATAAATAGTATCCTATCTATCTGCCTATCTATCTATCTATCTATCTATCTATCTATCTATCTATCTATCTATCTATCTATTTGCCTATCTATCTATCTATCTATCTATCTATCTATCTATCTATCTATCTATCTATCTATCTATCTGCCTATCTATCTATCTATCTATCTATCTATCTGTCTGTCTGTCTGTCTGTCTGTCTGTCTGTCTGTCTGTCTGTCTGTCTGTCTGTCTGTCTGTCTGTCTGTCTGTCTGTCTATCTATCTATCTATCTATCTATCTATCTATCTATCTATCTATCTGCCTATCTGCCTATCTATCTATCTATCTATCTATCTATCTATCTATCTATCTATCTATCTATCTATCTATCTGCCTATCTATCTATCTATCTATCTATCTATCTATCTATCTATCTATCTATCTATCTATCTACCTATCTATCTTACTGTTTATACAGTATTCTTATACGTATATAATATATCAATAGCAAATAATGAATAAAGAAACAAAACTAAAAAAAAGACATTATTTCCATAATTTTGTGCATAGAATAATTGTAATGTTACAACCTTTTCTTTGCAGGTATAAAATACTTTTCTAGCTAAAGTAAGATCAATAAACTATTTTTTAATGTTTCCTTTTTTTTTGCATTATCTTGGATTGTCCTCCTAGAAATCGCCGGCTTCCTTGAAATATATTTTTCGCATTTCGTATAATTTTTCATCGTATTCATCGCATCGCTTACGTGACATTGTATCATTTGTAGCTATTAAAAAACCTGCCTGACAGTCACTTCCAATGCTGACATTTCAATATATGTTCACGAGCGGAAAAAAAAAAACAGCTGACGATAACGCACATTTTCTAACGTGGCTTTAATTATTGGTATAGACTTCAATTGTCACACAGATAATGTCATGGACTGATCCTCGCAGTGTGAAGCGCTGACGGACAGAACCCCCACAGTATTATAAATAGTCATCTAAAGCGTGCATTGATTGATGTTTGGCATAAAACCTTATTCCTCTGAGTATGTATATCCCGTCTGTTCGATGTTTCCTGCCTTTATAATTGGCCCTTTAAAAAAAAAAAAAAGAAAAGAGAAAGAAAATATTTTTTATATATGCAAATTGTTAGTTTACGTGTAGTTTTAAACATCAAAGTGTTTGTTGATAATGCATTGTGAGATGTACTATTTTGGTCTCCGGTTGATAAGAGCTTGTCATTTATTATTTATTGTCATGAGACATTTACATTTTCTTTTAGACAGTTTACAGCAACTTTTTTAGCAGCGTTAAGAGTAAAATTATCTGTCTCCCAGGCCCCTTTGTGAATCTGCCCCCATGACATTTAAAGGGCCAGTGCTACCATTTCTTCTTATCATATACATACCTCCCAAGTGTCCCTGATTTGGAGGGACTGTCCCCTCTTTGGAGTCCATTTCCACCTGTCCCTCGTTGTTCTCATTTGTCCCTCTTTGAGGTTTAACATGCAGATCTGCAGCAATAAATGATTCATTTGCCTATTCAAAGGCCCTTATTTATGAAGGAATAGCGACAGGTAGCGACTGGTGAGCGGCCGGTAATGACGGGCCCCGCCACGAGAACGCCGGCTCCCCACCACAATCACACATTTATCAAGCCGATCCTGCTTAGCGACTGAGATAGCGCCACATAGCCACTCATTCATCATTATTCCAGCCTCAGCCCACAGCGCCAGCGTCCGACCTTGAACAGCGACAGGTATGACCTCTCGCTACCTGGCGCTCTCCAATGCATTTCAATGGAACAATCTTTTTTTTAAATGTGAAAAATTCTGTGACCACTTCTGCCATGTTAGTTAATTTTTTTAAGGTAAAAAAAAAAAAATAAATTGTGCAGAATTGATATTACAGGTCTGATATTCTTGTATTCATATTACTAAATTCTTTATTAATTTTTTTTTTTTGTTGGTTTCCAAAAATATGGTGGTTTGGCGGTTAAAAAACTACTTTTAACACATCGCCGCCAGCGCTCTGGGGTTTAAACATGCATTTTACAGCGCGATTTCAATTTTTTGAGCGTGATTTTTTGATGAATATGGTGGGAGCTCTGACCAGTCGCTATCATGCGCACCCATACATCGCGGAACCTGTCAAATAGCGACTCGTCACCCCGTATTCAACATTACTGCACACCGACTCAGTCGCTATCAACAACCGAACAACGGGCAAGCACAGCGACTACTAGCAGGCGCTGTGAAAATACTGCTACAGTCGCTCAACTGTCGCTACCTGCCGCTATTAATGAATCGGCCTCAAAGTGTTTCTATTGTAACTGTTACACCGTATCTCCTATCCATCCCTCAATGAGGGGACGTGGCCTAATTTAACAACTGTGCCTTTTTCCCACCCTGAAAAGTTGGGAGGTATTTCATATAGGGGGTTTATTCATCAAGCCATAGCGCCAGGTAACGACTGGCAGGGACAGGTAGCGAACGGTGACTTCAGGGCACTGTACGCAATACCAGATTTATGAAAACGAATCTGGTGAGCGACTTGTAGCGTCCGATTCATCATTTTACTCTCTTTAAACAGGGTTTTTTTTTTAATATTTTTTTTTTATCAAATATATGTGTGATCTCTCCTGGCCTATAAAAAGTCATTTTGGAAAACTTTTTTGATTTTTCATATTTTTATGCAGAATTGTCATTACAGTTCTGGTATTAAAGTGTTCATGTTATGTACAATGTAATAACAATGTAATTCCATATGTTTTCGCTTAGTTACTAGTGGATATATGTTCAAAAACGGCCTTTAATCACACAGCTTCTGGGCTACAAAGACCCATTTTTGAGCGCCGGCGCTGTGTGATGCTGTTTTTTTTTTTTTAATGAATATGGTGTAAGCCGGTCACAATGAGCAGCCTCTACCGTTCGCTCCCATACAGCGCTGTACTGGTGTTAGAACGACTCACATACAACATATTCATCAATGCTGGCCAGCGACTGAGGCGCTCTGTAACAGCGACCCATAGCCCATCACAGCGTCGACTAGCGGTCGCTCTAAGCGCCTCGCTACAGACACTCATCTGACAGTACCTGGCGCTAGTAATGAATCAGCCTGATAGTCAAATCAGACCAAAACCCACTAAACGTGTGAAATACACTTGGCCAAAGCCTGTGTTGATACTCCTTTCTTAGAGAGGGAATATGAAAAAGAGAAAAAAATGGAGAGAATGTGTAAAGCAGAAAAAGAAGGGAATGTGGAGAAAAGAGAGAGATAGAGGTAATGTAGAAAAGAGAAAAAGTAGGAGGGAATGCAGAAAAAAAGGGAGAGAGGGCTCACATAACAGGCAATTCCAAATCAGGATGCTCCAAAAAATTGACCTCCCTGGAGTTCGAAAGGCCACCTGGGTTTTGGGCCACTTAACAGGGGCATCCTAAGAACCAGGAGTAGGCAGGAGGGTGGAGCCCGGAGTGCTCTGCTGTTAAAGTGGACCAACACCCAGGGGGGATCGGCCCGGGAATCTATAAGATTCCCGGGCCGATCAGATCCCTCCCAGTGGGGCATCCGAAATCGGGATGTCCCGTGGGGTGAAACCCCCCAGGAAGCCCAGAAACCTTACCTTAACCCCGTTCCAACGGCGCATGCGCGGGCCGCGGGCGCATCTCGCACTTCCCTCTAGCAGGGTGCGCGCCGGCCGTTTGTGAATGGCCGGCGCGGGCACGCTCCCTGTTAGAGGGAAGCGCGAGACGCGGCCTCCAGCGCTCAGAGCCGCTGTGGTTGGACTCCGCTTGTACGTGTATGCCACAGCGGCTCTGATCACTCACTGATTGGACAAGCGCTGGAGGTGAGTGTTTCCGGGCGTTCTGGGGGGTTTCACACCGAAGTGGACCAAAACCCAGGATAGTGAAAATCCTGGGTGTTGGTCCAGTTTAAAACCGACAGCGGAGCGGCATTTAAATCTGGTCAGCTCGCTCAGCCAATCAGCTCGCTCGCTGTCACTTGTCTCTCTCCGGCGCTGAGGACGGCTAAGCCGCCTGGGTGGCTAAGCCGCCGAGTGGTGCCGCCAGTCGCATCCCCCACCCTCCTGGCAGCTATGGTGTGACCGCGCCGCCCATTCAATAAGGTCAGGCGTGCACGACTAGGGGTGAGCGGGGATGCGGTTGGAACGCATGGCGAGACATGGCGAGGGCTCCGGGAGAGGGTGAGTGTTCCGGGGGGTTTCACACATCGGGGCATCCCAATTTGGCCCCAAGGACTGGAACTCGAGAGGCCCTGGAGTCTTTTAGACTGTGGCAGTCACCGCGGCTGGCGTACAAACTCTGCGCCCAGAGAACTATGCTTATTAACGCGCCCGCTTTGGCGTCTACATCCCGGCCTCCGTTAGAAAACGCCAACCGGCCACTTTAAAAGTGAACTCCGGCCTTTGATGGTGAAGTATTTATCAAACAAACAACCTAATTTCAGCCTTAAAATATGCAGCCTGCTTCCATGGCGACCCATTGTGTACAAACATCTAACGAGTGCACATTTCAAAGGGGAGAAATGAGAGTGGCGGCACTTCACACACACGCACCCGCATCAAGCGGCGTCCTCTGCGCTGTGCGGCGTGATGTCCAGGCTCTCAGCGAATACAAAAGATGGCAGAGAAAATACACACAGACGCTTCCACATCATTCCCACTGCTTATATTTCCAGGTGGAGATTCAAGTAGTAGACAGAAAAATTAAAGAGGACCTATACTGCCAATGTGATAGCTGTCACTTTGGGTCCAGCTTTATATCAGGAGCAGAATGCAGTGCAGCCCTCCCCTACATGTGGAGGGAAAGGGGGGTTGTTGGTGCGGGGGTGGCGACTTACCTGGGTAGTACTGACGGAACTCCAGCTCCTGCTCCATCATGGGGCCCAGGGTTTTCTGCTGTGAGTGGGGCCCAGATTGAGGCACAGTCATTGCCAATTACTTTAATATTAAAGTTTACCAAAAGCCAGGATTTTGACTATCCTGAGTTTTGGCCCACACCCCCGGGGCACTCCGATCGGGGGTGCCCTGCTACGTGAAACCCCCCAGAGATCGCGCATTAACTCTCCTCATCCCGTTCCTACGGCGAATGCGTGGCCGCTCGTCCAATCGGCGCACTCAGAGCCGCTGAGCTATGGACGTCCAGCCCGACCCTGAGCTGGCGGCCGCATCTCGTGCTTCCCTCTACCAGGTAGCGCACCCACGCCAGCCATTCACAAATGCCCAGCACAGAGACACGCCCTGCTAGAGGGATAGTGCACTCGGAGCCGCTGAGATAAGAGGAATGCGGGGATGTCCACGAATGTGCTGTTGGACCGGGATTAAGGTAAGTGTAGCGGACGACCTGGGGGGTTTCACACAGTGGGGCATCCCGATTTCGGATGCCCCGCGGGGAGGGAATGGATCCAGCTGGGTTTTGGTCGACATTAAATTTCTCTCCATTATGTCCTGGCCTTCTTTTTTGGCATAGACAGGCATCCGTTTTGGACTGCGGTGTTCAAACTCTATTGACGCACCTGTACACTTGGGATGACACAAATAAACTCTCTATAGTTCAGGTTTTGGCATCATGTCCCTGATTTGGAGGGGCTGTCCCTCTTTTGAGTCCATGTCTCGCTGTCCCTCGTTGTTCTCATTTGTCCCTCTTTGAGGTTTAACATGCAGATCTGCATCAATAAATGATTCATTTGCCTATTCAAAGTGTTTCTATTGTTGTAACTGTCATAACCTCCATCAATCAATCTAATCAATCAATCTCCTATCCATCAATCAATGAGGGGGTGTGGCTTAATTTAACAAATGTCCCTCTTTCCCACCTTGAAAAGTTGGTAGGTATGGTTTTGGTAATGAAGCAATGAAATGAAATGGGCACCTGGGTCCAGGGTCCGGGAGCCACATGGACAGCGCACAGAGCGCCATCCCTTTCTGTGCATCCTGTCTAAGACGGTGGTGCCCAGGACCTGAAGTGCCAGGAAAACGGTGCAGAATCCTGGGTAAGGTAGAGTTAGAGAGTAGAGCTTACCAAGCAGTGCAAGGGGTTGACCTCTAGAGAGAAGTTTGTCTCTAATTTCCGAAGCAAAAAGAGGGTCACCATCTCACCTCTGCTCACCCCACCTCTGCTCAACTCCTGACTCAGCTCTGCCTGCCTCCCCTCTGCCTCACCTTACCTCTGCCCACTCCTTCCCACCCACCTCTTCATATCTTCCCTATACCCACCCCACCTCTTTCTATCACTTCTCTTACCATCTCGCTTCTGCCCACCTCACCTTGACTCACCACTGCCTACCTCTACCCACCTCAGCTCACCTCACTTCTTCTCACCTTACCTCCGCTGAAATTACCTCTCCCTGCCTTACCTTTGCTCACTCCTTCTCACCTCACCTCTATCCACCTCTGGTCACCTTACCACTTCCCCTTCATTTCACCCCACCTCTTCCTGCCACCTCTGCATATAAATGAAGGCATTCTCATCTTACATTTTTTGCAGCCCCTTGAAGTAGAACAAAATGTCAATGTGGCCCCTAAACCAAAATAGGTTATGCTCTCCTGGTTTAGTGAAAGGAAGCACCATGTGTCTCCGCTGGTTCAGTCATTAGGCCTGATTCAGAGCCTCCTCAAAACCGTGTTGTATATGGCCCGTTCTGTGTATTATACACTTTTTTCCCGTATGCGTATGAGCTTATGTATGATTCTGAGCCTCCATCGGAATCCTTCCGTTTACTGTTCGTAGCAGTGTAAGCCAACGAGGATGCCATTTTCTGCCCCTCGTTGCGTCCTCGACAGGACGAGGGTAACATATACGTTACCCCGTAAACCTCGTATACTACCGCTTTTTAGCGTTTTTGAATGTAGCTTTCCACGAAGATTTACCGTGTCCCATTAGATTCTGCATGCATCTTTCTCCCAATATACGTCCAAACAGCATTTTCTGGGAAATCTGCTGTGTCTGTTTGCTTGTACACATGCGCGCAGCTATTTACTTCATTCATGTCCCCGTCTCAACTATTCTCTCACTCACTTATGCTTCCACGCTTACCTCAACTCACTCGGGTTTCCACTTTAGATCATCTCCCGTCCTTCATGCTTACCTCAACTCACTCGCGGTTCCACTTTAGATGTTCTCCCGTCCTTCATGCTTACCTCAACTCACTCGCTGTTCCACGTTAGATGTTCTGCCATGCTCAATGCTAACCTCAACTCACTCGCTGTTCCACTTTAGATGTTCTGCCGTGCTTAATGCTTACCTCAACTCACTCGTGTTTCCACTTTAGATCATCTCCCGTCCTTCATGCTTACCTCAACTCACTCGCGGTTCCACTTTAGATGTTCTGCCGTGCTTAATGCTTACCTCAACTCACTCGCGTTTCCACTTTAGATCATCTCCCGTCCTTCATGCTTACCTCAACTCACTCGCGGTTCCACTTTAGATGTTCTCCCGTCCTTCATGCTTACCTCAACTCACTCGCTGTTCCACTTTAGATGTTCTGCCGTGCTAAATGCTTACCTCAACACACTCGCGTTTCCACTTTAGATCATCTCCCGTCCTTCATGCTTACCTCAACTCACTCGTGGTTCCACTTTAGATGTTCTCCCGTGCTTAATGCTTACCTCAACTTACTCGCGGGTCCACTTTAGATGTTCTGGCGTGCTTAATGCTTACCTGAACTCTCTTACGGGTCCACTTTAGAAGTTCTTGCGCCAGTCATACTTACCTAATGTTCTTCATTTTCTTAGTTTTTGTTTCCTTCTTGATTTCTTCTGGTTTTTTATTTTTTTCCTGTGTTCATGCCTAAATAGTGTTTAGCTTAACCTAAAATAAACACGAAACATGGTTAAGTTTAAGAACATTTATTCTATATAAAATTTGTTTTTTAAATATTCTATTTTCATTTGTTTTGCTTAGTGTGTTTGTTATTTTTTTTTTTTCTTAACAACATAGTTTAAAAATCTAAAATTTAAAAAATCGGAACAATTTAACAATATGAAACAAAGTGGCAGGCCCCAGGATTCTAGTCTTCACTGGTCCCCATGGAAGCAGCAATCTCCTGGATGTCGCCCACCAGCTGATACACCGTCGCGGTCAGCTGTTGAAGTCTCTCCTGTGGTGTTCCTGTGTAAAGGAAGCAATAATTACATATTTGAAAATACATGTTTGCTAGCTGTGGAATGCAATATTATTAATGTTCAGGCAAAGGGATGAGGCCATAGGTCATTATGCTAATGTATTAGGCTAGGGATGAGGCCATAGGTCATTATGCTAATGTATTAGGCTAGGGATCAGACCATAAATCATTATGCTAATGTTTTAGGCTAGGGATGAGGCCATAGGTCATAATGCTAATGTTTTAGGCTAACGTTTTTAAAGACCTGGGAACGAAGCTATGTTATAGGTAATAAAATTAGTAGTCTTCAAACTTACCAGGCTGGTGTGCAACCTGTGCTTGGGGGACCAGCATTCTATCTGGGGCCTGCCACTGAACAGGATCTGAGGCTGTTGAGGAAGAAAAAATATGTTTACTTGTAATGTCAGATTAGGTCAAGGCAACATTTGTTTTGTAATGTGTGTGTGACAACACCTACCTTCGCCATGCACCTCAGGGGCGGATTGTTCTTGGCTCTCAAATCCATGCTCCCCACCCGCTACATCGTCATCTAAAAGAATAGAAGCAGGGAATGAGTGTCTGTTTACAGTGCATGTACCTGTGTGTGCATCAGTCAGAGAAACATACCGGAGTGTTGTTGCTCCTGCATCTGGGCCGACTCCCTGGCGAGCCGCTGATGCCCCTCCTCTGTAGACAGGTCAAGTGGCTGCTCAGAGCCACCTACAGAGGAGGGGGAGGACCTTGGCCCTGGAGATGCACCACCTTCACCACCAGATCCATCCCGCACTGGCCGGACTGCTCGCCTCCAGGTGGGTCTAATGCGGAAATCCCATTTGCTCACTAGAAGAGAATAGCATTCATAAACAGAGGCCTAACTAAGGGCTTTTGGATATCTTACAAGTAATAAACATGTACTTACTTGGGAAATGTTGGGCAAAGAATCGCCTCACCCGGGGCCTCTTCTCTTTAGGTCCAATCAGTGTTGGATGATCTGGGTAAACGTGAAGGTGGTGCCGCTGTCGCCTGCTATTTTGGCCACGATCTCCAGGGCCAACGTCCTCTTCTGGAAATCACTCGCCAGGTAGTCGTACCTTTTCTCCATCATCATCTAAAAGATACAAGTGAAACACATTTGACTAATGAAAACATCATACAAATCACAATCACAGTTAGAGCAGGTTGCTAACTTGCAGTCCACATTACATTTCTAGCCTTCAGCTATCCTTCTAGATTCCATTTTGTTGTTGCGCACATGTGTTCACTAACTTTTGCTTGGCATGGCGTTTAAATTCAAATTGTGCCCCCACTGTTTCGCCCTGCGCTGCCTAATCGCATATGCATGCATTTCGCCTGCAAATCAACGGCCTCTTACCAGCATAATGGTATCTTGTTGCTCGCGGGTGAAGAGCGTGGGTGCCATCTTGATTGCCTGGATCAGCAGATATGTTCTGCCCCAGCGGTTTCCGGGATGTGCACATCCTTACGCACGCTTACGCGTAAGCGTCATACAGAGTCATAACTATTTAAAGGGTACTTGGAGAAACAGCTGAGTGTCTTTACAGATATCGCTATGCCTGCCAAGAAAGGTAGCCGCAAGACCCCCAAGTCCCATGAACGCCATGAGCGTCGTTCCAAATGGCAGGAAAAAGCCTCCTCGAGGCCTGCAACTAGGTCCCACAAAACCAGTGGCCGCTCGCATTCGACCAGAACATCCAGTCGCCACATTAAGGATCCAGTGGAACACACTCCAGACACCTCCAAATCTGCCCCATCTCGGAAGGCGAAGGAGACATCCTCATCCTCAAGAATGCTCCCCGGCCCACAACATCCCAAACACAAAGGAGCACTACTAGTAAGGGCAAGGGTAAGCCTCGTCCTAGAAGCCCAGCCCCCCAACCACACCCTCTCCTGCTCCTTGCCAATGTCAGGAATCGAATGTGGAGAGCCCTGAGTCACCGGGCAGCTTTTCCGCAGTAACTTCTGTGGGCAGCCAGCCGATGACACCCAGCCCCCATGCAGGTCCAGCCTAATCCATGTTTAGCGAAATGTCTGGCTATTCAACGGCTGCAAGTAACCCACGAATGTCACATAATATTCCTCCCACCCATGAAGAGCCATCCAGGCCAACATTAGGGCGAAACCTGCGGCATGGCACGTTGAGCTGATGCTTTGGTGAGCCCCAAAGCATGGCGTTGGCAAGTGGGGTTTCTGAGAACTTTCATGAGCTGTATGGCAGAAATTCTAAAGCCACCAGCAAGGTACGCAAGAACCAAATCTGGGATAAGATCACCAGACAGGTCAATTGTGTGGGGACGGAAAGGAAAGATGTAGAACAGATCCAGCGGAAATTTTCTGACCTCAAATATGCAGTGAGACAGAAGAGGAATAAGCAAAGGCAGCACGGGTACATATGGGTGTGGGAGTTGGGGTGGTTGTTGTTGTGGCAAACCTTGTAATTCATTTTGTAATTTTTCTTTTAAGGTTGCAAACAGAAGGAGGATTCCCAACTAAACTACAGTACACCGCAGCTGAGGAGCTTGTCCTCGGACTTATACACCCCTCGGCACTACAGGGCTTATCCGGGGCCCTAGACACTGACAACTATGAAATGCCAGAAGGTATGTATTTTATTTACATTTGGCTAAGTGAATTGTAGAAACAAATCCACGACACACACAGATCCGTAGCTAGGTGGGAGCAGGGGGGGGCCACCCTCACAGGGTACAGCAGTTCAGGGTGGCACCAAAGGGTGTATGTAAAACCGGTGGTGGGGTCCATTGAGAAAGTTAGGTCCGGGTGCATTAAAGCCTAGCTACTTCTATGTGTACCCAAGGTATGTTTATGTGTTAACTTGCCTTTACTGTTACATTCCAGCTCCTCAAAATACTCAAGCGACTGCGCAACCCTCAACCTGTTTGCCCACTGCCACCACGTCCCTCCAGCCATTGCAAACATATTCTACACAGGACCAGCAGGATCTGGTAAGTGCAATGTGCAATAACTGATGATGCATGTGAATTAAGATGACTACTTCGGCAAAAACATATATTTGGCCAACTATCTTACAGATTTTTTTTTCAATGTCCCTACAAACACCACCCCTAATGGATGCAATACACCATCTGGAGGAGGAGGAGAACATTACCATGGCCCCATTAATGCCAACCCAGCATCATCATCTGCCACTGCCCCAGCAGCAGTCGCCCACAAATCCTCTGCAGCAGAGTCAATCACGCCCTCTGCTGGCAGACCAGCATGGCCAGCAGCAAGAGACACAACCAACTGTCCCATGTGCTAGCTCTGCTGCAGAGGATTTGCCTACTACATCTGCTCTTGTGACTAGGCCTAGACCTCCAGCATCTGCACGTGCCCAAACCCGGGGAAGTGGAGGACGCCCTCGGGCACGCCATGTCAGCCAGGTGAGGCATGTGCAGATCCTGGAGACAGCATGGCGGAATGACAGCCGGCAAGTTTCAGGCAGTGAACCTAAGATTAAGAGAGGAGCTGGCAGCACAATTAGTAAACTTCAATAACAACTTCACCACCCTGCTTGCTGAAATTAGGACTAGCAACAGGCAGAGGGAGGCTATGCTTGAGCAGTGGCAGATGATGAATGCCACCCAAGCACAGATGTTGGCCATCCTCCAAGCACAACAAAAGCCTTAGAATGTCAATCCAGCAGATTTACATTTATCCTTGTATTTTATTCCACATCTTTCCTCAACATTTCCACACTATTGACCTGTCTGGTGATCTACACCCATATTTGGCCATTTGTGCTTAGGCTGGTGAGTTTAGAATTTCGCCCATAAAGCTCATGATAGTGCTCAGAAACCCCACTTGCCAATGCCATATTTTTTTGCTCAGTAAAGTGCCCGCTCAAGCTCACATGCAGCAGGTTTATGCCTAATGAGATCCTGGCAACATCATTGTGGGTGGGTGGAATATTTGTTAACATTCTTGGGTGAATAACACCCCATTAATAGCTCCAACTTGGGCTCCTAAAGTATTGTGTTGGAGTTGCTTGGGGGCTGGGTGTCATAGTGGCTGGCCCTTTAACTTGCAGCCGTTGAGCTGCACGGTGATTTAGGGATGGCTACATTGTAATGCTGAAATAGGCCACGAGCTGGAGAGGGTAGGGTTTTGGGCCTAGGGATTCCTGCCCTCATGGTCCCCTTGCCCTTAATAATAGTGCTCCCTATGGGTCAGAATGTTGGTGTACAGGGAGCATTCTGGCTTGAGGAAGTGTCCTTGGACATCAAGCCTGTGTGAAATTTAGAGGGGCCAAGATTGTGGCCCAATGGATCCTTACCTGGCCTACTGGATGCCCTCCTAGGCTGCGATTGGCCTTCCACACCTAATTTCTATATTGACGCATGAATTTTGTTCCTGAGTTTGTTCTGTGCTGTGTTATTATTACCCATTTCATAAATATTTTGTTAACAAAATCTGATTGTTGTGACATCAAATATTTGCACATTAAAATGCATTTCAGTCAAATCTGTACTAAAGTTTTTATGGCTACATTAGGATGTACTGATAAACAAATTAAAGTATACATGTCATATCTTGGTTTAGTCACAAATCTATACTAGATCTAATGACAACCACATAAATTTGTTTTTGTTGTTTTTTTTAATCACAAAAAACCCAACATTTTGTAGAAAAAAAACCCCCCAAATTTGGGTAATAAAAACCCAACCTTTGGGACAAAAATTACTCAAAAAAAGAAGAAATCAAATGATCCCGGGCGGCTTGGCCAGAAGCACTCTGGGTGCCCTCATATAATTCCTCTGGAATGTCTGTGGTGGCTGGAGAGGGTGACTCGTCAACATACCTGCTGCATTAATGCAAAGTTATGTAGGACACATCAAGCCATTATGATCTTAATCACCTTGTTGGGGGTCATACTGCAGGGCACCCCCGGTATGGTCCAGGCATCCAAACCTGGCTTTAGGCAGGCCGAAGGCCCTCTCCACCGCAGCCCTGGTCTTGTGATGGACCCTGTTATAGCCCTCCTGGGCCTGAGTCTGAGGGCGCAGGACGGGGGTCATCAGCCATGGCAGTAGTGGGTATCCCGAATCCCCTGAAACCCCCCCCCCCAAAAAAAATTCATGTCATCAGAGGAAAAGAACATCCATATGTTGAGACAGGTTTATCTTAAATAATTCATACTCATACATTGAAAGGCTAATGCAATTGTTTCACAAAACTTACCCAGTAGCCAGCCACCAGACAATTCTCCTGATTGAAAACGACCATACAGGCTCGAATTTCTCAGGATATAGGCGTCGAATTTATTTAAGGCAAATCAATTAGTTAATACAAGTCATAATGTTGACCCAAACCACAAACCTAAATAGATATTCCTCATCGGCTGGAGGAACCAACACAACATGGGTACAATCGATCGCACCCATGACCTTGAACATGTCGGCTACATTAAAAAAGCCCAACTTGACCGCATTCCAGGCTACCATGTTGTCTGGGAAATAGATGTATTTTTGAGACAGGGTAGCCATGCCATCCAAAAACTTGGTTAGGGTGCGGCTCAGCGTAGGCTGGGACATCCCCACGGAGAGGGCACCAAGCCTCTGGAACGAGCCGTTCGGCAAAAATTGCAGGCAGCCAAGCATCTTGGTCATACCGGCAATTGCATGCCCCTTGCTTGTGGTGCGGGCTAACCATGGCTGCAGCTCACTTTACAAATTATGAAGGGAAACGCGGTTAAGGCGGGTGAGCTTGAACAGCTCAACCGCATGCATGCGATCGATGTCTATGCGTGTGCGGTGTGATCTGGCTTCTGCCACGGCGATGCACAGCATCAGCTGCAGGAGCTCATACTCCTCCACGTTCTCCTCAAACATCTTAACAGCTTGCTTTAGCCTACAAAATAACCCCGTAAGTTGACCGGAAGCAAACACGTTTTATTGAGTGGCTTGTCATCGGCAATCAGGGCTCAGAATCACCCACCAGTCCATACCAATCACGTAAGTTGGCCGATATAACCGCAAATTGCCGATAAACATACGCTTTTCGAAAGCTCGTATACGCGTTAGCGTAAATGCATATACGCATGAAAAAAGTACACAGACACATGCGAAAGTGCATGTGTAAGAGGCTCTGAATCAGGGCTATTATTTGTCTAGCTGCATCCAGTTAATAGACAGAAAAAACTTTACTGTATGAGCCTTGAAAGGGCGCCATTTAATGTTTGCAATGGGTCCCATTAAGTTATGCCACTGCAAAGGAGAGGAGTCAGGACTCAGGACCGCACAACCTTGTTTCAGTCAGTGTGTTTTTTTGTAAGGTGGGCACAGATAATAGCAGACAGTGTAGCTGGAAAATTTTGTCTGCTGTGCTAGACTGTGTATTATATTTAAAAATAATGGGACAAACAAATGCTGATGGTGTGGCTCCCAACCCATGTCATCTGCCTAGTAGCCAGGCCTCATCCACAGGCAGTAGAGTCTCAGTGTTGTCATCACCCCTGTCATCTAGTGTTCCTCTGCCATCCCATCGTCAGTTATTCATAAAAGAATCCATATCCTCCAGACAACAATATGCTATATGTAATTTGTTGTGCAGCTGAATTCACATCTGGTCAAGTTGTTGGTGGTGCAGTCCACTGCCTTTAGGCAACTAATGGTGTGCACCCAGCCTGGGTGGCACATCTCCAATTTCCATTTCTTCTCTAACTAATCCATCCCTGCCTTGCCCAGATATGTGGAAGGGAAGGTGGGCCAGTCCATGCAACTGTCAGTGTGCAGCTTAGTGCATGCAACAGGAGATACTTGGAGTAGTAACTATAGCCAAGGACAATACATGTAATACAATAGTATGATGCTCCAATGCAACAAGGTCAGAAATTAGTAACACCTCATGGTTATGCCCATCGGCTTTAACCTTGGACACCAGTCGTCTATTATCCTCCTCTACTTCCTCAACAAGCAGGAGAAAGGAGGGCAAAGCTTACCCTCCTCTTCCATCCTTTCATCAGGAATGCCACTCTGTACTATACATGATGAGGCTGGGAGAAAAAAGCTACACAGCGGAGGAGTTGCTGCTGTGCATGCTTGTGCAAATCTCTCGCTGGCTGTCTCCACATCAGCTTAGATTGGGCAATGTGGTCACAGGTAATAGGATGAAAATACTGGCTGCTCTTCATCTAGATCGCATGACACATGCTCCATGCCTGGCCCATATGGTCAATTTGGGAGGCAGACGCTTCTTGAAAACATATGTTGGTCTGGTGGATGTGCTGGCCATGTCCAGGAATGTTTGTGTTCACCTTCAAACACACCCTACTAAACTTGCAGCTGTACCTGAACACCACTTTATCTGCGATGTCCCAATGCAATGGAATTTCACCATACATATGCTGGACATACATATGCTGGACCGCCTTTACCAGCAGCGTAAAGCGGTATAAGATTTCCTCATGTAGCAAAATACCAGCTTTTCAAGCCAGTGTGATTTCTTGCTCCGGCATTGGCAGCTGATCAGAGACCCCTGTCACGTGCTGAGGGCCTGAGGCAACAAGATTTATCAGCAGGGACAACAGCAGAATTAATGATGTTATTCCACTGATCTTCATTTTGGAAAAAGCTCACGGCCATGATTCAGCAAGGATGGAAGAAGGATCCCATCTCACTCGCAGTGTGAGGTGGATTTGGAGATGGAAACAGCCGACTAATCACAGGAAGGGATGAAGAGGAGGCACACAATGATGATGACGATGGCCATGATGAGGATGAGGATGTTGAAGAAACATGGTAATATGGCGGGGAGGTGGAACCAACTGGGCCCTCAGAAATTCTAGTGAGAATGGTGAACTGTATGCTTGGGAGCTTGCACGCTGACAGCTGCATTGTTAGCTAGAAGCAAAAAGACAAGTACTAGATCACTACACTTTTAGACCATCAGTATAAAACCAAAATGTGGGAATCTTTTAAGAGAAAGGCAAAAATGGCTCATTATCGAAAGAAGCTGTACAGCCAGCTAGCCATGGCTTTCAAACGGTAGACATCTGACCAGGTGTCCACTCTCCGCTCCCTGATGAGTCATTGTCCCAGCTCTGCAGCAGGCAGTGGCAGCAGCAGCCCACAATTTACTCTTGAAAACATGATGTCCATGTTTTTACATCTCATATCCCCACTTGACACGTATCATCATGGTAGGGATGTTCATCAGCAACACCAACAATACCTGACCAACCAAGTGCATTCCTTCCTTGACTGCCGTTTTTCCAGGAGATGCACTGGCCCAGATCCCTTGAACTTTTGGGTGAGCAGATTGGACCTGTGGCCAGAGCTAGCCCAGTTTGCCATGGGGGCCCTGTCCAGCCTCAAGTGTAGCATCAGAAAGGGTTTTCAGGGCTGCAGGTGGTGTCGTCATCCCTAAGCGAACAGGGTTGTCCACCAAAAGCATTGAAAAACTAACTTGTGTAAAGATGAATCAGTCATGGATAGGTGACAATTTTTAAACCCCTCTTTCTGATGCCACTAATTAGCAATAGTATGCCACTAATACCACCTCCAGCACTCCTGCTTCTCACTAACACCATGTCTACACTCCACCACAAGTCTCCTGTCCCACTGTCTAGTCTTTCTTCAGCAACAGTGCCTCTGCTAATGGTACTACTACCACCAACAGCACCTCTACTGCCACCCTCTGCTAATACTAGGCCTACATAACCACAGGTCAGAGCTGCAATGCCCAAAATGGGCAATTTTTTCACTGCTTGCAAAAACTTCATTTCTTCAATTACATTTTGTAGGGCTTGCCTGCTACTGGCAGGCTTACACAACCACAGATTTACCTATGATGCCCAAAATGGGCATTTTTTTCCACCACTTGTAAAAACTTGTATCGCTTCTTCTTCACTTTCCAGGAACTACAATGCTGTGTCTACTTCAAACTTTAAAATTTTTTTTATTAAAAAAAAATGAAACTCCCAATAAAACAAAGGCGGTTGCCGGCTGTTCATATACTAATTAGCCATGAGCCACAGGTGATCCATATGCAAGTTAGCCATGGCTATTCATATGTTAATTAGCCCACTAAAACATTTTTATACAGTCCTAAGTGACCTCAGAGTGATATGTTGGACACTGTTTCCCATGCATTTTAGGCTAAAGTTTGAGTCAAATTAATTTGGTCTGAACATTTTCAGAAAAGTACAGCGAATCCACAGACCAAACTTTTGTGGGAAAATTGCCTGAGGGGCTCTTAAAGAGGAATGAAACCAAATATTTTCAGTATCCTGGGTTTTTTTTCCTCCTGCTAGGGGCATACCGGTTTGGGATGCTCTGGTGATCCCCCCTCAGATCGATCAAAAACTCACCTTTTTCTCATTTCCACTGCACTTGCGCAGGCTGCTCAACAAATCAGTGGCTCACATTTTATCCTATATTTCTTGTGTTACACCCACAAACCGGGGTTTGGGGTGCTGGGGGATAAAGGATCCAGGGAATTTGGATGTGTGCAGTGAAGTATAACATAGGGTGCAACAAAAGGAAATGCAACTACTCACTGTCCAGTAGACTCCTGGCATTGTGAGTAATACTCTTTAAGTAAATAACGGTCCAGTTTTATTGGTAATCCATGGGTTACAGCAGCACATCAATTCCAATTACAGTAGATCGAGTTTACAACCAACACTTCAGCTTCACAGGCACCTCTGGTCATGGCCTGCTCTATCCACAGCAGGCTGAACAAAAAGAGAGAGAGAGATACCCAGGGCTTGACAGAGAGTCAGAAATGAGAGGTGAATTGCACACAGTGGTCTAATATGATCTCTTGTGGAATTCCATGTATTATGATTATATGTATTATATACATATATATGTACTATATGAGTATTGATGAAGATTCGGACTGTTTAAGAAGTTGATGGTGTGCCCACCAGGGGTATGAAGTGTGCCATCTTTGTGAGTCTGTCAACCCCTACAAAGATAGTCGTATACTGATTGGATGGAGGCAACTCAGCGATGAAATCCACTGAGATTGTGCTTGGAAGGAACAGGAAGGAACAGGGCAAAGCAGACCCCAGAGTTTCTATCTAGAATCCTTACTTCGGGCATAAACAACACAAGTCTTGATGAAAAGTTGTCAGTCCTTAGATCAGTTAAGGCCACTAAAAGAATCTTTGAGCCATATCAATAGTCTTCCATGGGCCAAAATTCCCAGCCAACAGATGATCATGAATGAATTGGAGAACTTGCTGGAAGATGGGGTCAAGGAAAAGATCTGGTCTCGGAATATGAGAAATCCATCCTGACTGGTCAAGGATTGAAGGGTTCTCTCATGGACGGATTCCTCCTGATTTTTGATATGCATTGGGTCTGGACCAGGAGAAAGTTCAGAGGAGATTGGATGGTATGAACCTCCTCCAGTTGATCTGATGACAACATCCGTGACAAGGTGTCTGTGGCTTGGTATTTTCCGACCATCGATAGGTGGTGTGGAAGTCGGATATGGTGAAGAATAGAGCCCAGCGAGCTTAGCGAGGGTGGAGCCTCTTGGTGAATCTAAGGTATTTGAGGTTCTTGTGGTCGGTAAGGACGAGGATGGAATGGGATGTGCCCTCCAGGAGATACCACCACTCCTGGAGTGCAGTCTTGATTGTAAGCCCTTGGGTGGAGGATCTCATTTGCCCCCAACCTTTGAAAAAGAACAGTGCCAACCACGGCTTCTGAGGCATTAACCTCAAGTACAAAGGGTAGAGAAGGATCGAAAGTCTGTCAACACTTCTTGGGCTTCAGGCACCCACAAGAATCACTGACTGGTAAGGGTTAGTTACATGATAGGGTGAACAATGACAGAAAATTTGATAAACTTTCTTTAAACGTTTTTGAACCTGATGAACCGTTGCACCGCATTGCGGTTTTCATGGGTGGGCCAGTCCATGATGGCAGAGATCTTCTGCGGATCCATCTTAAACCCGTCAACCAACTGAGATGATGAGTCCCAGTAAATGGATAGATTGTTTTTCAAAATTGCGCTTTTCAGCCTCAGCATAGAGGTGATGCTGGTGAAGTCGAGAGAACAATCCTCATGTGTTGTTGATGTTCCTCCAGGAAGGATGAAAAGACAAGGTTCGTCCAGGTACACTACGAAATATTGTTAACAAAGAACTGAAATGTGGCTGGGGCATTACAAACCCAAAAGGCTTTACTAGATACTAGTAGGGCCCAAAATAGATTCTGAAGGCAGGCTTACATTCGTCCCCAAATCTGGTTATATACACCCCATAGGTTGAGTTTGGTGAAAATGCAGGTGGATCAAAGCCACAAGAACAATTCCAGGATCACAGGTAAGATGAATATTCTTAATTGCCACTTTGTTGAGCTCTCGATAATCTATGTAGTTCCATCTTCTCACTCCCCGCATATTCTGTACTGAGGATCGTGGGGGTAAAAGGTAACCTGGTCCAAGCACCTCATCCAAGCAGTAGGAAGAGGTAAATGAGACTTGCCCCGTATGCCAGTTTACCAGACCTAAGATAGCCTGAAACAGAGGATATGAAACAATATCAAAGCATAGTATCTCCTAATGATTCACAGTGGGAATGGTGACAGGCACCATGGTTTCTGGTGTAACAGGACCATCTTTAATGTGTGAACCATTGGCTAAAGTAATACCAACAGCTTAAGATTTGGGTCAGATGGGAATTTGATGAGTAAGGGCAAAAGAGTGATCCAGGAAGCATCCACTGGCACCGGAGTCCATGATGGAATGGGCTTAAATGGCCTTGTCAGGGAGCTGAAAGGAAATGAGAAGGAACCAGGTAGCAATGTCTGCACCACACTTCCGGGTTTAAATAGCTAGCCTTTTGATGCACGCACAGATACCTGTGCAGCTGTAGTCCGCATTCTTATGTCATCTGAACTTGTGTGCGCACATGCACACCCTGAGCCTTCCAAGATGGTGGCCCATGGAGTCTCAGGCTGCCTGTAGTCATAGGGTTGCCACCTGGCCGGTATTTTTTTTTACTTTACTAGCCATTGGACTGGTGGTGCCAGTATTTGTTTTTTTACTGGTAATTGTAATTGCGGGTATACTTTTCCCTTCATCAGTTACCAGTAAAAATACAAATACCGGCACCACCAGGCCAAAAATACCAACCAGGTGGCAACCCTACCTGCAGACAGTGCTGGTGGCTGTCTCACATGGCCTCATTACAGGTACACCCCTGAATCAGAAATCCACTCCATTACACAAGCCTGTTGCTTTCAGACTCCTTATTTGCAGTAGCTGCTAACTCAGCTAAGCTATTATAATTTCAATTGTTATTTCATCGTCTTCCTGGTTGTAAGCGATTCATATTAGTACACATTTATAATTTTTTTTCTGATTTTAAATGCCTTGCGAGGCTGAGTGGCTTGCCCTCTGCTCCTCCTGCTGACAGACGCTGTGCCCTAGGGCGGCTGTATTTCCAGATAGTTTTCTTCTCCTGTGTCTCTCAGCATTTGCGTTGTGACCTTTTGTTCAGACAATCCTATTCCGCTGAATATACTTTCGTCCTGAGCCTTGTTCAATCCCTTAATGTGTAAATCAATAGATCATTACCTTGTCGAATGAGCCGAACATGCTTCTGCCGGGGATGTTTCTGGTGATAAATCACTCGAGTTCTACAGATCTGCGGCACAACAAGGATGGAGATGTCAGAGGTAAGTTAACAGTGAAAAGTTACAAATATGTTACAAATGTGATAACATTCATTTATAGAAAGTGACATTGGTGTATCTGCAAGCAGTGGCGGTCTAGAGCCAAAAAACAGCCGGGAATTACCGGCCCCTGGTGGATCCATGACATCCCCACGAAGGCCCTTCTCCAACTTGCTTCCCAACAGCTCAAAAAGTGCAGCCAGGGCCGGTGGCTTGGGGGTACAGAGAGACTAGGGGAGCACTGTAGAGGAGACACCTGCAGACTTTGGGATGTTCCTGGTGAGGATGCAGTTCCACATAAGAGGGGGTGTGGGCTGAGCCTAAACTTGACCAATGTTCCATGGTGAATTCTCAAGGAAGTTAGGTACTCACTATTCTTTTGGCAGCACTCTAAGGCAGGTCACAGTGATCCACGATACAGCATCGAAACCAGACAGATAGGTTAATGGGGACACCTCTTGTAATCAGGTACCCTGGCACGTAGGAATAATCATTAAGGTACCCACATCCAGTCGGTCCATCCTTCAGGAGTTCTGTTTACTGGATCTTCCTCACTCCGGCCCTTGAAGACCTTCTTGGCTTCGATCCATTTACAAGGGGTATTCAGTTGACCTCCAAGATGCCTCAAGTAGGCAATGCTTCAGGGGTGCTCCCGCAGCACCCCCTCTCAGAGCGAGCCAGCCTGTGCTTCTTCGGTAGGGCACTGGTTTCATCCTTTTTCTCAGCCTCCAGGCTCAGCATTCATGTTCTACTTTCCCCAACAGCAAACAATTTCACATTTCCTGGGCCCCTTTTATATTGGCCCCAGGAACCAATCAGCATGGAGGTGGAGTGGCCCCTATCTAAATGCTCATATTTGAAATTATTTTTTTTTTCTTTTCCTACTCTGCCATCTAGTGGTGTACCTATGTAACCTATGTAGGACAGGTGTCCTTTCATGTCCAGACATCACCCAGGTGGATGGGTGGCCTACATGGCTCAAGGGAATTTCGTTGTAATTGCTGAAACTGTTGCTGATTTCAAGCCACTATTGAATCATTGATGTGGAGTCCCCACTTCTGAGCATGGCTCTGGACTAGGAGTTTGATGATTCTTTGTCATAAGCCTTTGTTCTAAATCTGACCCTTTGGAGGCTGTATTGATGACCAGAAATAAACCTAAGGGAGATCAGGATCTAACTGAGAAATTACATAATTTTGCCGATTTGTACTGGCCATCTGGTAAGAGGCTTGATTGATTGGTGGCGGATTGTCCAGTGTGTGAACACGTGTGGATTTGCCTACATCACGGTGGACTGTTGAGAGCTCTGTGTAATCATTTGTATATATGATAACCGTTAATCTTTTTGTAGGGATTGGAACCCTATATTTCACACGTTGAGCTCCACCTTTCTTAATAGATTGTACCATTATATTGTTCTTGCGAGCAGCGCGGTATTACATCCTTTTGACTATAGTTTCAGTGTATAAGTGACCCCTCCTCTCATTAGATGATGTGTTTATATAGATTTTTATTATTACACAATTTCACGATACAGCTCCTTTAATGAGAGCCGCTTTCCGAAGGATGTAAAAACAGCATACGGCTCTGCTTGGCTGTGCACCCGCGCAAGTGCTGCAGGTACAAGGAAAAGGTGAGTTTTACTCTGTGTTCTGGGGCATTCCACATAGCAGTGCATAATAATTCGGGATGCCACCAGGAAATGGAACAAAACCTGGGAAAGGCAAATTCCCAGGTTTTGTTCTGCCTTAAATAAGGTTAATAACGTTTACTCTTTTTCAAGATAAAAATAGGTTATTTGTGATTGTTCTTCATTTTAAGGAGAAAAGTTCTAGCTTTATACACAGATGAACCGAAATAGGAGGAAATTATTCTGTCAAAGGAATCCTCTAACTTTACAAGCTGTAGAAAGATTTGTTTAGTCGAAGTCAAGCACTTTTGAGAAAGCCAATTTGGTCCTGCGTCCAGCCATTTACAAAGGCTGGGTGTGGGAGCGTGCATGGGCGCAGAGAAGCTGGGGATGTGCCTGCCGGTGGAGATTGCATCACGGGACCCGCCATGATCAGATAAGATCATCGGCACCCGGAGAGTTTCACACAGCGGGCCCAGCCGTGGGAGTTTTCATCCACGTTAATACAGTGTTTAGTGAAATGTGTAAAAAGTTCCTACTTTTCTTAGAAGTAGTGATGAGGTTGGTTGAAATTCGGGTTCAAAGAATTTGGCTGAACTTGCCGCCAAACTTTGGGTCTGGGACCCCGAATCTGAACCTATTAAAGTCAATGGAGACTCAAACTTTGGGCCCCAAAAATGGCTGTAAAATGAGGCCAGCAAGGGTTAGAGTGCTGAAAATAGAGAGGAACACCATAGCGATTGCTCTACACAAAATGGGCTAGGGAAAGTACTCAAAGCAATAACAGAAAACAAAAAAAAAAAAAAAGAAATACACCAAGAAAGACTAAAATTAAAATATTTGTTTTTCGACGGGTGTTGGGGACCTAATTTGGGGAGTAACACCTGGGCGGTTGCCCTGCAGAAAATGGGCTAGGGAAAGTACTCAAAGCAATAGCAGAATAAGGAAGGATTAAAGAAATGCTTACATAAAAGAAAAAAAAACTATCATTTTTTTTTTACGGGGCTTGAAGGACAAATTGAGGGGAGGGATAACTGGGCGACCGCCCTGCAAAAAATGGGCGAGGGAAAGTACTTAAAACAATTAACAGAAAACTAAAAAAAAAGAAATACAAAAATAAAGAAAAAAAAAATAATCCATCAACATATACATATATTCAAAAATCTATACATATATACATCAATAAATGAGTCCATTTATTTCTCACCCCATGGGGAATAAGGGGACACCCAGACCCCAGAGGTAACAAGTCAGTGCTAGTAGTCACGACCCCCCAATCCAACCCTACCCTAGCCCTCACTCCAGCCGTTATCCCTGAATATAGTTTGCTCTGAAAAGGGCAGTTTTTTAAACAATAAAGCCTATCTGTCCCTAAACTGCTGCAGCAGAAACCTCTCCCTATCTAAAACAGCGCTACAACATAGCGCTGAGAGATGCAGACCCGGTCCTGCTGTGCAAACAGAGAGAGGGGAACGAAGAACGCTGATTCCGGGATCCGGCATGAACACCGAGCGTGCACACAGATTTCTGTTTGAAATCCATGTTAGGCTCCGAGCGCTTGAACGCGGAAAGTTTGGTACGTATCCGAACTTTCAAGCTGATTCATTAATAGCGCCAGGTACCGACAGATGAGCGTCTGTAGCGAGGCTTTGAGAGCGACCGCTAGTAGTCGCTGTGCTCGGCCATGGTTCGCTGTTTTAGAGCGTCTCTGTGGCTGGCCGGCATTGATGAATATATTGTGTGAGTCGCTCTAACACCAGTACAGCGCTGTATGGGAGCGAGCGGTAGCGCCACTTAGTGCGACCAACTCACACCCTATTCATCAAATAAATAGCCCCACACAGCGCCAGCGCTCAAAATCGGGTAGTTGCAGCCCAGAGCGCAGTCTTTTTTTACCATGTATCTAGTAACAAAGTAACAATGGAATGACATTGTTGTAACATTGCAACATGAACAATTTAATGCCAGACATGTAAGGACAATTCTGCATAAAAACATTATAAATCAAAAAAGTTTTCAAAAATGACTTTAAATAGGCCAGGAGAGGTTACACAATTATTTGATCATTTTAAAAAAACAAAAAAAGCAAAAAAACTCTGTTTAAACAGATGAAAAGTATTGACCATTGAAATGTATGGGAGAGCGACAGGTAGCGTCAGGTAAGACGTGGCGTTCTGCAAGCCTTGGGTAATGTTGAATTGTACACCACATGGCATTGTTTCAATCGTTCACCATAATCCGCTTCTTAAATGTGGTATTGTGTGCTGTGTCCTGCGTTCACCTGCCGCTACCTGTCGCTTACAAGGCACTACCTGTCGCTATCCCTTCATGAATAAAGCCCTTTGTGGGTTGGATCCGCTCATCACTAGTTAGGAGTAAACTAGTAAAATACATTTTTTACTACCAAGAGATGTTTTTAAACTCTTACTGAATCAACCCCAATGCCTCCACTCCACGCTATGTGGCCTTATAGTACAGCACAGCAAGCTGCACAACGAGAGGCTTTATTCATCAAGGGATAGTGACAGGTAGTGCCTTGTAAGCGACAGGTAGCGGCAGATGAACGCCGGCTGCGGCACGCAATACCACATTTATGAAGGCGATTCTGGTGAACGCCTCTTACAGCGACACGTAGCGACTGATTCATCATCACAGATGGCTCAGGGGATCCCGGTGGCGCTGTGGCTTCCAGAGCGCCTGGTATTACCTGTCGCTACCTGTCGCTCTCCCATACATTTCAGTGGACGTTACTTTTCTTCTGTTTAAACAGGGTTTTCTTTTAATATTTTTTTTTGTTTTGTATCAAATCATCGTGTGACGTCTCCTGGCCAGTTAAATACATTTTTGGAAACTTTTTTAGATTTTTTTATATTTTTATGCAGAATTGTCATTACAGATCTGGTATTAAAGTATTAATGTCACAATGGAATAACAATGTCATTCCATATGGTTTTCGCTTTGTTACTAGTGGATATATGTTCAACAATGGCCTTTAATCACACAGCTTCTGGCGCTCTGGGCTACAGCGACACAATTTAGAGCGCCAGCGCTGTGGGGCTGTTTTTTTTTTTTTTTTTATGAATATGGATTGAGTTGCTCACACTGACCAGTCGCTACCGTTCGCTCACACATCAAGTTCATCAATGCCAGCAATGTTACTACAGCAACTGAGGCGCTCTGTAATTGCGACTCATGGCCAATCAGAGCGACCACTAGCGGACATTCTTAGCGCCGCTGTACAAACGCTCATGTGCCGTTACCTGGCGCTAGTAATGAATTCGCCTGCAAGGATCTACACTTTGTGGGGCAGGTAAGTACTGTCCCTGCCTCTGTGTTTCACCTGTGTCCACCCATATTTCCAGAATCCGGAGCAATTCTACATCTCTGTTTGCGGTGTTCCCCCTGTTTTGCACCTTCTAGAAGTATTTGCAGATTTTTCTGGCCTGGCTTCAGTGAATACGACACATAAAATGAAGAGTTCTGGTCTCTTTTCTTCCTTTGGCTGCAAAACGTAACAGCTGTCCTCCCACTTATGTTTACCATGAAGACATATTTTCCGCAGCCTAACATATTTCATGAAGCGCACAACGAGGTTCGCTCGGAAAATCTGTGCACTTCTTTGTGTTGACTGAAAAAAAATCTGTGTTGTGTATTTGCCTTACACCTTTGAGAGGAACCGCGTGTAAGGAAGATGCTGCAACACCAGGTGGTTTCCAGCAATTAATTCAATGGAACAAATGCTGAATGATATCCCCCCACAAATGTCTAAGAAGAAATCTAATCACCTCCACATGTTTGACTGTTCATAGATTTGTCAAGGTTCATTAAAACAATGAAATATGAGGGAGGTTTTAAAGTGGACCAAAACCCAGGATTTTGACTATCCTGGGCTTTGGTCCTTGCCCCCAGGGCACCCCATTTGGGGATGCCCCACTGTGTGAAACCCCCCAGGTCGCCTGGTCAAATGCACATTTTACTGGGTCCCTACGGTGCATGCACGGCCTCTCATCCAATGAGAGAGCTCGGATCCGCTCCCGCCCCTTCTTCTAAGAGCTTGTCTAAGGGGAGCGGATCTGAGGGCACTGACACTCGCGTCGGCCATTCAGAAATGCCTGGCGTGGACACGCACCCTGCTAAAGGGATAGTGGGGATGTGCCCCCATTGGACTGGGAAAGAAGGTGAGTTTACCGGGTGAGCTGGGGGGTTTCACACAGCGGAGCATCCCTGGATGCCCCGGTCAATGGGAATCTAGCAGCCTTATCTTATAGATTCCAGGCTGTCGGTGTGTGGGTTTTGGTCCACCTAGGACAGGCTCATGAATTTTTGTGTAGGCCACAATAGGGGTTATTTATTCGGACCAGGAAGTTTCACACAGATTGAAGAGGTAGCTTTTTGGTTAATGAGTCTCTCTTGGATTAAGGGGATATATATTTCATTTTCAGACATGTAAGAAGGGGGTTTCATTTGGTTTCATTGCTTCTATTCCCAGTATGTCACACACCCCGCTTCCGAATATTCATGACACTTGGGTAACTGTCCTGTAGAGGGCGATCTTGCAGAGATTACATGAAAAAAAGGAGCCCCTCCTGGCCCATAAATACCTGGGACCTCCCACCATTCCCCAGTCTTTCGTCTCTGCAGTCGGCGAGCAAGTCACAAGATGATTGTCTCCTCCTTGCAGGTAGCCGGGGTAACCCCCCAGCCTTTTGTTTCTATTGCTGCCTGAACCTTTTTTTAATTTAAACTATAGCAGTATGCCTCCCAGCATAGGCTGAAGGTCCAGGCAATGGTAGGCTGCAAATTGTGGTGTATATGGGAGCTAGCTCCCCCGTGAGACCCCATACAAAGGGGTAGGCGGTGTCCCGGTTGGTGATCCCGGCTTGGGTTGTTTTACTTTATTTGGGGGAAAAGGTGTGTGGATTGTGTGTGTGTGTTTGTATGTGTTTTTGCGGCCGTTGTTGCTGGGCCGGTTTCACTTTTCAGCAGGTGCTCGTTGTGGCCCGTCCACCCCCCCCCCCTCGAGGCTGGCTTCTCTCAAGCACTCTTTCTGGCCTCGCTGCCTGCTTTGCTGCTCTCCCTCTCATTCCCTTGCTGCTGTGAGGGTTGACGCTTGCTGCGTTTTGCTGCGGTGAGTGGATTTTATTTATTTCACCATTTTTAACTGTTTTATATGGTGGGTGATGTGCATGTTGACACTTATGTCTGTTCTCATGTCTTTTAGGTGGGATCCCTTCTTTTGAAGTTTAAAGAGGGAGTTCTCCCGGCCCTAGGGTCCCTTAGAGTTTAGTTTAGGGTTCCCAAAAAAAAAAAAAAATCCTCCCACTTGGGACCTGAAGGGACATCCCGGGTAGCTTAATAGCGTAAATCCCTCTGGTCATTGCGACTACATTAAAATCACCATATGGAGGCTTCTCAGGCTTGGGCTCCCCTCGGGGCAACCCCGGCAGTGTGTGGGTTGTGGGACATACCTTGCGGGGGATAATGTACTTGTTTGCATACCTTGTGCTAAGCGGGCCATAACGCAGCAGTCGGGGACCCAGGCGTCTGGGTCCGGGGTCCTGGCCTCATCTCCTTCCCCACCCTGCCTTATCCGTACCCCTAGTGATGTTGTCACAGGTGGGGAGTCGCAATCTGATGTATGTGCCAGACTGGCTAATATTGAGAAATGTATTTCTGGCTCTGTTGCCAGAAAGGCCTCGGCTAAGAAAAAGCATTTGTCTCCAGCCGCGCCGGCCTTTGAGTTTGATGATTATGATTTCCTTGACTGGTCTGATTATTCCCTGCTAGAAGAGGGGGAATTATTTGAGGATTCTGAGGGTTCTGACAATCAGCAGTTTGTTGGTGCTGATACTGAGCAAGGGCAGGGGGATGCTGTGGATACCACGAATGTCTTGGCTCACCTTTTTGAGGTTCTGGCAATTTCTCCTCCTGAGGAGGCCGCTCCTCAAAAAGGGGAATTCTTTGGGACTTCCAAGCCGCGCTTGGAGTTCCCAAATCAAAAGCATTTTGATGGCATTCTTAAGGAATGGGAGAAGCCTACTCGGCATCCAGGTATTCCTCAAGGTTGGGATAAAAAGTATCTCTTTCCGGGGGAAGTGGTAAAACGATGGTCGTCCCCTCCCGAGGTGGATGCCCCGGTGCTCGGGTTATCCAATACTTCTATTTTGCATTCTCCTGACTCCCCCACTCTCAAAGATGGTGAGGATAAACGCATTGATCAGATGGCTTGCCACGCATTTGCTAATGTCGGTTCAGCCTTGCGGCCTGTTTGTGCTTCGGCGCTTTTGGCAGTGGCCACCAGGTCTGTGGTTAGAGACCTGTTGAGTACCTCCAGGCTTGACCCGGCTAGTAATGAGTTCACCGCCCTTAAGCGGTGTGAATTGTTCATGTCCTTTGTGCTTGCCACCTTGGATGACACCATGGTCATGTGTGGTAGAACCTCGGCCTTGCTTGTAGCTATTCGGCGGTCGGTATAGTTGCGCCAGTGGGCAGCTGATTTTGTGGCCAAAAAGTCGCTTACAGCACTTCCCTTTGTGGGATTGCGGCTCTTTGGAGAAAGATTAGAATCTGTCACGAAAGGAGGGAAGTTACCTCAGCGTAAGAGACAACGTCGTCCCTTTCGGGGGGCGGCCTCCTTTAACCCTTCCTTTCATGGTGCCAGAACTGGCAGAGTTTTGGCCTTCTCTACCCTCAGAGGTGATTCCTGGAGTAGAGGCAGAGGTCGTGCCCGTCTAGGTCACAATTGGAGTTCCAAACCCAAGCCCGCTGCTAAGCCAGCTCAGCAATGAGGGGGTGCCCTCACCCTTATGGGTGGGGGGACAGCTGCAGCACTTCTTCCAGGTCTGGGACCAGGAGGTCTCAGACAAATGGATTCTGGAAGTGGTGTCTTCCGGTTACAAGCTGGAATTCAAGTCGTGGAAAGGGGCTTGGGATTCTATTCCAATCTATTTACGGTGCCCAAGAAGGACGGCTCCGTTCGACCCATTTTGGATCTGAAGCTCCTCAATCGGTTTATCCGCTTCAGGAAGTTTCGAATGGAAACGTTGCGGTCAGCCGTCGATTCTCTTCGTCAGGGGGACTTCATGACGTCCATAGACATCAGGGATGCTTATCTGCATGTACCTATCTTCCTGGCACACCAGAGATTCCTCAGGTTCGTGGTGGAAGATCAGCATTTTCAGTTTGTGGCCCTTCCATTCGGGCTTACCTCGGCTCCGAGGGTGTTCACCAAGGTATTGGCGGGGGTGATGGCCCTCCTCAGAGTCCAGGGCATTCGCATTGTACCATACCTGGACGACCTTCTCATTTTGGCTTCCTCTCTCAGCCAAGCGGAGCTAGACACCAGAGTGGTGGTATCCACGCTGGAGAGGTTCGGTTGGGTGATCAACTATTCCAAGTCCTCCCTCTCCCCATCCAGGGAGGTTTCGTTTCTAGGCATGACTCTGGATGCCTTTCAGGCCAGGGTGTTCCTTCCTCAGCCCAGGATTCTTCTGATCCAAGATCTGGTTCGGCTTCTGCTTTCCAATCCTCGCCCGTCTATCCGGCTAGGGATGAGATTGGTAGGTCTGATGGTGGCTTCCTTCGAGGCAGTCCCTTTTGCCCAGTTTCACATGAGGACGCTTCAGCTCCATCTTCTAGCGACTTGGGACAAGTGTCCGCTGTCATTGGATCAGTCTTGTCTGCTGTCTCCCCGGGCTCAGCAGTCCCTTCAGTGGTGGCTAGTGTCAAGCAATCTGTTGAAGGGCAGATCCTTTCTGACCCCTTGTTGGGAAACGGTCACCACGGATGCCAGCCTGTCGGGCTGGGGGGGGGGCTTCTGGAGGGAACATCAGTTCCAGGGGTTATGGGGGCCTCGGGAGGCTCATACCCCTATCAAAGTTTTGGAGCTACGGACCATTTGGTTGGTTCTGTCTCGCTTGACTCTTCTATTGCAGGGATTGCCAGTTCAAGTCCTATCGGACAATCGGACAGCGGTAGCTTACATCAATCACTAAGGAGGGACTCGCAGCACGAGTGCCCTCAGGGAGGTATCTCTGATCCTTGTTTGGGCAGAGAGCAATGGCCCATGCATCTCAGTCATTTACATCCCGGAAGTGGAGAGCACGAAGGCGGACTCCCTGAGCAGGAGCTCTTCTCGACGAGGAGAATGGTCTCTCTATTCCAAGGTATTCCAGTACCTTTGTCACAAGTGGGACTCCGGAGGTGGATCTCTTTGCCTCACGTCACAATCTCAAGCTTCCTGCTTTTGTGTCTCTGTCTCCTCAGAGTCCCTGGCTTGGAGGGAACTGGGGTTTCTGTACCTGTTCCCCCCCTTCTCCATGGTGAGCAAGGTGGTGCGCAAGCTAACTCTAGAAGGGGCATCAGCAATTCTGGTGGCCCCAAGGTGGCCAAGAAGAGTGTGGCGCTGCCTCTATAATGCGTCTTTTTGAAAATGGATTGAAGTTTGGGTTCGCAGACGTCGTGCGGCTGGCAGTAGATCAGTTTTATCTGCCTCTTCTTCCGGATCTTATCACCCAGGGTCAGCTACGCTACCCCAATTTACCAACGCTGGCTTTGACGGCGTGGCTGCTGAAACCTCCATCTTAAAGGAGGAAGGTCTTTCTGATGCGGTGGTTCAGATTCTTGTTAGAGCTAGGAAGAGATCTTCCTCTAACGTCTACTATGGGACTTGGAGGTTCTTATATTAACTGGTGCGAGGCTAGGGCCTTGCCTTGTAGGGTGTTTTCTATTCCCAGAATTCTGGAGTTTCTTCAACATGGTCTGGACTCGGGGTTCCAGCTTAGTACTTTGAAAGGGCAGGTTTCTGCCCTGGCAGTTTTCTTTCAAAGGTCTTTTGCCCTTCATCCCCTGGTTAAGACATTTTTCCAGGGGGTTACTCATGTGCGGCCTCCTAGAAAGCCCTTGCTGCCGGTTTGGGATTTAAACTTGGTTCTGTCGGCTCTCCAGGGGCCCCCTTTTGAGCCGGTGCATGATATTGCTCTTTCTCTGCTCACTCAGAAAGTTGCCTATTACCTCTGTTCGGCGTGTCTCTGACTTGGCGGCCTTGTCTATTCAGGCTCCTTACTTTGAGAAGCATCTGGATAAGGTAGTTTTCCGCTTTAAGCCGGATTTCCTTCCTAAGGTGGTTTCGGCCTTCCACCTCAATCAGGATGTAGTTCTCCCTTCCTTGTGTCCTAAGCCTAGTAATGACAAGGAGAGGACCTTACATTCTTTGGATGTGGTTCGATGTGTGAAATATTATTTGGTGTCTACTTCTCCTTTTCGTAAGACGGACGCCTTTTTCGTGGTGCCCTCCGGGCCCAGGAAAGGTCTGGCGCCCGCTAAGTCTTCCACTAGTAAATGGATTCGACAGGCCATTGTTGGGGCCTATTCTGCCAAGGGGAAGGTTCCCCCTTTTCGTGTTACTGCTCATTCTACTCGTGCTGTTGGAGCATCTTGGGCTTTTCAGCATCAGGCTTCTGTTGAACAAGTTTGTAAGGCTGCTACTTGGTCTTCTGTTCATACTTTTTCCAAGTTTTATAAGGTTGATGTGCGGGCCTCAGCGGATGCTGTTTTTGGCCGCAAAGTTCTGCAAGCTGCAGTAGTTTAAGTTTGCATTATTGCCTTTTTGGGATCCCCACCCATTATGGGCACTGCTATTGGATGTCCCAAGTGTCATGAATATTCGGAAGCGGAGTGTGTGACATACTGGGAATAATACCATTTTGTGATTACTCACCTATAAAATGGTTATTACAAGTATGTCACACACCCCGCTTCATCCCGCCCTTTTTTGGTTTTCTGGGATCCTTTATATGGTGAACCTTTTTCTTTGCTGTTTACATTTTGCTCTTCCTGGTCCCTTTACTGCTGTCTTATACTGGGGAATGGTGGGAGGTCCCAGGTATTTATGGGCCAGGAGGGGCTCCTTTCTTTCATGTCATCTCTGCAAGATCGCCCTCTACAGGACAGTTACCCAAGTGTCATATATATTTGGAAGCGGGGTGTGTGACATACTTGTAATAACCATTTTACAGGTGAGTAAACAACAAGCTAACACTAAAGTAAATCGTTTTTCATAATGTAACAGGGTGACCTCTTCAGGGCTGTGAGGAAGTGAAGGTGGAAGGTGAAGGTTGTGTAGAATTTATCCAAGAAATGATTTCCAGCCTCCACACTGGTAAGATGAATAAAAGGTAGCTTATATTTCTTCATTAAAAGGTTCACTAAAGCATAAAGGAAAGTATCACTATACAGCTGTAAGGGTGAGACCTTGAAGAAAGCCCTTCTAAAATTAAGGGGGTTATTTAAGAAAGTTAACAGCACGTATCACCACATAGAGTCAGGTGAACGCGGGGCACAGTATGTGAAAACCATATATACCGCTGTATGTTCAGCAGCACCATGTAGCACCTGTCGCTCAGCAGTGTTATCCCATACATTTCAATGGTGTTTTTTTGCTTGTGTATAAATAGCATTTTAAATAATTATTTTTTTCAATTTTAGGTTCAAGTGATTGTGTCACCTCTCTTGCCCAGCAACCAAACACTTATATTGTTATATTTTGACTTTATGCAGAATTGTATGTGCAGGTCGGCCATTGCAGTGTCATTGTTACAATGTCATTCCATGTGTTTCTGCTCTGGTGCTGGTGTATATGTGTTGAGAAACAGACTTATTTCATATAGCGTCCGGCGCTCGGCGATAGAGCGCCCCCAGTTTTAGAGCACTGGCCCTGGTTTTGTGTTTGATTTTTTAAAATATGGGTTCAGCACTGAGTGCCAGACACACTTAACTGGCGCTACCTATCGTTCACTGCAGCGTTGTCTTATTATATGTGGCGTTTCTCTGGGTGGCTTTTCCTCGGGGCGCTATATATGCATTGATTAAGGGAGAGAGCTTCTACAGCGCACTGCAGACATCACATTTATCAATGCTGGACATGATACTACAGTGTCACTTGTCCAGCCGCTACGCTAGGTTATAGCACCACACACCCACTTGCAGCATCTACTAGTGGACACTCTAAGCGCCGCTACATAGATGCTCAAATGGCAATATGTGGCACTAGTCTTATATCAGCCTCCACGTGTGGGATTGGACATTAAGCCCTTGATTCAATTAAAAAATTAACTTTATGACAAAAAACATGATAATTACACTGTTACTGAATCACCAGCTAGGAGCACAGTGAAAGTTTTAACCCTTTAAATGCCAGCCATGTAAAATTTACGTGGTTGCCTCTCCGCCACTTAAGTGCCAGCCACGTAAATTTTACGTGCCTGGCATTCCCCAATCCCACAAAAAAAAGTTTTCAAAAAAGTCACTTACCTGACCCCTTGTTTGGTCCAGCCGGGTCTCCTCTTCAGCCAGCGGGGCTCCGATCGCCCTTCGGGGGCGGGGCTAATGACGTCACCGCCGGGTGTCATCGGGGCACCCGGCAGTTCTCTTCTCAGATGCCGGTGATGGCTGGGCGGAGAAGGAGGGAGGTAGGCGATCCTCCGATCGCCTGCCTCCCCCCTTCTCTGCCCAGCTGTCACCTGCATCAGATCGCCGCGGGACACTGCATCTGAACATCGGAGGTGAGTAAAGTTAAATTTTTTTTTTTTTTTTTAATAAACTATTACAAAAACCTGTGTGTGTGTTTATTTTTTATACTGTTAACCCTTTGTGAACTGGTAAGGGGTCCATGTGACCCCTTATACCAGTTCACAGGGCTCAGGGGTCTGGCAAGTCACCTGCGCAAGCGGGTGGCTTGCCATTAACCCCTGGCACCCCCATTACCTGCCTCCCCAAAGGCCAGGGGGGGGCAGAAGAGCCCGGGCCCACATAGGCTATGTGGGCTCGTAGGCTGCAGGGTGGGGGGGCCACAAAAGCTGGCCCCCCCACTCTGTGCCTACAAGCCCCCATAGCTGGTCCCGGGCTGGTTACTTTGGGTAAGGGGGACCCCACGTCAATTTTTTTTTTGATTTTTAAGGGTTTTTAACCCTTAAAAATCAAAAAAAAAATGGGGTCTCCCTCCCCTGGGAGGGGGGACCCTATGTCATTTTTTTTCTCGATTTAACCCTTTGTAGTGTGGATGGTATTTGTATTTTTTTTGTGAATGTTATAAAATACTTGTTTCAGTTAGAGGGGTCTCCTGGGCAGGAACAGGGGGCTACCGATAAATATGTGGTACCGTTCTAATCGGTAGAAATGGGGCTTTCACATGCAATATGATTTTCCTTAATAAAATACATTTTTTATTTAAAATAAAGGAGTCAATTTTCTAAAAAAAAAATTTATTTATTTATTTATTTTTTTTACTTAATAATATTGTAAAAAAAAAAAAAAAATTTACAAACAAGACATTTCATGTTAAAGCCTAAACTCTGCTGCAAAAAAATATATATATAATTTTCCTGAAAGTTCCAGCAAAAATGGCGCAAAACATGACGCAAAATGGGGGAAAATGACCTGTCAACAGAGGGTGACAAAATCTCAAGTAGGCTGGCAATTAAAAGGGTTAAAAGTAGCTATGCATGTTGGGTATTGTTCTGTTCGGGGGACCTTGCGCTTTCAGACTTAGCTTGTTTTTTCTGGTTTGCATATTTATATTTTAGGAAAAGGTGTTTTTTATTCAGCTTTTTTATAAATTTTTTAGGGAAACCCTGCGCAACCAAAGAATTCTTTGAGGTAATAATTCCAGAAAGATGAGCCCACTAGAACAAGCTGGGTACCCTTAGAAAGCTTAACATGTGTACTTTCAGGGAATATATGGTTTATGGGGGATATTCCAAATGTAAAGGGTTGTTTTGGTTGAAAAATCGCAAGGTGCGCACTTTGCAGAGCTGAAATTTTCAAGTAAAATTACCGTTACGCACATGCTTTACTTTGGGGTGTTTGGCAACTCTTCCCTTGACAGTAGCTATGCATGTTGGGTATTGTTCTGTTCGGGGGATGTTGCGTTTTCAGATCATACTTGTTTTTTCTTGTTTGTATATAGTTTTTTTAGGAAAATGTGGCTTTGATTCTGCTTTTTTATCCTTTTTTTAGGGAAACTCTTTGCAACCAAAGAATCCATTGAGGGATTACTTCCAGAAAACTATGGCCACATCAACAAGCCTGGTACGCCTAGAAAGCTTGAGGTGTGTACTTCCAGAGAATATATAGTTTGTTGGGGGTATTTCAAATGTAAAGGGTTGTTTTTCTGGAAAAACTGCAAGGTGCGCATATTGCATAGCATAGTTGTATTTTTTCTGAAAATCCCCTAAAGCGCTGTTTCAGTTTGGGGGAGTCTCCTGGGCAGGAAAGGGTGTCTACATATACATATGTGGTACCGCTGTAACCGGGAGAAATTGGGATTTCACACGCAATAAGATTTCATTGACAAACTTACATTTTTTATTACAAAAAAAACTACAATATGTAAAATTTTTTTTTTTTTTTTTTTTTTTGCACATATTTCACCCAAAAATATTAAGAATACACCTAACAAATGACAAACAAGACATTTCATGTTAAAGCCCAGACTCTGCTGAAAAAAACAATATATCATTTTCCTGGGAAATCCCTGGAAATCCCTTCAAAAATCACATTTGAACATGGGGAGCGCAAAATAGTGCAAAATGGTCTGGCAACAGAGTGTGACAAAAACTCCAGGTAGGCTGGCACTTAAAGAGTTAATACAGTGTTAAAAGTAAAAAGTTCTCCACTCTTTTTAGGAGTAGGAAAGTGCCATTGACTTTCATTGACTTGCCTTTTCAGAATATACTTGTCTGTCTTGTACGAATACAAAGCCCCCTTATCAGCTTGTCTGATAACGGTATCAGGATATTTTTTAAGGCTAGCAAGGGCATTCCATAAAGATAATTAGTTCTAATTATTGAATCAGGGAAGCTGTGTAGTGGCAACAGATCTCATTCCATGCAATCTTGGAACAATTCAATTGTTTCTGACCTAGATTGAATTGGATAGAACAATGAATTTTTAACAGCTAATTCTGATGAGGGATCATGTGCTAAATCCTCCTCCATTAAAGTGGACCGTCACCCATGGGTGATCGGCCCGGGAATCTATAAGATTCCCGGGCCGATCACCCCCCTCACCGCGGGACATCCGAGATCGGGATGTCCCGCGGTGAGGGACCCCCCCCAAAACCCCAAAAGAACTCACCTGTCGCCGCCGCCTCCCGCGCACTCCTCTAGCCGTGCGTGCGCCCGCGCCGGCAGTTTGTGAATGGCCGGCGCGGGCGCGCGCACTGTCAGAGGGGCGCGCGGGAGGCGGCGGCGGACGCGCTGCCTTGTCCGCCGCTTGTCCGTGGGAGCGTGGTGAGGTGAGTTTGGGGGTTTCTGGGGGGGGTTTATACAGCGGGGCACCCCTAATCGGGGTGCCCCCCTGAAGTGGACCAAAACCCAGGATAGTCAAAATCCTGGGTGTTGGTCCACTTTAACTCTGGCTCCAAAGCTCTGAAATTGCTGAGTGCCACAGACTCAAAAACATCAAAATGGTTAGATGGTGCAAATGATAGCTAGATCTAGGCTGGGTATGTGTGGGGATGGATGGATGGGGGGGGGTTAGTCTGACGGAGGCCATAAGTCATCTCCTGATTTGCGGTTTTGCAATCCTGGCTCGGACTGGACTCATTTGGAGCTGGCGGGTACACCGGTTGTGGAGCAAGCTCAGGTGGATCTGCTTGAAAAGTCCAGGTAAGACCTATATAAGTGGGCTTAGGGCTGTATGCACAGATTAAATATTTGACTAAAGGCCCAGACAGGTCTGAAAAGCATCACCCTTACTGTTGTGAACATTTTAAAGTGGACCAAAACCCAGGATTTTGACTATCCTTGGTTTTGGTCCTTGCCCCCAAGGCACCCCAGGTCGCACGAAAAAACCCACCTCTTTCTGGTCCTATGACCTATGCGCGGCTGCTTATCCAATCAGCGAGCTTGGATCCACTCGAGCCCCTTCATCCAGGAGCTTGTTAATGAATGGATCCGAGCGTGCTGATGGCCGCATCCCGCACTACCCTCTGACAGAGCGTGCCCGCGTCGACCTTCCACAAATGCCTGGCGCGGGCACACTCCCTGCTAGAGGGATAGCTGGGATGCGGCCACTGCTCGCGCATGTGCCACTGGACCGGGAAAGAAGGTGAGTTTATGGGCGACCTGGGGGGTTTCACACAGTGGGGTATCCCGTTTCTGATTGACCTGGGGAGAAGGAATAAATTGGCATGGGAATATTAGGTTAGATCTCTGTGGGTTTTGGTCCACTTTAATCAAGAAATAAAAGCTACTTTTTATGGAGTAAACTTTCAGAGGAGCTGCTTTGTAAAAAGTGTGAGGGGTAGAGAGAACTGTCATATAAAGTGAGTTAAAGTGGACCAATCAGCAGCATTTTGACTATACCGGCAATTGGTCCATTTTCCTGGGGCGCTACACATTTGGGATGCCCTGCTTTGTGAAACGCCACCAGATTGCCATAAAAACTGAACATACTGTTGTCCCACAGCACATGAGTGGGCTCTCATCCAATGAATGATTATGCCGTGTATAATCATACATAGAGAAAGGGAAGTAGCTGCATCCTCGTTCTGTCTGCCTCTGAATGGCTGCGTGTCAGAGAGCACTGTGAGTTGCCAGGGATGCAAGCGTGGACGCTGTGGGATCGCTGGAAAGCCCCTTCATTTACAGCCTAGCCCCTGACATATAGCCAAGCTTCCCCACATATAATCAAGTCCCCCCACTCACAGCCAAGCCCCCATACATACAGCCAAGCCTCCCCACACATACAGTTAAGCTCCCCACACTTCTCTCTTTTGAGACGCGGCCTCGCCAGCACCACACAACGTAGCACTCCCCACCTCCTGACACTGCAGCAGCTCCAGCAATGAGCGCTGCAAGGCCGACATCCCCACAACTCCCGCACACCGCCCTGCCAGTTCTATATCACAGGGTCCCATCCTCAGCTCTTCCAACTGCACCTACCTCGGCACCACATCCTCCAACTTCCATCTGGCCACTGGACTTCTTAAAGCACCATACATGCCACCAAACACCCAGGCATGCAAAACTGTGCTAGGGGAAAACAGGACAATGGCCCCAAAGTGGGATTGTCCCCCGAAAATCGGGGCATGGTATTAGGCATGTAGATGGGGCAAGGAAGTTTTTTGTTTTCAACTGTGCACGGCTGTTGGTCCAGTTTAAGTATCTGTGGTGCCATCTAAGGGAGCATCCAGCGACAAGCAGGCTAACAGAATGACGGTAAAGCTGCCAGGGCAGTTTCTAGGCAACATTGCACTGAAGGACCCGTCTGCAGAAAACAGGATGGCTGGGAGGAAGACGTTCCCCAATTGCCTTGGCGCCCAGGGCTCTCCGTTAGACACAGCCCTAAAAGTTGCCAGGAGTCATGTCTAGGGCTGGACTGTCGGCAGCCGGAATTCGGCAGGAGAAAGTCAGGAGATTCGGTAAACAAACTGGAATCTGGAAACTCTCAAAAAAACTACTTCTCCATAAAAGTCACAGTAGCACTGCAAGCAGCCCTCTGATTGGGTAATGACTTAGAAATGCTGATTGTACACTTGTTTTAAATGATTTGATTGGTGAAGCTGTGAGATGCATTTATCTTTAAAGGCGTTGATTGCTTAATTATTTCAAGTTGCTGATTAGATCGTCGGTATTTTGGAGGATTATGTTGTAAATTTTCAATTCATAAAAACTGATGGAAAAATGCTTGCTCATCCAAATAAATTTCAGTCAATTTTAGAGACGAGCAAGTACACATTTCCAATTCTATGCGTGATAAAAGGGAACATTCAACGCTCCACTTTCCTTTCTCAAGAAATAACTTGCACATACTGTACTTATCCTCACTTTTTAGCAGATTTTAAAATACTTAACGTTTAAGGTGACTTTTGCCACTTCAGGATAAAAAGGAGGCCATGCTACGAGGCTGAGGCCACAACCACGGGCATATATGTGATGTCCCTGCTTTGCAACATATGTGGCAATAGTTGGATTCAGCTGTTTGTACCAAGTCACCACAATCCTGTTGGTGCCAATCCAGTGTCCTTATGCAGATTGTGGCCTGGAAGTGTGCTGTCATGCCATGCTGTCCCATTCCTAGCCTTCATATGCCAGGATATGATATGATAACAGATTTTGTGATATTCATGTTGCTCAGCCGCACTATAAGCAGTGAACAAGCACAACTGCGGTGGAGTGAGATGGGAGAGCGTGCAAAGCTAGGTGAGTGTCAGCGCGCTCTTTATTCTTTGTTTTGGGGGGGCACTATGACTTTCTACAGGTCCCTGGTGTATTGCCCTGGTGGCGTTATTTCTCCTTATCCCCTTAGTTTGCCCCCTAAGTTTATGTGAGTCAGTGCACACAAACATCTCTTTCTCTAAGCTGGGAGCCATGGTGCATCTTTGTTAAATACAGTTTAAAAAAAAACCACGGGACAGCTTCCAAGTGTGCACGCATCCTCTCTCTTTAAGTTGTGGTCCATGGTGCCTCTTTGTTAAATACAGTTTAAAAAAAAACAATCTGTTTTACCCAGAGGATTCCCAAGGAATTGTTTTAGCCATACAGACCCCATCTCTCTCTATGTTGGGGTCCACGGTGCCTCTTTGTTAAATACAGTTAAAAAGGGACAGCCCTGTTTTAAGTTTGCATGCACCATCTCTCTCTAAGTTGGGGTCCATATTGCCTTTTTGTTAAATACAGTTTGAAAAAAGACAAGGGGGCAGCTCTATTTTAAGTGTACAGGCCAGGTTTCTCTCTATGTTGGATCCATGGTGCCTCTTTGTTGAATACAGTTTCAAAAAGCAATCTTTTTCACCTGCCAAGGAATATTTTAGGGAACATCTATCTGTTTTAGGAAATACTACGTCAAATGTCTGGGAAAGGAAGGGGTCGGAAATGACAGGGTAGCGGATAAGACACCCCTGCAATTCCTTATGCATTTAAGGATAAGGATGTTAATGCCAATACCAACATTATGGTCAGCAGCGACGTGCCCAGATCCAGTGAAAGTAACACCAGCCATTTGCCCAGGCCCAGTCAAAATAGTGGCATCATCCATTTTCCCAGGCCCGCCACTGCTAGTAGTATCAGCAAAAGCAATGTACACAATAGTAATAGCAGCAGTAATGTACATGGTAGTAGTAGCAACATCAGCAAGCCAAAGATGTCCATTTCCTCCAATGGGCGTGTTATCTTGGACAATGCATCCATTGTGGACTGGTTGACTCGTCTCAGGAGGATGAAGTCTATGACACAATGACTTTGAGCCAGGTTTCAGTGGATTCATCCTCCACTACAGCTACACGTCACAGTAAAATAAGCCTTTCTATTCCATCATCTGTCTGTTTACTGGTTCCTCCTAGTGGGGCACCAGCTTTCTTTTCTTTGGAGTGTGTTACAGAGGTGGTGGAGGTGAAAGCAGTGTCTGAGACGCATAGCTGTGGCAGTGGCGGTGGTGGTGGAAATGGACATACTGGCAGTTATGGTGGTTGTGGTGTGGGGAGGCAAGTAGACCATGAAGAAACATCAGAATAGAGAAGTGGCAGGGATCAGGAGCATGATGATCTGGTTTTGGACAGGACAAGGGAACCGGGCAACAAGGAAGGGACATTGTCAGAGCAGAAGGGTACTTCTGGCACTGGCAGCTATAAAGAGCCCAGCCAAGGAAGGGCTAGATAATCTGCAAAATGGCACAGGGCTAGGTCTGCTGGTATAGTCCTTTCAGGATCAGGTGACAGGGACACTGATGCTGCTTTTGCAGACTCCACAAAAAAGCCTGCCAGAGCAGGAGCAAAGTCTGGTGGTGGTGGAAAGGCTGCCTGGGACAATTAAAATGCCTCGCAAATACCCCATCAAAACCTTATTGCTATTGCTGATGCTGCTGCCGATGGTACGGCTCATATAACCTGTCACCTGTCTAGTAGACCTGTCTGTCTGTCTATGCAACTGTCAGTGTGCAGCACAGTGCATGCAACAGTAGATACTTGGAGCGGTAGCTACGGCCAAGGGAAATATGTGTGTGTCACGGCCCACTGGGTCAACCTTGTGAAGCACGATGGTCCGGCACAACAAGGTTAGGCATTAGTAACAGCTTTGCATTTGTGCCAATCCTCTTCAGCTTTGGACACCAGGCGTCTATCCACCTTTTCGTCAACAAAGGGAGACAGCAGCCAATAGCTTACCCTCGTCCTACTCCATCCTTTCATCACTGCAAGGAGCAATACTGCCACATTGTATTAAACATGCTGAGCCTGGGCAAGAAAAGCCACACTGCCAAGGAGTTGCTGCCGTGCATGCATGATGAAATCTCCCGCTGGCTGTCTCCACGTCAACTTAGATTGGGCAATGTGGTTGCAGATAACTGGATGAACATTGTGGCTGCTCTGCATCTAGGTCGCATGACACATGCCCAGTGCCTGGCACACGTGATCAATCTGGTTGTCAAATGCTTCTTAAAAACATATGTTGATCTGTCGGATATTCTGGCCATGAGGATATGTGTTCGCTATAGCCGTTCCTATGCCTTCTATGCTCTCCTAGACTTGCAGCGCCATATCGGTCTTGAACACCGCTTAATCTGTGATGTCCCCACATGCTGGAATTTCACCCTACTTATTCTAGACCGTCTCTACCACCAGCGCAAAGCAGTGAATGATTTCTTCATGCAGCAACGGGCAGCTTTTCCAGCCAGTGTGATTTTCAGCTCCAGCATTGGCAGATGATCAGAGACACGTGTCGGGTGCTGAGGCCTTTGAAGAGGCGACAAGATTTGTCAGCAAGGACAATAGCAGAATGAATGTTATATTGCCAATATTTATTTTGGAGACAATGCTCACGGCCATGATTCGGCAAGGGATGGAGGAAGGATACTGTCTGTCTCCTGGCTCTTTGGATCCACAAGAAAAGGTGGAGGAGGGTGAGGATGAAGACACCAGACCCCAGACAGTAGACCGTAGGCTGTAACAGAAAGGGAAGGAGGCACCCGATGATGACAATCATGATGACTAGAGATGAGCGAACTTTTGAAAAATTCGATTCGACTGATTCGCCGAATTTTCCGACAAAAATCGTTTCGACCCGAATAAATTCGCGACGAATCGCTATTAAAAACGGCTATTTCTGAGCCTCCTACAGCCTCAATAGGGTTGTAAACCATTCAGCCTTGCTGTAACACGCACAGGATGCGTGCTGGGTTTGTTAAATAATACTTTGAAGAAATATCACATGCAGATCAGAGGCATCGCTAATAGAATCGCAGAGCGGCACAATTGCAGAGAGTTGAAGTGGCATCACTATGAGGGGCAGAAGGAGCCCAAATATACACTGGAGTTGGCCTCAGGAGCCCAAAAATTGGATGAATCACACCCTGGAGTTGGCAGAAGTTGGCAGCAGCAGCAGGAGCCCAAATATACACTGGAGTTGGCTTCAGGAGCCCAAAAATTGGATGAATCACACCCTGGAGTTGGCAGCAGCAGCAGCAGGAGCCCAAATATACACTGGAGTTGGCCTCAGGAGCCCAAAAATTGGATGAATCACACCCTGGAGTTGGCAGAAGTTGGCAGCAGCAGCAGCAGGAGCCCAAATATACACTGGAGTTGGCCTCAGGAGCCCAAAAATTGGATGAATCACACCCTGGAGTTGGCAGGAGTTGACAGTAGTAGCAGCAGGAGCCCAAATATACACTGGAGTTGGCTTCAGGAGCCCAAAAATTGGATGAATCACACCCTGGAGTTGGCAGGAGTTGACAGTAGCAGCAGCAGGAGCCCAAATATACACTGGAGTTGGCTTCAGGAGCCCAAAAATTGGATGAATCACACCCTGGAGTTGGCAGGAGTTGACAGTAGCAGCAGCAGGAGCCCAAATATACACTGGAGTTGGCTTCAGGAGCCCAAAAATTGGATGAATCACACCCTGGAGTTGGCAGGAGTTGACAGCAGCAGCAGCAGGAGCCCAAATATACACTGGAGTTGGCTTCAGGAGCCCAAAAATTGGATGAATCACACCCTGGAGTTGGCAGGAGTTGACAGTAGCAGCAGCAGGAGCCCAAATATACACTGGAGTTGGCTTCAGGAGCCCAAAAATTGGATGAATCACACCCTGGAGTTGGCAGGAGTTGACAGCAGCAGCAGCAGGAGCCCAAATATACACTGGAGTTGGCTTCAGGAGCCCAAAAATTGGATGAATCACACCCTGGAGTTGGCAGAAGTTGGCAGCAGCAGCAGCAGGAGCCCAAATATACACTGGAGTTGGCTTCAGGAGCCCAAAAATTGGATGAATCACACCCTGGAGTTGGCAGCAGCAGCAGCAGGAGCCCAAATATACACTGGAGTTGGCTTCAGGAGCCCAAAAATTGGATGAATCACACCCTGGAGTTGGCAGAAGTTGGCAGCAGCAGCAGGAGCCCAAACATTACTTTAAAGAGACCCTGGAGTTGGCTTCAGGAGCCCAAAAATTGGATGATTCACACCCTGGAGTTGGCAGCAGCAGCAGCAGGAGCCCAAATATACACTGGGGTTGGCTTCAGGAGCCCAAAAATTGGATGAATCACACCCTGGAGTTGGCAGCAGCAGCAGCAGGAGCCCAAATATTACTATAAAGAGACACTGGGGTTGGCTTCAGGAGCCCAAAAATTTGATGAATCACACCCTGGAGTTGGCAGCAGCAGGAGCCCAAATATTACTTTAAAGAGACACTGGGGTTGGCTTCAGGAGCCCAAAAATTGGATGAATCACACCCTGTGGAGAGTCATGTGGAGAAAAAGTAGCTTAGTTAGTAATATCTACATAAAATTATGAATAAACAAATGCAAAAGTATTGCCAAAGTGAAGTTTTGTTTGAGGGTGTGTTTCCACCTTTTAATTAAATCAGAAACAAGAAGGTATCATTGCCTCTGACTAATTAGCCCTCAAAAATTCTTGGAATTTTTAATCTGGAATCATGTCTGATCCGTCTTATCCGAAGAATATTAATAAAAAGTAAGAGTAACGGAAAGGATTTTTTATCAATACTTACTTGTGGTCCGATGCGGAGGAATGTCTGTAACTGGAGAGCAGCGCCTTAAATCTGTTTTGCACGATCCATCTTTCTTTAGTGTAGGTCTGGCCCCGTCATCAATCTACTGGAATACATCAGGCATTGTTGGGAGGAAAGCTTGGATGATCCAAGCGCCATTCATTTCCACGCAGGGCAGTCTCTGGAAAAAAAAAGTCTGTATAAACCAGGGTCTTTTTCATATAAAAACAAATGGTTATTCTTGCTTGTAAACCATATGTTCCACAGATTTACCAGTCATTGTGTCAGCCAATGAAGCAACTTTGTCTCGAAGTGCTGCAAAAGCAGTCCACTGCATCACAAGTGGCATCTGACACCCCCAGTCAACTGTCTGTCTGTTATGCTTTGGGTTCAGCTCCACTATCCATTGATGAAGATCTGATAATCATAAAATTCAGCAGCTACTGCCCAGCCAAGAAGTGGAGGAGACACTCGCCTCTTCTTCCACTAGCCGGCAATTAGTGATGAGGAGAGTGTCGTGGGAGGAGGTGTTGCAAGCCGAGGTAGTGGAAGAGGGTCCCTGGAGTCTGCGGCGGTGGCGGCGGCAGCAGCAGCAGATTATTGCGGACTGTTGTTCGGAAAAATCAGCTACTCAGCGATGTGGCAGTGTTTCATGCAGCATCCTGGGGAGAAAAAGTAGGTTAGTTAGTGTATATACATAAAATTATGAATAGACAAATGCAATAGTATTGCCAAAGTGAAGTTTTGTTTGAGGGTGTGTTTCCACCTTGTAATTAAATCAGAAACAACTAGCTATCATTTGCCTCTGAATAATTAGCCCTCAAAAATTCTTGGAATTTTTAATCTTGATGTCTGAGGGATTTCTCCTCTCAGACAGCGTCACCATAAGTCCAGCCTGCTGCATTACACTTGGAAGAACATCTTGTTTGCGCTGCGACAAGGAAGCCAAAGTCATGCGTCCTCACATGGCACACGTGTTCAGTCTAGTTTTTAAGTCTTGCCCCCATCTGAAAGAACAACAGGAAAGAAAGTTAGCATGCACTTCTGGCACTCCTACACCACGAAGCACAACCCTATTGAGCCTCAGCGTCACAACGGTGTACCCCACCATAGTCTGATTTGCGATGTTTCCACCCGTTGGAATTCCACCCTCCATATGCAGGATCCACTATAGCAGTGGTCCCCAACCCTGTCCTCAAGGCCCACCAACAGGCCAGGTTTTGCAGATCTCCACAAAGATGCACAGGTGGAGTAATTAGTGCAGCTGCAGAGCAATAGAGCTGGCTATTTGGAGATCCAAAAAACATGACTTGTTGGTGGGCCTTGAGGACAGGGTTGAGGACCACTGCACTATAGGAACAGAGAAAAGCCATCACGGATTTCTGGATGATCCAAACGGATAGGGGGACACCTGTGTAAATTCAATGTAAACCATTGGCAGCTCATACGTGACACCGACCGTTTGCTCAGGCCCTTTGAGGAAGCTACGTTATTAGTCAGTTGCCAGGACTATGAGATGAACGATGAGATTCCACTGCTTCATGTACTACAACACATGTTGGAAACCATGGCTGGTCAGGGCACTGGAGACATGGCACATACATTTCACAGCCACATGAAGCCTGTGGGGGCTGAAGTGGAGGAGGAGGAGGGGGTGGGGCAAAGCAAACCACAGTTTAGGTTTCACAAAATGACCATTTTATCTAGTCATCTGACAGAAGAGGAGGAGCAGGAGCAGCCACAGGAGCTAGAGGGTTGTGAGTAAGGTGAGACAGAGGACCCAGACACACCGTGGCAGTTTACAGTGGAGATGGAGACAGGTAGTCCCTCCGAGTCATTTGCACAAATGGCACGATGCATGCTCACATGCTTGCGTACTAGTGAGCGCAGAATTGTCTCCATTTGTCAGCGGGAAGACTTCTGGCTCTCCAACTTATTGGACCCTCGCTTCCGGCACAAAATGGGGGCATTTTTTACGCCCACTGAGAGGGAGGACAAACTGACCTACTACAGAGACATCCCACGTAGTCAGTTGGGCGATGTCTATCTGCGCCATGGCCCATACTCCCGCAGGTCTGACTCGGGGGGACCTCTGCGATCACCTTCCACTGCCATGGCTGCTGGGGGGGTGGAAGGAGCAGCAGCAGCAGCTCCATCAGCAGCAGCCTCAGTCTTCAGTCGCTAGTGAGTAGCTTTCTACACCCGCATAGTGAGTCTACTCATGAGCAGCAGGAAGACCTGGAGCTGGACCTCAAACAGCAGGTCATGTCATACCTTGACATGACCATGCCAACACACCTTCAAGATCCACTGGATTTGCTGGGAAGCCAAACTTGACTTGTGCCCGCAACTAGCAGAGTTTGCCCTGGAAAAGCTGTACTGGCCGGACAGTAGTTGATTTAGATGGCAACTGGGCTGCTCTATATAACGAAGCAAAATGGCAAATTTACCTCACTATATGAGCTATTGCCCCTCAGATTTACACAGGGGCTGCTCTATATTATGCTGCAAAGTGGCAAATTTACCTCACAATATAAGCTATTGCCCCTCAGATTTACACAGGGGCTGCTCTATATTATGCTGCAAAATGGCAAATTTACCTCACAATATAAGCTATTGCCCCTCAGATTTACACAGGGCCTGCTCTATATAACGAAGCAAAATGGCAAATTTACCTCACTATATAAGCTATTGCCCCTCAGATTTACACAGGGGCTGCTCTATATTATGCTGCAAAATGGCAAATTAACCTCACAATATAAGCTATTGCAGCTCTATATAAATAAAAATAAATAAATAAAAAAAGGGCCTGTAGAAGCTTATTTAGTATAACAGATAGGGTGACATGTGCTGGTTTGGGATGCCCATATGGGCTAGTGTTTTGGCAGCAGTACAAAAACCAATGCAAAATGCAATAGCTTAATAAAGCTGATGCTGATCAACGCTTATTTAGTATAACAGATGGGGTGCAACATGCAGGTTTGGGATGCCCTGCGGCCTGGTGTATTTAAAGCAGACCAAAACCAATTCAAAATGCAATAACTTAATAAAGCTGAGGCTGTAGATGCTTATTTAGTATAAACAGGTAGGGTGCAAGGTGCAGCTTTGGGGTGCCCTGCGGCCTGGTTAAATGAAAGCAGTCAAAAAGGAAGTGCAAACTGAAGTAGCTTAATGAAGCTGATGCTGATCAACGCTTATGTTGTATACCAGATAGGGTGCAAGGTGCAGCTTTGGGGTGCCCTGCGGCCTGGTTTATTAAAATCAGTCAAAAACAAGTGCAAACTGAAGTAGCCTGATCAACGCTTATGTTGTATAACAGATAGGTTTCAAATAGCATGTGCCTTGGGATGCCCGTGTGGCCTGTTATATTTCAAGCTGAACAAAAAGTAACAATAATCCAAGTATGAGACATCATTTTGACCTTCTTCACAGCGCCATACTTTGAAAAAAAAAAATTAATTTCATGCCGATCAATCCAAAGGTCAATGCCCCTAACAAAAATAGTGTTCGGCATAAGTTTTCCTTCTGGAAGGACGTAACCTTTAGTTTACATGGTTGGGGTAGGTTATCTTACAAATTGGGATACCCCAGGCAGCAGTGTCATTGAAAGAGACAGATTGTAATGCAGGCCATACGCAAGCAGAGAAACTCAGGCTGCAACAGGCCTATTTAGTTTACATGGTTGGGGTAGGTTATCTTACAAATTGGGATACCCCACTGTATATGAAACCGAATATAAATGCACACCCAAAAGTGGACACTCAGCCTCCAAGAGGCCTGCTTAGTTTAAATAAGAGAGCTGCTTAGTATGGTAGGTAGGTTATGTTATGTTACAGAATGGGATGCCCCAAGCAGACTTGAGATCAGTATATATGCACACAGCAGCAGTGTGTTAGCAGGCTCATACAGGCCAAATTTCTTTAAATAACTGTGCAGCTTACAGTTAATGCAGAGGCTAATGGTATGTTACAGAATGGGATGCCCCAAAGCAGACTTGAGATCAGTATATATGCACACAGCAGCAGTGTGTTAGCAGGCTCATACAGGCCAAATTTCTTTAAATAACTGTGCAGCTTACAGTAAATGCAGAGGCTAATGGTATGTTACAGAATGGGATGCCCCAAGCAGACTTGAGATCAGTATATATGCACACAGCAGCAGTGTGTTAGCAGGCTCATACAGGCCAAATTTCTTTAAATAAATGTGCAGCTTACAGTAAATGCAGAGGCTAATGGTATGTTACAGAATGGGATGCCCCAAAGCAGACTTGAGATCAGTATATATGCACACAGCAGCAGTGTGTTAGTACAGGCCAAATTTCTTTAAATAACTGTGCAGCTTACAGTTAATGCAGAGGCTAATGGTATGTTACAGAATGGGATGCCCCAAGCAGACTTGAGATCAGTATATATGCACACAGCAGCAGTGTGTTAGCAGGCTCATACAGGCCAAATTTCTTTAAATAAATGTGCAGCTTACAGTTAATGCAGAGGCTAATGGTATGTTACAGAATGGGATGCCCCAAGCTGACTTGAGATCAGTATATATGCACACAGCAGCAGTGTGTTAGCAGGCTCATACAGGCCAAATTTCTTTAAATAACTGTGCAGCTTACAGTTAATGCAGAGGCTAATGGTATGTTACAGAATGGGATGCCCCAAAGCAGACTTGAGATCAGTATATATGCACACAGCAGCAGTGTGTTAGCAGGCTCATACAGGCCAAATTTCTTTAAATAAATGTGCAGCTTACAGTAAATGCAGAGGCTAATGGTATGTTACAGAATGGGATGCCCCAAAGCAGACTTGAGATCAGTATATATGCACACAGCAGCAGTGTGTTAGCAGGCTCATACAGGCCAAATTTCTTTAAATAACTGTGCAGCTTACAGTAAATGCAGAGGCTAATGGTATGTTACAGAATGGGATGCCCCAAGCAGACTTGAGATCAGTATATATGCACACAGCAGCAGTGTGTTAGCAGGCTCATACAGGCCAAATTTCTTTAAATAAATGTGCAGCTTACAGTAAATGCAGAGGCTAATGGTATGTTACAGAATGGGATGCCCCAAAGCAGACTTGAGATCAGTATATATGCACACAGCAGCAGTGTGTTAGCAGGCTCATACAGGCCAAATTTCTTTAAATAACTGTGCAGCTTACAGTTAATGCAGAGGCTAATGGTATGTTACAGAATGGGATGTCCCAAAAACCAGAGAGCACCTGGCAGGCAGCAGTAAGACTATGCACAGCAAAAGTGTCTTTATCATGCCTAATTTCAATTAGAATAGGTGCAAATGGTTAGGTTCTTAAATAGAGGCTGGTGTAGTCACAGAATGGGATGCCCTAAAAACCAGCAGTAAGTACACCTGGCAGGGACAAGTTGTGCTATGCCCAGCAAAAGTGTCTTTATCAGGCCTAATTTCAAATATGATAAGAGCAAATGCTTATATGGTCTTAAACAGAGGCTGCTTTAGTCACAGAATGGGATGCCCCGGGCAGGAATCGAGCTGGCAGGGTACAGGAGTGCTTTGGCCAGCAAAAGTGTCTTTATCAGGCCTAATTTCAAATATGATAAGAGCAAATGCTTATATGGTCTTAAACAGAGGCTGCTGTAGTCACAGAATGGGATGCCCCAAATAGGAGTGCACCTGGCAGGGTCCAGTAGTGCTATGCCCAGCAAAAGTGTCTTTATCAGGCCTAATTTCAAATATGATAAGAACAAATGCTTATATGGTCTTAAACAGAGGCTGCTTTAGTCACAGAATGGGATGCCCCGGGCAGGAATCGAGCTGGCAGGGTCCAGTAGGCCTTTGGCCAGCAAAAGTGTCTTTATCAGGCCTGATTTCTATGAGAATAAGTGCAAATGTTTATTATGCTATTAAATAGAGGCTGCTTTAGTCACAGAATGGGATGCCAGTGCCACAAAAACCAGAGAGCATGCACAGCAAAAGTGTCTTTATCAGGCCTGATTTCTATGAGAATAAGTGCAAATGTTTATTATGCTATTAAATAGAGGCTGCTTTAGTCACAGAATGGGATGCCAGTGCCACAAAAACCAGAGAGCATGCACAGCAAAAGTGTCTTTATCAGGCCTGATTTCTATGAGAATAAGTGCAAATGTTTATTATGCTATTAAATAGAGGCTGCTTTAGTCACAGAATGGGATGCCAGTGCCACAAAAACCAGAGAGCATGCACAGCAAAAGTGTCTTTATCAGGCCTGATTTCTATGAGAATAAGTGCAAATGTTTATTATGCTATTAAATAGAGGCTGCTTTAGTCACAGAATGGGATGCCAGTGCCACAAAAACCAGAGAGCATGCACAGCAAAAGTGTCTTTATCAGGCCTGATTTCTATGAGAATAAGTGCAAATGGTTATTATGCTATTAAATAGAGGCTGCTTTAGTCACAGAATGGGATGCCAGTGCCACAAAAACCAGAGAGCATGCACAGCAAAAGTGTCTTTATCAGGCCTGATTTCTATGAGAATAAGTGCAAATGTTTATTATGCTATTAAATAGAGGCTGCTTTAGTCACAGAATGGGATGCCAGTGCCACAAAAACCAGAGAGCATGCACAGCAAAAGTGTCTTTATCAGGCCTGATTTCTATGAGAATAAGTGCAAATGTTTATTATGCTATTAAATAGAGGCTGCTTTAGTCACAGAATGGGATGCCAGTGCCACAAAAACCAGAGAGCATGCACAGCAAAAGTGTCTTTATCAGGCCTGATTTCTATGAGAATAAGTGCAAATGTTTATTATGCTATTAAATAGAGGCTGCTTTAGTCACAGAATGGGATGCCAGTGCCACAAAAACCAGAGAGCATGCACAGCAAAAGTGTCTTTATCAGGCCTGATTTCTATGAGAATAAGTGCAAATGGTTATTATGCTATTAAATAGAGGCTGCTTTAGTCACAGAATGGGATGCCAGTGCCACAAAAACCAGAGAGCATGCACAGCAAAAGTGTCTTTATCAGGCCTGATTTCTATGAGAATAAGTGCAAATGTTTATTATGCTATTAAATAGAGGCTGCTTTAGTCACAGAATGGGATGCCAGTGCCACAAAAACCAGAGAGCATGCACAGCAAAAGTGTCTTTATCAGGCCTGATTTCTATGAGAATAAGTGCAAATGGTTATTATGCTATTAAATAGAGGCTGCTTTAGTCACAGAATGGGATGCCAGTGCCACAAAAACCAGAGAGCATGCACAGCAAAAGTGTCTTTATCAGGCCTGATTTCTATGAGAATAAGTGCAAATGTTTATTATGCTATTAAATAGAGGCTGCTTTAGTCACAGAATGGGATGCCAGTGCCACAAAAACCAGAGAGCATGCACAGCAAAAGTGTCTTTATCAGGCCTGATTTCTATGAGAATAAGTGCAAATGTTTATTATGCTATTAAATAGAGGCTGCTTTAGTCACAGAATGGGATGCCAGTGCCACAAAAACCAGAGAGCATGCACAGCAAAAGTGTCTTTATCAGGCCTGATTTCTATGAGAATAAGTGCAAATGTTTATTATGCTATTAAATAGAGGCTGCTTTAGTCACAGAATGGGATGCCAGTGCCACAAAAACCAGAGAGCATGCACAGCAAAAGTGTCTTTATCAGGCCTGATTTCTATGAGAATAAGTGCAAATGTTTATTATGCTATTAAATAGAGGCTGCTTTAGTCACAGAATGGGATGCCAGTGCCACAAAAACCAGAGAGCATGCACAGCAAAAGTGTCTTTATCAGGCCTGATTTCTATGAGAATAAGTGCAAATGTTTATTATGCTATTAAATAGAGGCTGCTTTAGTCACAGAATGGGATGCCAGTGCCACAAAAACCAGAGAGCATGCACAGCAAAAGTGTCTTTATCAGGCCTGATTTCTATGAGAATAAGTGCAAATGTTTATTATGCTATTAAATAGAGGCTGCTTTAGTCACAGAATGGGATGCCAGTGCCACAAAAACCAGAGAGCATGCACAGCAAAAGTGTCTTTATCAGGCCTGATTTCTATGAGAATAAGTGCAAATGGTTATTATGCTATTAAATAGAGGCTGCTTTAGTCACAGAATGGGATGCCTCACAGCAGACTTAAGATCAGTTCAGTATATATGCACAGTTAGTTACTATAAGCAGCCTGAAAACGCTAACAAAGGCTGGATGAAAAAAAAAAAATCTCCCTGTCAGCCAGCTCCGTTTTTCCTGGCTTTCTGTCTGTCTCCTGTCTGTCTCCTGTCTGTCTCCTGTCTGTCTCCTGCCTGTCTCCAGCCTGTCCCTGTCTGTCCCTGCCTGTCTAACTGCCTCAGCTACACAGCGTTCTGTCTGTCACGAATGCAATAGAGAAATGAGGAAAAGCAAGATGGCCGCCGTTAAATACCGCTGTGTGACGTCACCGGGCTTGCTGGCTGCTGATAGGCTGCATGTGACTGCCCCAGCTTGCACTGGCGCGGGATACATGTCCAGACATGTCCCGCCCGCCATCTTAGAATGCCTGTAATGTAAATGAATGGATGTTAAAGGAAAACTTCGAGTGATCGAATCGCGGGGAAATTCGGATTCGATCCGAATCGAATTTTTCCTGAAATTCGGATCGAATCCGGGTTCGTCCGGATCGATTCGCTCATCCCTAATGATGACGACTAACAGCATGATGGTGGGTAATGATGATGATGATGAACAAACATGGCAATATGGAGAGGTGGAACCAACTGGGCCCTCGCAAATGCTGGCGAGGATGGAAAGCTGCATGCTTGGGTGCTTGCGCAGCATTGTTAGCATGAAGCAAAAAGATGAGTACTTGCTTTTAGACTTTTAGACCCTCATTATAAAGCCAAAAGGGGGAGGGTTTGGGGGGTTTCTGCCGAGAGGAAGGCAAAATGGCTTATTACTGAGAAAAGACATGCAGCCAGTTAGCCATGGCAGACGTCGGACACCTGCAGCAGTTTGACCGGGTGTCCAATCTTGGGTCAATGCGCTATCTCTCCAACAGGCACTTGAGAATATGATGTACAAGTTTTTACATCCAGTAAACCCACTTGACACACATCGTCATGGAAGGGATGTTCCTCACCAGCAACACCACCACCACCTGAATAGCCAAGTGCTCTCCTACCTTGACTGTGCCCTTTCTCCAGGAGATACACTGAGCTCAGACCCCTTGAACTTCTGGGTGAGCAGATTGGACCATTGATCAGAGCTAGCACATTTTGACATGGGGGGTCCTCGCTTGTCCAACCTCAAGCATAGCGTCGGAAAGGGTTTTCAGCATGGTAGGTGGTGTCATCATCCCTAAGCAGACAAGGCTGTCCGCCAAAAGCATGGAAAAACTTTTGTAAAGATGTATCAAGCGTGGATAGGTGACAATTTTAAAACACCCGTGCCTGATGCCATTGATTAGCATGCCACTATTACCACCAGCAGTGCCACCGCTGCCGACCTGCCACTCCACAGGTAAACCCTGTGATGCCCAAAATGGGCAAATTTTTCAAGGCTTGCAAAAAGCCATTTCTTTTTCTTCAACTAAATTGTCAGGATGCCAAACCCACGGCCACCTTCCTTTACAAGTGGGACAATTTTTTGAGGGCTTGCCCGCTACTTCCAGGCCTACACAACCACCACAGGTTTCCTGTGCCATGGCCTAGTCTTTCTTCAACAGCTGCAGCCTCTGCTAATGCTTCTATTACTACTAGGCCTAAACATCCACAGGTCTACGCTGTGATGCACAAAATAGGTACATTTATCAATTATATTACAAATGGGATCATTTTTTGAGGGCTTGCCCACTCATGGCAGCCCTACACAACCACCACATGTCTCCTGTCCCTCTGCCTAGTCTTTAAGTACTGCTAATGCCACTACCACAACCAATAGCTCCTCCGCTCTACTAGGACTACACAATCGCAGTTTAACCCTGTGATACCCAAGATGGGCACATTTTTCAGCACTTGTAAAAATCCATTGCTTCTTCTTCAGCTAAAATGTAAGGGTGTCAATCCCGCTGCTATCCTTGTTACAAATGGAACATTTTTTGAGGGCTTGCCTGCTACAGCCAAACCCACGGCCACCTTCCTTTACAAGTGGGACAATTTTTTGAGGGCTTGCCCGCTACTTCCAGGCCTACACAACCACCACAGGTTTCCTGTGCCATGGCCTAGTCTTTCTTCAACAGCTGCAGCCTCTGCTAATGCTTCTATTACTACTAGGCCTAAACATCCACAGGTCTACGCTGTGATGCACAAAATAGGTACATTTATCAATTATATTACAAATGGGATCATTTTTTGAGGGCTTGCCCACTCATGGCAGCCCTACACAACCACCACATGTCTCCTGTCCCTCTGCCTAGTCTTTAAGTACTGCTAATGCCACTACCACAACCAATAGCTCCTCCGCTCTACTAGGACTACACAATCGCAGTTTAACCCTGTGATACCCAAGATGGGCACATTTTTCAGCACTTGTAAAAATCCATTGCTTCTTCTTCAGCTAGAATGTAAGGGTGTCAATCCCGCTGCTATCCTTGTTACAAATGGAACATTTTTTGAGGGCTTGCCTGCTACAGCCAGGCATACACAACTGCAGGTCTATGCCTTGTGATGCCAACAATGGGTACATTTTAACGGTTGTATAAAGCCGTTACTTCTGTTTACTTTCCCAGGAACTCAAACCTTGTTGCTCTCTCAATTTTTTTATGTGCTTGAAACGATCAAAGACAGCTGTGCCTATTGAAATGCTAATTAGACTACTGGTGATTCATATGCTAATTAGCCCACTAAAATATGTTGGGCCTTGGTACCCAGTGTGTAGTCTTTGTATGGATTTTGAAGGGGCACATATACTGTTAAGCAGAATCTACCAGTGCATTGCCTTAACTTTGCAGCAACTCCCCAGCCAGCAGCACCTCGTCTGCAAGACTTGACACCTGCAGCTACAGCTGGTCCATCTGGTGTGCCTACCACCGAGACAGCGTCAAGGCCAGGCCCACCCACCCAGGGAGCGGAGTCCAGGCACTGATGAGGTAAATAAGTGACCAAAGGGCAAGAGGCAGGGTGGGGGAGGAGGGTTAACCCAGGGTAAAGTTTTGGGCCCTGGAGGTTTTGTGGTAATTTTGGGGAAAACTAACACTAATGTTGACCTTTCTCCACACAGACGGGACCTCCTGTGGCTGAAATTAATGAGCTGAAGGAAGGGCACTGTGGATGAGACCCCCAATATCTGGACACCTTCACCAGCTGCACCATGGACACTGGCCATCACCAATCCTTCCTGCAGCTCCATAGAGCGCCCAGGAGGGCCAACAGCACCACTTTTCGGCCAATAGATATTTTAAAGTTGTGCAACAAACCACCAGTTTGCTCCATGAAGACCTGGCTGCAGTGGTTGTGCAGCAGCAGCTGGTTGGGGCTTTGGTGGAAGCCAACCATGTTGCACTTCAAAGGCTAGAGAGGCTGGAGGCACCCAAAGCAGGGCAACATCCTCCTAACCTCCCATGCTGGGTTGTGTCTCCAAGCTTTAGTTACACCGGACAGGCACATTATTTGTAATCAATTAGAGAATAAATACCAAAAACCTGAACTTTGGATGTTATTCACACCCAGAAAAGGCAAGATATAGAATTAATCTCAAATGACAAAAGTGGACTAAACCAAAACAATTCAAGAAAAAGATGTGTCCACAAAATGCTGGCCAATGCTTTGGGCTGCACGGCTCTGGGTGCCAACATGCAAGTGGCCAGGAATCTCTGGAGCAGAAGCAGGAGTTTTATCCTCAAATATGTTGCCACACTCTAGCTCAAGGCAAAATTATGAAGGCTAATTCCCACCAAGATAATTTTCAAGATCATTTTTGCCCCCTGTGTGGTCTAGACAGACCGATGGCATGAACAACTACAGCCCATGTGCGTCAGTGGGCACCATTATAAGCCTCCTGGTCAGGTGTCTGGGGCCTTAAAGCGGATGAACAGTCAAAAATAAATTAAACCAAACCAGCACAAAAAAAAGTGCTCATATGCATTCCTCCCCAGGGCAGCAAGGAGAAGCTAGGCTAGCCTCAAGAAAGAGTGGGCAAGAAGGAGGAGCAATGTGGACCTAAACATATTGAAATATATACTCCTGAGCAGCTGGAGGAACCAGGGCCACATATGTGCAATTAATGGCAGCCATGACACTTGGCCTATTCGCGATCCAAAAAAAATCCCAACCTCACCATGTTCCAGGCTGCCATGCTGTCAGGGAAAGAGATGTATTTCTCCTGCAGGACAGCCATGCCATCGAGAAACTTAGGGCGTAACTCAGCGTAGGCTGAGACATGGCTGAGACATGCCAACTAACAGTGCCCCTAGCCTCTGGAAGGAGCTAATTCGCTAAAAATTGGAGACAGCCAACCAATTTGGTCAAACCTCCAATCACATGCCCCTTTCTTGTGGTGGGTATGCGGGTATGCCTAAGCTCTGGAAGGTACTTGGTTAACAATCCCTGCTGTAGCAGGCACTCATACTCTTCACAGAACTCGTCAAAGGGCTCCATCATAGGTGCCCTAGAGGATGTAGGCTGTATTTTTACTAGCAAAAAGAAGTCATTCAAGTATTCCCGCTAGCAAAAAGACGGCGTAAGTTTGAACCGGAAATTTGGGTTCGCCCAAACAGAACATTTTAATAAACTTTTTTAAAAAATAAAAAAATAATCTTACCTCCATATCCTCATCTCTAGGCGTTGTCCCACGCCGGTCTCCACAGCATCCACCCAGCCCTCCCTGCCACAGGAGGAGGGTCCTATGTTACCTTTATCTTATCTTTTTATGGGTTAAACATTTAAAAATGAAAACAAATGACAAAGGTTCCCCCTGCTCCACGCTTTTTAAAATGTTTAAGTGTTAAACCCTCAAAAATTAAAAAAAAAGGCGTGGGATCCCTATCCAGTAAAACCAGCCTGAGCACCAGCTGGTGACTTGCTGCAGGTGACTTGCCAGCCCCTCCGGCCTTGTGAACTGGTATAGGGGTCTCATCGTTTCATGGGTCTCAATTCACAAAGAGTTAAATGCAATTTAGTAGTGCGCGCATGCACTTTGGGAGCATGTATGTGCAAGTGTGCATGTGCACACATCCAAATTGCATGAGTGTACTCCCAAATGTGCAGGCCCGCACTCCTAAACATACCACTCCCAAAGTACATGCATGCACCCCCCCAAGTGCATGAGCATTTAGTAGTGCGAACATGCACTTTGGAAGTGCACACATATATGTTTGGGAGTGCGCCCATACAATTTGGGAGTGTGTGTATACACTTTGGGAGTGCACCCATGCGCATTTGGGGGATGTGTGTCTGGGACACGTAGCAACAGGGGAGAAGCACAGCCAGGGTGTCTAAAGCATGTTCTGGGAATCTTTTAGACCCCGCTCATTATGCTGATTATTATGCTGATTGTTATACAGCATCAAAGATCCAAATGCCACACCCACTTTCTTCAGAATAGAAAAAATAATCTTACCTCCATCCATGTTGTCTATGTGGGGTGATGTCCTTATCCCTCAGCGTTGTCCCACTCTGGTCTTCGCAGCATCCACACTGCTTCCTGGCACCTCTGCTCCCCACCGCAGGGAGGGGCAATTAATACTGGGAGGGAACGGTGATGTCAGTGCTCCCTCCCAGTATAAACTGCCCCACCCTGCAACTGGGAGCGAGCAGTCACTGAGAGTCAGAGAGACTGACAGATGCTGGGCATGTGTCCGGCGTCTGCTGATCTCTCCAGCTGTCAGTGACAGCAAGCAGCGGATGGTGCGGGACACCGTTTGGATTTCTACAGAGACTGACAGGTAAGTATGGGAGGAAAAAAAAAATTTATTGTGTCTGTGTGTTTTTTACATTTTACTCTTTGTTAATTGCTAGGAGGGCCATGAGACCCTTATACCAGTTCACAAGGCACGAGGGGCTGGCAAGTCACCTGTGGCAAGCGGGTGACTAGTCATCAAGCCCTGCCCGCATTACCTACCTCCCCAAAGCCCAGGAGACAGAACAGCACCCCAGACCGTAGGCTATGGGGCTGGTGGCCTTGGGCTACCAGGCCCCCATAGCTTTTGCCTGGACTGGTTTTACTGGATAGGGGGGACCAGGGCTGGTTCGAGGTTTATGTGGGCCCTTGGGCGGCATGGTCTCAGTGGGCCCCTTTGTGGTGATGAGTCGCGTCACATCACTGAAGGGCATCCCTCTAAGGATCTTGCTATTTGGACCAAAGCTATTGTTTTGGTCCACTTTGAAGCGCACCAAAACCCCTTTAAACCTGACCTCGCCTTAAACTGGCGAATGCACTGTGGGATCGCCGAACCAGCGGGGGATCTTTCACAAACAGGGGCTTCCCAAATTGAGCTGCCCCTGTAAAGCGGACCAAAATTTGGGCCGGGAAACCTGGGTTTTAGTCTGTCTTAAATAGCAGCGGCAGTTAGGAGGCTGAGAAGCCTTTATGAAATTCTAACCTGAAAAAAAAATGATTTGTTTATTTCTTAAACCATTGCCAGCTGTCAGTGCCCCCCCCCCCCCCCCGGGGTCTGGCCCTGGGGGGACCCTACCCCATTTTTTTAATTTTTAAAGGTTTAACCCCTAAAGCGTGGGGTTCTCCTCTCCTGGCGAGGGGGGCCCTGTGTTTTTTTCCTTTGTAAGGGGTAAACATTTAAAAATTAAAACAAATTAAATAGGTTCCCTTCTCCAGGAGGGGAGAATCCCATGTTTTTTTTAATCTTCAAGGGTTAAACCCTCAAAAATTAAAAAAAAGTGTGGGTCCCCCCATCCAGTAAAACCAGCTATGTGGGTCTGGTAGCCCACGCCTACCAGCCCGCATAGCCCATGGGCTATGGGCTCTTCCCCCCCCCCCCGGGCTTTAAAGAGGCAGGTAATGGGGCCAGGGCTTAATGGCAAGGTGACTTGCCAGCTCCTTCTGCCTTGTGAACTTTCAATTCACAAAGAGTTTAATGTAAAAAACACACAGACAGAAGAGAAAAAAAAACTTTTATTATTCCCCCTCATACTTACCTCTATTCCCCCAACGGTCTCCGCAGAAATCCAAATAGTGTCCCGTGCCGTCCGCTGCTTTTTGTCACTGACAGCTGGAGAGATCTCTCTGGCTTTCAGTGACTGCTCGTTCCCCTCAGCAGGAAAAGACAATTTATACTGGGGGGTTGTGGTGACATCCCTGCTCCCTCCCAGTATAAATTGCCCCTCCATTCGGCTAATCCAAAAACATCAGACTCTCCTTGAAATACTGAGCAAACCCCGGTTCTAGCAAAGCAGTACGCTCATCTCTATCCAGGGCCGGCATCAGCACCCGGCAAGCCCGGTCAGCTGCTGAGGGTCTCCACCCCCCAGAGGGGCCCACTGACAGCTGGCAATAGGGGGTTGGAGGGCAAGCAGCCCTTCTGAATTTTGGCCATGGAATTTATAGACCCCTGAACCGCGACTCTACACCGCAAAGGGACCCACTGAGACCATGACACCCAAGGGCCCACATAAACCTGGAGCCGGTCCTGTCTCTATCCACCTCAATGCAAGCAAGACTTGTCCTGACTGTTCATAAATGGGTTTCTATGCAGTTTATGGCATAGTAACTTTGAAGGACATAATTGGTTTCTTGGCCATTTTTTCAAATCAGATTACAAGCAGTGCACATCTGTTGCTGAAATGAACCATTTTTTATGTTATTCATATCTTGTGCTTTATTTTCCTTTTTCCATTCATAAGTTTTCTAAAATTATTGAGATGAAGAACCCAGAATGAAAACGATGTCATTCATCCATTCATAGACAGTGAAACAAGTAAATAAAACCTCACAGAACGATCTTAATAAAATGGTTTGATTCGGAGTTTCTTCCTGTCCGCACCCTGTCCCTCCGCTCCATTAACATCTTCAGACCTCTCTGAGGGATGCAGCGACTTCCTCTGGAATATAAAACACATGTCCAAACTTGGATCACCTCTCCTTCACTACTTGCTGTTTAGATCTGCCAGAGTAAACAGCGTACTTCATGAATGGAATAATTCTAAGCTTTATTGCTTCAAAAGGCTGGTTTCCTTCGCTTGTTTAGAAAACAGGGCTTTGTTCTTGGGAAATGTGTGGGGGGAACGGAATTAAAAAGGCAGAATAAATACCAAGTCTTTTATGCACCAGGCCCCTGGCTATAGACACAGTAAACGTGGCACCTTAGAAGGCCTAATGAAGGCCCAAAACAAAAAAAAAGGCCCAGAAAGGTACGTGTTTACAGGGTTTTCCAATGGAGTTATTTATGCAAGCAATCAGGTCAGATTGGTCTAAAATATACCCTTAGCCATCTCAGGTTCTTCACCATCCACCTTCCTGCACTCCTCTAATGAGAAGATGGCTGAGCTCCAGCTAACAAAAAATAGGGCCTGTATAGGTAGCAACACTAAAACCTATAAAAAGTGATGAGTGGTGGCGAGGCTCCACCATTCGAAGAATGGACTTTGAGCTCCAGTGTGGAGCTTGCATTGTGTATTCACCCCCTCTACGCGACCATCCTTGGTCTCTCAATACCACAGGGGATATAGGTTCGGGGGTGGGGGGAATCTGGTCTGTGGCAGATACATAGAGGATGGTGACCAGGGGGGCCCTACATCAGCTACGCACACCTCCCATGGTAGGGTGTGCCCCCCTGTAATGGGGCTTAACTTCATCCCAGTCATGAGGATTAGGGGCGCCTGTGAGGGAACGGCTCGGGTGACTCCTTTTTATATTGCCTGGATCGATGGGGAGGCATGATCAGGCCTTACAGCAGTGCCTCCTGGAACAAGCCTGGCTACAGTAAAAAACAGCACAGAGGATGACATGTTAGCCATCATGGGTGAATACAGGGCTGGTTCAAGAGGGTCCATCGCTCTGCCAATGACAACTATGACAGGTCGAGAGATGGAGTCATGGCAGCAGCGCAAAGCAGCTGACTTCTCTGGGGCTCCTACCATGGGCCAACGCTGGGGCATCATGAGGGAGTCATCCTTCAGGTGAGCCGCTTAATTTCACATCAATTTCTCCTTTAATTCTGATGTTTGTGCAGCTAGTGATGGTAGTAAGGTTGGTGATGTACAGGTTAAATCTTTTGTGCGGGTTTGAGAGAATTCCTCTATTAGAGCAAGGGAGAAATTGTACTAGGGGTCAAGGTCAATGGTTTATTGGGGGACCCCCCCCAGGACTATATTCCCAGCTTTAGTGCACCTAAATGCAATATAGTAGGCAGGTTGGGCTCCAGATCAGTCTAGGTCAGTCTGGCTAGGCCAGTCCAGGCACACACACTTTCTTCCACCTTGAGAGCAGTGTAAAATGAGTCATTTCAAGGCAGCTGAAGGTCTCAGATTGTTGCAAATAGCTTGTGTGTTCTAGTCAAAACTTTTTTGCTTTAATTCCTGGATCAGGGCTGAGCTGGAGGGGCATGCCTAGGAGCAAATGTATGATTCTTAGACATGCTCTGCTGGGGACAGAGACAGCTTTGGGACCATGGAGACTCGCTCAAGCTGGTAGCTCCAAGGGACAGAGTAGCTGTAAGATCAGTTTTTGCATGGTCCTGGTAAAAATAAATTGAAAAAATTGCAAACTTTGAAGCTTCTATTCTACTCTGCAGAAAATGGAACTTGATGTTGTGGAAGGGTTACAAGTGAATATGGTGGATGATTTGGTTATAATTCTGGAACAAGTTTTTGGGTTACAGAGGCTCACCCATTTCAATGTTTGTTAGAAAATGCAATTTTGCAGGCATAGTTCTCACCATGGGTTGGAATTGTTTTCTTGGCAATTAAAATGGCAATTGGAAAACTATTTTCACTTTATTCGGGATGTGGATACATTTTTGTAATTTAATGAGGGTGTGGCCTAGTGAAAAAAGCCCCTGCGCGAGAACAGTGGATCCTTTTTTATGGACTTTTTTGTGGGGTGGTGGAGTGCATCATGTTTGGTGTCACTATGGACCAAGAACCTGGCATTTTGGAACACTGACTATTTTTGGGTGGTGGTGCAAAGTGCAGGGAATAGTTTGGTAGATTTCCATACTAACAAAATGGCGTCTTTCAGAACAGGGACGATGTTGCTACATTATTTAATTTCTGTGTTGCCTACATTTTAGCTTTTTGTTTTAAATGGGGCATTTTCCAGGTTCGTCAGAGAAGAATGTCCCGAGAGAAGGTAGCAGCTCATCTGAATGTAATGTGGGAATTGGTGAGAAGATGAATGGTTTGCGATGTGAAAGCATGGGAGCACTGGTTTGCTAGGATAGGGAGGTTGTGTTACCCTCATTAGAGTGTAGAAGGTATAAACGAGTTTCCTGTATTTGTTTAGGAGTTTAGAATGACAGGCATAATCCAGCTAGGTGGTTTATCATGAGGGGAATTCTTGGACAACTTTAGGCAGGAGGATTGGCAGACCTCAGGCTGTGCTTGAAGGTGTACAGTACACACTTGTTTCAGACAAGTGTGGGGACCAAGATAGTCTGGTGGGGTATGTCTGGGAAGGTGGCCAGGAAGACTGGCATATAGGAATCTTGGAGCTACCATGTCAGCTTAGGGTCTACGCTCTCCCTCTGAGGTCTTGCTCGTTCTTTATTTGTTGCTGGGCAGAGAAAGGGTCTGAAGTTCATTGAGTGACCATGTTGATGGTTACCTAAGCATCCAGGCTGGGTATGTCAGGTGAGTTGATAGGAAGATGGAAACCTGGGGTTACTGTAACAAATATAAGTTGGATCGCATATGGTCAGCTCTTTTCCGAGTTCGTTTTTATTGTTATTGGATAGAGAGGTGGGATGAAAGTCCAGCAGAGCGGCAGGATGCTGACTGGGGACCTGAGGGTTGTTGTGGGAGGAATTGATGGTGGCCAGTCAAGACAGAAGGGCGACAAACCCAACATGTACTGTGGGTCCAGGTAGGTGGACCTGGGACAGCTACCAATGGAGGCCCTGATTGCAGCAATTAGAAGGGATAGGCATATTTATGTTAAGCCACAAAGGCACAGTGATAATTTGTTCAGAATTTATCCCAAGTTTACTCTAGAGGTTTACTAGGAAACAGAAGGCAGTGGATGGGAACGGAGTTAAGAGATTAAAGGGCAGTTTGAGTTTGGTTGTGTATCCATGGGGTCTGGCAATACATAACATGGAATTGGAGGGTCAGTTTTTCTGTGGCAATGCGGTCCATCTTATGGAGTTTGGTATTTATATGTTTAACTCGCCCTGGTGATAAGATGGAGGTGGGAGAGTGGAGTTGTGGTGTATAGGCCAGTGACAAGGTTTCATCACTGGCCTCTTAGTGCCAATGTCCTTGTTTGCAGGGTTTGAGTTGGCTGCTGGTGGATAGTGCTCCTCAAAAAGAAGATGGCAGTGGGGAGCAGGTTGGTTGCAGTTACCTTTCGGAGTTTCGTCGGGTGGGGGATCCACTTGGTTATGGTTGATTCGTAACGAGTAATGGTTCAGGTTGTGAGCTGGTTCGTGGTGGGAGATGAAGTGCAATTTTTACTGGTGGTTGGTTTAGGCTTAATAATTAAGCCCAGGTTGTGCCCCTCAAAAAACGCAAAAAGGACATGGTTCTTACTGTATTGTTATGTTTAATAAACGTTATTGATTCGAGCTATGTTAATTAGTTTTGATCAAGCTGTGGCCCATTTTGAAATAAATCATTCCAATTGAAATCGGTTGTTTGTGCCTGATTTGTATAAGAGGACAGTCATGCTTTTTTCCCGTTAATCCTTTTATTCTTTGTTTGTTTCTGTTATCCAATTTTTCTCTCTCTCTTATTTTCTGTCATTCATTCTATGCTTTCGTTATTTTTTTCTTTCCTTAAATTATTTTTTTAATTCCCTTTCTTTCTTTTTTTTCTATCATTACTTCTATTTTTTAGAATCCCAAACTCTATTGCACATTTGGAAAGGGGCTTGTGAAGACCTAACACACCACTTTTTTCATTGCAATGAATAGAGGGGGCATGCAAGCTCACGGTGACAATGGTGTGGGGGGGGGGGGGGGGGGCGTCTCCCAGTCAGAAAGAGATGTGTGGTGAGGGACCTGAATCCAGCCTTTTGATAAGAGCTGCAACTCCATACTAGGAGTTTTGAGCTGCGTGGGAGAAAAGGTGAGTATAGATTTTTTTTATTTTTCCACCAATAACTGTCTAAAATTTTTGGCACACAAAAAAATATACACTTTCAAAAATTCATTTGTAAGTGGACTATCCCTTTAAATATACTTTGGATTTGTATTAAACATAGTGAGATACATTGGTGGTTACACATCTACGTGTTGTTGAACTTTTGTTGTGGCCTACCTGCATGTTCTATTATTAGGTGGTGCAGTGGGTATGTGCAGGGCCGGATTAAGTGTGGTGGAGGCCCCTGGGCACAAAATCTTGTGGAGGCCCCAGATACAGTATTTTTTTTTCTATTAAATAATAGTCCCGCCAAGTAACTGATTGGTGGTGGTCTGGCACCCGCCTACTTACTGGAACGTTAGATCGAGTCCCTTGTGCCCCCCTTGCGTGGATGCGTGATGCTCAGGGACTGCTTTGCCATTCTAGACGGGGGTAGTATAGTTGCTCAGCTGGTCCAGCAGAAAACAGTTCCCTGCATTGCCAGCAGATGTGACGTTTGATTTGATACTCTAAACTCTCCATCGTGCCCTGTGGTGGCTTGCTTTAGCTGCAGGCTTCCAATGTAAAAAAAGGCCTGCCCAGGTGCGCCACCACTGCCACCGATAGCTTTGTTGCATGCCCTGTGGCCCTTCAGACCAAAGACTGAAAAGCTTTCCGGACCAGACCATAACCCAAAGGTTGGTGGAGGCCCCCTTTGCAGAGCAAGTGGTGGAGGCTCTTGCGCCCCCCTCATAATCCAGCCCTGTGTGTATATATAATTTATCGTCTATCTAAATGGGGGAGCTTGCTGAATTGTTGATAGGAGTGTACGTTGCAGGAAAGCAGACCAGGAACCTGGCTGCAGAGGACAGAGCTCTGATCTGGATTAGGTGTTTGTATTTTTTTCTTAAGCGTGAAATATGTTGCTGCCTTATAGCTTCATAAATAAAGGATAATAATAATAAATTCTGAAGACATGGTACAGGGGCTATTGTTTGATCCAAATCAGTCTGCATTTAAATTAACCATTTATTATTAATGCCATTAATTAAAATCAGTGTCCTCGCATGCGTTCTGTGAAAGAACACTAGCTTGCCAGATGGAGTTTCCTAAGCCATTTCATCTCTCATTTAGGTAGTAATTAGTACTGTGCCCAAATGAATGGCAGGATTTTAGGGCTGATCAGGAAGCAGAATGTAATGTTGTGCTGGAGGGCACTGGAGGTCGTTAGGTAGGTTCATTTAAAGTACCGAGTCTGCTAACTTGTCATATGTATACAACACTAGCAGACATCTTGTGGGAAGAAATTAGGATAGCAGGCAAAGGAGGATGTCTGAAAACACCTCATGCTTTAAAGTCCAACCATTATTGCTTAAATGACAACTGTAGGCAAAAACTATAATCCTGCATTTAAAGCTCCCCACAACGACTCCTTATTCTATATTGCTCAATATTAAAATAATTTTTTTTCATACCTACTGTACTTATTGAGTAGTTTTATTTTGCTGTTGGCTAGTGCTCCCTCTAGTGGCTGCTTGTATATTAAAATTAAGCTCTCATTTAACCGAACCTTCACCCTGAACGCGGTGTTACTCTCTTTCCTATGGAAGCTGAGGAGTTTTTTGATGTTACTGGTTATACCCCCCTGGAAGAAGGGGAATTATTCTCTGATTCAGAATCATCTGAGGATCAGCCTAGGGGTTATGCTGAGTCTGGGTCTGACCCATGGGCTTCAGAATATGCTGACAGATTTTTGGCTCTAATATTTGAAGTACTCTGTATCTCTCCTCCTGCCGTGGCCCCGCGGCAGCAGGGGGAGATGTTACATACTGTTAAGCCACGTTTGGAGTTTCCTGAACAAACTCACTTTAATAATCTGATTCTCAAGAAGTGGGAAAGGCCTAGCCGGCCTCCCGGGGTACCAAAGAGTTGGGATAAGAGGTATCCCTTTCCTGCTGAAAGGGTTAAACGTTGGTCATGTCCTCCAGAGGGGGATGCACCAGTTCTGGGGTTGTCTAACACATCTGTCATGCATTCCCCTGACACTACTACATTGAGAGATGGGGAAGACAGGCGCATGGATCAGCTGGCTAGCCATGCTTTTGCCTGTGTTGGGACTGCGCTTCGTCTGGTCTGTGCCTCTGCTATCATGGCTGTTGCCATTAAAAGCCTGCTCAGGGGTCTCTTAGATGGGTCCCCTGATGATGCTGGTAGTGAAGAGTATAGAACTCTTCTGCGTTGTGAGGAATTTGTTGCATATGTTCTCTCTGCCCTGGATGATACCATTAGAATGTGTGGCAGGGCTTCTGCCTTGTTGGTGGCTATACGCCAATCAGTCTGGCTGCGCCAGTGGGCAACTGACCATGCTGCCAAAAAGGCCCTCACTGATTTTCCCTTTAAGGGGCTGCGCCTCTTTGGGGAACGTTTGGACTTATTTGCTAAGGGTGGCAAATTACCTCAGCGTAGAAGGCAGCCCCGGTCCTTTCGGGGTTGAGGTGCCTTTTCTCCTTCCTTCAGGGGCTCCAGAATTGGACGGGGAGCTTCCTTTGCTAGAGCCCGTGGAGATTTTTGGGGCAGGGGCCGAGGTCGTGGTCGCCCTGGCCCCCCCTGGGGTCCCAAGACTAAGTCCTCCCCCAAGCCCCCTCAGGCATGAAGGGGCGCCCTCACCCATCCGGGTGGAGGGACGGCTTCAGCTCTTGGCTCACGTCTGGAGGCATCATGTCTCAGACCGGTGGTTTCAGGAGGTAGTTTCCTCTGGTTACAAGATAGAGTTTGCAGCCTGGCCACCCCCAAGATTCATCAAATCTTGTGTAGCTCCAAACCCCTTGTCAGCTCAGTGTCTCTCCCTGGCTGTCCAAGGCCTTCTAGACCTAGGTGTCATCTGCCGGGTGCCCTTGAGGGAAAGGGGCAAAGGCTATTATTCCAATCTTTTCATTATGCCCAAAAATGATGGGTCCATATGACCTATCCTTGATTTAAAGCTTCTCAACAAGTTTGTCAGATTCAGACACTTTCGCATGGAGACTCTGCGTTCAGCTGTGACTTTCCTACGCCCAGGGGACTTCATGACCTCTGTAGACATCAAGGATGCTTACCTTCACGTCCCTATCTTTCCAGGTCATCAGAGGTTCTTCAAGTTCGCTCTGGAGGACCAGCACTACCAATTTGTGGCCTTGCCCTTCGGCTTCACCTTGGCCCCCAAGGGTATTTACCAAGGTGCTGGCAGGAGTGATGGCCCTGCTGAGATCTCAGGGCATTCACATTCTTCCCTACCTGGGCGACATGCTTATTGCTTCTCAGTCCTTCCATCAGGCAGAGCTGGACACTCAGAGGGTGGTGTCCACACTGGAATCATTCGGCTGGGTGATCAATCACCCCAAATCTTCCCTGTCTCCTTCCATGGTGAAACCCTTTCTGGGCATGATTCTGGATTCAGCTCAGGTCAAGATCTTTCTTCCTCAGCAGAAGGTGGAGGCCCTTCAAGAGAAAGTTCAGTTCCTGTTGTCTTGTCCCCATTCATCCATCAGGCAGGGAATGCAGCTGGTGGGCCTGATGGTGTCCTGCTTCGAGGCGGTTCCATATGCTTAGTTCCACATGAGGCCTCTTCAGCTTCACCTCTTGGCAGTATGGGATCAGGACCATGGGTCCCTGGATCAGGTGTTTGTCTTGTCTCCTTAGGTCAGGCGGTCTCTAGTGTGGTGGTTGGTCTCAGGGAACCTGCTGGGGGGCAGTTCCTTTCTAACTCTCTGCTGGGAGACTGTCACCACGGATGCCAGTCTGACAGGTTGGGGGGGATTCTGGAAGTCCCTGACATTCCAGGGTCAGTGGGGCCCTCAGGAGGCCCATGCCCCTATCAACATTCTGGAATTGAGGGCAATCAGGTTGGTTCTCGCCCACTTAACCCCTCACCTGAGGGGTCGGGCTGTTCAGGTCCGCTCAGACAACCAGACGGTGGTTGCCTACATCAATCATCAGGGAGGGACCCGGAGCAAGAGGGCCCTCAAGGAAGTGTCCCTGATACTGTCCTGGGCAGAGGAAAATGTTCCCTGCATCTCGGCTGTGTACATCCGGGGGTGGAGAATCTGGAGGTAGACTCCCTGAGTGGGGGATCTCTCGTCTGGGAGAGTGGTCCCTCAGCAGCAGGGTGTTTCGCTCCCTGTGCCACTGCTGGGGTCAGCCGGACATGGATCTATTTGCGTCCCGTCACAATCACAAGCTTCCAATCTTTGTCTCTCTGTCCCAGGATCCTCTTGGCCACGGATGCCCTGGCAATGCCCTGGACGAGGTTCCAGCTCCTGTATGTGTTTCCCCCGTTTCCACTGCTGGGCAAGATAGTTCAGGAAGAGGTGCCAACCATCCTGGTGGCCCCCTGTTGGCCAAGAAGGGTGTGGTTCTCAGACATTGTGCAGTTGGCAGTAGATCAGTACGCGCTGCCACTGGTTCCAGATCTGCTCACTCAGGGGCTCCTACGCCACCCCAAATTACAAACGCTGGCTTTGACGGCCTGGCTGTTGAAACCTCCATCTTGATGGAAAAGGGGCTGCCTTCCTCGGTGGTGAATACTATAAACAGGGCTAGGAAGAGGTCCTCTTCTTCCATCTATTACAGGGTTTGGCGTACTTACATTGACTGGTGCGAGTCCCGCTCGCTTCCCTGTCGTGTTTTTTCTATTCCTAGGAGTCTGGAGTTTCTCCAACATGGTTTGGATCTGGGTCTTCAGCTCAGTACTCTGAAAGGCCATGTGTCTGCTTTGGCTATTTTCCAGGGGGTTACTCACGTCGCGTCCCCCACGTAAGCCTATGTTATCAGTCTGGGACTTGAACTTGGTCTTGTCTGCCCTGCAGGGGTCTCCCTTTGAGCCCTTGCAAGGGGCCCCTTTGTCCATTCTTACGCTTAAGGTGGTCTTTTTGGTGGCTATCACTTCTGTTAGGCGTGTTTCTGAGTTGGCGGCGCTTTCCATCAAGCCTCCTTATTTTGAGAGACACCAGGACAAGGTGGTGTTTCGTTTTAAGCCAGATTTCCTACCTAAGGTTGTTTCTGCCTTTCATCTCAATCAGGACATTGTTTTGCCTTCTCTGTGTCCTAATCCTAGTAACACTAAGGAAAGGGTTTGCATTCTTTGGATGTAGTCAGAACCCTGAAGTTCTATTAGGTGGCTACTGAATCCTTCAGGAAGACTGATGCTCTTTTTGTGCTTCCGTCTGGACCTAAGAAAGGCCTGGCTCCGGCTAAGTCCGCTATCAGTAAGTGGATACGTCAGGCTGTGATTCAGGCCTACTCTGCTAAGGGGAAGGAACCTCCCTTCCACCTTACTGCTCATTCTACTCGTGCTATTGGTGCCTCTTGGGCTTTTCAGCACCAAGCTTCTGTTGAACAAGTTTGCAAGGCTGCTACTTGGTCTTCTGTTCATACTTTTTCAAAGTTTTACAAGGTTGATGTTAGGGCCTCAGCTGATGCTGCTTTTGGCTGCAAGGTTCTGCAGGTGGCAGTGGTATGAACTGTCTGCTGTTACTTTTGGGGATCCCACCCTACCTTACGGACACTGCTATTGGATGTCCCAAGTGTAAGGAATATCTTCTGGAAAAGGACGTGCTGTATACTTAGAATAATACAATTCTGTGATTTCTCACCTGTAGAATTGGTAATACTGTATATGTATACAGCACGTCCTGTTCCACCCCACCCTTGTTATCATTATCTTTAGTTACCTCTTTATGGTGATTGTTTTTATGTTCAAATTTTCATATTATGGTTATAGTTCTCCCGGTCTCTTGCTAACTGCTTTTCAATACTGGGGATTTTGTGGGAGGTCCCGGGTATTTATGGGGCCGGGAGGAGCCGCTTTTCTCTCTCTGCAGTCCAGCGCCATCTACTGGAGTGTATCCCAAGTGTAAGGAATATCTTCTGGAACAGGACGTGCTGTATACATATAATACCAATTCTACAGGTGAGTAATCACAGAATTGTATTTTTTCATCATATTTCTCACAGAAGGGGATTGGTGGCATGGGTTGGTTAAGAGAGTTTTGGTCTACTTTAAAGATTTCTCTCCAGTCCTTTTTGACCTTTCTCCAGTCCACAATGCTGCACCAGAGACCCCGGCACACCGCCGAGCCTGTGTCGCCCGGGCAGGACTGGGGAGAAGCTGAGTGTATAGTGACAATACCTATTTGGGGCTCTAATAAAACTAGTTACTTGTTGGCACACCTTGCATTGGACCTTTTTGGGCTTTGATAAACCAACTTACTTGTTGGCACACCTTGCATTACACCCTTTTGGGCTTTGATAAAACTACTTGCTTTTTGTCACACCTTGCATTTTACTTATTTGAGGCTTTGATAAAACGAGTTACTTGTTGGCAAACCTTGCATTAGACTTTTTTTGGCTTCAATAAACTACTTACTTTTTGTCACCCCTTGCATTATACTTTTTGGGGATTTGATAAACCAACTTACTGGTTGGCACATCTTGCATTACACCCTTTTGGGATTTGATAAAACTACTTATGTTTTGTCACCCCTTGCATTATACCTTTTTGGGAGCTGATAAAACTAGTTACTTGTTGACACGCCTTGCATAACACTTACTGGGTGTTACTCACCTCTACCCACCTGCATTGCACCTGCTGCGGCAGGCGGCATATACACTGTGTTCAAGTACCCACCCAGCCTAGATTTGAGTCTTTAAAGAATATCTATGTGCACATAATTATTGAGCAACTATTAGTGGTTCACAATGGGGCAATGCAATGCAGAAACAATTGCCAATGGAAATCACTACTACTACTACTGCTTCAGCTATTGCGATTGCACAGCGTTTTGAAAGCAGTTGCTATTGCCACCCAATTTAGTGAAATCACAACTTCAGTGGAAGCTTTTGCATGATGACTGTGATCGCTATACAATTTCAAACACCTCTGCGAATGAGCCCATATATTAGTATGAGCAATGTTTCATAATGCGGGATGATCACCATTGCTCCACAAAAACGCATCGGCCAGTATGAAGTGGGCATAAATTACCATTATAGGTCATAGGTGTTCCATACATGGAATCTGTCAGTTCCTTTTTATGTTGCCAACCAACTGTTTTTGCAATGTCATAGCCTCCCAGACACTGTTTTAGAGAGTTGTACTCTTTTCTGTCACCATGAATCTCCCATTTAGGAAGGGCTATCAAGTTCTCAACAGTGTTTAGATTATGGGAGGAGAGGGGAAACGTCATTATTCTTTGATCTTTAAGGCATTTACTGCTAAAGCCATGTTGTGTGGTACTTTGGGGTGCATTGTCCTTCATTAAATTCTTGGCTTTCTTATAAGATGCTTCTTCCTCTATCACTGTGTGAAGAGAGTGACTCCTAAAAACTGCCACTGGGCTTGGGAGTTGATTTTGAGTAACAATAAAAGGTCCAGCCCAAAGCAGTACACCATCTCCATCTTGCTGGCATCTGAGTCAAAGTGGAGCTCTGTGCCCGTTATTGATCATCCATCTGGTCAGACAAGAGTCAGTCTCATCATAAAACCTTTTAAAAATCAGACTTAATGTTTGGTGTCTTGTTCAGTGGTGGTAGGGTTTAATCTTCCTTACCTTGGCCATACCTAATAATTGTGCACTTGGTGTTAACAGATAGGCACAGTGAAAAGACGGGTGGACATAAGTGACTAGCACATATAGAGGAGGTCTGGTGCTCTATTTCATTCATCACCCTTCACTCCTGCTTGGGCCTGACTGAATTTGAGAAATGCAATAAATGTTGCATATTTGGATTTGCCAAATTATTTGATAATGTTCCACCATGTACAGATAAAGAGAATGCAGAGTAAAGGTACAGAGTAAAATACACACACATGGGTATGAAATTCATTAAATTAAAAAAATAAATAAAAAATACCGTATATGCCGGCGTATAAGGCGACTTTTTCCCCCTGTAAAACATGCCTCCCAGTGGGGGGGGTCATCTTATACGCCGGGTGCACGGTGAGAGGTGGCCGTTGCGGCTGGCTGGCCTGCCCGTCCCTGCTGTTCCTGACTCTGGGGAAGGGAATTAACATGTTGAAATAAAATCTGATGTTCTTTTACGTTTTATTTGGTGTGCGGAAGACGGAGTAGTCTTATACGGTGAGTATATAACAAACTCTATATTTTTAGTGGAAATGTTGGGGGGTCGTCTTATACGCCCAGTCGTCTTATACGTCGGCAAATACAGTAATATTTTTTTATTTTTTATTTTTTTTGGAAGGTGCGCACTCATAAGGTCTAATGTAACAAAAGAAAAACTAAGTTATCATTTATTCAAATTTATCACAATATAAAGTATACACAAATTTCATAAAACACACATTTAGACAAAAACGACATTGCATGTAACCTTATTGGGCCTCTTTAAATATGCTTTAAGGTACTAAGATGGAACAATTTTATTACCCATAATCTTATAGTGTATGGCTACAGTCAACATATGGCTAAAGTGCTTAGTGCAATTGAGATAGAGAATTCAGAAGTATATGATCTCACAATGTTATAGCAATGTATCAGCTTATGTAAATATTGCACCAGCCAGCAGCTATATATTGCACTTATGTTGCACAAATACATAATAATCAGAAAGTTACCATTGCCCACTCCAAGGAATGACATGCACATTAATCTTAAAAGCAGATTACATCACCTGTAAACAATACACTCATCACGCTCAAGATGTACAGCCCATAACCTGACGGCCATTTCAGGCCAAACCCGCCCCTCTTTAGAGGTACCGCTGAAATTCGTGTATACTTTATACTGTGATTAATTTGAATAAATGATAATAACTTTGGGAAATTAGTTTTTCTTTTGTTACATTAGACCTTAAAAGTGCGCACCTTCAAAAAAATGTTTTAAATTGAGGTTGCAGCACCAACATTGGATTTATTGATCAAAGCATGTAAGGAGTAAAGGAGTGCAGAACCAATGACTAATATTTATGTATGAAATTCATTAATAAAATTAAAACTTAAATGAAACACGTTTTATGGGCAAAAGTTAGTATTCTGACCAGATGGCAGCAATGTGAGTCCTGTAGACAGCTCCACTTTCTCTGTGTGTGTCTGTGATGGATGTTTCTTTACTCCATAAGGCTTGGCAGATAGCTTACTCGGCTGCTCATGGATCACGTAGAATACATTTCAGTACAGAATCTTGCAATAAAAACTTCTTACAGCAGGAATCTTGAAATGTATATTCAAGACAGCAGGATACTTGTGATACAACCCATACAGCAACAGCAGGTAAAAAGACTGTAACTGCAGAAGGGAGCAGCAGGTGTTCACTGCTTGGATGCCAAACTAGATATAGCTGATGGAAAGGGGAAGAAGGGAGGAGCTACTTGCATCACAGCAAGACTAATGGAGCCAGGAAGGGACAAAGGGAATTAAAGGCACACTGCTCAGCCTATGGAAATAAACATTATATTAAGCAGTTATCCCGGGTAAAATAAAACACACATCATGGGACATGACAGTTAGCGTTGGGTAATGCGGAATTCATTGCTCGGTCATCATTTTTAATCTCTTCATTATAGCTGTGATTTGATTAACTAGAATGTTTTTTGCAGATGACTTTAAAATGTACAGAAAAGGTCTCCAAGAGAGATAGCTGCATATTGCAAAAGCTAGAGCATACACTTGTATTATTATTACTATTATTATTATTGGTTATTTATGTATAAAGTGTCAACAGTGAGCCACTGCATCCAGGAGCTCGTCTAACGCAAGTGGATCTGAACGCACTGGCGGATGCATCCCCCATCCCCGGCCAATCACATATGCCAGGCATGCACATTGCTAGAGGGATAGCGGGGATGTGGCCATGGCTCGTGCATGCTCCAATTGACCGGAAAGGAAAGTGTCTTGGAGGAAAGAAGGGAGAGGGGGGACATGATTGAGACCTTTAAATATGTGAAAGAATTGAATAAGGTTCAGGAGGGAAGTGTTTTTAAGAAGAAGCTGATAGAACAAGGGGGCACAACCTGAAGCTAGTCGGGGGGAAGATCAGGAGCAATGTTAGAAAATATTATTTTACAGAAAGAGTAGTAGATGCTTGGAACAAACTTCCAGCAGATGTAGTTGAAAAATCGTCAGTCACTGAATTTAAACATGCCTGGGATAAGCACACATCTATCCTAAGATAAAGAGAACATGCAGTATACACATAAGGGCAGACTAGATGGAGCGTATGGTCTCCTTCTGATGTCAACCTTCTATGTTTCTATGTTTCTAAGTGAGGTTATTGGTCACCTGGGGGTTTCACACAATGGGGCATCCCAATTTTGGATGCCCCCGGGGGAGCGAATCAATCAGCCCAGGTAATTTTACAGATTCCTGGGCCGATCTCCGTGGGTTTTGGTCCACTTTAAGAGAATCACTGTGTAATAAGCTGCCTAACATGAGGTGGAGAGATCACTACATCTTAGTGAATTGCACGCTAGGCCTCAGGAGACTTTTATTCTCAGTTGACGTTATCCCTCAAACCCACCAAAAACATAAGTAGCTGCCATTTCCCAGCAGCAGATTCTCTGAAACTCCCTCCGCCTCAGCGCGGCTGAATAATTGACAGAGAAAGAGAGCGCTGCTCCTTGGAAAGCGAGCACTGATTCAGCCGCCGCCGCCGCAGAAAGGAAACACCTGTCTTGGTCCGCAGTCAAAATAATAATGTTGACTATAAGCAGCATCACTAGCCTTGTAAGCAAGGAGTATCCCAAAAACGCTGGATCATCCAAAGCATTCACTTAAATGAACCGCGGCACTGCCTAATGCCCTCCACCTGATTTACCGCGAGTTGCCCTGGCGACCCCACCCCCATTTGATTAAATGTCAGAAGCCCAAACTCGCCTGCAAATTTCTACTGAAGGCAGATAACAGAAAAGGTTCCTCTTGTGACTCCATAAAAGCGAAATAAATTCCACTGGCATCTTGTAAATTTTTATTTTCTACAATGACTGCGGGCCCCATCTGTGGCCCAGCTGTTATTAGAAGCGAGAGCCGAGGCCCTTCTGCATTACAAAACTGCACAGAACAGTAATTGCCAGTGGAAGAGATTAAGTGTAGACACTAAAACTGTTTACTTGCAATGAATATGTATAACGATGGGGAAGACACGGCACTGCAAGATTAAAAAAAAGAAAGGTTTGTTTACAAGGCCTAGGAAAAAAAGAGAGAGAGCGAGAGCGCAAGAGAGAGAGCGAGAGAGAGAGAGAGCGGGAGAGGAATGTCAGTTGGCCGCCAGCCCAAAATAGGAAGGAAAAACCTTTGGGCAAGGCATTAGGGAGAAAAACAGATGGTTTGCGAACCTTTTATTAGACAGAAAAATCATTAATCAAGCCCAGGATGGAAATGGCAAGGTTTTTTTCTGTTCCTAATTCATATTTGAGTTTATTTTATTCCCCCTTTTTAAAGCGGCAGCGCAGTCTTTGTGCACTGCTGGATGTTTCGGTTAAAGCTGTTTTTTTTTTTTATAAAGGGCTTATGGAGGTTTAATTCTTTAAGAGCGGCATTAAGCTTGAGCTGTGCAGAAATTCCTTGGGGTAAAGTTACTCCCACCACCTGCTCCGAGGCTTCTCTTATCTTAATCTTAATTTTCTTTTGTGTGTTTTTTTTGTTTATCATGTATAGACTGTGTAGGCTGACGATACATTATTTAGTTTAAATGGGCAAGGGTAGAAAAAAGGAATGAGAGATCGAAAAAAAAGAGATGAGCTCTATAGATTAGGAGAGAGCTGGAATAGATAGATAGATAGATAGATAGATAGATAGATAGATAGATAGATAGATAGGATAAATAGATATGATAGATTAGATAGATAGATAGATAGATAGATAGAATAAATAGATATGATAGATTAGATATATAGATAGATAGATAGATAGATAGATAGATAGATAGATAGATAGAATAAATAGATATGATAGATTAGATAGATAGATAGATAGATAGATAGATAGGATAAATACATATGATAGATTAGATAGATAGATAGATAGATAGATAGATAGATAGATAGAATAAATAGATATGATAGATTAGATAGATAGATAGATAGATAGATAGATAGATATGATAAATAGATATGATAGATTAGATAGATAGATAGATAGATAGATAGATAGATAGATAGATAGATAGATATGATAAATAGATATGACAGATTAGATAGATAGATAGATAGATAGATAGATAGATAGAATAAATAGATATGATAGATTAGATAGATAGATAGAAAGATAGATAGATAGATAGATAGATAGATAGATAGATAGAATAAATAGATATGATAGATTAGATAGATAGATAGATAGATATGATAAATAGATATGATAGATAGATATGATAGATAAGATAGATAGATAGATAGATAGATAGATAGATAGATAGAATAAATAGATATGATAGACTAGATAGATAGATAGATAGATAGATAGATAGATAGATAGATAGATATTAGAGATGAGCGAATTTTTGAAAAATTCGATTCGACTGATTCGCAGAATTTTCCGACAAAAATCGGTTCGACCCGAATTTATTTGCAACGAATCGCTATTAAAAACGGCTATTTCTGAGCCTCCTAGAGCCTCAATAGGGTTGTAAACCATTCTGCCTTGCTGTAACACGCACAGGATGCGTGCTGGGTTAGTTAAATAATACTTTGAATAAATATCACATGCAGATCAGAGGCATCGCTAATAGAATCGCAGAGCGGCACAATTGCAGAGAGTTGAAGTGGCATCACTATGAGGGGCAGGAGCCCAAACATTGCTTTAAAGAGATACTGGAGTTGACAGCAGCAGGAGCCCAAAAATTGAATGAATCACACCCTGGAGTTGCAAGCAGCAGCAGGAGCACAAACATTGGCTGAAAGAGACACTGGAGTTGGCAGCAGCAGGAGCCCAAAAATTGACTGACACACCCTGGAGTTTCAAGCAGCAGCAGCAGCAGCAGGAGCCCAAACATAGCTTGAAAGAGACACTGGAGTTGGCTGCAGGAGCCCAAAAATTGGATGAATCACACCCTGGAGTTGGCAGCAGCAGCAGCAGGAGCCCAAATATTACTTTAAAGAGACACTGGAGTTGGCTTCAGGAGCCCAAAAATTGGATGAATCACACCCTGGAGTTGGCAGCAGCAGCAGGAGCAGGAGCCCAAACATTACTTTAAAGAGACACTGGGGTTGGCTTCAGGAGCCCAAAAATTGGATGATTCACACCCTGGAGTTGGCATCAGCAGGAGCCCAAAAATTGGCCTAAAGATATAAATATGTTTTGCACCATTTGGAAAGTGTAAAACGTGGCACCATGCTGAATCTAGTCGCATGCATCAGGCATTGGTGGGTGGAAATCCTGGCTGATCCATCCCTGATTCATTTTGACAAAGGTGAGTCTCTCCACATTTTTAGTTGACAGACGAGTTCTCCTCGCCGTAACTATGGCCCCCGCCGCACTAAACACCCGCTCAGATGGCACGCTACTTGCCGGGCAGGACAGCTTTTCCAGGGCAAACTCTGCTAGTTGCGGCCACAAATCAAGTTTGGCTGCCCAGAAGTCCAGCGGATCCTCAAGGTGTATTGGCATGGTCATGTCAAAGTATGACATGATCTGCTGGTTCAGGTCCTGCTCCAGGTCTTCCTGCTGCTCATGAGTAGCCTCACTATGCGGGTTTAGAAAGCTACTCATTAGCGACTGAAGACTGAGGCTGCTGCTGATGGAGCTGCTGCTGCTGCTCCTGCCAACCCCCCCAGCAGCCATGACAGTGGAAGGTGAGCGCAGAGGTCCCCTCGAGTCAGACCTGCGAGACTTTGGACCATGGCACAGATAGGCATCGGCCAACTGCCTACGTAGAATGTCTTTGTAGTAGTTCAGTTTGTCCTCCCTCTCGGTGGGTTTAAAAAATGCCCCCATTTTGTGCCGGAAGCGAGGGTCCAATAAGGTGGACAGCCAGAAGTCATCCCACCGACAGATGGAAACAATTCTGGGGTCACTACGCAAGCACGTGAGCATGCTTCCTGCCATTTGCGCAAGTGACTCGGATGGACTACCTGTCTCCATCTCCACTGCATACTGCCACGGTGTGCCCAGGTCCTCTGTCTCGCCTTCCTCAAAAACCTCTAGCTCCTCTGGCTGCTCCTGCTCCTCCTCTCCTGTCCGCTGACTAGATAAACCAGCCATTTCGCCAAGCCTAAACTGTGTTTCGCTGGGCAACTCCTCCTCCTCTTCCTCCTCCTCCTCCAGTTCAGCTCCAACGGGGTTCATGTGGCCGTAAGATGTAAACGCCATGTCTCCAGTGCCCTGACCAGCCATGGTTTCCAACATGTGCTGTAGTACATGAAGCAGTGGAATCACGTCGTTCATCCCGTAATCCTGCCGACTGACAAATAAAGTGGCTTCCTCAAAGGGCCTGAGCAAACGGCAGGTGTCACGTATGAGCTGCCACTGGTTGACATTGAAGTTACACAGGGGAGTCCCCCTATCTGCTTGGATCATCAGGAAATCCGTGATGGCTTTTCTCTGTTCATATAATCGGTCCAACATGTGAAGGGTGGAATTCCAACGGGTGGAAACATCGCAAATCAGACTATGTTGGGGGATACCATTCTGACGTTGTAGCTCAAGAAGGGTGTGTTTGGCGGTGTATGAGTGGCTGAAGTGCATGCAAAGTTTCCTTGAAGTTGTTAGGATGTCTTGCAGATGGGGGGAACACTTCAGACAACCAGATTGAAGACGTGAGCCATGCAGGGGGCATGGGTCAGGCTTCCTTGGCGCAGCGCAGACAAAATGTTCTTCCCATTGTCGGTAACAATGATTCCCATTTTAAGTTTTCTTGGAGTAAGCCATGTTTGGATTTCCTGATGAATACATTTAAGCAGTTCCTCCCCTGTGTGACTCCGTTCACCAAGACAAACCATGTGAAGCACTGCGTGACACCTCCGTGCCCTGCACACATGGTAGACTGGAGGGGCACTGAGACTTGAGCCTACAGTGGAGGGTGAGGAGATGGCGGAGGATGAGGAGGCCGAGTCGCACAGTGTCACAGGCCCAACGGGCAGGGAACGCGGAGGTCGAAGCGGCGTGACCTGTCCAAGTTGCTGCTGCAAAGGGACCACATTCACCCAGAGGGCCGTAAACAACATGTACTGTCCCTGACTGTAGTTACAGCTCCAGATGTCGGCGCTGCCATGCACTTTGCTACACACCGACAGGCTCAAGGACTGACCCACCTTCTGTTCAACAAAAGTGTGCAGCGCTGGTACTGCCTTCTTGGCAAAGAAATGACGGCTTGGGACTCTCCACCTCGGCTCGGCACAAGCCATCAGTTCTCTGAAAGGTGCAGAGTCCACCACCTGAAAAGGGAGCGACTGCAGCACCAGCAATTTGGACAGGAGCACATTCAGTTTCTGCGCCGTAGGATGAGTGGGCACATACTGCTGTCTCTTGGACATGGCTTCGCTGATGGATTGCTGGCGGGATGCATGACTTGGAGGAGGAGGAGGAGGAGCAGGAGCGACAGAGGATGGGTATGACGCACAGCTGCCTTCGGCTGAGGTGCTGGAGCCTTGGCTGGCAGAAATTGGGATCGGCGTGCCACTCGGTGAGGAAGCAGTCTGGCCCACCTCTCTGGAGTCTAGGTTCTCCCAGGCCGCTTTATAGTGACGCTGCATATGTTGACGCAGGGCCGTGGTGCCAACATTTGGACCCTGGCCACGCTTCACCTTCTGCCTACATATCTTGCATGTGGCCATGTTACCCTCCTGCGGATGCTTCAGGAAAAACTGCCACACTGCCGAGTAGCTACTTTTCCCACCAACAGGCCTCACTGATTCGCTGCTATTGTCGCCAACTCCAGGAACCCCTGCCCCACTACCTCCCGATAAGGTAGCCTGCCGTGCAGCAGGTGCTCTACCTCGGCCCCGTTTGGCTCCAGGCTTTACAATTGTGCCCCCATGCTGCCTGCCAACCATGCTGCTAACACCTTGCTGCCTGAGCTGCTGACTCCGGGGCAACCTGCGCCCCTCTTCTCCTGATGATGACGTTGAAGCCCCTTCATCCCCCAGCCCCCAAGTGCGATCGGCTTCATCGTCATCATCATTATCACAGAGTTGTGGCTGTATGTCACTGATGTTCGTGGATTCGTCAACAGTGTCTGGCGCAGGAGCTGGAACGCTCGCAGCACCCACGACACTGTCCACATCACTATTTGTCTGCCTAGCTAAAGAAGCCACCTCCATTTCTTGTCTGGGCAGTAGCTGCTGACTGTCCTCTATCTGATCGTCCTCCTCACTAAAGAGTGGAGCTGAACCCAAAGCATAGGATACATCGCTGGGGGAGGGAACGGCATAGGACAGAGGCAATGGGAGGACAGGGACTGCTCTTGGGGCATGCCAACTCAAGGTTGTGTCAGAGGAACCTACCTACCCTAGACTGGGGGTCTCAGACGTAAGTTGTGATGATGTTGTTGATGAGCGCGTTAACCAATCTACCACGGCAGATGCGTTACTGGTGGAGACCCGACCGCTAGCAGATACTGGTAGATTAGGTCTCTCAGCGTGACTCCTGCTGCTACTGGCCCCCAGTCTGCTGCGACCTCTGCCTGCGGAATCTTGGCCTCTGCCACTCCTCTTTTCACTTCCAGACACTTGTCTGCCCGACATAGTCTAACTGGCGTGGTAGTAGGTGATATCTTAAGAACCCCCAGGCAGCGGTGGGTCTATATGAAACAGAATATAATGCACACCAAAAGTGAGCAGTAACACTCAGCCTCCAACAGGCCTGCTTAGTGTAAATAAGAGAGCTGCTTAGTGTAAATAAAGAGGGGTATGGTATGTTACAGAATGGGATGCCCCAACAGCAGAGCACCTGGGAGCAGTGGTACTATGCACAGCAAAAGTGTCTTTATCAGGCCAAATTACTTTTAGAATAAGTGCAAAGGGAAATAGTAAATAGAGGCTGGTGTAGTCACAGAATGGGACGCCCCAACAGCAGAGCACCTGGGAGCAGTAGTACTATGCACAGCAAAAGTGTCTTTATCAGGCCAAATTACTTTTAGAATAAGTGCAAAGGGTTATAGTAAATAGAGGCTGGTGTAGTCACAGAATGGGATGCCACAACAGCAGTGCACCTGGGAACAGTAGTACAATGCAAAGCAAAAGTATCTTTATAAGGCCAAATTACTTTTAGAATAAGTGCAAAGGGTTATAGTAAATAGAGGCTGGTGTAGTCACAGAATGGGATGCCACAACAGCAGTGCACCTGGGAGCAGTAGTACTATGCAAAGCAAAAGTGTCTTTATCAGGCCAAATTACTTTTAGAATAAGTGCAAAGGGTTATAGTAAATAGAGGCTGGTGTAGTCACAGAATGGGATGCCACAACAGCAGTGCACCTGGGAGCAGTAGTACTATGCAAAGCAAAAGGGTCTTTATCAGGCCAAATTACTTTTAGAATAAGTGCAAAGGGTTATAGTTAGAGATGAGCAAGTAGTATTCGACCGAGTCGGTATTCGATCGAATACTACTCTATTCGTCATACTCGATTTCGATCGAGTACAGCGGCGATGGCGCACTCACAATTCGTTTCCCCTCACACCTTCCCTGGCGCGTTTTTTACACCAATCACCATGCAAGGGGGGTGGGACAGGTCCTGGGAGGACGCTGGCATCGCGAGAACGGCGTCTAGACGCATTGGCTGGAAAAACCATGTGACCTCGAATCTACAAAACTCAGCACTTCCTCTTCATCAGCATTAGCAGCTTGAACTTAGTGAGGGATAGACGCTCACAGCAGGGAAAGACAGGCTGTAGCTGGCAGGGCCCCAGAAGCTCGGAATATCGCATTTACCACCATATATACCAGCTACCAGAAGACAAGAGAGTCATTAAGAGCCCTTATTAGGGCTACTATGCTGAACGGGACAGGTCCTGGGAGGACGCTGGCATCGCGAGAACGGCGTATAGACGCATTGGCTGGAAAAACCATGTGACCTTGAATCTACAAAACTCAGCACTTCCTCTTCGTCAGCATTAGCAGCTTGAACTTAGTGAGGGATAGACGCTCACAGCAGGGAAAGACAGGCTGTAGCTGGCAGGGCCCCAGAAGCTCGGAATATCGCATTTACCACCATATATACCAGCTACCAGAAGACAAGAGAGTCATTAAGAGCCCTTATTAGGGCTACTATGCTGAACGGTATATAGCTCATATGTAGGCAGGCAGGGCCCCAGAAGCTCAGAATATCGCATTTACCACCATATATACCAGCTACCAGAAGACAAGAGAGTCATTAAGAGCCCTTATTAGGGCTACTATGCTGAACGGTATATAGCTCATATGTAGGCAGGCAGGGCCCCAGAAGCTCAGAATATCGCTTTTACCACCATATATACCAGCTACCAGAAGACAAGAGAGTCATTAAGAGCCCTTATTAGGGCTACTATGCTGAACGGTATATAGCTCATATGTAGGCAGGCAGGGCCCCAGAAGCTCAGAATATCGCTTTTACCACCATATATACCAGCTACCAGAAGACAAGAGAGTCATTCAGAGCCCTTATTAGGGCTACTATGCTGAACGGTATATAGCTCATATGTAGGCAGGCAGGGCCCCAGAAGCTCAGAATATCGCTTTTACCACCATATATACCAGCTACCAGAAGACAAGAGAGTCATTAAGAGCCCTTATTAGGGCTACTATGCTGAACGGTATATAGCTCATATGTAGGCAGGCAGGGCCCCAGAAGCTCAGAATATCGCTTTTACCACCATATATACCAGCTACCAAAAGACAAGAGAGTCATTGAGAGCCCTTATTACGGCTACTATGTTGAACAGTATATAGCTCATATGTAGGCAGGCAGGGCCCCAGAAGCTCAGAATATCGCATTTACCACCATATACCACCATTTACCACCTTTAAGCTTCCCTTACTGCTGGGGTGACACACTGTAACAAACCTCCTCCTTTAAGCTTCCCTTACTGCTGGGGTAACACACTGTAACAAACCTCCTCCTGTAAGCTTCCCTTACTGCTGGGGTGACACACTGTAACAAACCTCCTCCTGTAAGCTTCCCTGACTGCTGGGGTGACACACTGTAACAAACCTCCTCCTGTAAGCTTCCCTGACTGCTGGGGTGACACACTGTAACAAACCTCCTCCTGTAAGATTCCCTGACTGCTGGGGTGACACAATGTAACAAACCTCCTCCTGTAAGCTTCCCTTACTGCTGGGGTGACACACTGTAACAAACCTCCTCCTGTAAGCTTCCCTGACTGCTGGGGTGACACAATGTAACAAACCTCCTCCTGTAAGCTTCCCTTACTGCTGGGGTGACACAATGTAACAAACCTCCTCCTTTAAGCTTCCCTTACTGCTGGGGTAACACACTGTAACAAACCTCCTCCTGTAAGCTTCCCTGACTGCTGGGGTGACACACTGTAACAAACCTCCTCCTGTAAGCTTCCCTGACTGCTGGGGTGACACACTGTAACAAACCTCCTCCTGTAAGCTTCCCTTACTGCTGGGGTAACACACTGTAACATACCTCCTCCTTTAAGCTTCCCTTACTGCTAGGGTGACACAATGACACAAGAGGACATGTCTGACCACATCTCACACACACACACACACACACACACACAATGACAATTAGGGGTGGGGTCTATTTATTTTCCCCCTTGCCTATGCCATCTGTGGTTGTCATTAGGCAACGTGATTTTAAGGGGTGCAGAATTTTGTTCTTCTTTTTTGTACAGTTTGGCTTGGGGTCCATGGCAATGTAGAGGAAAGAAGGTTTCCTTGTCTTGTCTCACTTTACGTAGAAGTTATATTGTGTTTGGAGTGTATTGTTGTGTGGCTGTGATAGTGGCGTAATAGTGCGACTTGGGCGCGTTATATGCACCCAGACATGCTTCCCCTGCTGTCCCAGTTGCATTCCAGCAGTGTTGATGTTTCAGGGTGGACTTGGTGACCTCCAAGTGGTCGAATTGAGATTTCCAAGTGGCGAGCATTTTTTTCCCACAGACTATAATGGGATTCGATAATCGGTCGAGTAGTCGAGTAACGCGGTCTATTCGAATCGAAATTCGAAATTTCGAATATTTCACTACTCGCTCATCTCTAGTTATAGTAAATAGAGGCTGGTGTAGTCACAGAATGGGATGCCACAACAGCAGTGCACCTGGGAGCAGTAGTACTATGCAAAGCAAAAGTGTCTTTATCAGGCCAAATTACTTTTAGAATAAGTGCAAAGGGTTATAGTAAATAGAGGCTGGTGTAGTCACAGAATGGAATGCCACAACCGCAGTGCACCTGGGAGCAGTAGTACTATGCAAAGCAAAAGTGTCTTTATAAGGCCAAATTACTTTTAGAATAAGTGCAAAGGGTTATAGTAAATAGAGGCTGGTGTAGTCACAGAATGGGATGCCACAACAGCAGTGCACCTGGGAGCAGTAGTACTATGCAAAGCAAAAGTGTCTTTATCAGGCCAAATTACTTTTAGAATAAGTGCAAAGGGTTATAGTAAATAGAGGCTGGTGTAGTCACAGAATGGGATGCCACAACAGCAGTGCACCTGGGAGCAGTAGTACTATGCAAAGCAACAGTGGTTAACCAGGGTGAAACAGCTAACAAAGCCAGTGACCCAGGCAGTAACACTCAGGCTGCATGAAAACAAAAAAAAATCCCTGTCACTGCATCCGTTTTTTCCTACCTTTCCCTGCTTCTCCCTGACTTCCTGCCTGTTTCCCGCCTGTCTACTGGCTGTCTACTGGCTGTCCCTAACTCTCTACCTATCTCTCCCTGAATACAGTCTGCAGTGTCCTCCTGAGTCCTGGCTCTCACGAATGCAATAGACAAATGCGCAAAAGCAAGATGGTCGCCACCTTATATAGCGCTGTGACGTCACCGGGCTTGCTGGCTGCTGATAGGCTGCATGTGACTGTCCCAGCATACACTGCCCCAGCTTACATGTCTGGACATGTCACGTAGACCATCCTAGAATGCCTGTCATTGAAATGAATGGACATGGAATGAAATCGATCGAATCGCAGGGAAATTCGGATTCGATCCGAATCGAATTTGTCATGAAATTCGGATCGAATCCGGGTTCGTCCGGATCGATTCGCTCATCCCTAATCTGAGTGTCTGAGCCCCAAATACAGACTGCTTAGGGTCTTGGCCATAGTGCATCCAGTGGAGGTTCTGGGCACGAAATACAGACAGCAGAGGGTCTGGACCTTAAATACAGCCATAAATACAGACAGTGGAAGGTCTGGGCCCCAGTACAGACAAAGAAGGTTCTTGGTCCCACTGCAGACAGCAGGGGTTTGGGCCCCTAGGGAGACAGAAGATAGTCTTGGCTCCAGTGGCCTGGGCAGCAAATACAGACAGCAAAGGGTCTGGAACCTAAGGCTCAATTCAGAGAGACAAAAAAAGACTTTCGTTTTAGTGCCGATCTGTTTTTTAAATTTTCCCGCTCTCGTATGAGTGTACGAGCGATTCTATGCAGGCATTGCAATTAGAGATGAGCGAACTTTTGAAAAATTCGATTCGACTGATTCGCAGAATTTTCCGACAAAAATCGTTTCGACCCGAATAAATTTGCGACGAATCGCTATTAAAAACGGTTATTTCTGAGCCTCCTAGAGCCTCAATAGGGTTGTAAACCATTCTGCCTTGCTGTAACACGCACAGGATGCGTGCTGGGTTAGTTAAATAATACTTTGAAGAAATATCACATACAGATCAGAGGCATCGCTAATAGAATCGCAGAGCGGCACAATTGAATTCAAGAGAGTTGAAGTGGCATCACTATGAGGGGCAGAAGGAGCCCAAACATTGCTTTAAAGAGACACTGGAGTTGGCAGCAGCAGGAGCCCAAAAATTGGATGAATCACACCCTGGAGTTGGCAGCAGCAGCAGGAGCCCAAACATTACTTTAAAGAGACCCTGGGGTTGGCTTCAGGAGCCCAAAAATTGGATGAATCACACCCTGGAGTTGGCAGCAGCAGCAGGAGCCCAAATATTACTTTAAAGAGACCCTGGGGTTGGCCTCAGGAGCCCAAAAATTGGACGAATCACACCCTGGAGTTGGCAGCAGCAGCAGGAGCCCAAATATTACTTTAAAGAGACACTGGGGTTGGCTTCAGGAGCCCAAAAATTGGATGAATCACACCCTGGAGTTGGCAGCAGCAGCAGGAGCCCAAATATTACTTTAAAGAGACCCTGGGGTTGGCTTCAGGAGCCCAAAAATTGGATGAATCACACCCTGGAGTTGGCAGCAGCAGGAGCCCAAATATTACTTTAAAGAGACACTGGGGTTGGCTTCAGGAGCCCAAAAATTGGATGAATCACACCCTGGAGTTGGCAGCAGCAGCAGCAGGAGCCCAAATATTACTTTAAACAGACCCTGGGGTTGGCTTCAGGAGCCCAAAAATTGGATGATTCACACCCTGGAGTTGGCAGCAGCAGCAGCAGGAGCCCAAATATTACTTTAAAGAGACACTGGGGTTGGCTTCAGGAGCCCAAAAATTGGATGAATCACACCCTGGAGTTGGCAGCAGCAGCAGCAGGAGCCCTAATATACATTGGAGTTGGCTTCAGGAGCACAAAAATTGGATGAATCACACCCTAGAGTTGGCAGGAGTTGACAGCAGCAGCAGCAGCAGGAGCCCAAATATTACTTTAAAGAGACACTGGGGTTGGCTTCAGGAGCCCAACAATTGGATGAATCACACCCTGGAGTTGGCAGGAGTTGACAGCAGCAGCAGCAGGAGCCCAAATATACACTGGAGTTGGCTTCAGGAGCCCAAAAATTGGATGAATCACACCCTGGAGTTGGCAGGAGTTGACAGCAGCAGGAGCCCAAATATACACTGGAGTTGGCTTCAGGAGCCCAAAAATTGGATGAATCACACCCTGGAGTTGGCAGGAGTTGACAGCAGCAGCATGAGCCCAAACATTACTTAAAAGAGACACTGGGGTTGGCTTCAGGAGCCCAAAAATTGGATGAATCACACCCTGGAGTTGGCAGGAGTTGACAGCAGCAGCAGGAGCCCAAATATTACATTAAAGAGACCCTGGGGTTGGCCTCAGGAGCCCAAAAATTGGATGAATCACACCCTGGAGTTGGCAGGAGTTGACAGCAGCAGGAGCCCAAATATACACTGGAGTTGGCTTCAGGAGCCCAAAAATTGGATGAATCACACCCTGGAGTTGGCAGGAGTTGACAGCAGCAGCAGGAGCCCAAACATTACTTAAAAGAGACACTGGGGTTGGCTTCAGGAGCCCAAAAATTGGATGAATCACACCCTGGAGTTGGCAGGAGTTGACAGCAGCAGCAGGAGCCCAAATATTACATTAAAGAGACCCTGGGGTTGGCCTCAGGAGCCCAAAAATTGGATGAATCACACCCTGGAGTTGGCAGCAGCAGGAGCCCAAACATTACTTAAAAGAGACACTGGGGTTGGCTTCAGGAGCCCAAAAATTGGATGAATCACACCCTGGAGTTGGCAGGAGTTGACAGCAGCAGCAGGAGCCCAAATATTACATTAAAGAGACCCTGGGGTTGGCCTCAGGAGCCCAAAAATTGGATGAATCACACCCTGGAGTTGGCAGGAGTTGACAGCAGCAGGAGCCCAAATATACACTGGAGTTGGCTTCAGGAGCCCAAAAATTGGATGAATCACACCCTGGAGTTGGCAGGAGTTGACAGCAGCAGCAGGAGCCCAAACATTACTTAAAAGAGACACTGGGGTTGGCTTCAGGAGCCCAAAAATTGGATGAATCACACCCTGGAGTTGGCAGGAGTTGACAGCAGCAGCAGGAGCCCAAATATTACATTAAAGAGACCCTGGGGTTGGCCTCAGGAGCCCAAAAATTGGATGAATCACACCCTGGAGTTGGCAGCAGCAGGAGCCCAAATATTACTTTAAAGAGACCCTGGGGTTGGCCTCAGGAGCCCAAAAATTGGATGAATCACACCCTGGAGTTGGCAGAAGTTGGCAGCAGCAGCAGCAGGAGCCCAAATATACACTGGAGTTGGCTTCAGGAGCCCAAAAATTGGATGAATCACACCCTGGAGTTGGCAGCAGCAGCAGCAGGAGCCCAAATATTACTTTAAACAGACCCTGGGGTTGGCTTCAGGAGCCCAAAAATTGGATGATTCACACCCTGGAGTTGGCAGCAGCAGCAGCAGGAGCCCAAATATTACTTTAAAGAGACCCTGGGGTTGGCCTCAGGAGCCCAAAAATTGGATGAATCACACCCTGGAGTTGGCAGAAGTTGGCAGCAGCAGCAGCAGGAGCCCAAATATACACTGGAGTTGGCTTCAGGAGCCCAAAAATTGGATGAATCACACCCTGGAGTTGGCAGGAGTTGACAGCAGCAGCAGCAGCAGGAGCCCAAATATTACTTTAAAGAGACCCTGGGGTTGGCCTCAGGAGCCCAAAAATTGGATGAATCACACCGTGGAGTTGGCAGCAGCAGGAGCCCAAATATTACTTTAAAGAGACCCTGGGGTTGGCCTCAGGAGCCCAAAAATTGGATGAATCACACCCTGGAGTTGGCAGAAGTTGGCAGCAGCAGCAGCAGGAGCCCAAATATACACTGGAGTTGGCTTCAGGAGCCCAAAAATTGGATGAATCACACCCTGGAGTTGGTAGAAGTTGGCAGCAGCAGCAGCAGGAGCCCAAATATACACTGGAGTTGGCTTCAGGAGCCCAAAAATTGGATGAATCACACCCTGGAGTTGGCAGAAGTTGGCAGCAGCAGGAGCCCAAATATACACTGGAGTTGGCTTCAGGAGCCCAAAAATTGGATGAATCACACCCTGGAGTTGGCAGGAGTTGACAGCAGCAGCAGGAGCCCAAACATTACTTAAAAGAGACACTGGGGTTGGCTTCAGGAGCCCAAAAATTGGATGAATCACACACTGGAGTTGGCAGCAGCAGCAGCAGGAGCCCAAATATACACTGGAGTTGCCTTCAGGAGCCCAAAAATTGGATGAATCACACACTGGAGTTGGCAGCAGCAGGAGCCCAAATATACACAGGAGTTGGCTTCAGGAGCCCAAAAATTGGATGAATCACACCCTGGAGTTGGCAGGAGTTGACAGCAGCAGCAGGAGCCCAAATATTACATTAAAGAGACCCTGGGGTTGGCCTCAGGAGCCCAAAAATTGGATGAATCACACCCTGGAGTTGGCAGGAGTTGACAGCAGCAGGAGCCCAAATATACACTGGAGTTGGCTTCAGGAGCCCAAAAATTGGATGAATCACACCCTGGAGTTGGCAGGAGTTGACAGCAGCAGCAGGAGCCCAAACATTACTTAAAAGAGACACTGGGGTTGGCTTCAGGAGCCCAAAAATTGGATGAATCACACCCTGGAGTTGGCAGGAGTTGACAGCAGCAGCAGGAGCCCAAATATTACATTAAAGAGACCCTGGGGTTGGCCTCAGGAGCCCAAAAATTGGATGAATCACACCCTGGAGTTGGCAGCAGCAGGAGCCCAAACATTACTTAAAAGAGACACTGGGGTTGGCTTCAGGAGCCCAAAAATTGGATGAATCACACCCTGGAGTTGGCAGAAGTTGGCAGCAGCAGCAGCAGGAGCCCAAATATACACTGGAGTTGGCTTCAGGAGCCCAAAAATTGGATGAATCACACCCTGGAGTTGGCAGCAGCAGCAGCAGGAGCCCAAATGTTACTTTAAACAGACCCTGGGGTTGGCTTCAGGAGCCCAAAAATTGGATGATTCACACCCTGGAGTTGGCAGCAGCAGCAGCAGGAGCCCAAATATTACTTTAAAGAGACCCTGGGGTTGGCCTCAGGAGCCCAAAAATTGGATGAATCACACCCTGGAGTTGGCAGAAGTTGGCAGCAGCAGCAGCAGGAGCCCAAATATACACTGGAGTTGGCTTCAGGAGCCCAAAAATTGGATGAATCACACCCTGGAGTTGGCAGGAGTTGACAGCAGCAGCAGCAGCAGGAGCCCAAATATTACTTTAAAGAGACCCTGGGGTTGGCCTCAGGAGCCCAAAAATTGGATGAATCACACCCTGGAGTTGGCAGCAGCAGGAGCCCAAATATTACTTTAAAGAGACCCTGGGGTTGGCCTCAGGAGCCCAAAAATTGGATGAATCACACCCTGGAGTTGGCAGAAGTTGGCAGCAGCAGCAGCAGGAGCCCAAATATACACTGGAGTTGGCTTCAGGAGCCCAAAAATTGGATGAATCACACCCTGGAGTTGGTAGAAGTTGGCAGCAGCAGCAGCAGGAGCCCAAATATACACTGGAGTTGGCTTCAGGAGCCCAAAAATTGGATGAATCACACCCTGGAGTTGGCAGAAGTTGGCAGCAGCAGGAGCCCAAATATACACTGGAGTTGGCTTCAGGAGCCCAAAAATTGGATGAATCACACCCTGGAGTTGGCAGGAGTTGACAGCAGCAGCAGGAGCCCAAACATTACTTAAAAGAGACACTGGGGTTGGCTTCAGGAGCCCAAAAATTGGATGAATCACACCCTGGAGTTGGCAGCAGCAGGAGCAGGAGCCCAAATATACACTGGAGTTGCCTTCAGGAGCCCAAAAATTGGATGAATCACACACTGGAGTTGGCAGCAGCAGCAGCAGGAGCCCAAATATACACTGGGGTTGCCTTCAGGAGCCCAAAAATTGCATGAATCACACACTGGAGTTGGCAGCAGCAGGAGCCCAAATATACACAGGAGTTGGCTTCAGGAGCCCAAAAATTGGATGAATCACACCCTGGAGTTGGCAGGAGTTGACAGCAGCAGCAGCAGCAGGAGCCCAAATATTACTTTAAAGAGACCCTGGGGTTGGCCTCAGGAGCCCAAAAATTGGATGAATCACACCCTGGAGTTGGCAGCAGCAGCAGCAGGAGCCCAAATATACACTGGAGTTGGCTTCAGGAGCACAAAAATTGGATGAATCACACCCTAGAGTTGGCAGGAGTTGACAGCAGCAGCAGCAGCAGGAGCCCAAATATTACTTTAAAGAGACACTGGGGTTGGCTTCAGGAGCCCAACAATTGGATGAATCACACCCTGGAGTTGGCAGGAGTTGACAGCAGCAGCAGCAGGAGCCCAAATATACACTGGAGTTGGCTTCAGGAGCCCAAAAATTGGATGAATCACACCCTGGAGTTGGCAGGAGTTGACAGCAGCAGCAGGAGCCCAAACATTACTTAAAAGAGACACTGGGGTTGGCTTCAGGAGCCCAAAAATTGGATGAATCACACCCTGGAGTTGGCAGGAGTTGACAGCAGCAGCAGCAGGAGCCCAAATATACACTGGAGTTGGCTTCAGGAGCCCAAAAATTGGATGAATCACACCCTGGAGTTGGCAGGAGTTGACAGCAGCAGCAGGAGCCCAAACATTACTTAAAAGAGACACTGGGGTTGGCTTCAGGAGCCCAAAAATTGGATGAATCACATCCTGGAGTTGGCAGGAGTTGACAGCAGCAGCAGGAGCCCAAATATTACATTAAAGAGACCCTGGGGTTGGCCTCAGGAGCCCAAAAATTGGATGAATCACACCCTGGAGTTGGCAGCAGCAGGAGCCCAAATATTACTTTAAAGAGACCCTGGGGTTGGCCTCAGGAGCCCAAAAATTGGATGAATCACACCCTGGAGTTGGCAGAAGTTGGCAGCAGCAGCAGCAGGAGCCCAAATATACACTGGAGTTGGCTTCAGGAGCCCAAAAATTGGATGAATCACACCCTGGAGTTGGCAGCAGCAGCAGCAGGAGCCCAAATATTACTTTAAACAGACCCTGGGGTTGGCTTCAGGAGCCCAAAAATTGGATGATTCACACCCTGGAGTTGGCAGCAGCAGCAGCAGGAGCCCAAATATTACTTTAAAGAGACACTGGGGTTGGCTTCAGGAGCCCAAAAATTGGATGAATCACACCCTGGAGTTGGCAGGAGTCGACAGCAGCAGCAGCAGGAGCCCAAATATACACTGGAGTTGGCTTCAGGAGCCCAAAAATTGGATGAATCACACCCTGGAGTTGGCAGGAGTTGACAGCAGCAGCAGGAGCCCAAACATTACTTAAAAGAGACACTGGGGTTGGCTTCAGGAGCCCAAAAATTGGATGAATCACACCCTGGAGTTGGCAGGAGTTGACAGCAGCAGCAGCAGGAGCCCAAATATACACTGGAGTTGGCTTCAGGAGCCCAAAAATTGGATGAATCACACCCTGGAGTTGGCAGGAGTTGACAGCAGCAGCAGCAGCAGGAGCCCAAATATTACTTTAAAGAGACCCTGGGGTTGGCCTCAGGAGCCCAAAAATTGGATGAATCACACCCTGGAGTTGGCAGCAGCAGGAGCCCAAATATTACTTTAAAGAGACCCTGGGGTTGGCCTCAGGAGCCCAAAAATTGGATGAATCACACCCTGGAGTTGGCAGAAGTTGGCAGCAGCAGCAGCAGCAGGAGCCTAAATATACACTGGAGTTGGCTTCAGGAGCCCAAAAATTGGATGAATCACACCCTGGAGTTGGCAGAAGTTGGCAGCAGCAGCAGCAGGAGCCCAAATATACACTGGAGTTGGCTTCAGGAGCCCAAAAATTGGATGAATCACACCCTGGAGTTGGCAGAAGTTGGCAGCAGCAGCAGCAGGAGCCCAAATATACACTGGAGTTGGCTTCAGGAGCCCAAAAATTGGATGAATCACACCCTGGAGTTGGCAGAAGTTGGCAGCAGCAGCAGCAGGAGCCCAAATATACACTGGAGTTGGCTTCAGGAGCCCAAAAATTGGATGAATCACACCCTGGAGTTGGCAGGAGTTGACAGCAGCAGCAGGAGCCCAAACATTACTTAAAAGAGACACTGGGGTTGGCTTCAGGAGCCCAAAAATTGGATGAATCACACCCTGGAGTTGGCAGCAGCAGCAGCAGGAGCCCAAATATACACTGGAGTTGCCTTCAGGAGCCCAAAAATTGGATGAATCACACACTGGAGTTGGCAGCAGCAGCAGCAGGAGCCCAAATATACACTGGAGTTGCCTTCAGGAGCCCAAAAATTGGATGAATCACACACTGGAGTTGGCAGCAGCAGGAGCCCAAATATACACAGGAGTTGGCTTCAGGAGCCCAAAAATTGGATGAATCACACCCTGGAGTTGGCAGGAGTTGACAGCAGCAGCAGCAGCAGGAGCCCAAATATTACTTTAAAGAGACCCTGGGGTTGGCCTCAGGAGCCCAAAAATTGGATGAATCACACCCTGGAGTTGGCAGCAGCAGCAGCAGGAGCCCAAATATACACTGGAGTTGGCTTCAGGAGCACAAAAATTGGATGAATCACACCCTAGAGTTGGCAGGAGTTGACAGCAGCAGCAGGAGCCCAAATATTACTTTAAAGAGACACTGGGGTTGGCTTCAGGAGCCCAACAATTGGATGAATCACACCCTGGAGTTGGCAGAAGTTGGCAGCAGCAGCAGCAGGAGCCAAAAAAATGGCCTAAAGACATAAATATGTTTTGCACCATTTGGAAAGTGTAAAACGTGGCACCATGCTGAATCTAGTCGCATGCATCAGGCATTGGTGGGTGGAAATCCTGGCTGATCCATCCCTGATTCATTTTGACAAAGGTGAGTCTCTCCACATTTTTAGTTGACAGACGAGTTCTCCTCGCCGTAACTATGGCCCCCGCCACACTAAACACCCGCTCAGATGGCACGCTACTTGCCGGGCAGGACAGCTTTTCCAGGGCAAACTCTGCTAGTTGCGGCCACAAATCAAGTTTGGCTGCCCAGAAGTCCAGCGGATCCTCAAGGTGTGTTGGCATGGTCATGTCAAAGTATGACATGACCTGCTGGTTGAGGTCCTGCTCCAGGTCTTCCTGCTGCTCATGAGTAGCCTCACTATGCGGGTGTAGAAAGCTACTCATTAGCGACTGAAGACTGAGGCTGCTGCTGCTGATGGAGCTGCTGCTGCTGCTCCTGCCAACCCCCCCAGCGGCCATGGCAGTGGAAGGTGAGCGCAGAGGTCCCCTCGAGTCAGACCTGCGAGAGTATGGACCATGGCGCAGATAGGCATCGGCCAACTGCCTACGTAGAATGTCTTTGTAGTAGTTCAGTTTGTCCTCCCTCTCGGTGGGTTTAAAAAATGCCCCCATTTTGTGCCGGAAGCAAGGGTCCAATAAGGTGGACAGCCAGAAGTCATCCCGCCGACAGATGGAAACAATTCTGGGGTCACTACGCAAGCACGTGAGCATGCTTCGTGCCATTTGCGCAAGTGACTCGGATGGACTACCTGTCTCCATCTCCACTGCATACTGCCACGGTGTGCCCGGGTCCTCTGTCTCGCCTTCCTCAAAAACCTCTAGCTCCTCTGGCTGCTCCTGCTCCTCCTCTCCTGTCTGCTGACTAGATAAACCAGCCATTTCGCCAAGCCTAAACTGTGTTTCGCTGGGCAACTCCTCCTCCTCCTCTTCCTCCTCCTCCTCCAGTTCAGCTCCAACGAGGTTCATGTGGCCGTAAGATGTAAACGCCATGTCTCCAGTGCCCTGACCAGCCATGGTTTCCAACATGTGCTGTAGTACATGAAGCAGTGGAATCACGTCGTTCATCCCGTAATCCTGCCGACTGACAAATAAAGTGGCTTCCTCAAAGGGCCTGAGCAAACGGCAGGTGTCACGTATGAGCTGCCACTGGTTGACATTGAAGTTACACAGGGGAGTCCCCCTATCTGCTTGGATCATCAGGAAATCCGTGATGGCTTTTCTCTGTTCATATAATCGGTCCAACATGTGAAGGGTGGAATTCCAACGGGTGGAAACATCGCAAATCAGACTATGTTGGGGGATACCATTCTGACGCTGTAGCTCAAGAAGGGTGTGTTTGGCGGTGTAGGAGTGGCTGAAGTGCATGCAAAGTTTCCTTGAAGTTGTTAGGATGTCCTGCAGATGGGGGGAACACTTCAGAAACCGCTTGACAACCAGATTGAAGACGTGAGCCATGCAGGGGGCATGGGTCAGGCTTCCTTGGCGCAGCGCAGACAAAATGTTCTTCCCATTGTCGGTAACCATGATTCCCATTTTAAGTTTTCTCGGAGTAAGCCATGTTTGGATTTCCTGATGAATACATTTAAGCAGTTCCTCCCCTGTGTGACTCCGTTCGCCAAGACAAACCATGTGAAGCACTGCGTGACACCTCCGTGCCCTGCACACATGGTAGACTGGAGGGGCACTGAGACTTGAGCCTACAGTGGAGGGTGAGGAGATGGCGGAGGATGAGGAGGCCGAGTCGCACGGTGTCACAGGCCCAATGGGCAGAGAGCGCGGAGGCCGAAGCGGCGTGACCTGTCCAAGTTGCTGCTGCAAAGGGACCACATTCACCCAGTGGGCCGTAAACGACATGTACTTCCCCTGACCGTAGTTACAGCTCCAGATGTCGGCGCTGCCATGTATTTTGCTACACACCGACAGGCTCAAGGACTGGCCCACCTTCTGTTCAACAAAAGTGTGCAGCGCTGGTACTGCCTTCTTGGCAAAGAAATGACGGCTTGGGACTCTCCACCTCGGCTCGGCACAAGCCATCAGTTCTCTGAAAGGTGCAGATTCCACCACCTGAAAAGGGAGCGACTGCAGCACCAGCAACTTGGACAGGAGCACATTCAGCTTCTGCGCCGTAGGATGAGTGGGCGCATACTGCTGTCTCTTGGACATGGCTTCGCTGATGGATTGCTGGCTGGATGCATGACTTGGAGGAGGAGGAGCAGGAGCGACAGAGGATGGGTATGACGCACAGCTGCCTTCGGCTGAGGTGCTGGAGCCTTGGCTGGCAGAAATTGGGAGCTCACTTGGTGAGGAAGCAGACTGGACCACCCCTTGGGAGCCTCGGTTCTCCCAGGTCGTTTTATGGTGACGCATCATATGTTGACGCAGGGCCGTGGTGCCAACATTTGGACCCTGGCCACGCTTCACCTTTTGCCTACATATCTTGCATGTGGCCATGTTACCCTCCTGCGGATGCCTCAGGAAAAACTGCCACACTGCCGAGTAGCTACTTTTCCCACCCCCTGGCCTCACTGATTCACTGCTGCTGTTGCCAACTCCAGGAACCCCTGCTCCACTACCTCCCGATAAGGTAGACTGCCGCACAGCAGGTGCTCTACCCCGGCCCCGGCCCCGGCCGGCTCCAGCCTTTGGAATTGTGCCCCCATGCTGACTGCTACCACCTTGCTGCCTCAGCTGCTGACTCCGGGGCAACCTGCGCCCCTCTTCTCCTGATGATGACGATGAAGCCCCTTCATCACCCGGCTCCCAAGTGCGATCGGCTTCATCGTCATCATCATCATCACCGAGTTGTGGCTGTACGTCACTGATGTTCGTGGATTCGTCAACAGTGTCTGGCGCAGGAGCTGGAACGCTCGCAGCACCCACGACACTGTCCACATCACTATCTGTCTGCCTAGCTAGAGAAGCCACCTCCATTTCTTGGCTGGGCAGTAGCTGCTGACTGTCCTCTATCTGATGGTCCTCCTCACTAAAGAGTGGGGCTGAACCCAAAGCATAGGATACGTCGCTGGGGGAGGGAACCGCGTAGGACAGAGGCAATGGGAGGACAGGGACTGCTCTCGGGGCATGCCAACTCAGGGTTGTGTCAGAGGAACCTACCGACCCTAGACTGGGGGTCTCAGACGTAAGTTGTGATGATGTTGTTGATGAGCGCGTCAACCAATCTACCACGGCAGATGCGTTACTGGTGGAGACCCGACCGCTAGCAGATACTGGCAGATTAGGTCTCTCAGCGTGACTCCTGCTGCTACTGGCCCCCAGTCTGATGCGAGCTCTGCCTGCGGAATCTTGGCCTCTGCCACTCCTCTTTTCACTTCCAGGCACTTGTCTGCCCGACATAGTCTAACTGGCGTGGTAGTAGGTGATATTTTAAGATCCCCCGGGCAGCGGTGGGTCTATATGAAACAGAATATAATGCACACCAAAAGTGAGCAGTAACACTCAGCCTCCAACAGGCCTGCTTAGTGTAAATAAGAGAGCTGCTTAGTGTAAATAAAGAGGGGTATGCTATGTTACAGAATGGGATGCCTCAACAGAAGTGCACCTGGCAGGCAGCAGTAAGCCTATGCCCAGCAAAAGTGTCTTTATCAGGGCTAATTTCAAATATAATAAGAGCAAATGGTTATATGGTCTTAAACAGAGGCTGCTTTAGTCACAGAATGGGATGCCCTGGCAGGGACAAGTAGTGCTATGCCCAGCAAAAGTGTCTTTATCAGGCCTAATTTCAAATATAATAAGAGCAAATGGTTATATGGTCTTAAACAGAGGCTGCTTTAGTCACAGAATGGGATGCCCTGGCAGGGACAAGTAGTGCTATGCCCAGCAAAAGTGTCTTTATCAGGCTAATTTCAAATATAATAAGAGCAAATGGTTATATGGTCTTAAACAGAGGCTGCTTTAGTCACAGAATGGGATGCCCTGGCAGGGACAAGTAGTGCTATGCCCAGCAAAAGTGTCTTTATCAGGCTAATTTCAAATATAATAAGAGCAAATGGTTATGAGGTCTTAAACAGAGGCTGCTGTAGTCACAGAATGGGATGCCCCCAAAAAAGATCCAGTAGTACTATGCCCAGCAAAAGTGTCTTTATCAGGCTAATTTCAAATATAATAAGAGCAAATGGTTATATGGTCTTAAACAGAGGCTGCTTTAGTCACAGAATGGGATGCCCTGGCAGGGACAAGTAGTGCTATGCCCAGCAAAAGTGTCTTTATCAGGCCTAATTTCAAATATAATAAGAGCAAATGGTTATATGGTCTTAAACAGAGGCTGCTTTAGTCACAGAATGGGATGCCCTGGCAGGGACAAGTAGTGCTATGCCCAGCAAAAGTGTCTTTATCAGGCCTAATTTCAAATATAATAAGAGCAAATGGTTATATGGTCTTAAACAGAGGCTGCTTTAGTCACAGAATGGGATGCCCCCAAAAAAGATCCAGTAGTACTATGCCCAGCAAAAGTGTCTTTATCAGGCTAATTTCAAATATAATAAGAGCAAATGGTTATATGGTCTTAAACAGAGGCTGCTGTAGTCACAGAATGGGATGCCCCCAAAAAAGATCCAGTAGTACTATGCCCAGCAAAGGTGTCTTTATCAGGCTAATTTCAAATATAATAAGAGCAAATGGTTATATGGTCTTAAACAGAGGCTGCTTTAGTCACAGAATGGGATGCCCCCAAAAAAGATCCAGTAGTACTATGCCCAGCAAAAGTGTCTTTATCAGGCCTAATTTCAAATATAATAAGAGCAAATGGTTATATGGTCTTAAACAGAGGCTGCTTTAGTCACAGAATGGGATGCCCTGGCAGGGACAAGTAGTGCTATGCCCAGCAAAAGTGTCTTTATCAGGCCTAATTTCAAATATAATAAGAGCAAATGGTTATATGGTCTTAAACAGAGGCTGCTGTAGTCACAGAATGGGATGCCCCCCAAAAAGATCCAGTAGTACTGTGCCCAGCAAAAGTGTCTTTATCAGGCTAATTTCAAATATAATAAGAGCAAATGGTTATATGGTCTTAAACAGAGGCTGCGTTAGTCACAGAATGGAATGCCCCCAAAAAAGATTCAGTAGTACTATGCCCAGCAAAAGTGTCTTTATCAGGCTAATTTCAAATATAATAAGAGCAAATGGTTATATGGTCTTAAACAGAGGCTGCTTTAGTCACAGAATGGGATGCCCTGGCAGGGACAAGTAGTGCTATGCCCAGCAAAAGTGTCTTTATCAGGCCTAATTTCAAATATAATAAGAGCAAATGGTTATATGGTCTTAAACAGAGGCTGCTTTAGTCACAGAATGGGATGCCCTGGCAGGGACAAGTAGTGCTATGCCCAGCAAAAGTGTCTTTATCAGGCTAATTTCAAATATAATAAGAGCAAATGGTTATATGGTCTTAAACAGAGGCTGCTTTAGTCACAGAATGGGATGCCCTGGCAGGGACAAGTAGTGCTATGCCCAGCAAAAGTGTCTTTAACAGGCTAATTTCAAATATAATAAGAGCAAATGGTTATATGGTCTTAAACAGAGGCTGCTTTAGTCACAGAATGGGATGCCCTGGCAGGGACAAGTAGTGCTATGCCCAGCAAAAGTGTCTTTATCAGGCCTAATTTCAAATATAATAAGAGCAAATGGTTATACGGTCTTAAACAGAGGCTGCTTTAGTCACAGAATGGGATGCCCCCAAAAAAGATCCAGTAGTACTATGCCCAGCAAAAGTGTCTTTATCAGGCTAATTTCAAATATAATAAGAGCAAATGGTTATATGGTCTTAAACAGAGGCTGCTTTAGTCACAGAATGGGATGCCCCCAAAAAAGATCCAGTAGTACTATGCCCAGCAAAAGTGTCTTTATCAGGCTAATTTCAAATATAATAAGAGCAAATGGTTATATGGTCTTAAACAGAGGCTGCTTTAGTCACAGAATGGGATGCCCTGGCAGGGACAAGTAGTGCTATGCCCAGCAAAAGTGTCTTTATCAGGCCTAATTTCAAATATAATAAGAGCAAATGGTTATATGGTCTTAAACAGAGGCTGCTGTAGTCACAGAATGGGATGCCCCCAAAAAAGATCCAGTAGTACTATGCCCAGCAAAAGTGTCTTTATCAGGCTAATTTCAAATATAATAAGAGCAAATGGTTATATGGTCTTAAACAGAGGCTGCTTTAGTCACAGAATGGGATGCCCCCAAAAAAGATCCAGTAGTACTATGCCCAGCAAAAGTGTCTTTATCAGGCTAATTTCAAATATAATAAGAGCAAATGGTTATATGGTCTTAAACAGAGGCTGCTTTAGTCACAGAATGGGATGCCCTGGCAGGGACAAGTAGTGCTATGCCCAGCAAAAGTGTCTTTAACAGGCTAATTTCAAATATAATAAGAGCAAACGGTTATATGGTCTTAAACAGAGGCTGCTTTAGTCACAGAATGGGATGCCTGGCAGGGACAAGTAGTGCTATGCCCAGCAAAAGTGTCTTTATCAGGCCTAATTTCAAATATAATAAGAGCAAATGGTTATACGGTCTTAAACAGAGGCTGCTTTAGTCACAGAATGGGATGCCCCCAAAAAAGATCCAGTAGTACTATGCCCAGCAAAAGTGTCTTTATCAGGCTAATTTCAAATATAATAAGAGCAAATGGTTATATGGTCTTAAACAGAGGCTGCTTTAGTCACAGAATGGGATGCCCTGGCAGGGACAAGTAGTGCTATGCCCAGCAAAAGTGTCTTTAACAGGCTAATTTCAAATATAATAAGAGCAAATGGTTATATGGTCTTAAACAGAGGCTGCTTTAGTCACAGAATGGGATGCCCTGGCAGGGACAAGTAGTGCTATGCCCAGCAAAAGTGTCTTTATCAGGCCTAATTTCAAATATAATAAGAGCAAATGGTTATATGGTCTTAAACAGAGGCTGCTGTAGTCACAGAATGGGATGCCCCCAAAAAAGATCCAGTAGTACTATGCCCAGCAAAAGTGTCTTTATCAGGCTAATTTCAAATATAATAAGAGCAAATGGTTATATGGTCTTAAACAGAGGCTGCTTTAGTCACAGAATGGGATGCCCCCAAAAAAGATCCAGTAGTACTATGCCCAGCAAAAGTGTCTTTATCAGGCTAATTTCAAATATAATAAGAGCAAATGGTTATATGGTCTTAAACAGAGGCTGCTTTAGTCACAGAATGGGATGCCCTGGCAGGGACAAGTAGTGCTATGCCCAGCAAAAGTGTCTTTATCAGGCCTAATTTCAAATATAATAAGAGCAAATGGTTATATGGTCTTAAACAGAGGCTGCTTTAGTCACAGAATGGGATGCCCTGGCAGGGACAAGTAGTGCTATGCCCAGCAAAAGTGTCTTTATCAGGCCTAATTTCAAATATAATAAGAGCAAATGGTTATATGGTCTTAAACAGAGGCTGCTTTAGTCACAGAATGGGATGCCCTGGCAGGGACAAGTAGTGCTATGCCCAGCAAAAGTGTCTTTATCAGGCTAATTTCAAATATAATAAGAGCAAATGGTTATATGGTCTTAAACAGAGGCTGCTTTAGTCACAGAATGGGATGTCCTGGCAGGGACAAGTAGTGCTATGCCCAGCAAAAGTGACTTTAACAGGCTAATTTCAAATATAATAAGAGCAAATGGTTATATGGTCTTAAACAGAGGCTGCTTTAGTCACAGAATGGGATGCCCTGGCAGGGACAAGTAGTGCTATGCCCAGCAAAAGTGTCTTTATCAGGCCTAATTTCAAATATAATTAGAGCAAATGGTTATATGGTCTTAAACAGAGGCTGCTTTAGTCACAGAATGGGATGCCCACAAAGAAGATCCAGTAGTACTATGCCCAGCAAAAGTGTTTTTATCAGGCTAATTTCAAATATAATAAGAGCAAATGGTTATATGGTCTTAAAAAGAGGCTGCTTTAGTCACAGAATGGGATGCCCTGGCAGGGACAAGTAGTGCTATGCCCAGCAAAAGTGTCTTTATCAGGCTAATTTCAAATATAATAAGAGCAAATGGTTATATGGTCTTAAACAGAGGCTGCTTTAGTCACAGAATGGGATGCCCCCAAAAAAGATCCAGTAGTACTATGCCCAGCAAAAGTGTCTTTATCAGGCTAATTTCAAATATAATAAGAGCAAATGGTTATATGGTCTTAAACAGAGGCTGCTTTAGTCACAGAATGGGATGCCCTGGCAGGGACAAGTAGTGCTATGCCCAGCAAAAGTGTCTTTAACAGGCTAATTTCAAATATAATAAGAGCAAATGGTTATATGGTCTTAAACAGAGGCTGCTTTAGTCACAGAATGGGATGCCCTGGCAGGGACAAGTAGTGCTATGCCCAGCAAAAGTGTCTTTATCAGGCCTAATTTCAAATATAATAAGAGCAAATGGTTATACGGTCTTAAACAGAGGCTGCTTTAGTCACAGAATGGGATGCCCCCAAAAAAGATCCAGTAGTACTATGCCCAGCAAAAGTGTCTTTATCAGGCCTAATTTCAAATATAATAAGAGCAAATGGTTATATGGTCTTAAACAGAGGCTGCTTTAGTCACAGAATGGGATGCCCTGGCAGGGACAAGTAGTGCTATGCCCAGCAAAAGTGTCTTTATCAGGCCTAATTTCAAATATAATAAGAGCAAATGGTTATATGGTCTTAAACAGAGGCTGCTTTAGTCACAGAATGGGATGCCCTGGCAGGGACAAGTAGTGCTATGCCCAGCAAAAGTGTCTTTAACAGGCTAATTTCAAATATAATAAGAGCAAATGGTTATATGGTCTTAAACAGAGGCTGCTTTAGTCACAGAATGGGATGCCCTGGCAGGGACAAGTAGTGCTATGCCCAGCAAAAGTGTCTTTATCAGGCCTAATTTCAAATATAATAAGAGCAAATGGTTATACGGTCTTAAACAGAGGCTGCTTTAGTCACAGAATGGGATGCCCCCAAAAAAGATCCAGTAGTACTATGCCCAGCAAAAGTGTCTTTATCAGGCTAATTTCAAATATAATAAGAGCAAATGGTTATATGGTCTTAAACAGAGGCTGCTTTAGTCACAGAATGGGATGCCCTGGCAGGGACAAGTAGTGCTATGCCCAGTAAAAGTGTCTTTATCAGGCCTAATTTCAAATATAATAAGAGCAAATGGTTATATGGTCTTAAACAGAGGCTGCTGTAGTCACAGAATGGGATGCCCCCAAAAAAGATCCAGTAGTACTATGCCCAGCAAAAGTGTCTTTATCAGGCTAATTTCAAATATAATAAGAGCAAATGGTTATATGGTCTTAAACAGAGGCTGCTTTAGTCACAGAATGGGATGCCCCCAAAAAAGATCCAGTAGTACTATGCCCAGCAAAAGTGTCTTTATCAGGCTAATTTCAAATATAATAAGAGCAAATGGTTATATGGTCTTAAACAGAGGCTGCTTTAGTCACAGAATGGGATGCCCTGGCAGGGACAAGTAGTGCTATGCCCAGCAAAAGTGTCTTTAACAGGCTAATTTCAAATATAATAAGAGCAAATGGTTATATGGTCTTAAACAGAGGCTGCTTTAGTCACAGAATGGGATGCCCTGGCAGGGACAAGTAGTGCTATGCCCAGCAAAAGTGTCTTTATCAGGCCTAATTTCAAATATAATAAGAGCAAATGGTTATACGGTCTTAAACAGAGGCTGCTTTAGTCACAGAATGGGATGCCCCCAAAAAAGATCCAGTAGTACTATGCCCAGCAAAAGTGTCTTTATCAGGCTAATTTCAAATATAATAAGAGCAAATGGTTATATGGTCTTAAACAGAGGCTGCTTTAGTCACAGAATGGGATGCCCTGGCAGGGACAAGTAGTGCTATGCCCAGCAAAAGTGTCTTTATCAGGCCTAATTTCAAATATAATAAGAGCAAATGGTTATATGGTCTTAAACAGAGGCTGCTTTAGTCACAGAATGGGATGCCCTGGCAGGGACAAGTAGTGCTATGCCCAGCAAAAGTGTCTTTATCAGGCTAATTTCAAATATAATAAGAGCAAATGGTTATATGGTCTTAAACAGAGGCTGCTTTAGTCACAGAATGGGATGCCCTGGCAGGGACAAGTAGTGCTATGCCCAGCAAAAGTGTCTTTAACAGGCTAATTTCAAATATAATAAGAGCAAATGGTTATATGGTCTTAAACAGAGGCTGCTTTAGTCACAGAATGGGATGCCCTGGCAGGGACAAGTAGTGCTATGCCCAGCAAAAGTGTCTTTATCAGGCCTAATTTCAAATATAATAAGAGCAAATGGTTATACGGTCTTAAACAGAGGCTGCTTTAGTCACAGAATGGGATGCCCCCCAAAAAGATCCAGTAGTACTATGCCCAGCAAAAGTGTCTTTATCAGGCTAATTTCAAATATAATAAGAGCAAATGGTTATATGGTCTTAAACAGAGGCTGCTTTAGTCACAGAATGGGATGCCCCCAAAAAAGATCCAGTAGTATTATGCCCAGCAAAAGTGTCTTTAACAGGCTAATTTCAAATATAATAAGAGCAAATGGTTATATGGTCATAAACAGAGGCTGCTTTAGTCACAGAATGGGATGCCCTGGCAGGGACAATTAGTACTATGCCCAGCAAAAGTGTCTTTATCAGGCTAATTTCAAATATAATAAGAGCAAATGGTTATATGGTCTTAAACAGAGGCTGCTTTAGTCACAGAATGGGATGCCCTGGCAGGGACAAGTAGTGCTATGCCCAGCAAAAGTGTCTTTATCAGGCCTAATTTCAAATATAATAAGAGCAAATGGTTATATGGTCTTAAACAGAGGCTGCTTTAGTCACAGAATGGGATGCCCTGGCAGGGACAAGTAGTGCTATGCCCAGCAAAAGTGTCTTTAACAGGCTAATTTCAAATATAATAAGAGCAAACGGTTATATGGTCTTAAACAGAGGCTGCTTTAGTCACAGAATGGGATGCCCTGGCAGGGACAAGTAGTGCTATGCCCAGCAAAAGTGTCTTTATCAGGCCTAATTTCAAATATAATAAGAGCAAATGGTTATGCGGTCTTAAACAGAGGCTGCTTTAGTCACAGAATGGGATGCCCCCAAAAAAGATCCAGTAGTACTATGCCCAGCAAAAGTGTCTTTATCAGGCTAATTTCTAATATAATAAGAGCAAATGGTTATATGGTCTTAAACAGAGGCTGCTTTAGTCACAGAATGGGATGCCCTGGCAGGGACAAGTAGTGCTATGCCCAGCAAAAGTGTCTTTATCAGGCCTAATTTCAAATATAATAAGAGCAAATGGTTATATGGTCTTAAACAGAGGCTGCTTTAGTCACAGAATGGGATGCCCTGGCAGGGACAAGTAGTGCTATGCCCAGCAAAAGTGTCTTTAACAGGCTAATTTCAAATATAATAAGAGCAAATGGTTATATGGTCTTAAACAGAGGCTGCTTTAGTCACAGAATGGGATGCCCTGGCAGGGACAAGTAGTGCTATGCCCAGCAAAAGTGTCTTTATCAGGCCTAATTTCAAATATAATAAGAGCAAATGGTTATACGGTCTTAAACAGAGGCTGCTTTAGTCACAGAATGGGATGCCCCCAAAAAAGATCCAGTAGTACTATGCCCAGCAAAAGTGTCTTTATCAGGCTAATTTCAAATATAATAAGAGCAAATGGTTATATGGTCTTAAACAGAGGCTGCTTTAGTCACAGAATGGGATGCCCTGGCAGGGACAAGTAGTGCTATGCCCAGTAAAAGTGTCTTTATCAGGCCTAATTTCAAATATAATAAGAGCAAATGGTTATATGGTCTTAAACAGAGGCTGCTGTAGTCACAGAATGGGATGCCCCCAAAAAAGATCCAGTAGTACTATGCCCAGCAAAAGTGTCTTTATCAGGCTAATTTCAAATATAATAAGAGCAAATGGTTATATGGTCTTAAACAGAGGCTGCTTTAGTCACAGAATGGGATGCCCCCAAAAAAGATCCAGTAGTACTATGCCCAGCAAAAGTGTCTTTATCAGGCTAATTTCAAATATAATAAGAGCAAATGGTTATATGGTCTTAAACAGAGGCTGCTTTAGTCACAGAATGGGATGCCCTGGCAGGGACAAGTAGTGCTATGCCCAGCAAAAGTGTCTTTAACAGGCTAATTTCAAATATAATAAGAGCAAATGGTTATATGGTCTTAAACAGAGGCTGCTTTAGTCACAGAATGGGATGCCCTGGCAGGGACAAGTAGTGCTATGCCCAGCAAAAGTGTCTTTATCAGGCCTAATTTCAAATATAATAAGAGCAAATGGTTATACGGTCTTAAACAGAGGCTGCTTTAGTCACAGAATGGGATGCCCCCAAAAAAGATCCAGTAGTACTATGCCCAGCAAAAGTGTCTTTATCAGGCTAATTTCAAATATAATAAGAGCAAATGGTTATATGGTCTTAAACAGAGGCTGCTTTAGTCACAGAATGGGATGCCCTGGCAGGGACAAGTAGTGCTATGCCCAGCAAAAGTGTCTTTATCAGGCCTAATTTCAAATATAATAAGAGCAAATGGTTATATGGTCTTAAACAGAGGCTGCTTTAGTCACAGAATGGGATGCCCTGGCAGGGACAAGTAGTGCTATGCCCAGCAAAAGTGTCTTTATCAGGCTAATTTCAAATATAATAAGAGCAAATGGTTATATGGTCTTAAACAGAGGCTGCTTTAGTCACAGAATGGGATGCCCTGGCAGGGACAAGTAGTGCTATGCCCAGCAAAAGTGTCTTTAACAGGCTAATTTCAAATATAATAAGAGCAAATGGTTATATGGTCTTAAACAGAGGCTGCTTTAGTCACAGAATGGGATGCCCTGGCAGGGACAAGTAGTGCTATGCCCAGCAAAAGTGTCTTTATCAGGCCTAATTTCAAATATAATAAGAGCAAATGGTTATACGGTCTTAAACAGAGGCTGCTTTAGTCACAGAATGGGATGCCCCCCAAAAAGATCCAGTAGTACTATGCCCAGCAAAAGTGTCTTTATCAGGCTAATTTCAAATATAATAAGAGCAAATGGTTATATGGTCTTAAACAGAGGCTGCTTTAGTCACAGAATGGGATGCCCCCAAAAAAGATCCAGTAGTATTATGCCCAGCAAAAGTGTCTTTAACAGGCTAATTTCAAATATAATAAGAGCAAATGGTTATATGGTCATAAACAGAGGCTGCTTTAGTCACAGAATGGGATGCCCTGGCAGGGACAATTAGTACTATGCCCAGCAAAAGTGTCTTTATCAGGCTAATTTCAAATATAATAAGAGCAAATGGTTATATGGTCTTAAACAGAGGCTGCTTTAGTCACAGAATGGGATGCCCTGGCAGGGACAAGTAGTGCTATGCCCAGCAAAAGTGTCTTTATCAGGCCTAATTTCAAATATAATAAGAGCAAATGGTTATATGGTCTTAAACAGAGGCTGCTTTAGTCACAGAATGGGATGCCCTGGCAGGGACAAGTAGTGCTATGCCCAGCAAAAGTGTCTTTAACAGGCTAATTTCAAATATAATAAGAGCAAACGGTTATATGGTCTTAAACAGAGGCTGCTTTAGTCACAGAATGGGATGCCCTGGCAGGGACAAGTAGTGCTATGCCCAGCAAAAGTGTCTTTATCAGGCCTAATTTCAAATATAATAAGAGCAAATGGTTATGCGGTCTTAAACAGAGGCTGCTTTAGTCACAGAATGGGATGCCCCCAAAAAAGATCCAGTAGTACTATGCCCAGCAAAAGTGTCTTTATCAGGCTAATTTCTAATATAATAAGAGCAAATGGTTATATGGTCTTAAACAGAGGCTGCTTTAGTCACAGAATGGGATGCCCTGGCAGGGACAAGTAGTGCTATGCCCAGCAAAAGTGTCTTTATCAGGCCTAATTTCAAATATAATAAGAGCAAATGGTTATATGGTCTTAAACAGAGGCTGCTTTAGTCACAGAATGGGATGCCCTGGCAGGGACAAGTAGTGCTATGCCCAGCAAAAGTGTCTTTATCAGGCCTAATTTCAAAAAAAATAAGAGCAAATGGTTATATGGTCTTAAACAGAGGCTGATTTAGTCACAGAATGGGATGCCCTGGCAGGGACAAGTAGTGCTATGCCCAGCAAAAGTGTCTTTATCAGGCTAATTTAAAATATAATAAGAGCAAATGGTTATATGGTCTTAAACAGAGGCTGCTTTAGTCACAGAATGGGATGTCCTGGCAGGGACAAGTAGTGCTATGCCCAGCAAAAGTGTCTTTAACAGGCTAATTTCAAATATAATAAGAGCAAATGGTTATATGGTCTTAAACAGAGGCTGCTTTAGTCACAGAATGGGATGCCCTGGCAGGGACAAGTAGTGCTATGCCCAGCAAAAGTGTCTTTATCAGGCCTAATTTCAAATATAATAAGAGCAAATGGTTATACGGTCTTAAACAGAGGCTGCTTTAGTCACAGAATGGGATGCCCACAAAAAAGATCCAGTAGTACTATGCCCAGCAAAAGTGTTTTTATCAGGCTAATTTCAAATATAATAAGAGCAAATGGTTATATGGTCTTAAACAGAGGCTGCTTTAGTCACAGAATGGGATGCCCTGGCAGGGACAAGTAGTGCTATGCCCAGCAAAAGTGTCTTTATCAGGCTAATTTCAAATATAATAAGAGCAAATGGTTATATGGTCTTAAACAGAGGCTGCTTTAGTCACAGAATGGGATGCCCCCAAAAAAGATCCAGTAGTACTATGCCCAGCAAAAGTGTCTTTATCAGGCTAATTTCAAATATAATAAGAGCAAATGGTTATATGGTCTTAAACAGAAGCTGCTTTAGTCACAGAATGGGATGCCCTGGCAGGGACAAGTAGTGCTATGCCCAGCAAAAGTGTCTTTAACAGGCTAATTTCAAATATAATAAGAGCAAATGGTTATATGGTCTTAAACAGAGGCTGCTTTAGTCACAGAATGGGAAGCCCTGGCAGGGACAAGTAGTGCTATGCCCAGCAAAAGTGTCTTTATCAGGCCTAATTTCAAATATAATAAGAGCAAATGGTTATACAGTCTTAAACAGAGGCTGCTTTAGTCACAGAATGGGATGCCCCCAAAAAAGATCCAGTAGTACTATGCCCAGCAAAAGTGTCTTTATCAGGCTAATTTCAAATATAATAAGAGCAAATGGTTATATGGTCTTAAACAGAGGCTGCTTTAGTCACAGAATGGGATGCCCTGGCAGGGACAAGTAGTGCTATGCCCAGCAAAAGTGTCTTTAACAGGCTAATTTCAAATATAATAAGAGCAAATGGTTATATGGTCTTAAACAGAGGCTGCTTTAGTCACAGAATGGGAAGCCCTGGCAGGGACAAGTAGTGCTATGCCCAGCAAAAGTGTCTTTATCAGGCCTAATTTCAAATATAATAAGAGCAAATGGTTATACGGTCTTAAACAGAGGCTGCTTTAGTCACAGAATGGGATGCCCCCAAAAAAGATCCAGTAGTACTATGCCCAGCAAAAGTGTCTTTATCAGGCTAATTTCAAATATAATAAGAGCAAATGGTTATATGGTCTTAAACAGAGGCTGCTTTAGTCACAGAATGGGATGCCCTGGCAGGGACAAGTAGTGCTATGCCCAGCAAAAGTGTCTTTAACAGGCTAATTTCAAATATAATAAGAGCAAATGGTTATATGGTCTTAAACAGAGGCTGCTGTAGTCACAGAATGGGATGCCCTGGCAGGGACAAGTAGTGCTATGCCCAGCAAAAGTGTCTTTATCAGGCCTAATTTCAAATATAATAAGAGCAAATGGTTATATGGTCTTAAACAGAGGCTGCTTTAGTCACAGAATGGGATGCCCCCAAAAAAGATCCAGTAGTACTATGCCCAGCAAAAGTGTCTTTATCAGGCTAATTTCAAATATAATAAGAGCAAATGGTTATATGGTCTTAAACAGAGGCTGCTTTAGTCACAGAATGGGATGCCCCCAAAAAAGATCCAGTAGTACTATGCCCAGCAAAAGTGTCTTTAACAGGCTAATTTCAAATATAATAAGAGCAAATGGTTATATGGTCTTAAACAGAGGCTGCTTTAGTCACAGAATGGGATGCCCTGGCAGGGACAAGTAGTGCTATGCCCAGCAAAAGTGTCTTTATCAGGCCTAATTTCAAATATAATAAGAGCAAATGGTTATACGGTCTTAAACAGAGGCTGCTTTAGTCACAGAATGGGATGCCCCCAAAAAAGATCCAGTAGTACTATGCCCAGCAAAAGTGTCTTTATCAGGCTAATTTCAAATATAATAAGAGCAAATGGTTATATGGTCTTAAACAGAGGCTGCTTTAGTCACAGAATGGGATGCCCTGGCAGGGACAAGTAGTGCTATGCCCAGCAAAAGTGTCTTTATCAGGCCTAATTTCAAATATAATAAGAGCAAATGGTTATATGGTCTTAAACAGAGGCTGCTTTAGTCACAGAATGGGATGCCCTGGCAGGGACAAGTAGTGCTATGCCCAGCAAAAGTGTCTTTATCAGGCTAATTTCAAATATAATAAGAGCAAATGGTTATATGGTCTTAAACAGAGGCTGCTTTAGTCACAGAATGGGATGCCCTGGCAGGGACAAGTAGTGCTATGCCCAGCAAAAGTGTCTTTAACAGGCTAATTTCAAATATAATAAGAGCAAATGGTTATATGGTCTTAAACAGAGGCTGCTTTAGTCACAGAATGGGATGCCCTGGCAGGGACAAGTAGTGCTATGCCCAGCAAAAGTGTCTTTATCAGGCCTAATTTCAAATATAATAAGAGCAAATGGTTATATGGTCTTAAACAGAGGCTGCTGTAGTCACAGAATGGGATGCCCCCAAAAAAGATCCAGTAGTACTATGCCCAGCAAAAGTGTCTTTATCAGGCTAATTTCAAATATAATAAGAGCAAATGGTTATATGGTCTTAAACAGAGGCTGCTTTAGTCACAGAATGGGATGCCCCCAAAAAAGATCCAGTAGTACTATGCCCAGCAAAAGTGTCTTTATCAGGCTAATTTCAAATATAATAAGAGCAAATGGTTATATGGTCTTAAACAGAGGCTGCTTTAGTCACAGAATGGGATGCCCTGGCAGGGACAAGTAGTGCTATGCCCAGCAAAAGTGTCTTTAACAGGCTAATTTCAAATATAATAAGAGCAAACGGTTATATGGTCTTAAACAGAGGCTGCTTTAGTCACAGAATGGGATGCCCTGGCAGGGACAAGTAGTGCTATGCCCAGCAAAAGTGTCTTTATCAGGCCTAATTTCAAATATAATAAGAGCAAATGGTTATACGGTCTTAAACAGAGGCTGCTTTAGTCACAGAATGGGATGCCCCCAAAAAAGATCCAGTAGTACTATGCCCAGCAAAAGTGTCTTTATCAGGCTAATTTCAAATATAATAAGAGCAAATGGTTATATGGTCTTAAACAGAGGCTGCTTTAGTCACAGAATGGGATGCCCTGGCAGGGACAAGTAGTGCTATGCCCAGCAAAAGTGTCTTTAACAGGCTAATTTCAAATATAATAAGAGCAAATGGTTATATGGTCTTAAACAGAGGCTGCTTTAGTCACAGAATGGGATGCCCTGGCAGGGACAAGTAGTGCTATGCCCAGCAAAAGTGTCTTTATCAGGCCTAATTTCAAATATAATAAGAGCAAATGGTTATATGGTCTTAAACAGAGGCTGCTTTAGTCACAGAATGGGATGCCCTGGCAGGGACAAGTAGTGCTATGCCCAGCAAAAGTGTCTTTATCAGGCTAATTTCAAATATAATAAGAGCAAATGGTTATATGGTCTTAAACAGAGGCTGCTTTAGTCACAGAATGGGATGCCCTGGCAGGGACAAGTAGTGCTATGCCCAGCAAAAGTGTCTTTAACAGGCTAATTTCAAATATAATAAGAGCAAATGGTTATATGGTCTTAAACAGAGGCTGCTGTAGTCACAGAATGGGATGCCCTGGCAGGGACAAGTAGTGCTATGCCCAGCAAAAGTGTCTTTATCAGGCCTAATTTCAAATATAATAAGAGCAAATGGTTATATGGTCTTAAACAGAGGCTGCTTTAGTCACAGAATGGGATGCCCCCAAAAAAGATCCAGTAGTACTATGCCCAGCAAAAGTGTCTTTATCAGGCTAATTTCAAATATAATAAGAGCAAATGGTTATATGGTCTTAAACAGAGGCTGCTTTAGTCACAGAATGGGATGCCCCCAAAAAAGATCCAGTAGTACTATGCCCAGCAAAAGTGTCTTTAACAGGCTAATTTCAAATATAATAAGAGCAAATGGTTATATGGTCTTAAACAGAGGCTGCTTTAGTCACAGAATGGGATGCCCTGGCAGGGACAAGTAGTGCTATGCCCAGCAAAAGTGTCTTTATCAGGCCTAATTTCAAATATAATAAGAGCAAATGGTTATACGGTCTTAAACAGAGGCTGCTTTAGTCACAGAATGGGATGCCCCCAAAAAAGATCCAGTAGTACTATGCCCAGCAAAAGTGTCTTTATCAGGCTAATTTCAAATATAATAAGAGCAAATGGTTATATGGTCTTAAACAGAGGCTGCTTTAGTCACAGAATGGGATGCCCTGGCAGGGACAAGTAGTGCTATGCCCAGCAAAAGTGTCTTTATCAGGCCTAATTTCAAATATAATAAGAGCAAATGGTTATATGGTCTTAAACAGAGGCTGCTTTAGTCACAGAATGGGATGCCCTGGCAGGGACAAGTAGTGCTATGCCCAGCAAAAGTGTCTTTAACAGGCCAATTTCAAATATAATAAGAGCAAATGGTTATATGGTCTTAAACAGAGGCTGCTTTAGTCACAGAATGGGATGCCCTGGCAGGGACAAGTAGTGCTATGCCCAGCAAAAGTGTCTTTATCAGGCCTAATTTCAAATATAATAAGAGCAAATGGTTATATGGTCTTAAACAGAGGCTGCTGTAGTCACAGAATGGGATGCCCCCAAAAAAGATCCAGTAGTACTATGCCCAGCAAAAGTGTCTTTATCAGGCTAATTTCAAATATAATAAGAGCAAATGGTTATATGGTCTTAAACAGAGGCTGCTTTAGTCACAGAATGGGATGCCCCCAAAAAAGATCCAGTAGTACTATGCCCAGCAAAAGTGTCTTTATCAGGCTAATTTCAAATATAATAAGAGCAAATGGTTATATGGTCTTAAACAGAGGCTGCTTTAGTCACAGAATGGGATGCCCTGGCAGGGACAAGTAGTGCTATGCCCAGCAAAAGTGTCTTTAACAGGCTAATTTCAAATATAATAAGAGCAAACGGTTATATGGTCTTAAACAGAGGCTGCTTTAGTCACAGAATGGGATGCCCTGGCAGGGACAAGTAGTGCTATGCCCAGCAAAAGTGTCTTTATCAGGCCTAATTTCAAATATAATAAGAGCAAATGGTTATACGGTCTTAAACAGAGGCTGCTTTAGTCACAGAATGGGATGCCCCCAAAAAAGATCCAGTAGTACTATGCCCAGCAAAAGTGTCTTTATCAGGCTAATTTCAAATATAATAAGAGCAAATGGTTATATGGTCTTAAACAGAGGCTGCTTTAGTCACAGAATGGGATGCCCTGGCAGGGACAAGTAGTGCTATGCCCAGCAAAAGTGTCTTTAACAGGCTAATTTCAAATATAATAAGAGCAAATGGTTATATGGTCTTAAACAGAGGCTGCTTTAGTCACAGAATGGGATGCCCTGGCAGGGACAAGTAGTGCTATGCCCAGCAAAAGTGTCTTTATCAGGCCTAATTTCAAATATAATAAGAGCAAATGGTTATATGGTCTTAAACAGAGGCTGCTGTAGTCACAGAATGGGATGCCCCCAAAAAAGATCCAGTAGTACTATGCCCAGCAAAAGTGTCTTTATCAGGCTAATTTCAAATATAATAAGAGCAAATGGTTATATGGTCTTAAACAGAGGCTGCTTTAGTCACAGAATGGGATGCCCCCAAAAAAGATCCAGTAGTACTATGCCCAGCAAAAGTGTCTTTATCAGGCTAATTTCAAATATAATAAGAACAAATGGTTATATGGTCTTAAACAGAGGCTGCTTTAGTCACAGAATGGGATGCCCTGGCAGGGACAAGTAGTGCTATGCCCAGCAAAAGTGTCTTTATCAGGCCTAATTTCAAATATAATAAGAGCAAATGGTTATATGGTCTTAAACAGAGGCTGCTTTAGTCACAGAATGGGATGCCCTGGCAGGGACAAGTAGTGCTATGCCCAGCAAAAGTGTCTTTATCAGGCCTAATTTCAAATATAATAAGAGCAAATGGTTATATGGTCTTAAACAGAGGCTGCTTTAGTCACAGAATGGGATGCCCTGGCAGGGACAAGTAGTGCTATGCCCAGCAAAAGTGTCTTTATCAGGCTAATTTCAAATATGATAAGAGCAAATGGTTATATGGTCTTAAACAGAGGCTGCTTTAGTCACAGAATGGGATGTCCTGGCAGGGACAAGTAGTGCTATGCCCAGCAAAAGTGTCTTTAACAGGCTAATTTCAAATATAATAAGAGCAAATGGTTATATGGTCTTAAACAGAGGCTGCTTTAGTCACAGAATGGGATGCCCTGGCAGGGACAAGTAGTGCTATGCCCAGCAAAAGTGTCTTTATCAGGCCTAATTTCAAATATAATAAGAGCAAATGGTTATACGGTCTTAAACAGAGGCTGCTTTAGTCACAGAATGGGATGCCCACAAAGAAGATCCAGTAGTACTATGCCCAGCAAAAGTGTTTTTATCAGGCTAATTTCAAATATAATAAGAGCAAATGGTTATATGGTCTTAAACAGAGGCTGCTTTAGTCACAGAATGGGATGCCCTGGCAGGGACAAGTAGTGCTATGCCCAGCAAAAGTGTCTTTATCAGGCTAATTTCAAATATAATAAGAGCAAATGGTTATATGGTCTTAAACAGAGGCTGCTTTAGTCACAGAATGGGATGCCCCCAAAAAAGATCCAGTAGTACTATGCCCAGCAAAAGTGTCTTTATCAGGCTAATTTCAAATATAATAAGAGCAAATGGTTATATGGTCTTAAACAGAGGCTGCTTTAGTCACAGAATGGGATGCCCTGGCAGGGACAAGTAGTGCTATGCCCAGCAAAAGTGTCTTTAACAGGCTAATTTCAAATATAATAAGAGCAAATGGTTATATGGTCTTAAACAGAGGCTGCTTTAGTCACAGAATGGGATGCCCTGGCAGGGACAAGTAGTGCTATGCCCAGCAAAAGTGTCTTTATCAGGCCTAATTTCAAATATAATAAGAGCAAATGGTTATACGGTCTTAAACAGAGGCTGCTTTAGTCACAGAATGGGATGCCCCCAAAAAAGATCCAGTAGTACTATGCCCAGCAAAAGTGTCTTTATCAGGCTAATTTCAAATATAATAAGAGCAAATGGTTATATGGTCTTAAACAGAGGCTGCTTTAGTCACAGAATGGGATGCCCTGGCAGGGACAAGTAGTGCTATGCCCAGCAAAAGTGTCTTTATCAGGCTAATTTCAAATATAATAAGAGCAAATGGTTATATGGTCTTAAACAGAGGCTGCTTTAGTCACAGAATGGGATGCCCTGGCAGGGACAAGTAGTGCTATGCCCAGCAAAAGTGTCTTTAACAGGCTAATTTCAAATATAATAAGAGCAAATGGTTATATGGTCTTAAACAGAGGCTGCTTTAGTCACAGAATGGGATGCCCTGGCAGGGACAAGTAGTGCTATGCCCAGCAAAAGTGTCTTTATCAGGCCTAATTTCAAATATAATAAGAGCAAATGGTTATACGGTCTTAAACAGAGGCTGCTTTAGTCACAGAATGGGATGCCCCCAAAAAAGATCCAGTAGTACTATGCCCAGCAAAAGTATCTTTATCAGGCTAATTTCAAATATAATAAGAGCAAATGGTTATATGGTCTTAAACAGAGGCTGCTTTAGTCACAGAATGGGATGCCCTGGCAGGGACAAGTAGTGCTATGCCCAGCAAAAGTGTCTTTATCAGGCCTAATTTCAAATATAATAAGAGCAAATGGTTATATGGTCTTAAACAGAGGCTGCTGTAGTCACAGAATGGGATGCCCCCAAAAAAGATCCAGTAGTACTATGCCCAGCAAAAGTGTCTTTATCAGGCTAATTTCAAATATAATAAGAGCAAATGGTTATATGGTCTTAAACAGAGGCTGCTTTAGTCACAGAATGGGATGCCCCCAAAAAAGATCCAGTAGTACTATGCCCAGCAAAAGTGTCTTTATCAGGCTAATTTCAAATATAATAAGAGCAAATGGTTATATGGTCTTAAACAGAGGCTGCTTTAGTCACAGAATGGGATGCCCTGGCAGGGACAAGTAGTGCTATGCCCAGCAAAAGTGTCTTTAACAGGCTAATTTCAAATATAATAAGAGCAAATGGTTATATGGTCTTAAACAGAGGCTGCTTTAGTCACAGAATGGGATGCCCTGGCAGGGACAAGTAGTGCTATGCCCAGCAAAAGTGTCTTTATCAGGCCTAATTTCAAATATAATAAGAGCAAATGGTTATACGGTCTTAAACAGAGGCTGCTTTAGTCACAGAATGGGATGCCCCCAAAAAAGATCCAGTAGTACTATGCCCAGCAAAACTGTCTTTATCAGGCTAATTTCAAATATAATAAGAGCAAACGGTTATATGGTCTTAAACAGAGGCTGCTTTAGTCACAGAATGGGATGCCCTGGCAGGAACAAGTAGTGCTATGCCCAGCAAAAGTGTCTTTATCAGGCCTAATTTCAAATATAATAAGAGCAAATGGTTATATGGTCTTAAACAGAGGCTGCTTTAGTCACAGAATGGGATGCCCTGGCAGGGACAAGTAGTGCTATGCCCAGCAAAAGTGTCTTTATCAGGCTAATTTCAAATATAATAAGAGCAAATGGTTATATGGTCTTAAACAGAGGCTGCTTTAGTCACAGAATGGGATGCCCTGGCAGGGACAAGTAGTGCTATGCCCAGCAAAAGTGTCTTTAACAGGCTAATTTCAAATATAATAAGAGCAAATGGTTATATGGTCTTAAACAGAGGCTGCTTTAGTCACAGAATGGGATGCCCTGGCAGGGACAAGTAGTGCTATGCCCAGCAAAAGTGTCTTTATCAGGCCTAATTTCAAATATAATAAGAGCAAATGGTTATACGGTCTTAAACAGAGGCTGCTTTAGTCACAGAATGGGATGCCCCCCAAAAAGATCCAGTAGTACTATGCCCAGCAAAAGTGTCTTTATCAGGCTAATTTCAAATATAATAAGAGCAAATGGTTATATGGTCTTAAACAGAGGCTGCTTTAGTCACAGAATGGGATGCCCCCAAAAAAGATCCAGTAGTATTATGCCCAGCAAAAGTGTCTTTATCAGGCTAATTTCAAATATAATAAGAGCAAATGGTTATATGGTCATAAACAGAGGCTGCTTTAGTCACAGAATGGGATGCCCTGGCAGGGACAAGTAGTACTATGCCCAGCAAAAGTGTCTTTATCAGGCTAATTTCAAATATAATAAGAGCAAATGGTTATATGGTCTTAAACAGAGGCTGCTTTAGTCACAGAATGGGATGCCCTGGCAGGGACAAGTAGTGCTATGCCCAGCAAAAGTGTCTTTATCAGGCCTAATTTCAAATATAATAAGAGCAAATGGTTATATGGTCTTAAACAGAGGCTGCTTTAGTCACAGAATGGGATGCCCTGGCAGGGACAAGTAGTGCTATGCCCAGCAAAAGTGTCTTTAACAGGCTAATTTCAAATATAATAAGAGCAAACGGTTATATGGTCTTAAACAGAGGCTGCTTTAGTCACAGAATGGGATGCCCTGGCAGGGACAAGTAGTGCTATGCCCAGCAAAAGTGTCTTTATCAGGCCTAATTTCAAATATAATAAGAGCAAATGGTTATACGGTCTTAAACAGAGGCTGCTTTAGTCACAGAATGGGATGCCCCCAAAAAAGATCCAGTAGTACTATGCCCAGCAAAAGTGTCTTTATCAGGCTAATTTCTAATATAATAAGAGCAAATGGTTATATGGTCTTAAACAGAGGCTGCTTTAGTCACAGAATGGGATGCCCTGGCAGGGACAAGTAGTGCTATGCCCAGCAAAAGTGTCTTTATCAGGCCTAATTTCAAATATAATAAGAGCAAATGGTTATATGGTCTTAAACAGAGGCTGCTTTAGTCACAGAATGGGATGCCCTGGCAGGGACAAGTAGTGCTATGCCCAGCAAAAGTGTCTTTATCAGGCCTAATTTCAAATATAATAAGAGCAAATGGTTATATGGTCTTAAACAGAGGCTGATTTAGTCACAGAATGGGATGCCCTGGCAGGGACAAGTAGTGCTATGCCCAGCAAAAGTGTCTTTATCAGGCTAATTTAAAATATAATAAGAGCAAATGGTTATATGGTCTTAAACAGAGGCTGCTTTAGTCACAGAATGGGATGTCCTGGCAGGGACAAGTAGTGCTATGCCCAGCAAAAGTGTCTTTAACAGGCTAATTTCAAATATAATAAGAGCAAATGGTTATATGGTCTTAAACAGAGGCTGCTTTAGTCACAGAATGGGATGCCCTGGCAGGGACAAGTAGTGCTATGCCCAGCAAAAGTGTCTTTATCAGGCCTAATTTCAAATATAATAAGAGCAAATGGTTATACGGTCTTAAACAGAGGCTGCTTTAGTCACAGAATGGGATGCCCACAAAAAAGATCCAGTAGTACTATGCCCAGCAAAAGTGTTTTTATCAGGCTAATTTCAAATATAATAAGAGCAAATGGTTATATGGTCTTAAACAGAGGCTGCTTTAGTCACAGAATGGGATGCCCTGGCAGGGACAAGTAGTGCTATGCCCAGCAAAAGTGTCTTTATCAGGCTAATTTCAAATATAATAAGAGCAAATGGTTATATGGTCTTAAACAGAGGCTGCTTTAGTCACAGAATGGGATGCCCCCAAAAAAGATCCAGTAGTACTATGCCCAGCAAAAGTGTCTTTATCAGGCTAATTTCAAATATAATAAGAGCAAATGGTTATATGGTCTTAAACAGAGGCTGCTTTAGTCACAGAATGGGATGCCCTGGCAGGGACAAGTAGTGCTATGCCCAGCAAAAGTGTCTTTAACAGGCTAATTTCAAATATAATAAGAGCAAATGGTTATATGGTCTTAAACAGAGGCTGCTTTAGTCACAGAATGGGATGCCCTGGCAGGGACAAGTAGTGCTATGCCCAGCAAAAGTGTCTTTATCAGGCCTAATTTCAAATATAATAAGAGCAAATGGTTATACGGTCTTAAACAGAGGCTGCTTTAGTCACAGAATGGGATGCCCCCAAAAAAGATCCAGTAGTACTATGCCCAGCAAAAGTGTCTTTATCAGGCTAATTTCAAATATAATAAGAGCAAATGGTTATATGGTCTTAAACAGAGGCTGCTTTAGTCACAGAATGGGATGCCCTGGCAGGGACAAGTAGTGCTATGCCCAGCAAAAGTGTCTTTATCAGGCTAATTTCAAATATAATAAGAGCAAATGGTTATATGGTCTTAAACAGAGGCTGCTTTAGTCACAGAATGGGATGCCCTGGCAGGGACAAGTAGTGCTATGCCCAGCAAAAGTGTCTTTAACAGGCTAATTTCAAATATAATAAGAGCAAATGGTTATATGGTCTTAAACAGAGGCTGCTGTAGTCACAGAATGGGATGCCCTGGCAGGGACAAGTAGTGCTATGCCCAGCAAAAGTGTCTTTATCAGGCCTAATTTCAAATATAATAAGAGCAAATGGTTATACGGTCTTAAACAGAGGCTGCTTTAGTCACAGAATGGGATGCCCCCCAAAAAGATCCAGTAGTACTATGCCCAGCAAAAGTGTCTTTATCAGGCTAATTTCAAATATAATAAGAGCAAATGGTTATATGGTCTTAAACAGAGGCTGCTTTAGTCACAGAATGGGATGCCCCCAAAAAAGATCCAGTAGTACTATGCCCAGCAAAAGTGTCTTTATCAGGCTAATTTCAAATATAATAAGAGCAAATGGTTATATGGTCTTAAACAGAGGCTGCTTTAGTCACAGAATGGGATGCCCTGGCAGGGACAAGTAGTGCTATGCCCAGCAAAAGTGTCTTTATCAGGCCTAATTTCAAATATAATAAGAGCAAATGGTTATATGGTCTTAAACAGAGGCTGCTGTAGTCACAGAATGGGATGCCCCCAAAAAAGATCCAGTAGTACTATGCCCAGCAAAAGTGTCTTTATCAGGCTAATTTCAAATATAATAAGAGCAAATGGTTATATGGTCTTAAACAGAGGCTGCTTTAGTCACAGAATGGGATGCCCCCAAAAAAGATCCAGTAGTACTATGCCCAGCAAAAGTGTCTTTATCAGGCTAATTTCAAATATAATAAGAGCAAATGGTTATATGGTCTTAAACAGAGGCTGCTTTAGTCACAGAATGGGATGCCCTGGCAGGGACAAGTAGTGCTATGCCCAGCAAAAGTATCTTTAACAGGCTAATTTCAAATATAATAAGAGCAAATGGTTATATGGTCTTAAACAGAGGCTGCTTTAGTCACAGAATGGGATGCCCTGGCAGGGACAAGTAGTGCTATGCCCAGCAAAAGTGTCTTTATCAGGCCTAATTTCAAATATAACAAGAGCAAATGGTTATACGGTCTTAAACAGAGGCTGCTTTAGTCACAGAATGGGATGCCCCCAAAAAAGATCCAGTAGTACTATGCCCAGCAAAAGTGTCTTTATCAGGCTAATTTCAAATATAATAAGAGCAAATGGTTATATGGTCTTAAACAGAGGCTGCTTTAGTCACAGAATGGGATGCCCTGGCAGGGACAAGTAGTGCTATGCCCAGCAAAAGTGTCTTTATCAGGCCTAATTTCAAATATAATAAGAGCAAATGGTTATATGGTCTTAAACAGAGGCTGCTTTAGTCACAGAATGGGATGCCCTGGCAGGGACAAGTAGTGCTATGCCCAGCAAAAGTGTCTTTATCAGGCTAATTTCAAATATAATAAGAGCAAATGGTTATATGGTCTTAAACAGAGGCTGCTTTAGTCACAGAATGGGATGCCCTGGCAGGGACAAGTAGTGCTATGCCCAGCAAAAGTGTCTTTAACAGGCTAATTTCAAATATAATAAGAGCAAATGGTTATATGGTCTTAAACAGAGGCTGCTGTAGTCACAGAATGGGATGCCCTGGCAGGGACAAGTAGTGCTATGCCCAGCAAAAGTGTCTTTATCAGGCCTAATTTCAAATATAATAAGAGCAAATGGTTATACGGTCTTAAACAGAGGCTGCTTTAGTCACAGAATGGGATGCCCCCCAAAAAGATCCAGTAGTACTATGCCCAGCAAAAGTGTCTTTATCAGGCTAATTTCAAATATAATAAGAGCAAATGGTTATATGGTCTTAAACAGAGGCTGCTTTAGTCACAGAATGGGATGCCCCCAAAAAAGATCCAGTAGTACTATGCCCAGCAAAAGTGTCTTTATCAGGCTAATTTCAAATATAATAAGAGCAAATGGTTATATGGTCTTAAACAGAGGCTGCTTTAGTCACAGAATGGGATGCCCTGGCAGGGACAAGTAGTGCTATGCCCAGCAAAAGTGTCTTTATCAGGCCTAATTTCAAATATAATAAGAGCAAATGGTTATATGGTCTTAAACAGAGGCTGCTGTAGTCACAGAATGGGATGCCCCCAAAAAAGATTCAGTAGTACTATGCCCAGCAAAAGTGTCTTTATCAGGCTAATTTCAAATATAATAAGAGCAAATGGTTATATGGTCTTAAACAGAGGCTGCTTTAGTCACAGAATGTGATGCCCTGGCAGGGACAAGTAGTGCTATGCCCAGCAAAAGTGTCTTTATCAGGCCTAATTTCAAATATAATAAGAGCAAATGGTTATATGGTCTTAAACAGAGGCTGCTTTAGTCACAGAATGGGATGCCCTGGCAGGGACAAGTAGTGCTATGCCCAGCAAAAGTGTCTTTATCAGGCTAATTTCAAATATAATAAGAGCAAATGGTTATATGGTCTTAAACAGAGGCTGCTTTAGTCACAGAATGGGATGCCCTGGCAGGGACAAGTAGTGCTATGCCCAGCAAAAGTGTCTTTAACAGGCTAATTTCAAATATAATAAGAGCAAATGGTTATATGGTCTTAAACAGAGGCTGCTTTAGTCACAGAATGGGATGCCCTGGCAGGGACAAGTAGTGCTATGCCCAGCAAAAGTGTCTTTATCAGGCCTAATTTCAAATATAATAAGAGCAAATGGTTATACGGTCTTAAACAGAGGCTGCTTTAGTCACAGAATGGGATGCCCCCAAAAAAGATCCAGTAGTACTATGCCCAGCAAAAGTGTCTTTATCAGGCTAATTTCAAATATAATAAGAGCAAATGGTTATATGGTCTTAAACAGAGGCTGCTTTAGTCACAGAATGGGATGCCCCCAAAAAAGATCCAGTAGTACTATGCCCAGCAAAAGTGTCTTTATCAGGCTAATTTCAAATATAATAAGAGCAAATGGTTATATGGTCTTAAACAGAGGCTGCTTTAGTCACAGAATGGGATGCCCTGGCAGGGACAAGTAGTGCTATGCCCAGCAAAAGTGTCTTTATCAGGCCTAATTTCAAATATAATAAGAGCAAATGGTTATATGGTCTTAAACAGAGGCTGCTGTAGTCACAGAATGGGATGCCCCCAAAAAAGATCCAGTAGTACTATGCCCAGCAAAAGTGTCTTTATCAGGCTAATTTCAAATATAATAAGAGCAAATGGTTATATGGTCTTAAACAGAGGCTGCTTTAGTCACAGAATGGGATGCCCTGGCAGGGACAAGTAGTGCTATGCCCAGCAAAAGTGTCTTTATCAGGCCTAATTTCAAATATAATAAGAGCAAATGGTTATATGGTCTTAAACAGAGGCTGCTTTAGTCACAGAATGGGATGCCCTGGCAGGGACAAGTAGTGCTATGCCCAGCAAAAGTGTCTTTAACAGGCTAATTTCAAATATAATAAGAGCAAATGGTTATATGGTCTTAAACAGAGGCTGCTTTAGTCACAGAATGGGATGCCCTGGCAGGGACAAGTAGTGCTATGCCCAGCAAAAGTGTCTTTATCAGGCTAATTTCAAATATAATAAGAGCAAATGGTTATATGGTCTTAAACAGAGGCTGCTTTAGTCACAGAATGGGATGCCCTGGCAGGGACAAGTAGTGCTATGCCCAGCAAAAGTGTCTTTAACAGGCTAATTTCAAATATAATAAGAGCAAATGGTTATATGGTCTTAAACAGAGGCTGCTTTAGTCACAGAATGGGATGCCCTGGCAGGGACAAGTAGTGCTATGCCCAGCAAAAGTGTCTTTATCAGGCCTAATTTCAAATATAATAAGAGCAAATGGTTATACGGTCTTAAACAGAGGCTGCTTTAGTCACAGAATGGGATGCCCCCCAAAAAGATCCAGTAGTACTATGCCCAGCAAAAGTGTCTTTATCAGGCTAATTTCAAATATAATAAGAGCAAATGGTTATATGGTCTTAAACAGAGGCTGCTTTAGTCACAGAATGGGATGCCCCCAAAAAAGATCCAGTAGTATTATGCCCAGCAAAAGTGTCTTTATCAGGCTAATTTCAAATATAATAAGAGCAAATGGTTATATGGTCATAAACAGAGGCTGCTTTAGTCACAGAATGGGATGCCCTGGCAGGGACAAGTAGTACTATGCCCAGCAAAAGTGTCTTTATCAGGCTAATTTCAAATATAATAAGAGCAAATGGTTATATGGTCTTAAACAGAGGCTGCTTTAGTCACAGAATGGGATGCCCTGGCAGGGACAAGTAGTGCTATGCCCAGCAAAAGTGTCTTTATCAGGCCTAATTTCAAATATAATAAGAGCAAATGGTTATATGGTCTTAAACAGAGGCTGCTTTAGTCACAGAATGGGATGCCCCCAAAAAAGATCCAGTAGTACTATGCCCAGCAAAAGTGTCTTTATCAGGCTAATTTCAAATATAATAAGAGCAAATGGTTATATGGTCTTAAACAGAGGCTGCTTTAGTCACAGAATGGGATGCCCCCAAAAAAGATCCAGTAGTACTATGCCCAGCAAAAGTGTCTTTAACAGGCTAATTTCAAATATAATAAGAGCAAATGGTTATATGGTCTTAAACAGAGGCTGCTTTAGTCACAGAATGGGATGCCCTGGCAGGGACAAGTAGTGCTATGCCCAGCAAAAGTGTCTTTAACAGGCTAATTTCAAATATAATAAGAGCAAATGGTTATATGGTCTTAAACAGAGGCTGCTTTAGTCACAGAATGGGATGCCCTGGCAGGGACAAGTAGTGCTATGCCCAGCAAAAGTGTCTTTATCAGGCTAATTTCAAATATAATAAGAGCAAATGGTTATATGGTCTTAAACAGAGGCTGCTTTAGTCACAGAATGGGATGCCCTGGCAGGGACAAGTAGTGCTATGCCCAGCAAAAGTGTCTTTAACAGGCTAATTTCAAATATAATAAGAGCAAATGGTTATATGGTCTTAAACAGAGGCTGCTTTAGTCACAGAATGGGATGCCCTGGCAGGGACAAGTAGTGCTATGCCCAGCAAAAGTGTCTTTATCAGGCCTAATTTCAAATATAATAAGAGCAAATGGTTATACGGTCTTAAACAGAGGCTGCTTTAGTCACAGAATGGGATGCCCCCCAAAAAGATCCAGTAGTACTATGCCCAGCAAAAGTGTCTTTATCAGGCTAATTTCAAATATAATAAGAGCAAATGGTTATATGGTCTTAAACAGAGGCTGCTTTAGTCACAGAATGGGATGCCCCCAAAAAAGATCCAGTAGTATTATGCCCAGCAAAAGTGTCTTTATCAGGCTAATTTCAAATATAATAAGAGCAAATGGTTATATGGTCATAAACAGAGGCTGCTTTAGTCACAGAATGGGATGCCCTGGCAGGGACAAGTAGTACTATGCCCAGCAAAAGTGTCTTTATCAGGCTAATTTCAAATATAATAAGAGCAAATGGTTATATGGTCTTAAACAGAGGCTGCTTTAGTCACAGAATGGGATGCCCTGGCAGGGACAAGTAGTGCTATGCCCAGCAAAAGTGTCTTTATCAGGCCTAATTTCAAATATAATAAGAGCAAATGGTTATATGGTCTTAAACAGAGGCTGCTTTAGTCACAGAATGGGATGCCCTGGCAGGGACAAGTAGTGCTATGCCCAGCAAAAGTGTCTTTAACAGGCTAATTTCAAATATAATAAGAGCAAACGGTTATATGGTCTTAAACAGAGGCTGCTTTAGTCACAGAATGGGATGCCCTGGCAGGGACAAGTAGTGCTATGCCCAGCAAAAGTGTCTTTATCAGGCCTAATTTCAAATATAATAAGAGCAAATGGTTATACGGTCTTAAACAGAGGCTGCTTTAGTCACAGAATGGGATGCCCCCAAAAAAGATCCAGTAGTACTATGCCCAGCAAAAGTGTCTTTATCAGGCTAATTTCTAATATAATAAGAGCAAATGGTTATATGGTCTTAAACAGAGGCTGCTTTAGTCACAGAATGGGATGCCCTGGCAGGGACAAGTAGTGCTATGCCCAGCAAAAGTGTCTTTATCAGGCCTAATTTCAAATATAATAAGAGCAAATGGTTATATGGTCTTAAACAGAGGCTGCTTTAGTCACAGAATGGGATGCCCTGGCAGGGACAAGTAGTGCTATGCCCAGCAAAAGTGTCTTTATCAGGCCTAATTTTAAATATAATAAGAGCAAATGGTTATATGGTCTTAAACAGAGGCTGATTTAGTCACAGAATGGGATGCCCTGGCAGGGACAAGTAGTGCTATGCCCAGCAAAAGTGTCTTTATCAGGCTAATTTAAAATATAATAAGAGCAAATGGTTATATGGTCTTAAACAGAGGCTGCTTTAGTCACAGAATGGGATGTCCTGGCAGGGACAAGTAGTGCTATGCCCAGCAAAAGTGTCTTTAACAGGCTAATTTCAAATATAATAAGAGCAAATGGTTATATGGTCTTAAACAGAGGCTGCTTTAGTCACAGAATGGGATGCCCTGGCAGGGACAAGTAGTGCTATGCCCAGCAAAAGTGTCTTTATCAGGCCTAATTTCAAATATAATAAGAGCAAATGGTTATACGGTCTTAAACAGAGGCTGCTTTAGTCACAGAATGGGATGCCCACAAAAAAGATCCAGTAGTACTATGCCCAGCAAAAGTGTTTTTATCAGGCTAATTTCAAATATAATAAGAGCAAATGGTTATATGGTCTTAAACAGAGGCTGCTTTAGTCACAGAATGGGATGCCCTGGCAGGGACAAGTAGTGCTATGCCCAGCAAAAGTGTCTTTATCAGGCTAATTTCAAATATAATAAGAGCAAATGGTTATATGGTCTTAAACAGAGGCTGCTTTAGTCACAGAATGGGATGCCCCCAAAAAAGATCCAGTAGTACTATGCCCAGCAAAAGTGTCTTTATCAGGCTAATTTCAAATATAATAAGAGCAAATGGTTATATGGTCTTAAACAGAGGCTGCTTTAGTCACAGAATGGGATGCCCTGGCAGGGACAAGTAGTGCTATGCCCAGCAAAAGTGTCTTTAACAGGCTAATTTCAAATATAATAAGAGCAAATGGTTATATGGTCTTAAACAGAGGCTGCTTTAGTCACAGAATGGGATGCCCTGGCAGGGACAAGTAGTGCTATGCCCAGCAAAAGTGTCTTTATCAGGCCTAATTTCAAATATAATAAGAGCAAATGGTTATACGGTCTTAAACAGAGGCTGCTTTAGTCACAGAATGGGATGCCCCCAAAAAAGATCCAGTAGTACTATGCCCAGCAAAAGTGTCTTTATCAGGCTAATTTCAAATATAATAAGAGCAAATGGTTATATGGTCTTAAACAGAGGCTGCTTTAGTCACAGAATGGGATGCCCTGGCAGGGACAAGTAGTGCTATGCCCAGCAAAAGTGTCTTTATCAGGCTAATTTCAAATATAATAAGAGCAAATGGTTATATGGTCTTAAACAGAGGCTGCTTTAGTCACAGAATGGGATGCCCTGGCAGGGACAAGTAGTGCTATGCCCAGCAAAAGTGTCTTTAACAGGCTAATTTCAAATATAATAAGAGCAAATGGTTATATGGTCTTAAACAGAGGCTGCTGTAGTCACAGAATGGGATGCCCTGGCAGGGACAAGTAGTGCTATGCCCAGCAAAAGTGTCTTTATCAGGCCTAATTTCAAATATAATAAGAGCAAATGGTTATACGGTCTTAAACAGAGGCTGCTTTAGTCACAGAATGGGATGCCCCCCAAAAAGATCCAGTAGTACTATGCCCAGCAAAAGTGTCTTTATCAGGCTAATTTCAAATATAATAAGAGCAAATGGTTATATGGTCTTAAACAGAGGCTGCTTTAGTCACAGAATGGGATGCCCCCAAAAAAGATCCAGTAGTACTATGCCCAGCAAAAGTGTCTTTATCAGGCTAATTTCAAATATAATAAGAGCAAATGGTTATATGGTCTTAAACAGAGGCTGCTTTAGTCACAGAATGGGATGCCCTGGCAGGGACAAGTAGTGCTATGCCCAGCAAAAGTGTCTTTATCAGGCCTAATTTCAAATATAATAAGAGCAAATGGTTATATGGTCTTAAACAGAGGCTGCTGTAGTCACAGAATGGGATGCCCCCAAAAAAGATCCAGTAGTACTATGCCCAGCAAAAGTGTCTTTATCAGGCTAATTTCAAATATAATAAGAGCAAATGGTTATATGGTCTTAAACAGAGGCTGCTTTAGTCACAGAATGGGATGCCCCCAAAAAAGATCCAGTAGTACTATGCCCAGCAAAAGTGTCTTTATCAGGCTAATTTCAAATATAATAAGAGCAAATGGTTATATGGTCTTAAACAGAGGCTGCTTTAGTCACAGAATGGGATGCCCTGGCAGGGACAAGTAGTGCTATGCCCAGCAAAAGTATCTTTAACAGGCTAATTTCAAATATAATAAGAGCAAATGGTTATATGGTCTTAAACAGAGGCTGCTTTAGTCACAGAATGGGATGCCCTGGCAGGGACAAGTAGTGCTATGCCCAGCAAAAGTGTCTTTATCAGGCCTAATTTCAAATATAACAAGAGCAAATGGTTATACGGTCTTAAACAGAGGCTGCTTTAGTCACAGAATGGGATGCCCCCAAAAAAGATCCAGTAGTACTATGCCCAGCAAAAGTGTCTTTATCAGGCTAATTTCAAATATAATAAGAGCAAATGGTTATATGGTCTTAAACAGAGGCTGCTTTAGTCACAGAATGGGATGCCCTGGCAGGGACAAGTAGTGCTATGCCCAGCAAAAGTGTCTTTATCAGGCCTAATTTCAAATATAATAAGAGCAAATGGTTATATGGTCTTAAACAGAGGCTGCTTTAGTCACAGAATGGGATGCCCTGGCAGGGACAAGTAGTGCTATGCCCAGCAAAAGTGTCTTTATCAGGCTAATTTCAAATATAATAAGAGCAAATGGTTATATGGTCTTAAACAGAGGCTGCTTTAGTCACAGAATGGGATGCCCTGGCAGGGACAAGTAGTGCTATGCCCAGCAAAAGTGTCTTTAACAGGCTAATTTCAAATATAATAAGAGCAAATGGTTATATGGTCTTAAACAGAGGCTGCTGTAGTCACAGAATGGGATGCCCTGGCAGGGACAAGTAGTGCTATGCCCAGCAAAAGTGTCTTTATCAGGCCTAATTTCAAATATAATAAGAGCAAATGGTTATACGGTCTTAAACAGAGGCTGCTTTAGTCACAGAATGGGATGCCCCCCAAAAAGATCCAGTAGTACTATGCCCAGCAAAAGTGTCTTTATCAGGCTAATTTCAAATATAATAAGAGCAAATGGTTATATGGTCTTAAACAGAGGCTGCTTTAGTCACAGAATGGGATGCCCCCCAAAAAGATCCAGTAGTACTATGCCCAGCAAAAGTGTCTTTATCAGGCTAATTTCAAATATAATAAGAGCAAATGGTTATATGGTCTTAAACAGAGGCTGCTTTAGTCACAGAATGGGATGCCCTGGCAGGGACAAGTAGTGCTATGCCCAGCAAAAGTGTCTTTATCAGGCCTAATTTCAAATATAATAAGAGCAAATGGTTATATGGTCTTAAACAGAGGCTGCTGTAGTCACAGAATGGGATGCCCCCAAAAAAGATTCAGTAGTACTATGCCCAGCAAAAGTGTCTTTATCAGGCTAATTTCAAATATAATAAGAGCAAATGGTTATATGGTCTTAAACAGAGGCTGCTTTAGTCACAGAATGTGATGCCCTGGCAGGGACAAGTAGTGCTATGCCCAGCAAAAGTGTCTTTATCAGGCCTAATTTCAAATATAATAAGAGCAAATGGTTATATGGTCTTAAACAGAGGCTGCTTTAGTCACAGAATGGGATGCCCTGGCAGGGACAAGTAGTGCTATGCCCAGCAAAAGTGTCTTTATCAGGCTAATTTCAAATATAATAAGAGCAAATGGTTATATGGTCTTAAACAGAGGCTGCTTTAGTCACAGAATGGGATGCCCTGGCAGGGACAAGTAGTGCTATGCCCAGCAAAAGTGTCTTTAACAGGCTAATTTCAAATATAATAAGAGCAAATGGTTATATGGTCTTAAACAGAGGCTGCTTTAGTCACAGAATGGGATGCCCTGGCAGGGACAAGTAGTGCTATGCCCAGCAAAAGTGTCTTTATCAGGCCTAATTTCAAATATAATAAGAGCAAATGGTTATACGGTCTTAAACAGAGGCTGCTTTAGTCACAGAATGGGATGCCCCCAAAAAAGATCCAGTAGTACTATGCCCAGCAAAAGTGTCTTTATCAGGCTAATTTCAAATATAATAAGAGCAAATGGTTATATGGTCTTAAACAGAGGCTGCTTTAGTCACAGAATGGGATGCCCCCAAAAAAGATCCAGTAGTACTATGCCCAGCAAAAGTGTCTTTATCAGGCTAATTTCAAATATAATAAGAGCAAATGGTTATATGGTCTTAAACAGAGGCTGCTTTAGTCACAGAATGGGATGCCCTGGCAGGGACAAGTAGTGCTATGCCCAGCAAAAGTGTCTTTATCAGGCCTAATTTCAAATATAATAAGAGCAAATGGTTATATGGTCTTAAACAGAGGCTGCTGTAGTCACAGAATGGGATGCCCCCAAAAAAGATCCAGTAGTACTATGCCCAGCAAAAGTGTCTTTATCAGGCTAATTTCAAATATAATAAGAGCAAATGGTTATATGGTCTTAAACAGAGGCTGCTTTAGTCACAGAATGGGATGCCCTGGCAGGGACAAGTAGTGCTATGCCCAGCAAAAGTGTCTTTATCAGGCCTAATTTCAAATATAATAAGAGCAAATGGTTATATGGTCTTAAACAGAGGCTGCTTTAGTCACAGAATGGGATGCCCTGGCAGGGACAAGTAGTGCTATGCCCAGCAAAAGTGTCTTTAACAGGCTAATTTCAAATATAATAAGAGCAAATGGTTATATGGTCTTAAACAGAGGCTGCTTTAGTCACAGAATGGGATGCCCTGGCAGGGACAAGTAGTGCTATGCCCAGCAAAAGTGTCTTTATCAGGCCTAATTTCAAATATAATAAGAGCAAATGGTTATACGGTCTTAAACAGAGGCTGCTTTAGTCACAGAATGGGATGCCCCCCAAAAAGATCCAGTAGTACTATGCCCAGCAAAAGTGTCTTTATCAGGCTAATTTCAAATATAATAAGAGCAAATGGTTATATGGTCTTAAACAGAGGCTGCTTTAGTCACAGAATGGGATGCCCCCAAAAAAGATCCAGTAGTACTATGCCCAGCAAAAGTGTCTTTATCAGGCTAATTTCAAATATAATAAGAGCAAATGGTTATATGGTCTTAAACAGAGGCTGCTTTAGTCACAGAATGGGATGCCCTGGCAGGGACAAGTAGTGCTATGCCCAGCAAAAGTGTCTTTATCAGGCCTAATTTCAAATATAATAAGAGCAAATGGTTATATGGTCTTAAACAGAGGCTGCTGTAGTCACAGAATGGGATGCCCCCAAAAAAGATCCAGTAGTACTATGCCCAGCAAAAGTGTCTTTATCAGGCTAATTTCAAATATAATAAGAGCAAATGGTTATATGATCTTAAACAGAGGCTGCTTTAGTTCAATATCTTTTTATTCAGTATACATCATACAAAAGGAAACAGTACAGAACAATAATTCAGAAGGACAGAAGGTCAAGGCATGTCGTTCTCTACGTCCACATGTACGTACATTACAATGTCATATCCTAAGCAATGGGCGCATCCCTCCCATCCCTCAACAACCCCACCCATGTGATCCACCTTACTCTCCGGTTAATCTACAACGTGTTGTATGGTCAGGGGCCCAGCACTCCAAAACTTTCAGCCCCCCCCCCAGTCCGGTCTTGCCGACCCAAGGGAGATAGAGGCGCCTACCCACATCAAAATCAGATATACGTCTACTTTCCTAGGGGAGGCGGGGCCCGGGGGGCGGAGGGAGGGAGCTGGACAGCCCAGAGGACTCAGGACAGCAAGGACATGCAAGGAAAGAAGGAGTCGAGAAGAGAAGGGAAGGGGGGAAGGGGGGGGAGGAAAGAGAGGGAGAAGGGAGCAAGCTTGAGGACCATGATTGTCGAAGCAGCGGGGAGATTGAGATGAGTAGTTCCCAAGGCAAGGGCGGGAGTAGAGACACGCACCGAAACTTAAACATGAACAGAAACACCACCGCGGGCAGGGGCCTGCCAACACATGACCATCTATGTTATCTCCTGCGCCAGGTGAGTGTCCCTGTAGTCCAGCCACCCGGCCCATGTCAACCGGTAGCTCTCCCAGGTGCCTTCGGAGTCTGAAATCAGTTCCTCCATACGACGAATGGCCTCCACCTCACGAGCCCAGTCAACAAGAGATGGCGGGGCTGTGGATTTCCATCGTCTCGGGATGACTGCTCTCATTGCTGTCAGAAAATGCCGCAGTACCCCCTTTTTGCCGCGGGAGAGAGAGCCGGGGAGCAAGGACAGCAGGGCCACCTGCGGGGAGTTCTGCACCGACTCCCCCGAGATGTCGTTGTATATAGCCAAAACCCTCTCCCAGAGGGGCCGTATTGCTGGGCAGCCCCACCAAATATGGACCATGTTACCCCGCCCTTCCAGGCATCTCCAACATCTATCCGAGCATGAAGTGTCAAATTTGCTCAGATCAGCTGGGCACCTATACCACCGGGACAGAACCTTAAAGTTCCTTTCCTGGGCTATGCTCGGGACCGCCAATTTATGGGTGAACAAGTATATTTTATTAAGTTCTTCTTCAGTAATGGACATCCCCAACTCCTCCTCCCACCTCTGTATGAATCCTGGTGGGGAATCATGCATAGCAGCCAACAAGGTTCGATATAGAACAGCGATTGCGTGGGCTTCGGGAGGCGTTTGTGTAAGGACTTGTTCCAATTGTGTCAATGGTCTCCTACCCCGCTCCACCAGATTGTGAGTTGACACAAAAGCATTTAATTGCCTATGAAGAAACCATGAGACATATTGCCCTGGTGCCCTGTCCCTTAGCTCGTCTAGTGAGGGAAGTCCGTCTCGTACCAGTATTTGTCCAATAGTTACGTTAAATGAGGCCTCCCAAACTAAAAAGCTCCTAGCCCGTACACCAGGTGTAAAAGAGTAGTTGTCAAAGAGGGGAGTCAGGGGTCCCAGTCTATTAATCATGGAGCTCCGTCTAGACAATTTATCCCAGACCAGCAGGAATTGTCCTGCTAGAAATGGGAGAGATTCTTTTGTTTGTCTGGGAAGTACGCCCCCCCAAGGCAGTGAGATCAAATTCAAGGGGGAAATAATCTTTTCCATTTTTACCCACTGCTTCGCTCCCTCTTTAAGAGCCCAATCCACTACGCGTAGCACCATAACTGCTGTATGATATGTCTGAAGGTCTGGGAGCCCGGCTCCACCATCGGATTTGAGCCTCGTCAATGTGCTGAATCTTATCCGGGGCCTCCCCGTCCCCCACACAAATCTTAAGAAAGCCGTCTTCAGTTTCCTGAAGAAACTACTAGGCAAGTGGATGGGTATAGTTTGGAAGGTATATAAAAATTTGGGGAGAATATCCATCTTCAGCACGTTGATCCTTCCGAACCAAGAGAGGAGTCGCCTATCATACGTAGCCAGGTCATTTATCGTTTTCAGAAGTAAAGGAGAGTAGTTCAATTCGTATAGTCGCGAGAGGTCCGAGGGGATTTGTACCCCAAGGTATTTTATGGAGTGGGGTTGCCATTTAAAAGCATAATTCAGTTTAAGCTGCTCTACGGTCTGACTGGGAAGAGATATGTTAAGGGCCTCTGACTTAGCGTAGTTGATTTTGAAGTTGCCGATCTGACCAAAGGTCCGGAACTCCTTAAGAGTAGCTGGAAACGAGGTTAATGGGGAAGTTAAATGTAGAAGTAGGTCGTCAGCATACAGAGATGCTTTGTATTCCCGATCCCCCACCGTTATCCCTTTAATATCCGGGTTCTGTCTAATGGCCACAGCGAGATGCTCCATAGTGATTACATACAGCAATGGTGACAGAGGGCAACCTTGTCGAGTGCCATTGCTGATCCTAAGGGGAGTGGATAGGAGGCCGTTCACCCTCACCCTTGCCGTAGGCTCAGAGTATAGAGCCAAGATCCTGGACAGGAGTATCGGGCCAACACCAATCTGCCGAAGGGATGCCTTGAGAAGCAACCAATCTACCCTATCGAATGCCTTCTCCGCATCACACGAGAGAAAGCATGTTTGGGTCCCCTCGGCTTTGGCATGTGCTATGAGGTCTAAGAGTTTATTGGTGTTGTCCCGAGCCTCCCGCCCAGGCACAAATCCAACCTGATCCAAGTCTATCAGACCAGGGAGAAGTGGCCCAAGCCTGGATGACAAAATCTTGGCATACAACTTAATATCGACGTTGATCAGAGAGATCGGTCTATAGCTGCTGCACACCGAAGGGTCTTTCCCAGGCTTAGGAATGACTGATATGATTGCCTCCAATGACTGTTTAGGAAACCCACACTCAGGCCCAACGGAATTAAATACTCTGGTCAGAAATGGCACCAGCTCGACCCCAAGCTGCTTGTAAAATTTGGGGGTAAAGCCATCGGCCCCAGGGCTCTTACCCTGCGGCGTCTCCTTGATTGCCTTGGCCACCTCTTGCGAGGAGAAAGGTACTTCCAAAGCCGCCGTCTCCTCCTCTGGTATCACCGGAAGAGCCGTGTTATTCACATAGGTCACAACAGCTTCCGGTGGCTCCGTGTCGACCAAGGAGTAGCCACTCCGCCCCAAATTATACAACGAGTGGTAATAGTCTCTGAAGCTATCCACTATCTGGGATGGGGTGACTGCAGTTTGACCCTGTGGCCCTCGAATGCTGGGAATGTAAGTGGCTGCAGTCCTTGGGTGTAACGCCCTAGCAAGCAAACGCCCACATTTTTCAGAGTGTTGGTAATATGTTACCCTCTGCCTTTCTCTGAATCGCAAATACGCCTGATTGTACAATCCCCGAAGTTTATCTCTAGCCTTCATCAGGTCCACAAGTGTAGTCCCAGATGGCTTTTTTTTATGATCTAGCTCTAGGGTCTGTATTTGCTGCAAAGTCTGGGATATCTGAGAGGCTCGTTCTCTCTTTAATCTAGCCCCATGTTTAATAAGTTCACCCCTGACCACGCATTTTAGCGCCTCCCACTGATACGGGAGAGGGGTAGGGTCCTGTTCGTGATGTTTGAGAAACTCCGAGATGGTCTTCCTTACCCCAGACAGGCACGTAGCATCCCCGAGCAAATTATCATTAAGTCTCCAGCTCCAGCTCTTAGGGTAAAGACCAGGCAATACCAATGACAGGAAAATTGGAGCATGGTCTGACCACAAAATCTGACCAATCCATGCCCGCGGAGCCCACTCCATAGCATGGTGGTGCAGGAAGAGGTAGTCAAGTCTGCTGTATGAGTTCCTGGCGGCTGAGTAGAACGAAAAGTCCTTGTCTCGCCCATGAAGTACCCGCCAGGAATCCACCAACTGCAGATCAAAGAGCATCTTTTTTAGCCGGTTCCTCTTGCTCAGGGACACCGTCGACCTGCCGGAGGAGGTGTCCAGCTCTGGATTTATGGGAATGTTAAGGTCGCCTCCCACAACTAGAGTACCCTCTAAAAATTCCGCTAGTGTCCTCAGCACCTTGGTGCAAAAGCTAACCTGGTTAGTGTTAGGGGCATAAATGTTAGCTATAGTGTATATCTTGGAGAACAGTTCAATTTTAAGGAATATGAATCGTCCACTCGGGTCGATTTTAGTGTCCATTACTTTATGGGGGAGAGATTTATGAATGGCTATTGAGACCCCAGTCGCCTTTATGTTGGGGTTAGGGGCATGGTACCACACGGGGTAATATCGATTCTTCATAGCTGGGATATATCCTACCTTAAAGTGAGTCTCCTGAAGGAGTAAAATGGCTACTCTCTGCTTATGCATGTTATATAGCACCTGTGTTCGTTTCTCCGGGACATTCAATCCCTTCACATTAAAGGAGCTGACCGTCAGTTCCGCCATAATTCACCCGCCCCCACCCACAATGCAGACAAGTGAAGGTACCAAGTGGACAAGGCAGAACCGGGGAAGGAAGGGGGGGGGCAGAAGGGCAAGGTATGTACGAACAGGAAACCGAAAGGGAAAAAGCAAGGAAGAAGGAAAGTGTATTGAGCAGTAAGCAAGGAAGAGTAGTCTGACCGAGAAGGGACACCGGAGGGTGGGGGCACGAGGGGGGAAGGGGGGGGAAGGACTAAGGAAGAAGGAAAAAGCTGTAAGGGGGAAGGAGGAAAGGAAGTTTCCCCCTCCAGGAAAACTCAAGTAAATGCAATTGCAAGTGTTCACTAAGTTCTCCAAAGTGGAGTAAGCGAACCGGCCTACTTGGGGAAGATGGAAAGCTACGGCAGTAGGCGAAGGAGATGCATTTTCTCATGTGCAAAGTAAATGAACCCGCATTTCTTGACATTAACCATAACTATCCAATAGGTCGAGGACCTTAACAAAGTTGTCACATAACAAAAACCCTAGTTACACATAAATCGCAGCAGAGGCTGCTTTAGTCACAGAATGGGATGCCCCCAAAAAAGATCCAGTAGTACTATGCCCAGCAAAAGTGTCTTTATCAGGCTAATTTCAAATATAATAAGAGCAAATGGTTATATGGTCTTAAACAGAGGCTGCTTTAGTCACAGAATGGGATGCCCTGGCAGGGACAAGTAGTGCTATGCCCAGCAAAAGTGTCTTTATCAGGCCTAATTTCAAATATAATAAGAGCAAATGGTTATATGGTCTTAAACAGAGGCTGCTTTAGTCACAGAATGGGATGCCCTGGCAGGGACAAGTAGTGCTATGCCCAGCAAAAGTGTCTTTATCAGGCCTAATTTCAAATATAATAAGAGCAAATGGTTATATGGTCTTAAACAGAGGCTGCTTTAGTCACAGAATGGGATGCCCTGGCAGGGACAAGTAGTGCTATGCCCAGCAAAAGTGTCTTTATCAGGCTAATTTCAAATATAATAAGAGCAAATGGTTATATGGTCTTAAACAGAGGCTGCTGTAGTCACAGAATGGGATGCCCCCAAAAAAGATCCAGTAGTACTATGCCCAGCAAAAGTGTCTTTATCAGGCTAATTTCAAATATAATAAGAGCAAATGGTTATATGGTCTTAAACAGAGGCTGCTTTAGTCTCAGAATGGGATGCCCCCAAAAAAGATCCAGTAGTACTATGCCCAGCAAAAGTGTCTTTATCAGGCTAATTTCAAATATAATAAGAGCAAATGGTTATATGGTCTTAAACAGAGGCTGCTTTAGTCACAGAATGGGATGCCCTGGCAGGGACAAGTAGTGCTATGCCCAGCAAAAGTGTCTTTATCAGGCCTAATTTCAAATATAATAAGAGCAAATGGTTATATGGTCTTAAACAGAGGCTGCTTTAGTCACAGAATGGGATGCCCTGGCAGGGACAAGTAGTGCTATGCCCAGCAAAAGTGTCTTTATCAGGCCTAATTTCAAATATAATAAGAGCAAATGGTTATATGGTCTTAAACAGAGGCTGCTTTAGTCACAGAATGGGATGCCCCCAAAAAAGATCCAGTAGTACTATGCCCAGCAAAAGTGTCTTTATCAGGCTAATTTCAAATATAATAAGAGCAAATGGTTATATGGTCTTAAACAGAGGCTGCTTTAGTCACAGAATGGGATGCCCCCAAAAAAGATCCAGTAGTACTATGCCCAGCAAAAGTGTCTTTATCAGGCTAATTTCAAATATAATAAGAGCAAATGGTTATATGGTCTTAAACAGAGGCTGCTTTAGTCACAGAATGGGATGCCCTGGCAGGGACAAGTAGTGCTATGCCCAGCAAAAGTGTCTTTATCAGGCCTAATTTCAAATATAATAAGAGCAAATGGTTATATGGTCTTAAACAGAGGCTGCTTTAGTCACAGAATGGGATGCCCTGGCAGGGACAAGTAGTGCTATGCCCAGCAAAAGTGTCTTTAACAGGCTAATTTCAAATATAATAAGAGCAAATGGTTATATGGTCTTAAACAGAGGCTGCTGTAGTCACAGAATGGGATGCCTCACAGCAGACTTAAGATCAGTTCAGTATATATGCACAGTTAGTTAGTATAAGCAGCCTGAAAACGCTAACAAAGCCTGTCAGGCTGGATGAAAAAAAAAAAAAAACTGACAGCCTCCGATTTTCCCTTCCTTTCCCTGTTTTTCGCTGACTTTCTGTCTGTCTCCTGTCTGTCTCCTGCCTGTCTCCAGCCTGTCCCTGTCTGTCCCTGCCTGTCTAACTGTCTAACTGTCTCTCCCTCAGCTACACAGCGTTCTGTCTCTCACGAATGCAATAGAGAAATGAGGCAGGAAAGCAAGATGGCCGGCCTTAAATACCGCTGTGACGTCACCGGGCTTGCTGGCTGCTGATAGGCTGCATGTGACTGTCCCAGCATACACTGCCCCAGCTTACATGTCTGGACATGTCCCGTCCGCCATCTTAGAATGCCTGTAATGTAAATGAATGGATGTTAAAGGAAAACTTCGAGCGATCGAATCGCGGGGAAATTCGGATTCGATCCGAATCGAATTTTTCCTGAAATTCGGATCGAATCCGGGTTCGTCCGGATCGATTCGCTCATCCCTAATTGCAATCCTTCTGTAAAGTTTCCGTCCGTTTGTACGGATACGAGGATGTCATTTTCCAGCGTGACTTTTCCGTTTCATTTTCTTATGTTCCAAAGTAGGCTTTCGTTTTTGCCCTTTTCCCATCGTCTCCTCACACGAATCCTTTACGTTTCCCGATAGATTCTGTTTCCCTTTTTCAAAAAATAATCGTCCAGACGGAAGTCCTTACGATCTTGCGCCTGCGCACTACAAGCTTAACTCATTAAAGTGCTCGCCTACATATTTGCCACCCTCACTTCTACTACATTGTTTAGCTAAACCACTTAGCACTATCCTCCATCTTTCCTTTGGGACCCTTAAAGCTCACCCAAACCACTTAGCACTATCCTGCATCTTCCCTTTGGGACCCTTAAAGCTCACCCCAACCACTTAGCACTATCCTCCATCTTCCCTTTTTGCCCCTAAAACTTACCCAAACCACTTCCCGGTTAGGTTCTTCTTCCATTTTAGGCCCCTAAAACGTACCCAAACCACTTCCCGGTTAGGTTCTTCTTCCATTTTTGGCCCCTAAAACTTACCCAAACCACTTCCCGGTTAGGTTCTTCTTCCATTTTAGGCCCCTAAAACTTACCCAAACCACTTCCCGGTTAGGTTCTCCTTCCATTTTAGGCCCCTAAAACTTACCCAAACCACTTCCCGGTTAGGTTCTTCTTCCATTTTAGGCCCCTAAAACTTACCCAAACCACTTCCCGGTTAGGTTCTTCTTCCATTTTAGGCCCCTAAAACTTACCCAAACCACTTCCAGGTTAGGTTCTTCTTCCATTTTTGGCCCCTAAAACTTACCCAAACCACTTCCCGGTTAGGTTCTTCTTCCATTTTTGGCCCCTAAAACTTAACCAAACCACTTCCCGGTCATCTGAATCTTCATCTCTAAATATTTATTTCACCCTTCGTTTGGTGTTAATGTATTGTAGGCAAAAAATGACACAGAATTTTTTGTTTTGTTTTTTTTTTTTTATACAACAACGCCATTTTTGGTTGGCTTTTTAAAAAAAATGTTTTGGTTTAAAAAATAATTTACAAACTTTTTGGGCTAAAACACATTAAAATGTTGTAAAAATATAAAAATGTAACAATATTTACATATATACATCACAGTGGCAGGACCCAGAACACTACTCTTCTTCTGTTGTACCCAACGAGTCACGCAGCTGCTGCATTTCGGCCACCAACTCAAGGACCCCTCTATTCATTTCTTCCACTCTTGCCCGTGTGGTCCCTGTATAAAATTATAAAAAAAACATTATTTTGAGACAAATACATGTTTCTCACCTGTGGATGGAATGTTTGTTAGTTGGCAACTGAAATCATGACGACATATGTCAGTCTGCTAAGTAATTAATCTAAGGAAGTGGGCACAGGTCATTCTGCTAAGTAATTAATCTAAGGAAGTGGGCACAGGTCATTCTGCTAAGTCATTAATCTAAGGAAGTGGGCAGAGGTCATTCTGCTAAGTAATTAATCTAAGGAAGTGGGCACAGGTCATTCTGCTAAGTAATTAATATAAGGAAGTGGGAACAGGTCATTCTGCTAAGTAATTATTCTAAGGAAGTGGGCACAGGTCATTCTGCTAAGTAATTAATCTAAGGAAGTGGGCACAGGTCATTCTGCTAATGACATTGACTATGGCTTGATGTATCTGAGTGATCATGTCAATTACCACATATTGCAAAGAATGACATTACAACTTACTTGTTTGGTGGCCGACGGATGCCTCGTTGGGGACAACCCTATGTCCTGGGCCCTGCCACTGTTGTGAAGTAGAGGCTGTCGAGACATGGCAAATAGGGTCACTTCTAATGTCTTAGTTAACAGTAATCAAATGTCAATTTCAATGTGTGTGTCACATCACTCACCTTCTCCCTGTGCCTCCTGGGTGAGATCTGCTGCATCCTCCACATCTTCACCCGCTCCAGAAGCATCTAGAAAAACAGATTAAGGGACTTAGCTTGGTAGTAAATAGCATGTATATGTGTGTGCGCTTACATGAAGAGTCACATACCAGAGGCTCCCGCCTGCGTCGCTGGGTACGACTCCCTGCCCACGCCGTGCCACCCCTCCTCTGTGGAAAGGTCCAGGGGCTGGTCGGAGGACCCAACAGAGGAGGGGTAGGACCGTTGCCCTGGAGATCCACCACCTTCACTTCCAGCTGCAGATTCATGCAGCACTGGTTGGCCTGTGCGCCTCCAGGTGTGGCGGATTCGGTACTCTATTTCCAACACTAGAAAAGAAAAGCAATTATAACTAAAGGTCTACCTTCTGTATTACTTACATCTAGCATGCAATCGCTATGTACTTACTAGGGAAATGGAGTCCGAAAACCGCCGCACCCGGGGCATGTGCAGCCGTTTCAGGTCCGACCAGTGCTGCATAATCTGAGTGTGGGTGAAGGTGGTGTCCGTCTGATGTTGGATCCTGGAAACGATCTCCAGGGCGACAGTCCGCTTCTCAAATGAGTTGGGCAGGTAGTCGTACCTGCGTTCCAGCATCGTCTACAAAACAAAAAATAAACATAGGATTTAGATCAAACTGCATAGAAATATCTCTCACAAATCGATCATTTGAATAAGTGACATTAACAGACACATTTCTAGCCTAATACAATCCTTGTAGCTGCCAAGTGTTTGTTCGCACGTGTGGGCCCTAACTTCTGTTTGGCAGGGAGTTTTAGACTCTTATAAAACAAACTATTTATTCCTGCGCTTCCTTAAGGGCTAGGCATGCATTTAGATGGCAAATCAAAGGCATTAAAAGACACTTACAAGCATGATGACCTCTTCTTGTTGGCTGGTGAAGATTGTGGGCTCCATCTTGCCTCTTGTCTGCAGCAGATAAGTAATGCCCCAGCAGTTTCCGGGTTCCGCGCGGGCGGACGAACGGCCGTACGCACGCGTACGCGAACGCGTAAACGTCAGACCTGCACCCACGGCTCATTCTCTTTCAGAGTCTCATCAGTATGCCACCAAAAAAAGCCGCCGCTAAGGCCAAAGCAGCCAAGGAAGCCAGCAGCAAAAAGGCAGAGAAGTGTCAGGAGGCTTCAGCAGGCCCCACCACTCGGTCAAAAATGCCAAAGGCTAAGCAGCGGGAAACCCGCAGTGGGCAGGTGAAGGCGACCACAAAGGCACCCACAAGCACAAAAACCAAGGGGCCAGCACCAAAGAAAAAGGCCCAGCCCAGCAAGCACACAGGTACGGCCCCTAAAAAGCACACCAAGAGGGTGAGAAGCCCCAGCCCCCAAAGGTCAGCATCACCCCACCCACGTGGGAAAAGCTCACATGGCAAGAGGCCAAGCCACCGGGCCCGAAGCCCCAGCAGCCAGAGTTCACCATCACCCCACCCACGTGGGAAAAGTTCACATGGCAAGAGGCCAAGCCACCGGGCCCGAAGCCCCAGCATCCAGAGCTCAACATCACCCCACCCACGTGGGAAAAGCTCACATGGCAAGAGACCAAGCCACCGGGCCCAAAGCCCCAGCAGCCAGAGCTCAACATCACCCCACCTACGTGCATCAACCTCCTAGGGCCATGAAAGTGTGAAGGGGCCACAGAGGCACAGGCCAAGAAAACCAAAATCATCCACCACACCCTCTCCTCCGCGCCCACATTTGGCACCGGCACAGGTGGCAATGCACTCTCCATATGCCACAGCTACGCCTGCTAGTTCAGTGGCCACCCAGCCAAGAACCCCAAGTCCATATCCAATTCCAGTTCAATCTGAAGCCAGCCACCTGTCCTACATTTCTCCCCAACACAGCCAGGCCAGAATGTCCCCCCATTTGCCTGCAACCACTGATGAGCCAGAACGTCTAGCAACAGGGCGCACATTGCGCCGAGGCCACTGGAGTGGCAGATTTGGTGAGGCCCAAACTCTGCCATTGGCTAGTGGCCTCACCTTGTATTATGATGAGCTATATGGGCGCAGATCCAAAGCTACAAGCAAGCAGCGCAAAGCCGAGATTTTGGAGGAGCTCACAAGACAGGTCAATGCAGCGGGGGAAGAGCTCAAAGATGTGGAGCAGATACAAAGGAAAATATCGGACCTCAAGTATGCACAGGTCATTCTGCTAAGTAATTAATCTAAGGAAGTGGGCACAGGTCATTCTGCTAAGTCATTAATCTAAGGAAGTGGGCAGAGGTCATTCTGCTAAGTAATTAATCTAAGGAAGTGGGCACAGGTCATTCTGCTAAGTAATTAATATAAGGAAGTGGGAACAGGTCATTCTGCTAAGTAATTATTCTAAGGAAGTGGGCACAGGTCATTCTGCTAAGTAATTGGCTAGTGGCCTCACCTTGTATTATGATGAGCTATATGGGCGCAGATCCAAAGCTACAAGCAAGCAGCGCAAAGCCGAGATTTTGGAGGAGCTCACAAGACAGGTCAATGCAGCGGGGGAAGAGCTCAAAGATGTGGAGCAGATACAAAGGAAAATATCGGACCTCAAGTATGCAGCACGGAAGAAAGAAAATAAACGGTGTCATTACAGGTACATATATACTTTGTGGATTTGTATTAGTCTTGTATTGTCAACATTTAGCTAAATGTGTACAACTTTCTTTTTTCAGCTTACAAACTGGCGGAGGATTCCCCACAAAACTGCAATTTACCCGAGCTGAGGAGATGGTGCTGGGCCTGCTATATCCTGTGGCCTTAGAGGGACACTCGGCACGACAGGACACGGACATTCCGACTATTCCTGGCGGTTAGTAATGTTAGTGTGTATGTGTAATGTGATCTAAGTGTAAAATGAGGCACAAAGCCATATATTAACACATGCCCCTAGGGTGTACCTTGTAGTGGAGGTACCAATTTAAACAGGGTGTGTTATGTGTGGCGACTCATCATTTGCTTATTCCCTTGGCCATACATGACTTTGGAGAGTCTTGAGGAACACTATTGAGATTAGCAAAGAACTGCCTGTAATGTATTTAGAGTCAATTACATACTACACTTCCATCTTTATCTGTAGCCAATTTGGGTTTGAGCTGTGCTTTGCTCAGAAAGACTTGATCTGGGGTGCTTGAAAGTTTGACCTAGAAAGAATGGCAACCAGCCGAATCTAATGGCAAATGCTATTGGCAAGCTGAGTGTGGTCCCATAATGGGCTTTTAGGGATGTGTGAAGCTTCAGAACAGCCAGTACATGCATGTTTAGTTTGGTTAAGGAGACCAATGTGTATGTACTTGTTGACTAATACATCTAACAGATAATGGCATTCATACTCAAGTTAAACTTGGTCCGTTGTGGGAGTTGCCATTCATGCATGGGCCCGTGTTTTAGTGAACCATATGTGTTATTACACATCACCAATGCCTAGTTGTGTGTTAACATGCCTTCTTTTCCACAATGCAGCCCAGCATCATCCCTCAGCTAGTGTGGAATCCTCAGCCAGTTTTTCCATGCCGTCTACTTCCGTGCTGCCTCGGACCCAGGATCCGATATATATGGTAAGTGTCTTTTTCTGATGTTGCTTATGCATGTGCCTTGCCATGTTTCTTTTTGCTGAATTACATATGTATTCCCCAAACTGAACCTTTTTAATTTACATGTCCCAACAGAGCCACACACTGATGGAGGAAATCCAGGAGCTGGAGAAGGATGGACCCTTCATTGGACCTTCTGAACAGCTCCCCCTGGGACAGAATCTGCAACTGTCCCAACATGTTTCTACACCAAATCCTCAGCAGCAGAGTGAAGCTGGCTGCATGCTGCCAGCCCATCGTGGGCAGCATGCAGAGACTGAGCCGACAGTCCCCAGTGTTAGCTCTGCTGCTGAGGATTTGCCAAGCAGACCTGTGGCTGTTGGTGGACCTAGAGGCACATCATCTGCACGCCCCTCAACCCGGGGAATTGGGAGGCGTAGTCGACTACGTCACCCAGTTTCCCAGGGGAGGGGCGCGCCGATGATGGAGTCAGCATGGCACCATGAGAGGCGGCTATTTCGCCTCCAAAATCAACGAAACCACGAGCATCTTCATGGGCAATTAGAGACATTAAACAACACCTTAAACGCCATGCTGACTGAATTTAGGTCCAACAACAGCCACATGGCCACCTTATCCAATTATTACAGTACCATGCTTGAGGAAGTTCGAAATAGCAACAGCCACATGGCCACCTTAACTAACAATCCCAGTGCCATGATGGGTGAATTTAGAACTTCAAAAAGAAACATGTTGGAACAGTTGCAGATTCTGAATGCCACACAGGCCCAGGTGAGGGCCCACCTCCAAAGGCCCCAACCTGGGTTTTATGGGCATCCCCCATTTTAAGGCCTATTTGGCCTGTATCTGCTCCACATCTTTGCTCTACATCCCCACTGTATTGACCTGTCTGGTGAGCCCTACCAATATACCCTTTTGGTATGGCTTTGCTTGTTTGCTTTGGATTTGCGCCCATATAGCTCATTAGAGTGCTGAGGTAGGCCACTAGCCAATGCCGGAGGTGAAGCCTCAATGAACCTGCCACTCAAGCTGTTGCGCTGCTTGCTTGTGGTGAATTACATTGGTTCTAGCTCCTCCTGTTTGTAGGCATGATTGGGGGACATTCTGGCTTGGCAAACTGCTACCTTGACCCCTGGCTGAGATTGAACTGGACTTGGATTGGGACTGGGGGTTCTTGTTTGGGTGGCCCACTGAGTAACAGGTGTAGATGTGGCATAGGTTTGGCTGCTTTACACCTGTGCCTGTGGCAAATGTGGCCAAGCAGGAGAGGGTGTGTCTGTGGGCCTATTTGTTTGTTGACAAATCTGGACATGGCAATGCTTGTCACATATGTTTTTGGAATTTTCATTTGTATGAAACTTTTGACAGGAGTGCCCCTTACTTTATAACTCCTGCCTCTGGCCAATTGCTATGTGGCCTGATTTGCAAAAACTTGTGGTTTGACCATGTATTTTCTGGAACTATGGGAGTGACCATCAACTCCAATGTTTGCTTTTTAAATAAACACCATAAAATTGTAATTAACCTGTTGTTGACTACGTTTATGCCTTTATGTTTTTGGTGAATAAAGATGACTTAAAGTAGGCACTAACAAATTTGGAACAACCAAAAAAAAAAAAGAGTCTAAAATCAGGTGTGAGGTTGTTTGTAATTAATTAGTTACTGTTTGTAAAAGTAAGAATCAAACATACAAATACAAAGGTCCAAAAACACAAATAAAAAACAATAAAGGGACAAAACAAAGGAACACCAAATTAAGCAAAATGTGTCTCTATTAAATTAGTTCGCACGGCGTGGGCCACGATAGTCCTCCTCTGGGTCATCGGTGGGTGGAGAGGGGGGTAAATCCACCTACCGGGGGACACGCTGCAATATAGCAAAATTATGCAACACTGCACAGGCCATTATAATATCTATTGCTTTGATGCAGAGCCTCCCCGTTCAGCTATCCCGTGCGTTTTCCCGTTGGTTTTGGGCTGTGGGTCAGGAAAGGGTGCTACGTTGGTTTTAGTGTGCGTTTATGCGCTCAGGTGTATGCTCAGCTGCCTTTCCGATTGTCGGCTCGCAAGAGGCTGTTTGCCGGGAAAACGGACGGCTCGTTCATTGGTCTGTTTTTTTTCAGTCATGCAGAGCCTTGATTTCCAATTGAAATCACCCTAATAAAACGTGGCCGCCGAGCCTTCACTTACGGGCAGTCTGACCAGCCGTATTTGAGCTCCGTGCTTTTTGGAAATGCATTCCTCTGTGGGCCAACATCAAAGGCGCCAGCTACGCGGTCTGGTACTTATGAGCATGGCAGAAACCAGGCTGCACTGAACGCCATTGGACATCGATTGCATGCATGACGTTGACCTATTCGAGCTCACCCGCCTTAACCGTGTTTCTCTCCATGCCTTGTATAGCGAGCTGCGGCCATGGTTAGCCCCCACCACAAGAAAGGGGCATGCAATTGCAGGTATGACCAAATTGGTTGGCTGCCTGCAGTTTTTGGCGAACGGCTCGTTCCAGAGACTGGGTTCTCCGTGGGGATGTCCCAGTCTACGCTGAGCCGCAGCCTAACCAAGTTTTTGGATGGCATGGCTACCCTGGCACAGATTTATATTTTTTTCCCTCAAACAGGGGAAGCCTGGAATGCGGTTAAGCTGGGCTTTTATAACATAGCCGACATGCCCAACGTCATTGGTGCAATCGATTGCACACATGTCTCATTGATCCCCCCTGCTGACCAGGAATATCTGTTCAGGTATGTGGTTTGGGTCTGCTTTTTTTTTTTAACCAAACATTTTGTAAGCCTCACACTAATTCCACTTTTTGTTGGATTTGTGCAGGAACAGGAAGATGGGCCATTCCATCAATGTTCAGGCAGTGGCGGGCCCTGATCTTCAATTTTTCAGTCTGTTTGCTGGCTTCCCTGGGTCCATGCATGACGCGCATATTTTGAGGAACTCCAGCCTCTATCAACGGTTTCAATCTGGAGATCTTTCTGGAGGATGGCTATTGGGTATGTGTCTTAAAGTTGTAGTTGTTGGCCCCCATGTTTGAATTTGGATTTGCCAGTACACCACTAATCTGTGAGACATTTCCATGAAACTTGCAAACTTTATTTTTGTTTTAGTTTTTAATTTAAATTTAATGGGTGAAGGGATTCACCACTATTGTGTTATGTTCTGGCCCTCGTATCTAAGTAGCATTCCACAGACATTTTTAATGAGTGTACAGGTTGGATGTGTATGTAGCCTCATCAAAAATGTCATTTCCTCAAACAATACCTAGCTCACCTATTTGTCCCTGTTTAATAATGTGGCAATGCACACCTAAACCTTATTTTTATCATCCACCTTATGTTTTGCAGGTGACTCAGGCTATCCCTTGTTACCATGGCTGCTCACACCCATCCTGCACCCATCTTCCCAGGCCCAGGAGCGCTACAACACAGCCCATAGGAGGACTCGCTCTGTGGTGGAACGGTCTGGATCAGAGTGGGGGTGCCCTTCAGTATCAGCCTGTCAAGGTCATCCAAATAATTATTGCTTGTGGGGTCCTGCACAACCTTGCCATTAGAAGCAGGATTGCTCGATATACTGACCTGGGGGCAGAACCTTTACCTATTTCTGACGAGCAGACCCCTCCTTACTCTGGTACACAAAGTGGCCCAGCACACACAATACGTGCTGAACTTGTGGCCAATGTATTTTCTTGAAACCACCCCCTGTCTGCAGGCTGGGGAAGATTAAATCACACCTAATAAGTGTTACATCCTGTTACCAATGCGACTATAAATGCATTTCAAATGGGCTTTACCTCTGCTGCCGGCGCATGTCCATTTTTTTTTTACTATAATATTTGAGGTCCCCAAATTTCCGCTTCGTTTGTTCTATATCTCGACGGACAGAACCCACACTATTAACTTGGCGGCAAATGTTAGTCCAGATCTCCTGCTTTGCCTGCTTTGTGGTGGATTTGGAAGTACGGCCAAATAGGCCATCATAATGCTCACAAACAGCATTGGCAACAGCCATGCTTTGTGCATCGCAAAAACGGGCTGTTAGTGGCCCACGGCGTAGTTGGCGCCCACATGGGTGTGTGGTGTCCCCTACATCACTTGAAATAGATGGTTGGCTATCTGGGGAGTCGTGTGTGGTTCTTGGCCTTAGGGGGGAGTGTGATGGTGTGTGTGTGCTGCTCTGGGTTAATGTCTGGGTGCCTGTGGAGCTTTCACCTGTTGAGCTGGATGGGGAATCTGAGTTAGTGGAACTTTGAGACCCAGAGGGTTGAGGGTGGAGGGTTTGGCACTACGCTTACCCTTGCTGGTGTGTTTGGTTTTTTGTGTATGCTTGGTGTGTTGCGGAGGAGGATGCTGCAGGGTCTTAATAGATTTTGCACCCTTGTGTGGTCGTGTTGCTTTTGCAGGTTGTGGAGAATGTGTCAAGGGATCCTTGCTCCTGCGTTTATTGTGATGTGCCTGTGTCTGTGGCGTAACCACCGTTTTAGTCGGGGCATGTTTAGCATGGGTCTTGTGCCTGCTCTTATGTTGTTTTTTAGATGATGCATGTGTGCGGCTACTATGAGCCTCTGGGCTCTTGTGGCTCTTCCTGCTCCCTTTTGGTCTGCCCATATTGATATGGTATCCAAAACAGAGCTGAGTGCATTGACCTTTAAATATTTTTACCGTGAGGGCGTGTTCAGCAGCCTGTGTGCCTGCGTGCGCGCACGCATGCACGTCACCGTGGGGGAACGTCATAGCCATACCCGGAAGAGCATCCAAGATGTCGCCAGCAATATATACACAGGAGCAGGACGACATCATCATGGATGTGAGTAGGCGAGCGTGCATTTATGTGCGCGCATACACTACATGTAATAAAAAAAATACAAAGCGCAGGATTAGTGAGGAACAACTTACTTTGTAACGTAAAATACAAGCCCACCTTAGTTTAAGACATGTACGCAGCGACAAACTAGCCTACATGCAGATAGTAGAACTAGGCCAATGTGAGTAAGAAAGAGGTTCAGAAAGTTACTTTAGGTAGGGCAAGAAACTTGGACATGTATTTTGGGGAGTAATGCTGGGTCATTGTGTATTTTACAAACAGATGATGCTGAGGAATCGCTACGACTTCCTGCCGTCAGATTTTGAGAAGAGGACGCTGTCGCTGGTGGTGGTGGATGCGATAGCCCGAAGAACCCAAACCACCTATACCTTCACCCAGATCGCCCAAACTGGTCCGATTTAAAGAGGAGGCATAGGCCCCGGGTGAGGCGGTACTTCGCCAAGCATTTTCCAGGTAAGTGTGTATACTTGACATGCAAGAATCACACTGGACTTGGCTGGGCGTGTTTTTATGATTGTGTTTCTATTTCAGTGCATGAATGGAAGATGCGGTTCCGCCCCACCCGGACAAGAGCGCGCAGCCCAGTGTTGGGCGAATCAGGTGAAGGGATAGGTGGTCCACGGCCACCCCCTCCTCTGCCACCGAATATGACGAACCGCTGGACCTCAGGGAGCTCACCGCAGGGGAGGGGGGAATCGGACGGCAGGGAGTCGAGCCTCACAGACCCACAACCCGACTCCGGTAAGACTAAGAAAATTACATATGTGCTAATACATGCAAGGAATACATATACTCATGTGCACTATTGTTATTTGTAGATTCTGACGTCGCAGGACCATCCCAAGGGAGAGGCCAGGAAGGGGGCCAAGATGAAGTGGTGGCTGCGGAAGGTGAGTGATTTTATGCCTCGAAGCATAACTTAATCTGACATTCAGGAGGCACAAAGAGTAACTAATATACTTGTGTTTTGGATCCAAACAGATTCAGAGCCGGACATACTGGTTGACCCAGGGAGGAGGCTGTGCACCAGAAGCCCTGTTGGCCAAAAGCAATGTAAGTTTAAGTTTATTTTTGGACAACTAGTTTAAACTAGTTTAAACTAGTAAAAATCTCATTAAAAAAACACTAAAAATGATGATGTTTTTCTTTCACAGATCAAAGAAAATGGCCACGCTAGTAAAGGAGCCACCCATTTAGCCGAAAATTTTACAGTTTTTACATTTTTACAGTTTATAAAAATTTTAACAGTTACACAAAAAAAAGAATAAGAGTAAAAAAAAAAAAACTACAAAGAAGTGTGGTGTGTTTTATTTCGTGCCAATGTACGTTATCACAACATCATCATACTGTTACATGTCCCAAAAGGTAAGTATATGGGACAAGGAATAGCAAGAAGAAGGAGAAGAAAACACAGAATAAGAAAAGAGATTAAGGTAAACATTAGAGACAAGGCAGAAGGAGATACAGAGATTAAGGTAAGCATTAAAGGCAAAGATTAAAAACAAAAAGAGATTCAGGTAAGCATTAAAGGCAAAGATGAAAAACAAAAAGAGATTCAGGTAAGCATTAAAGGCAAGGAAGAAAAACAAAAAGAGATTAAGGTAAGCATTAAAGGCAAGGAAGAAAAACAAAAAGAGATTAAGGTAAGCATTAAAGGCAAAGATGAAAAACAAAAAGAGATTAAGGTAAGCATTAAAGGCAAGGAAGAAAAACAAAAAGAGATTAAGGTAAGCATTAAAGGCAAGGAAGAAAAACAAAAAGAGATTAAGGTAAGCATTAAAGGCAAGGAAAAATAAACCAAAAATAATTTAATATTAAATGTAGGTATGTGTCAAAGTGCCAGTTTGTGGCATATGTACATTTACATGGAGGTTTGTGCGCTTGCGTGGACCCAGATTGACAACAGGAAATCCATGGAGATGTAAGTATACTTGTCAAAAACTACAAAATTGGTGTGAAAAATGACACGGAAGGCAAGCAGGTACGTTAAAAAACAAAGCAAAAAGGAGGAAAAAAACGTAACGCCCGTGTGAACGAGGAAATGGCATGCTCCCGAGAGGGGCAAAAAATGCTTCCCGATTGAAGACAAATTAACGGATCAGTTAGGGACCCATTCCGACGGAGGCTCTGCATCACATTGGAGCCACGATTCAAACGGGACCCCCGGACAATCGGAAGGTTTTAAGGTCAGTCCAGGGAAGGCTCTGCATCAGGCCATATGACCTTTTTGGGGTCATACTGAAGTGCTCCCCCGGTATGGTCCAAGCATCGGAAGCGGGTCTTCAATAGGCCAAACGCCCTCTCCACCACAGCCCTGGTCTTCCTGTGCGCCCTATTAAATGCCTCCTCGGCTGCATTCTGGGGCCGGAGGATGGGCGTCAACAGCCACGGAAGGAGTGGCTAGCCGGAATCACCTGCCAAAATGTATTATAAAAAACGTAAATTACACATTACTCAAGAAATGGAATCCCCAAAATGGGCCATCAACATGACTAAGAGGCTAGGTCACATTTGCTACACAGCTTGAGCATACATAGTGCACAGGCCAAAAAAAAGCCAAAAAACATCAAATAGATGTGGGAACAAATTAAACATCCAAGATGGCGGATGAGGGCCATTCAGCCAGACTGCTAACAGGTATTGGTTTCGGACTGTGCTGCTCAGCATTCTTGGATGTCTTAACTTTTCAGGACCCTGTATCTGCTTTGTATGAGTCCAAAATAGCTGTAACCCGCCCCCTGCACTTTATCCCGCTCTCCTCTACTCAGTAAGTGTAATGCATCTAATCAAAGATGGCGCAGACCCTATTATAAATTCAAGGACATAATTTAAGCAGAGTGTGGGGAAGACTAATTCTTAGTTTTCTCTAAATTCAATTTTAACATTTTGCTAATGCAGGACTAACATTTGGCAAGGCTTTGTGGTTTGAAAAATCTAATGGTTAAGGTCGTGTTTCACATGTAAACAAGGTGTTCAAATAGGCATAGTTTCATACATGGGACACAAACTAAATTCATAAAAAAACAAACAAAAAACATTAGCAAGGCAAGGTCAGTCCAGGGAAGGCTCTGCATCAGGCCATATGACCTTTTTGGGGTCATACTGAAGTGCTCCCCCGGTATGGTCCAAGCATCGGAAGCGGGTCTTCAATAGGCCAAACGCCCTCTCCACCACAGCCCTGGTCTTCCTGTGCGCCCTATTAAATGCCTCCTCGGCTGCATTCTGGGGCCGGAGGATGGGCGTCAACAGCCACGGAAGGAGTGGCTAGCCGGAATCACCTGCCAAAATGTATTATAAAAAACGTAAATTACACATTACTCAAGAAATGGAATCCCCAAAATGGGCCATCAACATGACTAAGAGGCTAGGTCACATTTGCTACACAGCTTGAGCATACATAGTGCACAGGCCAAAAAAAAGCCAAAAAACATCAAATAGATGTGGGAACAAATTAAACATCCAAGATGGCGGATGAGGGCCATTCAGCCAGACTGCTAACAGGTATTGGTTTCGGACTGTGCTGCTCAGCATTCTTGGATGTCTTAACTTTTCAGGACCCTGTATCTGCTTTGTATGAGTCCAAAATAGCTGTAACCCGCCCCCTGCACTTTATCCCGCTCTCCTCTACTCAGTAAGTGTAATGCATCTAATCAAAGATGGCGCAGACCCTATTATAAATTCAAGGACATAATTTAAGCAGAGTGTGGGGAAGACTAATTCTTAGTTTTCTCTAAATTCAATTTTAACATTTTGCTAATGCAGGACTAACATTTGGCAAGGCTTTGTGGTTTGAAAAATCTAATGGTTAAGGTCGTGTTTCACATGTAAACAAGGTGTTCAAATAGGCATAGTTTCATACATGGGACACAAACTAAATTCATAAAAAAACAAACAAAAAACATTAGCAAGGCAAGGAAAACTAGGGAAACACTAACTAATCACACCCTAAGCAAAACCTGTGGGCCAATAAAAATAGCAATAAACAAGTACATAAGTATTTTGTTTAGCAACAAAAGAATATGTATGTTTGAAAAAGGAAAGATTAACTTTCAAGTGTCTATTTCAGGTACACATTAAAATGTTTCCTTGGTGAACACATGTGAAATTTATATGCAACTAAATACGGTCCATGGTTCCACAGGGGCTCTTTACAAGGAGGGAATAATTACAAGGAGGGATTTTTTAAAAGAAGGGATTTTTAAAAAGGATGGATAACTTACAAGGAGGGATTAATTACAAGGAGGGAATATTTATAAGGAGGGACATTTTACACGGAGGGACTTTTGTGAATTTTTATTTCATAAAAAAAAAATATATAAAAAAAATTATGCCAGATTGTACTTGCCCGTAGATATACTCGTCGGCTGCCGGAGGCACCAGGGCAACGTGGGTGCAGTCAATGGCACCCATGATGTTGGGCATGTCGGCGATGTTATAAAATGCCAGCTTAATCGCGTTTCTGGCTACCATGTCGTCAGGAAAACAAATATATTTCCGAGTAATGGTAGCCATGCCTTCCAAAAACTTGGATAGTGCGCGGCTCAGGGTAGGCTGGGAGATCCCCACGGAGAGGGCACCCAGCATCTGGAACGAGCCGTTTGCCAAAAATTGCAGGCAGCCAAGCATCTTGGTCATACCTGAAATTGCTTGCCCCTTCCTTGTGGTGTGGGCTAACCATGGCCACAGCTCACTATACAATTTATGGAGGGAAGCGCGATTAAGTCTGTTGAGCTCGAACAGCTCAACATCATGCATGCCATCGATGTGCATGTGTCGCTGGTGCAATCTGGTCTCAGCCCTTTGGACAATTTCAATGCCCATGAGCTGCAGATCCTCATGCTCCTCAAATGCACGTCGTCCATAGCTGCTAGTCCCAAGGTCAAAATGGTCCCGTAAGGGGATTGCAAAGGAAATGGATTTATAGGGTGGTGGTCTGTCGGCAATCAGCTCTCTGAATGAGACGCTGTCACGCTCCAGGTACCGCAATTAACCACTTGGATAACTCCAGCTCTCTTGGTAAGGACCTCAACCCCCAATCTCCGCAGCCAGCTTCACCTATAGGAGCCCCCGCTTGCCGAGACGCAGAACACGCCTGCTCGGGATCGGTTGCCCCCAGGACTTTATGGCTCAAAGGATGAAGCCTTACTGTACAGAGGACTGGAGAACCCACGGCTGGAAGTGGAATTGGGTAGCCCGAATTTTAGCGTAAGACGGAAGTCCAAGGACAGGCTGGAGGTTGGCAACAGGAGATCCGAGGAGGCGACAGAACAATAGCAATAGACAGATTGTGGTCTAGGTTCAAGGCAAGGGTCGGCAACAGGAGTGTAGATCGAGGATGGTCAAAGGCAGGCAAGGGTCGGCAACAGGAGTGGAGATCGAGGATGGTCAAGGCAGGCAAGGGTCGGCAACAGGAGTGGAGATCGAGGATGGTCAAAGGCAGGCAAAGGTCGGCAACTGGAATCAAGATCAATATCAAGGATAAACAACTACCAAGGGTCTAAGCACTATAACAGGCAATGAGCAACTGGCTGAAGAGCGGTTATAAAGGAAACAGGTATGATTGGGCTAGGGGAACAATTCTGATGATTGGTGCAACTAGAATCTTAGATCTGATAGGACAGAACAGGGCGTACCGCCCAGGAGTCTGAAAAGACTGATTGGATGAAACATATGAGGAGGATAGCGTCCTGATAATCCAGAGGGAGATTGGCCAGTACCTACATGGAGCACTCCCCCACCCACACCTGCTGTTTAATTAACTTTTCTCCGGCGGCCGTGCTGAGAGCAGCATCGCGAGCACGAGAACTGGAGCCGGGGACGCCGGCTGGAGGAGAGCGAGGCGCGTGTGCGCCAGGCGGAAGGGAGGCTGCCGCCCGCCGCGGCTGCCAGACAGAGGGACGGGGAGCGCCGCAGGAACGGGACACAGGTAAGTGGCTACTGACATTACCCCCCCCCTCACGAGGGGCCTCCGGACCCTCACCAGGCTTTTCCGGATTGTCACGGTGAAACTTCTTTACCAGAGCCCTGGCGTGAACATCCCTAGAAGAAACCCAGCACCTCTCCTCAGGACCATAACCAACCCAATCAATTAAATACTGTATTGTATTACGCACTCTACGAGAATCCAAAATCTTGTTTACTTCATATTCTTGTACATTATCTACTAAAACCGGAGGAGGACCAACAGGAGAGGAGTTTTTAGCAGGCTTCAATAGTGAAACATGAAATGAGTCGGAGATCTTCATAGTAGGAGGGAGACGAACTTTATAGGTAACATTATTAAGTTTCCTGATAATAGGGTAAGGACCAATAAATTTAGGACCCAATTTATAAGAAGGCTGACGGAGAGCGATATTCCTAGTGGAAACCCAAACAAGGTCTCCACACTGAAGGATAGGTTCCTGAGACCTGCGACGATCAGCAAATTTTTTATATTTAACGCGCATAGTTTCTAAATTTTCCTTGACGTGTGCCCAAACATCTTTCCTTTTCTGAAGCCACTCTTCTAAGACCGGAAAATCAGAAGGTGCTGCAGAAATAGAAGAAGCTTTAGGATTCTTTCCATAATTACAAAAGAACGGGGATATCTTAGTACTGTCACTCGGCGCATTATTATACGCGAACTCGGCAAAGTCAATAAATTCCAACCACTGCTCCTGAGTGTCAGAGATGTAACATCTTAAATATTGTTCTAAGCTTTGATTTGTTCTTTCAGTCTGCCCATTAGACTGGGGATGATATGCGGAGGATAAAGAAACCTGAATCCCCAAACGTGAACAAAAATGTTTCCAAAATCGTGATATAAACTGCACACCCCGATCAGAAACAATATTTACTGGAATACCATGAAGACGAAAAATATGCGAGACGAACAAGCGCGAAAGTTCAGGAGCCGAGGGTAGCTTGGGTAAAGCAATAAAATGAGCCATCTTACTGAATCTATCGACGACTACCCAAATCACAGTGTTCCCATGCAAAAGAGGTAAATCAACAATAAAGTCCATCGAGATGTGAGACCATGGTTCTTTAGGGATCTCAAGCGGAATCATATACCCACTAGGGGCCTTGTGTACCCCTTTACTTCGTGCACAAACAGGACATGCGTCGATAAGGGTAGTGATATCACATCTCATAGAAGGCCACCATACATGACGTCGAGCTAAAATAAAAGTTTTACGAATTCCCAGATGCCCAGCAGTTTTGGCGTCGTGGAATTCACGGATTACATCAGAACGCAAATGCGGCGGTACAAAGTGACGTCCTACTGGTACATTTACAGACTATTCATCTTGGAACGGCGCCAACACATTAGAGAGATCAGGGAGCAAGGCCCCGACTACACAACCTGCAGGTAAGATAGGTTCACCAGTATCTCCCCGATCTTTACACTCACCAAACATGCGCGACAGAGCATCGGCTTTAGTATTTTTTATGCCCGGCTTAAAGGTAATAATAAAATTGAAACGCGAAAAAAATAATGCCCAACGGGCCTGTCGAGAATTCAACCTCTTGGCGGAGCCTATATACTCGAGATTTTTGTGATCAGTATATACAGTGATAGGATGTAAGGAACCCTCCAACCAATGACGCCATTCATCAAATGCCAGTTTAATAGCTAATAGTTCCCTATTGCCGACATCATAATTTTGTTCTGCGGTATTAAACTTCCGAGAAAAATAGGCACATGGATGCATACGTTCAGGAGATCCAGAGAATTGCGATAAAACAGCTCCAACACCTAATTCAGACGCATCTACTTCAATAACAAAAGGTCTGTTGACATCAGGGTGCACTAAAACTGGCGCCGAAGTAAAAGCCTTTTTTAGGACACAAAAGGCTTCAATAGCTGATGGTGACCAGTTAACAGTGAACGCGGCTTTGCGGGTGAGATTGGTGAGAGGAGCAATGATACTAGAAAAACCCTTGATAAAACGTCGATAGAAATTAGCAAATCCTAAAAAGCGTTGTAATTCCTTTAAGGATTTGGGTTGTACCCAATCCCATACTGCCGAAACCTTTCCTGCATCCATCTCCAACCCCTGACTAGAAATAATATACCCCAAGAAGGGAACGGAGGTGACCTCAAACATACACTTTTTCTCTCAATTTCTGAAGGACCAGTTTTACATGTTGCCTGTGTTCGGAAAGGTTCTTGGAGAAAATGAGGATGTCATCCAAATAAACCACTACGAAGTTACCCAAATAGTCACGAAACACATCATTAACAAAGTCTTGAAAGACCGCAGGAGCATTGCAAAGGCCAAAAGGCATGACTAAATATTCGTAATGACCATCTTTAACATTGAAAGCCGTTTTCCATTCATCCCCTTGCCAGATACGGATCAGGTTTTTAGGCCCCCTTTAGATATAGTTTAGAAAAAATTCGAGCCCCCACTACCTGATTAAATAAATCACCTATTAAGGGAAGAGAATAACGATTTTTAACGGTGATCTTATTCAAGGCTCTATAATCTATGCAAGGCCTTAAACCCCCATCCTTCTTCTCAACAAAAAAGAAGCCGGCACCCGCCGGTGATGTTGACGGGCGGATAAAGCCTTTACTCAGATTTTCCGAAATATATTCCTTCATAGCCTGCTCTTCTGCTCGATTCAGATTATAAATTTTCCCTCTAGGAGGAATAGTTCCAGGAAGTAAGTCGATGGGACAGTCATAGGGTCTGTGTGGGGGAAGATTATCAGCGGATCGCTCAGAAAAGACATCTGCCCAATCTGTGTAAGGCAGAGGCAGTTCCTGGGGCAAAATCTGAATACTCCTAAGGACAGTGGAGAAGCAATGTGACTTGCAGTAATTACTCCACTTAACCAGATCACCAGACTGCCAGTTAAATATGGGGTTATGGAGCTTTAGCCATGGGTATCCCAAAACTACTGGTGTTTCCGGACAATCAAACACCAGGAATTCTATGTGTTCAGAATGAGATGAGCAAACCACTAATTTGAGAGGAGGGGTCTTGTGACTGACCGGTCCTCCCTGGATAGCCTTCCCATTTATGGCCAAAACCTGGAGAGTCTTTTCAAGGGGTACCAGTGGAACTCCCAGGATGGAGATTATGTTCCGATCCAGGAAGTTACCTGCAGCTCCACTATCGACAAAAGCAGATACTGCCTGTTTAGAAAGACCCCAGAAAAGCTCCGTAGGGATTAACATCTTATCATGATGAGAGTAATGCTTCAACCCACCTAGATCAGTACCCTCTTCCTGATCTAGGCGAGAAAGTTTCCCGCCGGATACCCCTTATTTGGACAAGACCTGGCAAAATGTCCCGGGGACCCACAATAGAGGCAAAGACCCAAAGACCGTCTTCGTTGTTTCTCGTCCTGAGAAAGACGGGCTCTGCCAACCTGCATTGGCTCCTCTTGAGAGGGGGAGGAGGTGTTTACCCCACCAGGAGTTGAAGGGTTGGGAGTTTGTGAAGGTCTAAAGGGAGTGGTAACCCTAACCCTTTCCCTGGCTCTCTCCCTAAGACGTCTATCAATCCTGATGGAGACCTGCATGAGTTGATCCAAATCTTTTGGAGTGGGAAAATTGAACAAGGCATCTTTAATATTCTCAGAAAGCCCCATACGGAATTGGCTACATAGGGCTGGATCATTCCAAGTAGACTCCACTGCCCAGCTTCAGGGCCCGAAGCCTGTTTTCTGCCGTGGACTAACGATCTGGATCCGCATAAAGCACTCCCATAGCTGAGAAAAAGGATGTAACGGAGTGTAAGGCAGGATCTTCAGGAAGCAAACTGAAAGCCCATGACTGAGGGTCTCATTGTAACAGAGAGATAATTAAACCCACCCGTTGAGTTTCTGTGCCAGAAGATAAAGGCCGCAGCCTGAAATAGAGTTCACATGAATTCTTGAAGTTCGAAAAACCGGCCCGGTCTCCAAAGAATTTTTCTGGTAAAGGAACCATAGGTTCAGGAATATGAGGTGGTACAGCGGGTGTAGTAATCTGGCGGGTTTCTTGATTGGCCACTCTCTGGGCCAGTTGATTAATAGCATTGGCCATCGCCTGAACTTGCTGTACCAGGTCTTCCATATTAACTTTCGGGCCTGTTATAATGTCACGCTCCAGGTACCGCAATTAACCACTTGGATAACTCCAGCTCTCTTGGTAAGGACCTCAACCCCCAATCTCAGCAGCCAGCTTCACCTATAGGAGCCCCCGCTTGCCGAGATGCAGAACACGCCTGCTCGGGATCGGTTGCCCCCAGGACTTTATGGCTCAAAGGAGGAAGCCTTACTGTACAGAGGACTGGAGAACCCGCGGCTGGCAGTGGAATTGGGTAGCCCGAATTTGAGCGTAAGACGGAAGTCCAAGGACAGGCTGGAGGTTGGCAACAGGAGATCCGAGGAGGCGGCAGAACAATAGCAATAGACAGATCGTGGTCTAGGTTCAAGGCAAGGGTCGGCAACAGGAGTGTAGATCGAGGATGGTCAAAGGCAGGCAAGGGTCGGCAACAGGAGTGGAGATCGAGGACGGTCAAGGCAGGCAAGGGTCGGCAACAGGAGTGGAGATCGAGGATGGTCAAAGGCAGGCAAAGGTCGGCAACTGGAATCAAGATCAATATCAAGGATAAACAACTACCAAGGGTCTAAGCAATATAACAGGCAATGAGCAACTGGCTGAAGAGCGGTTTTAAAGGAAACAGGTATGATTGGGCTAGGGGAACAATTCTGATGATTGGTGCAACTAGAATCTTAGATCTGATAGGACAGAACAGGGCGTACCGCCCAGGAGTCTGAAAAGACTGATTGGATGAAACATATGAGGAGGATAGCGCACGCGCGAGCACGAGAACTGGAGCCGGGGACGCCGGCTGGAGGAGAGCGAGGCCCGTGCGCGCCAGGCGGAAGGGAGGCTGCCGCCCGCCGCGGCTGCCGAACAGAGGGCCGCGCGGCGGGACGGGGAGCGCCGCAGGAACGGGACACAGGTAAGTGGCTACTGACAGACGCAAGCCCATAGCAATAACGTAAGTTATCTGAACGAACGAAAAATATCAGATTTGGTTGGGAAAATGACCCGAACTAACGCAAATGTTCTGATTTGCTTTCGTTCATCGAAAGCGCATATATGCATTTGCCCGAACGTTCGTACGAATGAAAAATGAACGAAAAAAAACAAAAAAATTACAAAAACTTTCACAGACAGCTACGGAAGTCCAGACGAATGTGCCTCTGAATCAAGCCTCTAATACAGACAACAGAGTACAGACAATGGAGGACTGTGGCCCTGGCAAGGACTAAGAAGGCCCAATACAGATTTAAAGGGTGCTAGCCTCAAAGCACGATGCAAGGCAAGATACCATACACAAAGGGTTGGAGAACACAGGTTTACTTAGGCTAGCGAGCACAATGATCCAACCAGAAGGTGGGGCCAGACACATACTTTTATAGGGAAGACAGAGGAGATAATGAAACCCAGCTGTGGGTGAGCAGGAAGCATTAGGACCCAGAGGGGAACCACGCAAATACAGCAGACACGCACAAGAACAATAGCAGGTGGCTCAACAATTTGAGCAGTGGACTTGGAGTAATGATAGATGGCAGATAGACAATTCACCTGTGTGCTCAAATGATTGACCAAACAACGATCAGTGTTTATTACGGGAAATTCGATTAAAATAGAAACAGGAGCAAAAAAAAAAAACTAGTCTATTGTAGTCCTGTGGAAACATGGGCTAGACCCAGAACTGGACAACTTTAAGGGGTCTTAGACAAGCATATACTTTTTACTAACGTCCAACACACCAACGCTACATGACCACAGCAGTGGAGGCAGGGAAAGCAGGTCCTGTTGATGCTCTGACTCAGAATATGTTTAACCCCTTGAGCTGTCTACCTCCTCCACCGCATTCTCACATGGTTTTCATGTCTGCGGCTGTGGCTGGGGCTAATATAGTTTTTTTTACAGCAGTAACAACGCACTCTACAGCCCCTCCCCTCTTGCGGGCGGCTGCCCTATGCACAGGCCTAGGATTTTCTTATGGGAAATAAGGCCCGGACCATCCCTTAAATCATAAGCTGATCCTCTTAATGCTCTAATGGAATCAAAGAACCTTTCTTTTTTCCAATGTGCCTGTATATCTATATATATATATATATATATATATATATGTATATCTCTGATCTCTCTCTTGATCATTTCTGCCTGGAAATGGCAGTAAGTGGCCGAGACATTGGTCTTGTTTCACTAAGGGGTCTATTCACCAAGGGATAGCAGTAGGTAGTGTCTTGTAGCGGCAGGCAGTGTCTGGTGAACGCTGGACCCTGTACGCAATACCACTTTTATGAAGGCGATTCTGGTGAGCGACTCTAACAGCGCCATGTAGAGTACGATTTATCATTACTAGAGATGAGCGAACTTTTGAAAAATTCGATTTGACTGATTCGCCGAATTTTCTGACAAAAATCGTTTCGACCCGAATTTATTCGCGACGAATCGCTATTAAAAATGGCTATTTCTGAGCCTCCTGTAGCCTCAATAGGGTTGTAAACCATTCTGCCTTGCTGTAACACGCATAGGACGCGTGGGTTGCTGGGTTATTGAAATAATACTGTAAATAATTATGACATGCAGATCGGAGGCATCGCTAATAGAATTGCAAAGCTGCACAATTGCAGAGAGTTGAGGTGGCATCACTATGAGTGGCCCCTATAGTGCCTGAAAAACACACCCTGGAGCTGGCAGCAGCAGGAGCCCAAAAATTGGATGAATCACACCCATGAGTTGCAAGCAGCAGCAGAAGCAGCAGCAGCTGCAGGAGCCCAAACATTGCTGTAAAGAGACACTGGAGTTGGCTGCAGGAGCCCAAAAATTGGATGAATCACACCCTGGAGTTGCAAGCAGCAGCAGGAGCCCAAACATTGCTTTAAAGAGACACTGGAGTTGGCTTCAGGAGCCCAAAAATTGGATGAATCACACCCTGGAGTTGCAAGCAGCAGCAGGAGCCCAAACATAGCTTGAAAGAGACACTGGAGTTGGCAGCAGGAGCCCAAAAATTGGATGAATCACACCCTGGAGTTGCAAGCAGCAGCAGGAGGAGCCCAAACATTGCTTTAAAGAGACACTGGAGTTGGTTGCAGGAGCCCAAAAATTGGATGAATCACACCCTGGAGTTGCAAGCAGCAGCAGGAGCCCAAACATTGCTTTAAAGAGACACTGGAGTTGGCTGCAGGAGCCCAAAAATTGGATGAATCACACCCTGGAATTGCAAGCAGCAGCAGCACAGACATTTCTTGAAAGAGACACTGGAGTTGGCTGCAGGAGCCCAAAAATTGGATGAATCACACCCTGGAGTTGCAAGCAGCAGCAGCAGGAGCCCAAACATAGCTTGAAAGAGACACTGGATTTGGCTGCAGGAGCCCAAAAATTGGATGAATTACACCCTGGAGTTGCAAGCAGCAGCAGCAGGAGCCAAACATAGCTTGAAAGAGACACTGGAGTTGGCAGCAGGAGCCCAAAAATTGGCTGAATCACACCCTGGAGTTGCAAGGAGCAGCAGGAGCCCAAACATTGCTTTAAAGAGCTTTAAAGAGACACTGGAGTTGGCTTCAGGAGCCCAAAATTGGATGAATCACACCCTGGAGTTGCAAGCAGCAGCAGGAGCCCAAACATTGCTTTAAAGAGACACTGGAGTTGGCAGCAAGAGCCCAAAAATTGGATGAATCACACCCTGGAGATGCAAGCAGCAGCAGCAGGAGCCCAAACATAGCTTGAAAGAGACACTAGAGTTGGCAGCAGGAGGCCAAAAATTGGATGAATCACACCCTGGAGTTGCAAGCAGCAGCAGCAGGAGCCCAAACATAGCTTGAAAGAAACAATGGAGTTGGCAGCAGGAGCCCAAAAATTGGATGAATCACACCCTGGAGTTGCAAGCAGCAGCAGGAGCCCAAACAATGCTTTAAAGAGACACTGGAGTTGGCTTCAGGAGCCCAAAAATTGGATGAATCACACCCTGGAGTTGCAATAGCAGAAGCAGCAGGAGCCCAAACATAGCTTGAAAGAGACAGTGAAGTTGGTTTCAGGAGCCCAAAAATTGGATGAATCACACCCTGGAGTTGCAAGCAGCAGCAGCAGCAGGAGCCCAAACATTGCTTTAAAGAGACACTGGAGTTGGCTGCAGGAGCCCAAAAAATGGATGAATCAAACCCTGGAGTTGCAAGCAGCAGCAGGAGCCCAAACATTGCTTTAAAGAGACACTGGAGTTAGCTGCAGGAGCCCAAAAATTGGATGAATCACACCCTGGAGTTGCAAGCAGCAGCAGCAGCCCAAGCACTGCTTGAAGGAGACACTGGAGTTGGCTGCAGGAGCCCAAAAATTGGATGAATCACACCCTGGAATTGCAAGCAGCAGCAGCCCAGAAGTTTCTTGAAAGAGACACTGGAGTTGGCTGCAGGAGCCCAAAAATTGGATGAATCACACCCTGGAGTTGAAAGCAGCAGCAGCAGGAGCCCAAACATTGCTTTAAAGAGCTTTAAAGAGACACTGAAGTTGGCTTCAGGAGCTCAAAATTGGATGAATCACACCCTGGAGTTGCAAGGAGCAGCAGGAGCCCAAACATTGCTTTAAAGAGACACTGGAGTTGGCAGCAAGAGCCCAAAAATTGGATGAATCACACCCTGGAGTTGCAAGCAGCAGCAGCAGGAGCCCAAACATAGCTTGAAAGAGACACTGGAGTTGGCAGCATGAGACCAAAAATTGGATGAATCACACCCTGGAGTTGCAAGCAGCAGCAGCAGGAGCCCAAACATAGCTTGAAAGAGACAGTAGAGTTGGCAGCAGGAGCCCAAAAATTGGATGAATCACACCCTGGAGTTGCAAGAAGCAGCAGGAGCCCAAAAATTGCATTAAAGAGACACTGGAGTTGGCTTCAGGAGCCCAAAAATTGGATGAATCACACCCTGGAGTTGCAAGCAGCAGCAGCAGGAGCCCAAACATAGCTTGAAAGAGACACTGGAGTTGGCAGCAGGAGCCCAAAAATTGGATGAATCACACCCTGGAGTTGCAAGCAGCAGCAGCAGCAGCAGCAGGAGCCCAAATATTGCTTTAAAGAGACACTGGAGTTGGCTGCAGGAGCCCAAAAATTGGATGAATCAAACCCTGGAGTTGCAAGCAGCAGCAGGAGCCCAAACATTGCTTTAAAGAGACACTGGAGTTAGCTGCAGGAGCCCAAGAATTGGATGAATCACACCCTGGAGTTGCAAGCAGCAGCAGCAGCAGCCCAAGCATTGCTTGAAAGAGACACTGGAGTTGGCTGCAGGAGCCCAAAATTGGATGAATCACACCCTGGAGTTGCAAGCAGCAGCAGCAGGAGCCCAAACATTGCTTTAAAGAGACACTGGAGTTGGCTGCAGGAGCCAAAAAGTTGGATGAATCACACCCTGGAGTTGCAAGCAGCAGCAGCAGCCCAAACATTGCTTGAAAGAGACACTGGAGTTGGCTGCAGGAGCCCAAAAATTGGATGAATCACACCCTGGAGTTGCAAGCAGCAGCAGCAGGAGCCCAAGCATAGCTTGAAAGAGACACTGGAGTTGGCAGCAGGAGCCCAAAAATTGGATGAATCACACCCTGGAGTTGCAAGCAGCAGCAGCAGCAGCAGGAGCTCAAACATTGCTTTAAAGAGACACTGGAGTTGGCTGCAGGAGCCCAAAAATTGGATGAATCACACCCTGGAGTTGCAAGCAGCAGCAGGAGCGCAAACATTGCTTTAAAGAGACACTGGAGTTAGCTGCAGGAGCCCAAAAATTGGATGAATCACACCCTGGAGTTGCAAGCAGCAGCAGGAGCCCAAACATTGCTTGGAAGAGACACTGGAGTTGACTGCAGGAGCCCAAACATTGGATGAATCACACCCTGGAGTTGCAAGCAGCAGCAGCAGCCCAAACATTGCTTGAAAGAGACACTGGAGTTGGCTGCAGGAGCCCAAAAATTGGATGAATCACTCCCTGGAGTTGCAAGCAGCAGCAGCAGGAGCCCAAACATAGCTTGAAAGAGACACTGGAGTTGGCAGCAGGAGCCCAAAATTGGCTGAATCACACTCTGGAGTTGCAAGCAGCAGCAGCAGCCCAAACATTGCTTTAAAGGGCTTTAAAGAGACACTGGAGTTGGCCTCAGGAGCCCAAAATTGGCTGAATCACACCCTGGAGTTGCAAGCAGCAGCAGCAGGAGCCCAAACATAGCTTGAAAGAGACACTGAAGTTGGCAGCAGGAAGCCAAAAATTGGATGAATCACACCCTGGAGTTGCAAGCAGCAGCAGCAGCAGGAGCCCAAACATGGCTTGAAAGAGACAATGGAGTTGGCAGCAGGAGCCCAAAAATTGGATGAGTCACACCCTGGAGTTGCAAGCAGCAGCAGGAGCCCAAACATTGCTTTAAAGAGACACTGGAGTTGGCTTCGGGAGCCCAAAAATTGGATGAATCACACCCTGGAGTTGCAAGCAGCAGCAGCAGGAGCCCAAACATAGCTTGAAAGAGACACTGGAGTTGGCAGCAGGAGCCCAAAAATTGGATGAATCACACCCTGAAGTTGCAAGCAGCAGCAGCAGCAGCCCAAGCATAGCTTGAAAGAGACACTGGAGTTGGTAGCAGGAGCCCAAAAATTGGATGAATCACACCCTGGAGTTGCAAGCAGCAGCAGGAGCCCAAGCATAGCTTGAAAGAGACACTGGAGTTGGCAGCAGGAGCCCAAGAATTGGATGAATCACACCCTGGAGTTGCAAGCAGCAGCAGGAGCCCAAACATTACTTTAAAGAGACACTGGAGTTGGCTGCAAGAGGCCAAAAATTGGATGAATCACACCCTGGAGTTGCAAGCAGCAGCAGAAGCACAAACATTGCTTTAAAGAGACACTGGAGTTGGCTGCAGGAGCCCAAAAATTGGATGAATCCCTGGAGTTGCAAGCAGCAGGAGCCCAAAGATAGCTTGAAAGAGACACTGGAGTTGGCAGCAGGAGGCCAAAATTTTGATGAATCACAACCTGGAGTTGCAAGCAGCAGCAGGAGCACAAACATTGCTTGAAAGAGACACTGGAGTTGGCTGCAGGAGCCCAAAAATTGGATGAATCACACCCTGGAGTTGCAAGCAGCAGCAGGAGCCCAAACATAGCTTGAAAGAGACACTGGCGTTGGCTGCAGGAGCCCAAAAATTGGATGAATCCCTGGAGTTGCAAGCAGCAGCAGCAGGAGCCCAAACATAGCTTGAAAGAGACACTGGAGTTGGCAGCAGGAGACCAAAAATTGGATGAATCACACCCTGGAGTTGCAAGCAGCAGCAGCAGGAGCCCAAACATAGCTTGAAAGAGACAGTAGAGTTGGCAGCAGGAGCCCAAAAATTGGATGAATCACACCCTGGAGTTGCAAGCAGCAGCAGCAGCAGCAGGAGCCCAAATATTGCTTTAAAGAGACACTGGAGTTGGCTGCAGGAGCCCAAAAATTGGATGAATCAAATCCTGGAGTTGCAAGCAGCAGCAGGAGCCCAAACATTGCTTTAAAGAGACACTGGAGTTGGCAGCAGGAGGCCAAAAATTGGATGAATCACACCCTGGAGTTGCAAGCAGCAGCAGCAGGAGCCCAAACATAGCTTGAAAGAAACAATGGAGTTGGCAGCAGGAGCCCAAAAATTGGATGAATCACACCCTGGAGTTGCAAGCAGCAGCAGGAGCCCAAACAATGCTTTAAAGAGACACTGGAGTTGGCTTCAGGAGCCCAAAATTGGATGAATCACACCCTGGAGTTGCAAGGAGCAGCAGCAGCCCAAACATTGCTTTAAAGAGACACTGGAGTTGGCAGCAAGAGCCCAAAAATTGGATGAATCACACCCTGGAGTTGCAAGCAGCAGCAGCAGGAGCCCGAACATAGCTTGAAAGAGACACTAGAGTTGGCAGCAGGAGGCCAAAAATTGGATGAATCACACCCTGGAGTTGCAAGCAGCAGCAGCAGGAGCCCAAACATAGCTTGAAAGAAACAATGGAGTTGGCAGCAGGAGCCCAAAAATTGGATGAATCACACCCTGGAGTTGCAAGCAGCAGCAGGAGCCCAAACAATGCTTTAAAGAGACACTGGAGTTGGCTTCAGGAGCCCAAAAATTGGATGAATCACACCCTGGAGTTGCAAGCAGCAGCAGCAGCAGGAGCCCAAACATAGCTTGAAAGAGACAGTGGAGTTGGCAGCAGGAGCCCAAAAATTGGATGAATCACACCCTGGAGTTGCAAGCAGCAGCAGGAGCACAAACATTGCTTGAAAGAGACACTGGAGTTGGCTGCAGGAGCCCAAAAATTGGATGAATCACACCCTGGAGTTGCAAGCAGCAGCAGGAGCCCAAACATAGCTTGAAAGAGACACTGGCGTTGGCTGCAGGAGCCCAAAAATTGGATGAATCCCTGGAGTTGCAAGCAGCAGCAGCAGGAGCCCAAACATAGCTTGAAAGAGACACTGGAGTTGGCAGCAGGAGACCAAAAATTGGATGAATCACACCCTGGAGTTGCAAGCAGCAGCAGCAGGAGCCCAAACATAGCTTGAAAGAGACAGTAGAGTTGGCAGCAGGAGCCCAAAAATTGGATGAATCACACCCTGGAGTTGCAAGCAGCAGCAGCAGCAGCAGGAGCCCAAATATTGCTTTAAAGAGACACTGGAGTTGGCTGCAGGAGCCCAAAAATTGGATGAATCAAATCCTGGAGTTGCAAGCAGCAGCAGGAGCCCAAACATTGCTTTAAAGAGACACTGGAGTTGGCAGCAGGAGGCCAAAAATTGGATGAATCACACCCTGGAGTTGCAAGCAGCAGCAGCAGGAGCCCAAACATAGCTTGAAAGAAACAATGGAGTTGGCAGCAGGAGCCCAAAAATTGGATGAATCACACCCTGGAGTTGCAAGCAGCAGCAGGAGCCCAAACAATGCTTTAAAGAGACACTGGAGTTGGCTTCAGGAGCCCAAAATTGGATGAATCACACCCTGGAGTTGCAAGGAGCAGCAGGAGCCCAAACATTGCTTTAAAGAGACACTGGAGTTGGCAGCAAGAGCCCAAAAATTGGATGAATCACACCCTGGAGTTGCAAGCAGCAGCAGCAGGAGCCCGAACATAGCTTGAAAGAGACACTAGAGTTGGCAGCAGGAGGCCAAAAATTGGATGAATCACACCCTGGAGTTGCAAGCAGCAGCAGCAGGAGCCCAAACATAGCTTGAAAGAAACAATGGAGTTGGCAGCAGGAGCCCAAAAATTGGATGAATCCCACCCTGGAGTTGCAAGCAGCAGCAGGAGCCCAAACAATGCTTTAAAGAGACACTGGAGTTGGCTTCAGGAGCCCAAAAATTGGATGAATCACACCCTGGAGTTGCAAGCAGCAGCAGCAGCAGGAGCCCAAACATAGCTTGAAAGAGACAGTGGAGTTGGCAGCAGGAGCCCAAAAATTGGATGAATCACACCCTGGAGTTGCAAGCAGCAGCAGCAGCAGGAGCCCAAACATTGCTTTAAAGAGACACTGGAGTTGGCTGCAGGAGCCCAAAAATTGGATGAATCAAACCCTGGAGTTGCAAGCAGCAGCAGGAGCCCAAACATTGCTTTAAAGAGACACTGGAGTTAGCTGCAGGAGCCCAAAAATTGGATGAATCACACCCTGGAGTTGCAAGCAGCAGCAGCAGCCCAAGCATTGCTTGAAGGAGACACTGGAGTTGGCTGCAGGAGCCCAAAAATTGGATGAATCACACCCTGGAATTGCAAGCAGCAGCAGCCCAGACGTTTCTTGAAAGAGAACACTGGAGTTGGCTGCAGGAGCCCAAAAATTGGATGAATCACACCCTGGAGTTGCAAGCAGCAGCAGCAGGAGCCCAAACATTGCTTTAAAGAGCTTTAAAGAGACACTGAAGTTGGCTTCAGGAGCTCAAAATTGGATGAATCACACCCTGGAGTTGCAAGGAGCAGCAGGAGCCCAAACATTGCTTTAAAGAGACACTGGAGTTGGCAGCAAGAGCCCAAAAATTGGATGAATCACACCCTGGAGTTGCAAGCAGCAGCAGCAGGAGCCCAAACATAGCTTGAAAGAGACACTGGAGTTGGCAGCATGAGACCAAAAATTGGATGAATCACACCCTGGAGTTGCAAGCAGCAGCAGCAGGAGCCCAAACATAGCTTGAAAGAGACAGTAGAGTTGGCAGCAGGAGCCCAAAAATTGGATGAATCACACCCTGGAGTTGCAAGCAGCAGCAGGAGCCCAAAAATTGCATTAAAGAGACACTGGAGTTGGCTTCAGGAGCCTAAAAATTGGATGAATCACACCCTGGAGTTGCAAGCAGCAGCAGCAGGAGCCCAAACATAGCTTGAAAGAGACACTGGAGTTGGCAGCAGGAGCCCAAAAATTGGATGAATCACACCCTGGAGTTGCAAGCAGCAGCAGCAGCAGCAGGAGCCCAAATATTGCTTTAAAGAGACACTGGAGTTGGCTGCAGGAGCCCAAAAATTGGATGAATCAAACCCTGGAGTTGCAAGCAGCAGCAGGAGCCCAAACATTGCTTTAAAGAGACACTGGAGTTAGCTGCAGGAGCCCAAGAATTGGATGAATCACACCCTGGAGTTGCAAGCAGCAGCAGGAGCCCAAACATTGCTTGAAAGAGACACTGGAGTTGGCTGCAGGAGCCCAAAAATTGGATGAATCACACCCTGGAGTTGCAAGCAGCAGCATCAGCAGCCCAAGAATTGCTTGAAAGAGTCACTGGAGTTTGCTGCAGGAGCCCAAAATTGGATGAATCACATCCTGGAGTTGCAAGCAGCAGCAGCAGGAGCCCAAACATTGCTTTAAAGAGACACTGGAGTTGGCTGCAGGAGCCATAAAATTGGATGAATCACACCCTGGAGTTGCAAGCAGCAGCAGCAGCCCAAACATTGCTTAAAAGAGACACTGGAGTTGGCTGCAGGAGCCCAAAATTTGGATGAATCACACTCTGGAGTTGCAAGCAGCAGCAGCAGGAGCCCAGACATAGCTTGAAAGAGACACTGGAGTTGGCAGCAGGAGCCCAAAAATTGGATGAATCACACCCTGGAGTTGCAAGCAGCAGCAGCAGCAGGAGCCCACACATTGCTTTAAAGAGACACTGGAGTTGGCTGCAGGAGCCTAAAAATTGGATGAATCACACCCTGGAGTTGCAAGCAGCAGCAGGAGCCCAAACATTGCTTTAAAGAGACACTGGAGTTAGCTGCAGGAGCCCAAAAATTGGATGAATCACACCCTGGAGTTGCAAGCAGCAGCAGGAGCCCAAACATTGCTTGGAAGAGACACTGGAGTTGACTGCAGGAGCCCAAAAATTGGATGAATCACACCCTGGAGTTGCAAGCAGCAGCAGGAGCCCAAACATTACTTTAAAGAGACACTGGAGTTGGCTGCAAGAGGCCAAAAATTGGATGAATCACACCCTGGAGTTGCAAGCAGCAGCAGAAGCACAAACATTGCTTTAAAGAGACACTGGAGTTGGCTGCAGGAGCCCAAAAATTGGATGAATCCCTGGAGTTGCAAGCAGCAGGAGCCCAAAGATAGCTTGAAAGAGACACTGGAGTTGGCAGCAGGAGGCCAAAAATTTGATGAATCACAACCTGGAGTTGCAAGCAGCAGCAGGAGCCCAAACATTTTTTTAGAGAGACACTGGAGTTAGCAGCAAGAGCCCAAAAATTGGATGAATCACACCCTGGAGTTGCAAGCAGCAGCAGGAGCCAAAACATTGCTTTAAAGAGACACTGGAGTTGGCTTCAGGAGCCCAAAAATCGGATGAATCACACCCTGGAGTTGCAAGCAGCAGCAGCAGGAGCCAAAACATAGCTTGAAAGAGACACTGGAGTTGGCAGCAGGAGGCCAAAAATTGGATGAATCACAACCTGGAGTTGCAAGCAGCAGCAGCAGGAGCCCAAACATAGCTTTAAAGAGACACTGGAGTTGGCAGCAGGAGCCCAAAAAGTGGATGAATCACACCCTGGAGTTGCAAGCAGCAGCAGGAGCCCAAACATTGCTTTAAAGAGACAATGGAGTTGGCTTCAGGAGCCCAAAAATTGGATGAATCACACCCTGGAGTTGCAAGCAGCAGCAGGATCCCAAACATTGCTTTAAAGAGACAATGGAGTTGGCTTCAGGAGCCCAAAAATTGGATGAATCACACCCTGGAGTTGCAAGCAGCAGCAGGAGCACAAACATTGCTTGAAAGAGACACTGGAGTTGGCTGCAGGAGCCCAAAAATTGGATGAATCACACCCTGGAGTTGCAAGCAGCAGCAGGAGCCCAAACATAGCTTGAAAGAGACACTGGCGTTGGCTGCAGGAGCCCAAAAATTGGATGAATCCCTGGAGTTGCAAGCAGCAGCAGCAGGAGCCCAAACATAGCTTGAAAGAGACACTGGAGTTGGCAGCAGGAGACCAAAAATTGGATGAATCACACCCTGGAGTTGCAAGCAGCAGCAGCAGGAGCCCAAACATAGCTTGAAAGAGACAGTAGAGTTGGCAGCAGGAGCCCAAAAATTGGATGAATCACACCCTGGAGTTGCAAGCAGCAGCAGCAGCAGCAGGAGCCCAAATATTGCTTTAAAGAGACACTGGAGTTGGCTGCAGGAGCCCAAAAATTGGATGAATCAAATCCTGGAGTTGCAAGCAGCAGCAGGAGCCCAAACATTGCTTTAAAGAGACACTGGAGTTGGCAGCAGGAGGCCAAAAATTGGATGAATCACACCCTGGAGTTGCAAGCAGCAGCAGCAGCAGGAGCCCAAACATAGCTTGAAAGAAACAATGGAGTTGGCAGCAGGAGCCCAAAAATTGGATGAATCACACCCTGGAGTTGCAAGCAGCAGCAGGAGCCCAAACAATGCTTTAAAGAGACACTGGAGTTGGCTTCAGGAGCCCAAAATTGGATGAATCACACCCTGGAGTTGCAAGGAGCAGCAGGAGCCCAAACATTGCTTTAAAGAGACACTGGAGTTGGCAGCAAGAGCCCAAAAATTGGATGAATCACACCCTGGAGTTGCAAGCAGCAGCAGCAGGAGCCCGAACATAGCTTGAAAGAGACACTAGAGTTGGCAGCAGGAGGCCAAAAATTGGATGAATCACACCCTGGAGTTGCAAGCAGCAGCAGCAGGAGCCCAAACATAGCTTGAAAGAAACAATGGAGTTGGCAGCAGGAGCCCAAAAATTGGATGAATCACACCCTGGAGTTGCAAGCAGCAGCAGGAGCCCAAACAATGCTTTAACCCCCTTGGCGGTGATCCCGAGCGTGACTCGGGGTTAATTTGCGCTGTAAGTGGCGGTAACCCCGAGTCACGCTCGGGATCGATCTGGGAGCAAGAGCGGGCGGCGCAGCCTCCTTACCTTCTCCCTGCGATCCAGCGATGTCTCCGCCGCGATTGCAGGTGAGAGCCGCGGCTGCGGCGTCCGTCTCCGCTTCCGGGTTCCGTCTCTGTGAGCCGCAGAGGCTCATGGGGGTGGAGCCGTGTGTCAGAGACAAATGCAATGGTAACGCTTTCGTTACCATTGCATTTGTCTATTTCACAACGCCAGGGAGGTTAAAGAGACACTGGAGTTGGCTTCAGGAGCCCAAAAATTGGATGAATCACACCCTGGAGTTGCAAGCAGCAGCAGCAGCAGGAGCCCAAACATAGCTTGAAAGAGACAGTGGAGTTGGCAGCAGGAGCCCAAAAATTGGATGAATCACACCCTGGAGTTGCAAGCAGCAGCAGCAGCAGGAGCCCAAACATTGCTTTAAAGAGACACTGGAGTTGGCTGCAGGAGCCCAAAAATTGGATGAATCAAACCCTGGAGTTGCAAGCAGCAGCAGGAGCCCAAACATTGCTTTAAAGAGACACTGGAGTTAGCTGCAGGAGCCCAAAAATTGGATGAATCACACCCTGGAGTTGCAAGCAGCAGCAGCAGCAGCCCAAGCATTGCTTGAAGGAGACACTGGAGTTGGCTGCAGGAGCCCAAAAATTGGATGAATCACACCCTGGAATTGCAAGCAGCAGCAGCCCAGACGTTTCTTGAAAGAGAACACTGGAGTTGGCTGCAGGAGCCCAAAAATTGGATGAATCACACCCTGGAGTTGCAAGCAGCAGCAGCAGGAGCCCAAACATTGCTTTAAAGAGCTTTAACCCTTTAAGTGCCAGCCTACCTGGAGTTTTTGTCACACTCTGTTGCCAGACCATTTTGCACTATTTTGCGCTCCCCATGTTCAAATGTGATTTTTGAAGGGATTTCCAGGGATTTCCCAGGAAAATGATATATTGTTTTTTTCAGCAGAGTCTGGGCTTTAACATGAAATGTCTTGTTTGTCATTTGTTAGGTGTATTCTTAATATTTTTGGGTGAAATATGTGCAAAAAAAAAAAAAAAAAAAAAATTTTTACATATTGTAGTTTTTTTTGGAATAAAAAATGTAAGTTTGTCAATAAAATCTTATTGCGTGTGAAATCCCAATTTCTCCCGGTTACAGCGGTACCACATATGTATTGGTAGACACCCTTTCTTGCCCAGGAGACTCCCCCAAACTGAAACAGCGCTTTAGGAGATTTTCAGATAAAATACAACTATGCTATGCAATATGCGCACCTTGCGGTTTTTCCAGAAAAACAACCCTTTACATTTAAAATACCCCCAACAAACTATATATTCTCTGGAAGTACACACCTCAGGCTTTCTAGGCGTACCAGGCTTGTGGATGTGGCCATAGTTTTCTGGAAGTAATCCCTCAACGTAATCTTTGGTTGCAAAGAGTTTCCCTAAAAAAAGGATAAAAAAGCAGAATCAAAGCCACATTTTCCTAAAAAAACTATATACAAACAAGAAAAAACAAGTTTAATCTGAAAACGCAACATCCCCCGAACAGAACAACACCCAACATGCATAGGTTCTGTCAAGGGAAGAGTTGCCAAACACCCCAAAGTAAAGCATGCGCATAACGGTAATTTTACTTGAAAATTTCAGCTCTGCAGACAAAGTGTGCACCTTGCGATTTTTCAACCAAAACAACCCTTTACATTTGGAATATCCCCCATAAACCATATATTCCCTGAAAGTACACACATTAAGCTTTTTAAGGGTACCCAGCTTGTTGTAGTGGGCTCATCTTTCTGGAATTAATTCCTCAAAGAATTCTTTGGTTGCGCAGGGTTTCCCTAAAAAATTTATAAAAAAGCTGAATAAAAAACACCTTTTCCTAAAATATAAATATGCAAACCAGAAAAAACAAGCTAAGTCTGAAAGCGCAAGGTCCCCCGAACAGAACAATACCCAACATGCATAGGTACTATTAACCCTTTTAATTGCCAGCCTACTTGAGATTTTGTCACCCTCTGTTGACAGGCCATTTTCCCCATTTTGCGTCATGTTTTGCGACATGTTTTGCGCCATTTTTGCTGTAACTTTCAGAAAAATTATATATATATTTTTTGCAGCAGAGTTTAGACTTTAACATGAAATGTCTTGTTTGTAATTTTTTTTTTTTTTTTTACAATATTATTAAGTGAAAAAAAAAATAAATAAATAAAAAATTTTTTTTAGAAAATTGACTCCTTTATTTTAAATAAAAAATGTATTTTATTAAGGAAAATCATATTGCATGTGAAAGCCCCATTTCTACCGATTAGAACGGTACCACATATTTATCGGTAGCCCCCCGTTCCTGCCCAGGAGACCCCCCTAACTGAAACAAGTATTTTATAACATTCACAAAAAAAATACAAAAACCATCCACACTACAAAGGGTTAAATCGGGAAAAAAAATGACATAGGGTCCCCCCTCCCAGGGGAGGGAGACCCCATTTTTTTTTTTATTTTTAAGGGTTAAAAACCCTTAAAAATCAAAAAAAAAATTGACGTGGGGTCCCCCTTACCCAAAGTAACCAGCCCGGGACCAGCTATGGGGGCTTGTAGGCACAGAGTGGGGGGGCCAGCTTTTGTGGCCCCCCCACCCTGCAGCCTACGAGCCCACATAGCCCATGTGGGCCCGGGCTCTTCTGCCCCCCCCTGGCCTTTGGGGAGGCAGGTAATGGGGGTGCCGGGGGTTAATGGCAAGCCACCCGCTAGCGCAGGTGGCTTGCCATCCCCCCAGCCTTGTGAACTGGTATAGGGGTCATGGACCCCTTACCAGTTCACAAGGGGTTAAAAGTAAATAATGACACAGACACACATAAAGAAAAAAATATTTTATTATTTTTTTTTTTTTTTTTACACTGTACTCACCTCCCATCCATCCTGGAGCACTGTGTCCCTCGGCGATCACTGGCTTCTGCTCACTTGCTAGAAGCCTTTTATAGCTGCTGGATGACAGATTACAAAGGGTTAATCAAAAAAAAAAATGACATAGGGTCCCCCCTCCCAGGGGGGGCGGACCCCATTTTTTTTTTTTTTTAAGGGTTAAAAACCCTTAAAAATCAAAAAAAAAATTGACGTGGGGTCCCCCTTACCCACAGTAACCAGCCCGGGACCAGCTATGGGGGCTTGTAGACACAGAGTGGGGGGGCCAGCTTATGTGGCCCCCCCACCCTGCAGCCTACGAGCCCACATAGCCCATGTGGGCCCGGGCTCTTCTGCCCCCCCCTGGCCTTTGGGGAGGCAGGTAATGGGGGTGCCAGGGGTTAATGGCAAGCCACCCGCTAGCGCAGGTGGCTTGCCATCTCCCCAGCCTTGTGAACTGGTATAGGGGTCATGGACCCCTTACCAGTTCACAAGGGGTTAATAGTAAAAAAATGACACACACACACAGAAAAAAAAATCTTTATTTTTCTTTTTTACACCATACTCACCTCCGATCCGACGTCCCTCGCCGCTGTCCCTCGCCGCTGTCACTTCACTGACAGATGCCGGTGGTGATCGGCGCAGGGCGGGTGACAGGCGAGGGGGCTCCGATCGGAGCCTCCTCACCTGACACCCGCTCTGCTCCGATCACCACCGGCATCTGACAGATGCCGGAGCTCGGAGGGGGTATAGGAGGAGCGGGATGACGTCATCCCGCTCCTCCCACAATGGGCGGGGCTAAGCGGCGGCGGCCATCGCCGCCATTACAAGAGGTGAGGACCCGGAAGAGGGTCCTCACCTGAAGACTGCGCAGCCCAGGGGGGGGATCGGACCCCCCCCTGGTGAAGAGGAGACCCGGACAGAAGGCTCGGGCGCGGAGGTGAGTAAATGACACTTTTATTTTTTTTTTTTTACAGCGGCGATCGGCGATCAGCGCTGGAAACGGGGGGGGGGCGGCTGGTTTCGGGCCCCCCCCTGAAGACGGAGGACGACGGGGGGGCGATCGGATGCCCCCCCAAGGAAGAGGGGACCCCAGGCTTCACAGGGATACCGGAGGTAAGTGATTTTTTTTTTCTATTTTTTAACTGTTTGGGGGAAATGCCAGGCACGTAGTTTCTACGTGCTTGGCACTTAACGGTAGGAGAAGCAACCACGTAGAAACTACGTGCTTGGCATTTAAAGGGTTAAAGAGACACTGAAGTTGGCTTCAGGAGCTCAAAATTGGATGAATCACACCCTGGAGTTGCAAGGAGCAGCAGGAGCCCAAACATTGCTTTAAAGAGACACTGGAGTTGGCAGCAAGAGCCCAAAAATTGGATGAATCACACCCTGGAGTTGCAAGCAGCAGCAGCAGGAGCCCAAACATAGCTTGAAAGAGACAGTAGAGTTGGCAGCAGGAGCCCAAAAATTGGATGAATCACACCCTGGAGTTGCAAGCAGCAGCAGGAGCCCAAAAATTGCATTAAAGAGACACTGGAGTTGGCTTCAGGAGCCTAAAAATTGGATGAATCACACCCTGGAGTTGCAAGCAGCAGCAGCAGGAGCCCAAACATAGCTTGAAAGAGACACTGGAGTTGGCAGCAGGAGCCCAAAAATTGGATGAATCACACCCTGGAGTTGCAAGCAGCAGCAGCAGCAGCAGGAGCCCAAATATTGCTTTAAAGAGACACTGGAGTTGGCTGCAGGAGCCCAAAAATTGGATGAATCAAACCCTGGAGTTGCAAGCAGCAGCAGGAGCCCAAACATTGCTTTAAAGAGACACTGGAGTTAGCTGCAGGAGCCCAAGAATTGGATGAATCACACCCTGGAGTTGCAAGCAGCAGCAGGAGCCCAAACATTGCTTGAAAGAGACACTGGAGTTGGCTGCAGGAGCCCAAAAATTGGATGAATCACACCCTGGAGTTGCAAGCAGCAGCATCAGCAGCCCAAGAATTGCTTGAAAGAGTCACTGGAGTTTGCTGCAGGAGCCCAAAATTGGATGAATCACATCCTGGAGTTGCAAGCAGCAGCAGCAGGAGCCCAAACATTGCTTTAAAGAGACACTGGAGTTGGCTGCAGGAGCCATAAAATTGGATGAATCACACCCTGGAGTTGCAAGCAGCAGCAGCAGCCCAAACATTGCTTAAAAGAGACACTGGAGTTGGCTGCAGGAGCCCAAAATTTGGATGAATCACACTCTGGAGTTGCAAGCAGCAGCAGCAGGAGCCCAGACATAGCTTGAAAGAGACACTGGAGTTGGCAGCAGGAGCCCAAAAATTGGATGAATCACACCCTGGAGTTGCAAGCAGCAGCAGCAGCAGGAGCCCACACATTGCTTTAAAGAGACACTGGAGTTGGCTGCAGGAGCCTAAAAATTGGATGAATCACACCCTGGAGTTGCAAGCAGCAGCAGGAGCCCAAACATTGCTTTAAAGAGACACTGGAGTTAGCTGCAGGAGCCCAAAAATTGGATGAATCACACCCTGGAGTTGCAAGCAGCAGCAGGAGCCCAAACATTGCTTGGAAGAGACACTGGAGTTGACTGCAGGAGCCCAAAAATTGGATGAATCACACCCTGGAGTTGCAAGCAGCAGCCCAAACATTGCTTGAAAGAGACACTGGAGTTGGCTGCAGGAGCCCAAAAATTGGATGAATCACTCCCTGGAGTTGCAAGCAGCAGCAGCAGGAGCCCAAACATTGCTTTAAAGAGACACTAGAGCTGGCTGCAGGAGCCCAAAAATTGGATGAATCACACCCTGGAGTTGCAAGCAGCAGCAGCAGGAGCCCAAACATAGCTTGAAAGAGACACTGGAGTTGGCAGCAGGAGCCCAAAATTGGCTGAATCACACTCTGGAGTTGCAAGCAGCAGCAGCCCAAACATTGCTTGAAAGGGCTTTAAAGAGACACTGGAGTTGGCTTCAGGAGCCCAAAATTGGCTGAATCACACCCTGGGGTTGCAAGCAGCAGCAGGAGCCCAAACATTGCTTTAAAGAGCTTTAAGGAGACACTGGAGTTGGCAGCAAGAGCCCAAAAATTGGATGAATCACACCCTGGAGTTGCAAGCAGCAGCAGCAGGAGCACAAACATAGCTTGAAAGAGACACTGAAGTTGGCAGCAGGAAGCCAAAAATTGGATGAATCACACCCTGGAGTTGCAAGCAGCAGCAGCAGCAGCAGGAGCCCAAACATAGCTTGAAAGAGACAATGGAGTTGGCAGCAGGAGGCCAAAAATTGGATGAATCACAACCTGGAGTTGCAAGCAGCAGCAGCAGCAGGAGCCCAAACATTGCTTTAAAGAGACAATGGAGTTGGCTTCAGGAGCCCAAAAAATTGGATGAATCACACCCTGAAGTTGCAAGCAGCAGCAGCAGCAGCCCAAGCATAGCTTGAAAGAGACACTGGAGTTGGCAGCAGGAGCCCAAAAATTGGATAATTCACACCCTGGAGTTGCAAGCAGCAGCAGTAGCAGCCCAAGCATAGCTTGAAAGAAACACTGGAGTTGGCAGCAGGAGCCCAAAAATTGGATGAATCACACCCTGGAGTTGCAAGCAGCAGCAGGAGCCCAAACATTACTTTAAAGAGACACTGGAGTTGGCTGCAAGAGGCCAAAAATTGGATGAATCACACCCTGGAGTTGCAAGCAGCAGCAGAAGCACAAACATTGCTTTAAAGAGACACTGGAGTTGGCTGCAGGAGCCCAAAAATTGGATGAATCCCTGGAGTTGCAAGCAGCAGCAGCAGGAGCCCAAAGATAGCTTGAAAGAGACACTGGAGTTGGCAGCAGGAGGCCAAAAATTTGATGAATCACACCCTGGAGTTGCAAGCAGCAGCAGCAGCAGCAGGAGCCCAAACATTGCTTTAAAGAGACACTGGAGTTGGCTGCAGGAGCCCAAAAATTGGATGAATCACACCCTGGAGTTGCAAGCAGCAGCAGGAGCCCAAACATTGCTTTAAAGAGACACTGGAGTTAGCTGCAGGAGCCCAAAAATTGGATGAATCACACCCTGGAGTTGCAAGCAGCAGCAGGAGCCCAAACATTGCTTGGAAGAGACACTGGAGTTGACTGCAGGAGCCCAAAAATTGGATGAATCACACCCTGGAGTTGCAAGCAGCAGCCCAAACATTGCTTGAAAGAGACACTGGAGTTGGCTGCAGGAGCCCAAAAATTGGATGAATCACTCCCTGGAGTTGCAAGCAGCAGCAGCAGGAGCCCAAACATTGCTTTAAAGAGACACTAGAGCTGGCTGCAGGAGCCCAAAAATTGGATGAATCACACCCTGGAGTTGCAAGCAGCAGCAGCAGGAGCCCAAACATAGCTTGAAAGAGACACTGGAGTTGGCAGCAGGAGCCCAAAATTGGCTGAATCACACTCTGGAGTTGCAAGCAGCAGCAGCCCAAACATTGCTTGAAAGGGCTTTAAAGAGACACTGGAGTTGGCTTCAGGAGCCCAAAATTGGCTGAATCACACCCTGGGGTTGCAAGCAGCAGCAGGAGCCCAAACATTGCTTTAAAGAGCTTTAAGGAGACACTGGAGTTGGCAGCAAGAGCCCAAAAATTGGATGAATCACACCCTGGAGTTGCAAGCAGCAGCAGCAGGAGCACAAACATAGCTTGAAAGAGACACTGAAGTTGGCAGCAGGAAGCCAAAAATTGGATGAATCACACCCTGGAGTTGCAAGCAGCAGCAGCAGCAGCAGGAGCCCAAACATAGCTTGAAAGAGACAATGGAGTTGGCAGCAGGAGGCCAAAAATTGGATGAATCACAACCTGGAGTTGCAAGCAGCAGCAGCAGCAGGAGCCCAAACATTGCTTTAAAGAGACAATGGAGTTGGCTTCAGGAGCCCAAAAAATTGGATGAATCACACCCTGAAGTTGCAAGCAGCAGCAGCAGCAGCAGCCCAAGCATAGCTTGAAAGAGACACTGGAGTTGGCAGCAGGAGCCCAAAAATTGGATAATTCACACCCTGGAGTTGCAAGCAGCAGCAGTAGCAGCCCAAGCATAGCTTGAAAGAAACACTGGAGTTGGCAGCAGGAGCCAAAAAATTGGATGAATCACACCCTGGAGTTGCAAGCAGCAGCAGGAGCCCACACATTACTTTAAAGAGACACTGGAGTTGGCTGCAAGAGGCCAAAAATTGGATGAATCACACCCTGGAGTTGCAAGCAGCAGCAGAAGCACAAACATTGCTTTAAAGAGACACTGGAGTTGGCTGCAGGAGCCCAAAAATTGGATGAATCCCTGGAGTTGCAAGCAGCAGCAGCAGGAGCCCAAAGATAGCTTGAAAGAGACACTGGAGTTGGCAGCAGGAGGCCAAAAATTTGATGAATCACACCCTGGAGTTGCAAGCAGCAGCAGCAGCAGCAGGAGCCCAAACATTGCTTTAAAGAGACACTGGAGTTGGCTGCAGGAGCCCAAAAATTGGATGAATCACACCCTGGAGTTGCAAGCAGCAGCAGGAGCCCAAACATTGCTTTAAAGAGACACTGGAGTTAGCTGCAGGAGCCCAAAAATTGGATGAATCACACCCTGGAGTTGCAAGCAGCAGCAGGAGCCCAAACATTGCTTGGAAGAGACACTGGAGTTGACTGCAGGAGCCCAAAAATTGGATGAATCACACCCTGGAGTTTCAAGCAGCAGCAGCAGCCCAAACATTGCTTGAAAGAGACACTAGAGTTGGCTGCAGGAGCCCAAAAATTGGATGAATCACACCCTGGAGTTGCAAGCAGCAGCAGCAGGAGCCCAAACATAGCTTGAAAGAGACACTGGAGTTGGCAGCAGGAGCCCAAAATTGGCTGAATCACACTCTGGAGTTGCAAGCAGCAGCAGCAGCCCAAACATTGCTTTAAAGGGCTTTAAAGAGACACTGGAGTTGGCTTCAGGAGCCCAGAATTGGCTGAATCACACCCTGGAGTTGCAAGCAGCAGCAGGAGCCCAAACATTGCTTCAAAGAGCTTTAAGGAGACAGTGGAGTTGGCAGCAAGAGCCCAAAAATTGGATGAATCACACCCTGGAGTTGCAAGCAGCAGCAGCAGCAGCAGCAGGAGCCCAAACATAGCTTGAAAGAGACAATGGAGTTGGCAGCAGGAGCCCAAAAATTGGATGAGTCACACCCTGGAGTTGCAAGCAGCAGCAGGAGCCCAAACATTGCTTTAAAGAGACACTGGAGTTGGCTTCGGGAGCCCATAAATTGGATGAATCACACCCTGGAGTTGCAAGCAGCAGCAGCAGGAGCCCAAACATAGCTTGAAAGAGACACTGGAGTTGGCAGCAGGAGCCCAAGAATTGGATGAATCACACCCTGAAGTTGCAAGCAGCAGCAGCCCAAGCATAGCTTGAAAGAGACACTGGAGTTGGCTGCAAGAGGCCAAAAATTGGATGAATCACACCCTGGAGTTGCAAGCAGCAGCAGAAGCACAAACATTGCTTTAAAGAGATAATGGAGTTGGCTTCAGGAGCCCAAAAATTGGATGAATCACACCCTGGAGTTGCAGAGTTGCAAGCAGCAGCAGGAGCACAAACATTGCTTGAAAGAGACACTGGAGTTGGCTGCAGGAGCCCAAAAATTGGATGAATCACACCCTGGAGTTGCAGAGTTGCAAGCAGCAGCAGGAGCACAAACATTGCTTGAAAGAGACACTGGAGTTTGCAGCAGGAGGCCAAAAATTGGATGAATCACAACCTGGAGTTGCAAGCAGCAGCAGGAGCCCAAACATTTTTATAGAGAGACACTGGGGTTAGCAGCAAGAGCCCAAAAATTGGATGAATCACACCCTGGAGTTGCAAGCAGCAGCAGGAGCCAAAACATTGCTTTAAAGAGACACTGGAGTTGGCTTCAGGAGCCCAAAAATTGGATGAATCACACCCTGGAGTTGCAAGCAGCAGCAGCAGGAGCCCAAACATAGCTTGAAAGAGACACTGGAGTTGGCAGCAGGAGGCCAAAAATTGGATGAATCACAACCTGGAGTTGCAAGCAGCAGCAGCAGCAGCAGCCCAAACATAGCTTTAAAGAGACACTGGAGTTGGCAGCAGGAGCCCAAAAAGTGGATGAATCACACCCTGGAGTTGCAAGCAGCAGCAGGAGCCCAAACATTGCTTTAAAGAGACAATGGAGTTGGCTTCAGGAGCCCAAAAATTGGATGAATCACACCCTGGAGTTGCAAGCAGCAGCAGGATCCCAAACATTGCTTTAAAGAGACACTGGAGTTGGCTTCAGGAGCCTAAAATTGGATGAATCACACCCTGGAGTTGCAAGCAGCAGCAGGAGCCCAAACATTACTTTAAAGAGACATGGAGTTGGCTGCAGGAGCCCAAAAATTGGATGAATCACACCCTGGAGTTGCAAGCAGCAGCAGGAGCCCAAACATTGCTTTAAAGAGTTTTAAAGAGACACTGGAGTTGGCTTCAGGAGCCCAAAAATTGGATGAATCACACCCTGGAGTTTCAAGCAGCAGCAGGAGCCCAAACATTGCTTTAAAGAGACAATGGAGTTGGCTTCAGGAGCCCAAAAATTGGATGAATCACACCCTGGGGTTGCAAGCAGCATCAGGATCCCAAACATTGCTTTAAAGAGACAATGGAGTTGGCTTCAGGAGCCCAAAAATTGGATGAATCACACCCTGGAGTTGCAAGCAGCAGCAGGAGCCCAAACATAGCTTGAAAGAGACACTGGAGTTGGCTTCAGGAGCCCAAAAATTGGATGAATCACACCCTGGAGTTGTAAGCAGCAGCAGGAGCCCAAACATTACTTTAAAGAGACACTGGAGTTGGCTGCAGGAGCCCAAAAATTGGATGAATCACACCCTGGAGTTGCAAGCAGCAGCAGCCCAAACATTGCTTGAAAGAGACACTGGAGTTGGCTGCAGGAGCCCAAAAATTGGATGAATCACACCCTGGAGTTGCAAGCAGCAGCAGCAGGAGCCCAAACATAGCTTGAAAGAGACACTGAAGTTGGCAGCAGGAGCCCAAAAATTGGCTGAATCACACCCTGGAGTTGCAAGCAGCTGCAGGAGCCCAAACATTGTGTGAAAGAGACACTGGAGTTGGCTTCCGGGAGCCCACCCAAAAATTGGATGAATCACACCCTGGAGCTGCAAGCAGCAGCAGGAACCCAAACATTGCTTTAAAGAGACACTGGAGTTGGCTTCAGGAGCCCAAAAATTGGATGAATCACACCCTGGAGTTGCAAGCAGCAGCAGCAGGAGCCCAAACATAGCTTGAAAGAGACACTGGAGTTGGCAGCAGGAGCCCAAAAATTGGATGAATCACACCCTGGAGTTGCAAGCAGCAGCAGCAGCAGGAGCCCAAACATAGCTTGAAAGAGACACTGGAGTTGGCAGCAGGAGGCCAAAAATTGGATGAATCACACCCTGGAGTTGCAAGCAGCAGCAGCAGGAGCCCAAACATAGCTTGAAAGAGACACTGGAGTTGGCTTCAGGAGCCCAAAAATTGAATGAATCACACCCTGGAGTTGCAAGCAGCAGCAGCAGGAGCCCAAACATAGCTTGAAAGAGACACTGGAGTTGGCAGCAGGAGCCCAAAAATTGGATGAATCACACCCTGGAGTTGCAAGCAGCAGCAGCAGCAGCCCAAACATAGCTTGAAAGAGACACTGGAGTTGGCAGCAGGAGGCCAAAATTGGATGAATCACACCCTGGAGTTGCAAGCAGCAGCAGCAGGAGCACAAACATAGCTTGAAAGAGACAATGGAGTTGGCAGCAGGAGCCAAAAATTGGATGAATCACACCCTGGAGTTGCAAGCAGCATCAGGAGCCCAACATTGCTTTAAAGAGACACTGGAGTTGGCTTCAGGAGCCAAAAAAATTGGATGAATCACACCCTGGAGTTGCAAGCAGCAGCAGGATCCCAAACATTGCTTTAAAGAGACACTGGAGTTGGCTGCAGGAGCCCAAAAATTGGATGAATCACACCCTGGAGTTGCAAGCAGCAGCAGGAGCCCAAACATTGTGTGAAAGAGACACTGGAGTTGGCTTCAGGAGCCCACCCAAAAATTGGATGAATCACACCCTGGAGTTGCAAGCAGCAGCAGGAACCCAAACATTGCTTTAAAGAGACACTGGAGCTGGCTTCAGGAGCCCAAAAATTGGATGAATCACACCCTGGAGTTGCAAGCAGCAGCAGCAGGCGCCCAAACATAGCTTGAAAGAGACACTGGAGTTGGCAGCAGGAGCCCAAAAATTGGATGAATCACACCCTGGAGTTGCAAGCAGCAGCAGCAGCCCAAACATAGCTTGAAAGAGACACTGGAGTTGGCAGCAGGAGGCCAAAAATTGGATGAATCACACCCTGGAGTTGCAAGCAGCAGCAGCAGGAGCCCAAACATAGCTTGAAAGAGACACTGGAGTTGGCAGCAGGAGCCAAAAATTGGATGAATCACACCCTGGAGTTGCAAGCAGCATCAGGAGCCCAACATTGCTTTAAAGAGACACTGGAGTTGGCTTCAGGAGCCAAAAAAATTTAATGAATCACACCCTGGAGTTGCAAGCAGCAGCAGGATCCCAAACATTGCTTTAAAGAGACACTGGAGTTGGCTGCAGGAGCCCAAATATTGGATGAATCACACCCTGGAGTTGCAAGCAGCAGCAGCAGGAGCCCAAACATTGCGTGAAAGAGACACTGGAGTTGGCTGTAGGAGCCCAAACATTGGATGAATCACACCCTGGAGTGGCAAGCAGCAGGAGCCCAAACATTGCGTGAAAGAGAATTTTTGTTTTTTTTTCCCAGTGCCTTCCAGCCTACCATGTGTGCAGGACACGGCGGTTTCACGCTGTTCTTCACATGGTTTGCCTTGAGCAACAGAGTCACACATGGGAGGAACTGCTAAAAATGAGAACTCAATACATGAAATCATGGCTTACTCCACGAAAACTGCAAATGGGACCCATGGTGACTGACACTGGGAAGAACATCTTGTCTGCGCTGTGACAAGGAAGCCTGAGCCATGCGTCCTGTCATGGCACACGTGTTCAATCTAGTTGTCAAGCGTTTTCTGAAGTCTTACCCCCATCTGAAAGACATCCTAACAACGAGAAGGAAACTTTGCATGCACTTCAGGCACTCCTACACCGCCAAGCACACCCTTCTTGAGCTTCAGCGTCAGAACGGTATCCCCCAACATAGTCTGATTTGCGATGTTTCCACCCGTTGGAATTCCACCCTCTTTATGCAGGATCGACTATAGGAACAGAGAAAAGCCATCACGGATTTCTTGATGATCCAAACGGATAGGCGGACTCCCCTGTGTAACTTCAATGTGGCAGCTCATATGTGACACCTGCCGTTTGCTCAGGCCCTTTGAGGGGCACTAGAGACATGGCGCATACATTTCACAGCCACATGAAGCCTGTGGGGGCTGAAGTGGAGGAGGAGGAGGGGGTGGGGCACAGTGAAGCACAGCTTAGGTTTGACAAAATGACCATTTTATCTAGTCATCTGACAGGAGAGGAGGAGCATGAGCAGCCAGATGAGCTAGAGGGTTGTGAGGAAGGTGAGACAGAGGACCCAGACACACCGTGGCAGTTTGCAGTGGAGATGGAGACAGGTAGTCCCTCCGAGTCACTTGCACAAATGGCACGATGCATGCTCACGTGCTTGCGTAGTGACCACAGAATTGTCTCCATTTGTCAGCGGGATGACTTCTGGCTCTCCACCTTATTGGACCCTCACTTCTGGCACAAAATGGGGGCTTTTTTTACACCCACTGAGAGGGAGGACCAACTGACCTACTACAGAGACATCGTACGTAGTCAGTTGGGTGATGTCTATCTGCGCCATGGTCCATACTCTCGCAGGTCTGACTCGGGGGGACCTCTGCGCTCACCTTCCACTGCCATGGCTGCCGGGGGGGTTGCCAGGAGCAGCAGCAGCAGCTCCATCAGCAGCAGCCTCAGTCTTCAGTCGGTAATGAGTAGCTTTCTACACCCGCATAGTGAGTCTACTCATGAGCAGCAGGAAGACCTGGAGCAGGACCTGAACAAGCAGGTCATGTCATGCCTTGACATGACCATGCCAACACACCTTGAGGATCCACTGGACTTCTGGGCAGCCAAACTAGCAGAGTTTGCCCTGTAAAAGCTGTCCTGCCCGGCCAGTAGTTGATTTAGATGGCAACTGGGCTGCTCTATATTATGCTGCAAAATGGCAAATTTACCTCACAATATAAGCTATTGCCCCTCAGATTTACACAGGGGCTGCTCTATATTATGCTGCAAAATGGCAAATTTACCTCACAGTATAAGCTATTGCCCCTCAGATTTACACAGGGGCTGCTCTATATTATGCTGCAAAATGGCAAATTTACCTCACAATATAAGCTATTGCCCCTCAGATTTACACAGGGCCTGCTCTATATAATGCTGCAAAATGGCAATTTTACCTCACTATATAAGCTAATGCCCCTCAGATTTACACAGGGGCTGCTGTATATTATGCTGCAAAATGGCAAATTTACCTCACTATATAAGCTAATGCCCCTCAGATTTACACAGGGTCTGCTCTATAGTATGCTGCAAAATGGCAAATTTACCTCACAATATAAGCTATTGCCCCTCAGATTTACACAGGGGCTTCTCTATATTATGCTGCAAAATGGCAAATTTACCTCACACTATAAGCTATTGCCCCTCAGATTTACACAGGGCCTGCTCTATATAATGCTGCAAAATGGCAAATTTACCTCACTATATAAGCTAATGCCCCTCAGATTTACACAGGGGCTGCTCTATATCATGCTGCAAAATAGCAAAAACCAATTCAAAATGCAATAGCTTAATAAAACTGAGGCTGAACATGCTTATTTAGAATAAAAGATAGGGTGACGTGCTGGTTTGGGATGCCCAGGTGTTTTGACTGCAGGACAAAAACCAATTCAAAATGCAATACTTTGATTAAGCTGAGGAAGGATTAACAAGCGTATTTAGTATAACAGATAGGCTGCTAAGTGCAGGTTTGGGATACCCTGCGGCCTGGTGTTTTTTTTGTTAAAGGCAGACCAAAAACCAATTCAAAATGCAATACTTTGATTAAGCTGAGGAAGGATCAACAAGCGTATTTAGTATAACAGATAGGCTACTAAGTGCAGGTTTGGGATGTCCTGCGGCCTGGTGTTTTTTTGTTAAAGGCAGACCAAAAACCAATTCAAAATGCAATACTTTGATTAAGCTGAGGAAGGATCAACAAGCGTATTTAGTATAACAGATAGGCTGCTAAGTGCAGGTTTGGGATGCTCTGCGGCCTGGTGTTTTTTTTTGTTAAAGGCAGACCAAAAACCAATTCAAAATGCAATACTTTGATTAAGCTGAGGAAGGATGAACAAGTGTATTTAGTATAACAGATAGGCTGTTAAGTGCAGGTTTGGGATGCCCTGTGGCCTGGTGTTTTTTTTGCTAAAGGCAGACCAAAAACCAATTCAAAATGCAATACTTTGATTAAGCTGAGGAAGGATCAACAAGCGTATTTAGTATAACAGATAGGCTGCCTAATGCAGGTTTGGGATGCCCTGTGGCCTGGTGTTTTTTTTGTTAAAGGCAGACCAAAAACCAATTCAAAATGCAATACTTTGATTAAAGTGGACCAACACCCAGGATTTTGCCTATCCTGGGTGTTGGTCCACTTACGTGGGGCACCCCGATCGGGGGTGCCCCGCTGTGTGAAACCCCCCCGATCGCCGCAAAAACTCACCTCTCCCCGCTCCCACGTGACCTCGTCCGGCCAATGACAGCGCTCAGAGCCGCTCTGTTATGCGCGTCCAAAGCCGCTTGGACGCGCATACCAGAGCGCTGTCATTGGCTGCGTCTCTCGCTTCCCCCTAACAGGGAGCGCACCTGCGCCGGCCATTTAGAAAACGGCCGGTGCGGGAGTGCGCCCTGCTAGAGGGAAGCGAGAGACGCGGCCGCGTCTCGCGCATGCGCCGTTGGATCGCCGGTAAGGTAAGGATTGTGGGCCTCCTGGGGGGTTCCTCCCCGCGGGACATCCCGATTTCGGATGCCCCGCGGGGAGGGATCTGATCGGTCCGGGAATCTTATAAATTCCCGGGCCGATCCCCCCTGGGTGTTGGTCCACTTTAAGCTGAGGAAGGATCAACAAGCGTATTTAGTATAACAGATAGGCTGCCTAATGCAGGTTTGGGATGCCCTGCGGCCTGGTGTTTTTTTGTTAAAGGCAGACCAAAAACCAATTCAAAATGCAATACTTTGATTAAGCTGAGGAAGGATCAACAAGCGTATTTAGTATAACAGATAGGCTGCTAAGTGCAGGTTTGGGATACCCAGGTGGACTGGTTTTTTTTTGGTAAAGGCAGACCAAAAAAATATTTAAACTAATCCAGTTATATATTATGATAAATGCTTGTGTGTAACAGATAGGGTTAAATAGGTCACTGCATAGATGGCATGCACAGTGGCAAGGCAGGTTTACAGCACAAAGAACTGAAATCGAATTGAAAACTGATCTGGCTAATGGAAAAAAAAAAAATTTCACTGTCACTTCTAAGCTGTCCCTGGCTGGATGGTTCCGGTTTTTGCCTATCTTTCCCTGGCTCTGTCTACCTCTCTGTCTGCCTCTCTGACTCTCCCTACCTATCTCTAACTCTCTGTCCCTGTCTCTAACTAGCTGTGCTCTGGCCGCAATGCAAGGCTGAAATGCGCACAAGCAAGATGGCCGCCGCTTTATATAGCACGGTGACGTCACCTGGCTTCCTGGCTGCTGATAGGCTGCATGTGACTTACCCATTATACCTTGCCCCAGGGGGTATGTCTGGACATGTGCTTCCACCATTTTAGAATGCCTGTAATTGAAATAAATGGAGTTTAAAGGAAAACTTCGATCGATCGAATTGCGGGGAAATTCAGATTCGTTCAGAATCAAATTTTTCATTAAATTTGGAACGAATCTGGGTTCGTGTTTCCACCCGTTGGAATTCCACCCTCCATATGCAGGATCGACTATAGGAACAGAGAAAAGCCATCACGGATTTCTTGATGATCCAAACGGATAGGCGGACTCCCCTGTGTAACTTCAATGTGGCAGCTCATATGTGACACCTGCCGTTTGCTCAGGCCCTTTGAGGGGCACTAGAGACATGGCGCATACATTTCACAGCCATATGAAGCCTGTGGGGGCTGAAGTGGAGGAGGAGGAGGGGGTGGGGCACAGCGAAGCACAGCTTAGTTTTGACAAAATGACCATTTTATCTAGTCATCTGACAGGAGAGGAGGAGCAGGAGCAGCCAGAGGAGCTAGAGGGTTGTGAGGAAGGTGAGACAGAGGACCCAGACACACCGTGGCAGTTTGCAGTGGAGATGGAGACAGGTAGTCCCTCCGAGTCACTTGCACAAATGGCACGATGCATGCTCACGTGCTTGCGTAGTGACCACAGAATTGTCTCCATTTGTCAGCGGGATGACTTCTGGCTCTCCACCTTATTGGACCCTCACTTCTGGCACAAAATTGGGGCTTTTTTTACACCCACTGAGAGGGAGGACCAACTGACCTACTACAGAGACATCGTACGTAGTCAGTTGGCAGGGCTGACTCGGGGGGACCTCTGCGCTCACCTTCCACTGCCATGGCTGCCGGGGGGGTTGCCAGGAGCAGCAGCAGCAGCTCCATCAGCAGCAGCCTCAGTCTTCAGTCGGTAATGAGTAGCTTTCTACACCCGCATAGTGAGTCTACTCATGAGCAGAAGGAAGACCTGGAGCAGGACCTGAACAAGCAGGTCATGTCATGCCTTGACATGACCATGCCAACACACCTTGAGGATCCACTGGACTTCTGGGCAGCCAAACTAGCAGAGTTTGCCCTGTAAAAGCTGTCCTGCCCGGCCAGTAGTTGATTTAGATGGCAACTGGGCTGCTCTATATTATGCTGCAAAATGGCAAATTTACCTCACAATATAAGCTATTGCCCCTCAGATTTACACAGGGGCTGCTCTATATTATGCTGCAAAATGGCAAATTTACCTCACAGTATAAGCTATTGCCCCTCAGATTTACACAGGGGCTGTTCTATATTATGCTGCAAAATGGCAAATTTACCTCACAATATAAGCTATTGCCCCTCAGATTTACACAGGGCCTGCTCTATATAATGCTGCAAAATGGCAATTTTACCTCACTATATAAGCTAATGCCCCTCAGATTTACACAGGTGCTGCTCTATATTATGCTGCAAAATGGCAAATTTACCTCACTATATAAGCTAATGCCCCTCAGATTTACACAGGGGCTGCTCTATATTATGCTGAAAAATGGCAAATTTACCTCACAGTATAAGCTATTGCCCCTCAGATTTACACAGGGGCTGCTCTATGTTATGCTGCAAAATGGCAAATTTACCTCACAATATAAGCTATTGCCCCTCAGATTTACACAGGGCCTGCTCTATATAATGCTGCAAAATGGCAATTTTACCTCACTATATAAGCTAATGCCCCTCAGATTTACACAGGGGCTGCTCTATATTATGCTGCAAAATGGCAAATTTACCTCACTATATAAGCTAATGCCCCTCAGATTTACACAGGGTCTGCTCTATATTATGCTGCAAAATGGCAAATTTACCTCACAATATAAGCTATTGCCCCTCAGATTTACACAGGGGCTGCTCTATATTATGCTGCAAAATGGCAAATTTACCTCACACTATAAGCTATTGCCCCTCAGATTTACACAGGGCCTGCTCTATATCATGCTGCAAAATAGCAAAAACCAATTCAAAATGCAATAGCTTAATAAAACTGAGGCTGAACATGCTTATTTAGAATAAAAGATAGGGTGACGTGCTGGTTTGGGATGCCCAGGTGTTTTGACTGCAGGACAAAAAACAATTCAAAATGCAATACTTTGATTAAGCTGAGGAAGGATTAACAAGCGTATTTAGTATAACAGATAGGCTGCTAAGTGCAGGTTTGGGATACCCTGCGGCCTGGTGTTTTTTTTGTTAAAGGCAGACCAAAAACCAATTCAAAATGCAATACTTTGATTAAGCTGAGGAAGGATCAACAAGCGTATTTAGTATAACAGATAGGCTACTAAGTGCAGGTTTGGGATGTCCTGCGGCCTGGTGTTTTTTTTGTTAAAGGCAGACCAAAAACAAGCGTATTTAGTATAACAGATAGGCTGCTAAGTGCAGGTTTGGGATGCTCTGCGGCCTGGTGTTTTTTTTGTTAAAGGCAGACCAAAAACCAATTCAAAATGCAATACTTTGATTAAGCTGAGGAAGGATGAACAAGTGTATTTAGTATAACAGATAGGCTGTTAAGTGCAGGTTTGGGATGCCCTGTGGCCTGGTGTTTTGTTTTGTTAAAGGCAGACCAAAAACCAATTCAAAATGCAATATTTTGATTAAGCTGAGGAAGAATCAACAAGCGTATTTAGTATAACAGATAGGCTGCCTAATGCAGGTTTGGAATGCCCTGTGGCCTGGTGTTTTTTTTGTTAAAGGCAGACCAAAAACCAATTCAAAATGCAATACTTTGATTAAAGTGGACCAACACCCAGGATTTTGCCTATCCTGGGTGTTGGTCCACTTACGTGGGGCACCCCGATCGGGGGTGCCCCGCTGTGTGAAACCCCCCCGATCTCCGCAAAAACTCACCTCTCCCCGCTCCCACGTGACCTCGTCCGGTCAGAGCTCAGAGCCGCTCAGAGCCGCTCTGGTATGCGCGTCCAAAGCCGCTTGGACGCGCATACCAGAGCGCTGTCATTGGCTGCATCTCTCGCTTCCCCCTAACAGGGAGCGCGCCTGCGCCGGCCATTCAGAAAACGGCCGGCGCGGGAGCGCGCCCTGCTAGAAGGAAGCGAGAGACGCGGCCGTGTCTCGCGCTTGCGCCGTTGGATCGCCGGTAAGGTAAGGATTGTGGGCCTCCTGGGGGGTTCCTCCCCGCGTGACATCCCGATTTCGGATGCCCCGCGGGGAGGGATCTGATCGGTCCGGGAATCTTATAGATTCCCGGGCCGATCCCCCCTGGGTGTTGGTCCACTTTAAGCTGAGGAAGGATCAACAAGCGTATTTAGTATAACAGATAGGCTGCCTAATGCAGGTTTGGGATGCCCTGCGGCCTGGTGTTTTTTTGTTAAAGGCAGACCAAAAACCAATTCAAAATGCAATACTTTGATTAAGCTGAGGAAGGATCAACAAGCGTATTTTGTATAACAGATAGACTGCTAAGTGCAGGTTTGGGATACCCAGGTGGACTGGTTTTTTTTTGTTAAAGGCAGACCAAAAAAATATTTAACCCTTTAAGTGCCAGCCTACCTGGAGTTTTTGTCACAGACCATTTTGCACTATTTTGCGCTCCCCATGTTCAAATGTGATTTTTGAAGGGATTTCCAGGGATTTCCCAGGAAAATGATATATTGTTTTTTTCAGCAGAGTCTGGGCTTTAACATGAAATGTCTTGTTTGTTATTTTTTAGGTGTATTCTCAATATTTTTGGGTGAAATATTTGCAAAAAAAAAAAAAAAAGTTTTTTTTGTAATAAAAAATGTAAGTTTGTCAATGAAATCTTATTGCGTGTGAAATCCCAATTTCTCCCGGTTACAGCGGTACCACATATGTATAGGTAGACACCCTTTCCTGCCCAGGAGACTCCCCCAAACTGAAACAGCACTTTAGGGGATTTTCAGATAAAATACAACTGTGCTACGCAATATGCGCACCTTGCAGTTTTTCCAGAAAAACAACCCTTTATATTTGAAATACCCCCAACAAACTATATATTCTCTGGAAGTACACACCTCAGGCTTTCTAGGCGTACCAGGCTTGTTGATGTGGCCATAGTTTTCTGGAAGTAATCCCTCAATGGATTCTTTGGTTGCAAAGAGTTTCCCTAAAAAAAGGATAAAAAAGCAGAATCAAAGCCACATTTTCCTAAAAAAACTATATACAAACAAGAAAAAACAAGTTTAATCTGAAAACGCAACATCCCCCGAACAGAACAATACCCAACATGCATAGCTACTGTCAAGGGAAGAGTTGCCAAACACCCCAAAGTAAAGCATGTGCGTAACGGTAATTTTACTTGAAAATTTCAGCTCTGCAGACAAAGTGCGCACCTTGCGATTTTTCAACCAAAACAACCCTTGACATTTGGAATATCCCCCATAAACCATATATTCCCTGAAAGTACACATGTTAAGCTTTCTAAGGGTACCCAGCTTGTTGTAGTGGGCTCATCTTTCTGGAAGTAATCCCTCAAAGAATTCTTTGTTTGCGCAGGGTTTCCCTAAAAAATTTATAAAAAAGCTGAATAAAAAACACCTTTTCCTAAAATATAAATATGCAAACCAGAAAAAACAAGCTAAGTCTGAAAGCGCAAGGTCCCCCGAACAGAACAATACCCAACATGCATAGGTACTATTAACTGTTTTAATTGCCAGCCTACTTGAGATTTTGTCACCCTCTGTTGACAGGCCATTTTTCCCCATATTGCGTCATGTTTTGCGCCATTTTTGCTGGAACTTTCAGGAAAATTATATATATATTTTTTTGCAGCAGAGTTTAGGCTTTAACATGAAATGTCTTGTTTGTAAATTTTTTTTTTACAATATTATTAAGTAAAAATAATAAATAAATAAATAAAAAAATTTTTTAGAAAATTGACTCCTTTATTTTAAATAAAAAATGTATTTTATGAAGGAAAATCATATTGCATGTGAAAGCCCCATTTCTACCGATTAGAACGGTACCACATATTTATCGGTAGCCCCCTGTTCCTGCCCAGGAGACCCCCCCTAACTGAAACAAGTATTTTATAACATTCACAAAAAATACAACTACCATCCACACTACAAAGGGTTAAATCGAGAAAAAAAATGACATAGGGTCAGGGGAGGGAGACCCCATTTAAAAAACCCTTAAAATCAAATTAAAAAAATTGACGTGGGGTCCCCCTTACCCAAAGTAACCAGCCCGGGACCAGCTATGGGGGCTTGTAGGCACAGAGTGGGGGGGCCAGCTTTTGTGGCCCCCCCACCCTGCAGCCTATGAGCCCACATAGCCTATGTGGGCCCGGGCTCTTCTGCCCCCCCCTGGCCTTTGGGGAGGCAGGTAATGGGGGTGCCAGGGGTTAATGGCAAGCCACCCGCTAGCGCAGGTGGCTTACCATCCCCCCAGCCTTGTGAACTGGTATAGGGGTCATGGACCCCTTACCAGTTCACAAGGGGTTAAAAGTAAAAATCACACAGACACAGAGAAAAAAAATCTTTATTTTTCTTTTTTTACACTGTACTCACCTCCGATCCGACGTCCCTCGCCGCTGTCTGTCCCGCGCCGCTGTCACTGACAGATGCCGGTAGTGATCGGCGCAGGGCGGGTGACAGGCGAGGGGGCTCCGATCGGAGCCTCCTCGGCTGACATCCGCCCTGCTCCGATCACCACCGGCATCTGACAGATGCCAGAGCTCGGAGGGGGTATAGGAGGAGCGGGATGACGTCATCCCGCTCCTCCCACAATGGGCGGAGCTAAGCGGCGGCGGCCATCGCCGCCATTACAAGAGGTGAGGACCTGGAAGAGGGTCCTCACCTGAAGACTGCACAGCCCAGGGGGGGGATCGGACCCCCCCCCTGGTGAAGAGGAGACCCGGACAGAAGGCTCGGGCGCGGAGGTGAGTAAATGACAGTTTGTTTTTTTTTGTTTTTTTTTACAGCGCCGATGTCAGCGCTGGAAACTGGGGGGGCGGCTGGTTTCGGGCCCCCCCCTGAAGACGGAGGACGACGGGGGGGGTGATCGGATGCCCCCCCCAGGAAGAGGGGACCCCAAGCTTCACAGGGATACCGGAGGTAAGTGTTTTTTTTTTCTATTTTTTAACTGTTTGGGGGAAATGCCAGGCACGTAGTTTCTACGTGCTTGGCACTTAACGGTAGGAGAAGCAACCACGTAGAAACTACGTGCTTGGCATTTAAAGGGTTAAACTAATCCAGTTATATATTATGATAAATGCTTGTGTGTAACAGAGGGTTAAATAGGTCACTGCATAGATGGCATGCACAGTGGCAAGGCAGGTTTACAGCACAAAGAACTGAAATCGAATTGAAAACTGATCTGGCTAATGGAAAAAAAAAAAAATTTCACTGTCACTTCTAAGCTGTCCCTGGCTGGATGGTTCCGGTTTTTGCCTATCTTTCCCTGGCTCTGTCTACCTCTCTGTCTGCCTCTCTGACTCTCCCTACCTATCTCTAACTCTCTGTCCCTGTCTCTAACTAGCTGTGCTCTGGCCGCAATGCAAGGCTGAAATGCGCACAAGCAAGATGGCCGCCGCTTTATATAGCACGGTGACGTCACCTGGCTTCCTGGCTGCTGATAGGCTGCATGTGACTTACCCATTATACCTTGCCCCAGGGGGTATGTCTGGACATGTGCTTCCACCATTTTAGAATGCCTGTAATTGAAATAAATGGAGTTTAAAGGAAAACTTCGATCGATCGAATTGCGGGGAAATTCAGATTCGTTCAGAATCAAATTTTTCATTAAATTTGGAACGAATCTGGGTTCGTCCGGATCGATTCGCTCATCCCTAATAATTACAAATGGCTCAGTGTATAGCGCCCGCGCTCTAGCTTCCAGAGCGTCAGGTATTACCTGTCGCTCTACCATACACTTCAATGGACGTTCCTTTTCTTCTGTTTAAACAGGGTTTTTTTGTTTTTATTTTTTTTTCTCTCAAATAATTGTGTGACCTCTCCTTGCCTAGCCTAGAAAAAGTCATTTTAGAAAACTTTTTTTATTTGATTTTTTTGATTAATATTTTTATGCAGAATTGTCATTACAGGTCTGGCATTAAAGTGTTAATGTCACTATGTTACAACAATGTCATTCCATGTGTTTTCGCGATGTTACTGGTGGATATGTGTTGAAAAACTTTAATCACACAGTGTCTGGCGCTCTATGCTATAGAGACCAGATTTAGAGCGCCGACGCTCTGTGTATCTGTTTGTTTGTTGAATATGGTGTGAGTCGCTGAGAGTCGGTAACACTTAGCTGGCGCTACCTCTCGCTCCCTGCAGCGCTGTACTGGTGTTAGAACGCCCTACATCTCATTCATCATTGCCGGCCAGGTTACTACAGCGACTGAGACGCTCTGTTACAGCGCCCGATAGCTGATCACAGCTTATATTAGCGGTTGCTCTTAGCGCCTCTGTACAGACGCTCATCTGCCGATAGCTGGTGCTAGTAATGAATCAGCTTGCAAGAGTTGAAAAGAATTCACATGGTAGTAAAAATGAGAGAGAAAAAAGCATGAGAATGTCACTTTTAGGGAATCACCAGATGGCAAGACAATGAAAGTCAATGGCACTTTTTACTACAGAGTAAAAAGGTAAAAAACATTCAATACTTTTCTCAGGACTAAAAAAGTGCTATTGGACTTCATTGTTTGGTGATTTTTACTACCGTGAGAATTTTTTTCAACTCTTAGTAAATCAAGGCCATTGTGTTTCTTTTATTTAATATTTTAAAAATTGTTTAATTTTATACATTTTTATAAAATATCTGTGTGCTGTTATGGCAGTTTTTTTACACTTCATGACTCGGGCAAGTGGCCGTCGATCGACAATCAAATCTGTGACACATATTTGGGCAAACTAGTCACCCTGGATGATTTTAAGGCTTCAGAGCCTATACGATATATAGGTGGAACATATTTATTTTCTTCCTTAACATTGCTTGAAAGACATAAGTTGACAAAGGCAAGAAGAAAAAGTAGCACAAAGAGTTTGTGACAAGCGGGTGGCCAGATGGAGCTCAGCCTGCAAGTCAACATGATATGGCAGCAAAATTAAGCCTGGTTAGACAAGAATATATTGATTTAGTAGAATACAATACAGCTAGGTATTAATATTATTTGTTTATATTGAAGGAAAAACTGGAAGAAAAGCCCTAGTCACAGTTACAGGGCAATAGTCTGGGGCACAAAGACCAGAAGGCTTCCGTCGCAGTTAGGGCCATTTCTTGCCCAGGGTGCCAGGAACCCCTGTGCACTAGCAAGCTGCCAGGCCAATATAACACAGGCGTCACATGAAAGCCTTTGTCATATTGGGTAGGAGCCAGGACTTGAAAGTATACAACAGGCCTCATGCTGCATGCTCTGCAGTGGCGCCCACCTGCCCCAAGCCCACTAGTGGCACAGAAACCCCCATATAAAATATTGTGTGGCCCCCCACTTGGAACATGGGGGGAGGGGGGAATTGAACTGCCATATTATGTCAGCACTATTAATTTTGGAATAAAAATAAAGAACAAATGTATATGGTTTATGGAAAAATAAGACAATCCCCTGAAAAAAAGCACGAGTGCATCTTTTGGAACAAAATTAATATAGCACCCTGTCCTGTTTTGGGGTGTCATATGCTTAGTGGTTTACAATGTAGTAATTATAGACAGGTTAACAAATATAGTAAATAGGCAAATGCAGACCAAATGGCAACACATTACAAAGCAAACACTATAGAGTTGATTTTTTTTTAAGATAAAATGCTTTTTTCTCATGATTTTTTTCCCACATTTAGCAGTGCAGTTTTAAAAAAAAACTGAATTGTACCGAGGAAAAAAAATAATGAGAAAAAGCATTTTCTCTATCAACAAAAAAGTGAGTAAAACAATATGCTGCAGAATCAACACTTATGCCCCATTTACACAAGTGGAGAAAGTGACAGTTCACTCAGTGAACGATTGACCATACAAAACTTCTGTGATGCACTGATTGTGCTATTAGTGGACTTCTGTTTCCACAATACAAAAGAGTGATTACCGATACATTTTTGGACAGGTAAAACGATACGATCACAGCAACCTTTTCCACCGAGCGATTATTGTGGTCGCTTTAGCAAGTTTTCTTTTGAAAACTGCTCAGTGAATATGGGGCATAATGCGAATAGTACACAATAAAGTTGATTCACAGCCTCTTTTCCCTTCACTTACACATGAAAAAGCATGTGCAATGTTTCCATCCATTTGTGAGTTTCTTGTGCATTTTCTATCTTCGTATTAGCGTTTTCGTGGTTGCATTTTATCCTTTTCGTTAGCGTCTCTAATGTGTAATTGCTTCACATTTTTTTAGTGTTCATGTATAAAAGTCGGGATGAGTGAGGGCTTCCACGTGATTCAGAGCCCAAATTTAGCATGTGAGAGAGGGCTATAAAATAGAAAATTTCCGTCTACTCTTACGGGCACTTTTTGTTGGTGAGTTTGTGCTTTCGTGGTGTGTGGGAAAATGAAATGGAGTCCTTAAGACACTGGGAAGCTGCAACCTTCTTTGAAACACCCCCCAAAAAAACATTTGTAAATATTTTATAATTATATTTTACCTATTTTTTGTTTTTGTTTTCTTTTTTACTTATATATTTACTATATTTGCTATATTTTCTTATTAATAAAAAAAAACAATCAAAAATTGAAACTCCATGAATAAAAAATTTAAAATTCATTATGAATAATAAATCAAAATGCAAAATGCATTATGATTAAAAAAATTACACAATAAAAAATGTGGAGGCTGATTTTAGACTAGCGCCACATATTGCCATTTGAGCGTCTATGTAGTGTTGCGTAGAGAATCCGCTAGTGGACGCTGCAAGCGGGTGTCTGGCGCTATAACCTAGCATAGTGGTGGATAAGTGATGCTGTAGTATCCAGTTTTGCATTGATAAATGTGATTTCTTGAGGGCGCTGTAGAAGCGCTTTCCCTCAATCTGAGCGTTCCAATGCTGCCAAGGTTTCCTAACCAATCTGCAGCAGCGTTCTTTTCCACCCACATTACCCAAACAGCTTAAATCACACCTGACTTTTTTTTTTTTTTTTTTTTTACGTTTTATGTTAACCTTTTCGCTGCCAGCCTACCTGCAGCTTTTGTCACCCTCTGTTGCCAGACCATGTTTCACTATTTTGCGCTACACATATTCAACTGTGATTTTTGGAAGGATTTCCAGGGATTTCCCAGGAAAATTATATATAGTTTTTTTCAACAGAGTCTGGGCTTCAACATGAAATGTCTTGTTTGGCCTTTTTCTTAGTGTATTCTTAATACTTTTTGGTGAAATATGTGCAATAAAAATAAAAAAAAAATCTATTTTTTGTAATTTGTAGTGTTTTTTTGTAATAAAAAATGTAAGTTTGTCAATAAAATGTTATTGCGTGCGTAACCCCAATTTCTCCTGGTCACAGCGGTACCACATATGTATTGGTAGACACCCTTTCCTGCCCAGGAGACTCCCCCAAACTGAAAAAGAGCTTTAGGAGATTTTCAGATAAAATACAACTGCGCTATGCGCACCTTGCAGTTTTTCCGTTCCGTTTTTTCTGGAAGTACATGCCTCAAGCCTTCTAGGCGTACCAAGCTTGTTTATGTGGGCTTAATTTTCTGGAAGTAATCCCTCAATGTATTCTTTGGTTGCACATAGTTTCCCTAAAAAATAATAAAACGGAAGAATCAAGCCACATTTTCCTAAAAAAACTATATGCAAGCAAGAAATAACAAGTAAAAAGCAACATGCCCCGAACAGAACGATACCCAACATGCATAGGTACTGTGAAGGGAAGAGTTGGCAAACACCACAAAGTAAAGCATGTGCGTAAAGGTAATTTTACTTGAAAATTTCAGCTCTGCTGACAAAGTGCGCACCTGGCAATTTTTCAGCCAAAACAACCCTTTACATTTGGAATATCCTCAATAAACCATATATTCCCTGAAAGTACACATGTTAAGCTTTCTAAAAGTACCCAGCTTATTGTAGTAGGCTCACCTTTATGGAAGTAATCCCTTGAAGAATTCTTAGGTTGCACAGGGTTTCCCTAAAAAAATGAATTAAAAAAACTGAATAAATAACATGTTTTCCTAAAATGTAAATATGCAAACAAGAAAAACCATTCTGCGCCATGTTTAACCGTGATTTTTGCCGGAATTTCCAGGAAAATTATAGATATATATTTTGCAGCAGAGTTTAGGCTTTAACATGAAATGTCTTGGTTGTAATTTTTCTACTGTTTTTTTTTATATTTTTAAAAAAAATAAATAAATAAATATTTTTTAGACAATTGTCTCCTTTGTTTTAAATAAAACATTTACTTTATTAGAGAAAACCATATTGCATGTGAAAGCCCAACTTCTCCCGATTACAACGGTACCACATATGTATTGGTAGCCCCCCCGTTCTTGCCCAGGAGACCCCCTAAACTGAAAATAGCACTTTATAACATTTACAAATAAAATACTACTACTATCCACACTATAGGCTCGATTCAGAGGCACATTCGTCTGCACTTCCGTAGCTGTCTGTGAAAGTTTGGGTGGGTGTTTGTCATTTTTTTGCTTTTTTTCGTTCATTTTTCATTCGTACGAACGTTCAGGAAAATGCGTATATGCGCTTTCGATGAACGAAAGCAAATTGGATCCTTTGCGTTAGTTCAGATCATTTTCCAAACAAAATCTGATATTTTTTGTTCCTTCAGATAACTTACGTTGATTCAGAGAGCTGATTGCCGACAGACCACCACCCTATTAAACCGTTTCATTTCCGATCCACTTACGGGACCTTTGAGGGCTCGGATTGCTATTGTTGAACATGTTTTGCGGCTATGTGGAGGAGTCTGCGCGCCTTTAGCACCAAGGCATTGCATAGCAATGCATACCTGAATCCATTCATTTCATGTATGCCTTATAGAAGCATTTTAATGCTGACCTTAATTTGCCCTTAGCATGTAAACCTTTATTTTCCCACACATCCATATAATTGCTATATTTTTTAGACTTATGTCCTTTGTGAATTATATTTGGATTGTTGAACTTGAATCTAAATTTGTTGTAGGAGTTATTGTTTTAGTTGGTTACCTTTGCTTTGTGTAATTATTTTATATTTGGTTGCAGGAACCGCAAGATGTGCCACTCGCACAACATACAAGCAGTGTTTGGTCCAGCTTTGCGATTCCTCAGTGTTCTTGCAGGGCATCCAGGGTTGTCCCATGATGCTTATATATTGCAGAGCTCCGGCTTATTTTGTCAGTTTGAGTCAGGAGAATTATCTGGTGGATGGCTCCTGGGCAAGTTTGCTCACATTCCATCAATCCATTTTCACTGTATGGCAATGAATATAGTTGATGACTTATGTCTTAACCTATGGCTGTTTTAAGCCCTTTATGACATGTTAAACAATATTGTAGCTTAGAATGTGTATTTTATGTTAGTATTTTTAAATTCTTTCAGGGGATTCTGGATATCCACTCCTGTCCTTGCTCCTGATGCCCGTTCTTTGCATGCAGAATGTGGGCCAGGGGTTCTCTAATCGGGCACTATGCAAAACCCGGGCCATGGTGGTGAGGGCCCTCTGGCTTTTGAAGTCCAGATTTAGGTGTTTGGACCATACGGGGGGGGGGCACTGCAGTATGACCCCAACAAGGTTATACCAATATTTTAATTTAAGTTTTTTAACAGGGACCACACGTGCCATAGTGGCGTGGCACAACTGAGTGTCAGGGTCCTTCAGTTGGTGGGCGAGATGCAGGAGCTGCGCGACTCGTTGGGGACCACAGATGAAGAATAATGTTCTGTGGCCTGCCATTGCTATGTATTTAGTTTGTTATAGTTGAAAAGATTTTAAATTTTCAAAATATTTTAAGATTTTATATTTTATGATGGAATTAAAAAAAATGTTTCAGTGTCATTTCATTTACAAAATACATTAACACAAAACGAATGGGCCCAGAAATATTTAAAGATGAATATTCACATGACCGAGAAGTGATTTGGGTAAGTTTTAGGGGGCTAAAATAGAAGTAGAACCTAACCGCGAAGTGGTTTGGGTGAGCTTTAAGGGTCCAAAAGGGAAGATGGAGTATAGTGCTAAGTGATTTAGCTAAACATTGTAGTAGAAGTGAGGGTGGCAAATATGTAGGCGAGCACTTTAATGAGTTTTTCCGTTTATTGAAAAAGGGAAACAGAAACTAACAGGAAATGTAAACGATTCTTGGAAGGATACGATGGGAAAAGGGCAAAAACGAAAGCCTACGTTGTAACATGAGAAAATGAAACGGAAAAGTCACGTTGGAAAATGACATCCTCGTATTCATACTCTGCCGTACGAACGAACTTAAACTTTACAGAAGGATTGCAATGCATGCATAGAATCACTTGCACACTCATACGAGAGCGGGAACATTTAAAAAAAAACAGATCGGCACTAAAACGAAAGTATTTTTTTGTCTCTCTGAATCGAGCCTTATAAACATAAGGGGTTAATTAAAAAAAAATGACATAGGGTCCCCCCCTCCCAGGGAGGGACCCCATTTTTTTTTAATTTGAAGGGTTAGAACCCTTAAAAATCCCCCCAAAAAATGAAATGGGGTCCCCCTTACCCAGCATTACCAGCCCGGGACCAGCTATAGGGGCTTGTTGGAACAGAGTGGGGGGGCCAGCTTTGGTGCCCCCCCCACCCTGCAGGCTACAAGCCCACATAGCCATGGCCCGGGCTCTTCTGCCCCCCCCCCGGGCTTTGGGGAGGCAGATAATTGGGGTGCCGGGGGTTAACGGCAAGTCACCCGCTAGCCGCAGGTGACTTGCCAGCCCCCCAGCCTTGTGAACTGGTATAGGGATCTCATGGATCCCTTACCAGTTCACAAGGGGTTAAGTGTAAAAAAAAAAAAAAAACACAGAAACAAGCAGAAAAAATATTTTATTTATTTTTTTAATACTTACCTCCCATCCATCCCTGGGTCCCACGCTGATCAATCTGGCTTCTGCTCTCCTGCTGCAGCTGGAAGCCTTTTTTAGCTGCTGGGCGACAGAACATAAGGGCTTAATTTAAAAAAAAAATGACATAGGGTCCCCCCTACCCATTTTTTTGGGGGAATTTTAAGGGTTAAAACCCTTAAAAATCCAAAAAAAATGCCTGGTGTGTACAGGGGCGTAGCTAGGGGGGAGCATGGGGGCAATTGCCCCTGGGGCACCAGGTCAGGGGGGCGCCAAAGTGGGGCCTGAGACTAGGTGGGGGATGCCATTGGAATCTTTGCCCTAGGGTCCTTAAATGTGTGTGTGTATGTGTGTGGACACATACAATACTATAGGACAAAAAACATAAGACAGATATAGCTGTGAAAAATTACAAAAATATTTTAATGAAAATAAAAGACCAACATGGCCAACAAATTCTGCTACACAGCAGCAACATTATTCTTGTGCCCACCCTGCATCTCCTGATGCACCTCCAGCAGCATATCCCTGGATTCCAGGACAAATTGCCAGAGCCTGTGATGCTCTTGAATGCAAGCTGTGGGAAAGAGAAAACAAGTACTACAGGTCTACACCAAAGATATATCCGTATGATCTATGTTCAACAATGATGTTTAGTAGAAAGTATAAAAAAATTGTTTTGGGTATGCACAACAGGGCAACCTTTATTAATTTGTCAGTAGAAATCACAATTACGTATGGATGCATGAAACACAACCACCATAGTCTTACATCACAAAGCAAATAACATAAACAATAAAGGGCTCCTTACCTACAACACACAGGGGTCCAACTTGAGCAATGGTAGTGAAGAAGGGGTTGTCTGAAAACACTTTTAACATTAAATACAATAATGAAGGGGACTCACCAGGGGACAAGGTGTTGGACTGAAGCCAGGGAGGGCTGTGAGCAGAAGCAGGGATGCCTCTGCTCCTCCTATTCGGCCCAGCAGAGCCCAATTCCCCTCCTCCCTCTCACTCCCAGAACCCTCAGGGAGTGTGGTGGAGTCTATTACCTCCTCCAAATCTGGACTCCTCTCTTCAGAATGGCCCCAGCAGTAGGCAGACTCTTTCGAGTCCGCATCAGAGGAGCTGAGGCACCACACTGCCGCCATATCATCAGCAAACTCCACTGGGGGCTCCACTTCCTCATCCCCTTTCTCCCCTGGGTCCTCGACATGGGCACGTCGAGAGGGCCCCTCCCCACTGACTCATCCGAATCCGCAACTCTGATGCAGGGGAAATAGCCCTTCCCGTGCTTTCCCAGGGGAGGCTGCTTATCTGTGGAGACATAAAAGAAAAGCAGAAAATACATGAAAAAATACAGCAGGTTAAAGTGGCCATATCAAAGAGTTGTTTGTATGTATGTGTAGTCAACTTACCAGAAGCGTACAGCATCATACAGCCTATATACGACTTCGGGCTCCCGGCGCTTGAAATCCGACCACCTCTGGCGGATGGCCTTTGCGCGAAGGTTCGCCTTGAAGCGCTGGGTGACCATGGCCTTCACCTTCTCCACAATCTTGCTCTTCTGGGCCTTGGCATAGTTATATTCCATGACACAAAAATCCTAGATGCACAGAAAGGAAATAAAAAAATACAAAAATTAATTTCACTTTAATTAAAGTGTACCAAAAAAATGCATTTTGACTATCCTGGGTTCTGGATTCCAGGACAAATTGCCAGAGCCTGTAATGCTCTTGAATGCATGCTGTGGGAAAGAGAAAACAAGTACTACAGGTCTAGACCTAAGGTATATCCGTATGATCTATGTTCAACAATGATGTTTGGGTATGCACAACAGGGTAACCTTTATTAATTTGTCGGTAGAAATTACAATTAAATACAGAGCAAAGGGCCGGACCAACAACAATAGTCAAAGAAGTGTGCAGGCTTGGGTACCTGAATCCAACATATATACAACAAGGAGGCTTCCACACAGCCCCCAACCTCAAGACACAATCTGCACCACTCCGTTTACATAACAATCACTTTTATTAATTCATCTAAACACTACACAGGTTAAAATACATTAAAAACTGATTATACGAACATTCGACTAAAGGGCGCTGGTGGTAATGCACAATTATCTAGGTCAGATATCAAGCATATGTCCCTATGAAAACTGACTGAATCCTAGTGTTTCAAACAAAAAGTGCTATGTGCTATATATACAATTAATAAACAACTCTAATGATACTAAGTGCTAAAGTGACCAAGTGCCAAGTGCAAGAAAATCTTACATGTGCCAGCCAGGCTGGGGGAGGGGCGCGGGGACGGCTGACACATGTAAGATTTATGGTTGGTTGTCCCTCTTGTTAACCCGCTGTGTCCCTTGGTATGGTCATTTTTTCTTACTTTTTATGCATATGAGGGTTTACACTGCTTACATTTTTCTTGCACTTGGTCACTCTAGCACTTATAGTATCATTAGAGTTGTTTGTTAATTGTATATATAGCACAAAGCACTTTGTTTGAAACACTAGGATTCAGTCAGTTTTCATAGGGACATATGCTTGATATCTGACCTAGTTAATTGTGCATTACCACCAGCGCCCTTTAGTGGAATGTTCATATAATCAGTTTTTAATGTATTTTAACCTGTGTAGTGTTTAGATGAATTAATAAAAGTGATTGTTATCATGTAACGGAGTGGTGCAGATTGTGTCTTGGGGTTGGGGGCTGTGTGGAAGCCTCCTTGTTGTATATATGTTAGAAATTACAATTACCTATGGATGCATGAAACACAACCACCATAGTCTTACATCACAAAGCAAATAACAAACAATAAAGGGCTCCTTACCTACAACACGCAGGGGTCCAACTTGAGCAACGGTTATGAAGGAAGTGTTGCAAACCCTTTTAACATTAAATACAATAATGAAGGGGACTCACCAGGGGACGAGGTGTTGGACTGAAGCCAGGGAGGGCTGAGAGCAGAAGCAGGGATGCCTCTTCTCCTATTAGGCCCAGCAGAGCCCAATTCTCAGGGGCCACCTCCCCCCTCTCACTCCCAGAACCCTCAGGGAGTGTGGTGGAGTCCATTACCTCCTCCAAATCTGAACTCCCCACTTGAGAGTGGCCCCAGCGGTAGGCAGACTCTTCCGAGTCCGCATCAGAGGAGCTGAGGCACCACACTGCCCCCACACAGGGGCGGACTGGGACTAAAAAACGGCCCGGGAATTTTTGGGGCACACCGGCCCTGCTTTACTGTTCCTGGCCCAGTATAGTATATTAATGTCACATAATTTTATATATATATATATATATATATATATATATATATATATATATACCATATTTTGTTCCATGGTTTACCAGGGTTTAGAGGACAAAAATAAGAAAGAAAATATTAGGAGAATATTAGGAACAAAATATGTGCTAAAATCCCCCCTCCGAATCCCCCCATTACAGCCAGTGAGCAGGTTCCCTCATTACAGCTAGTGAGCAGGTTCCCACATTGGAGACAGTGTGCAACATCTCCCATTTCAGGCAGAGAGGGGCATCCCACTTTAAAGGCAGAGAGGGGCATCCCGCTTTACAGGCAGAGAGGGGCATCCCGCTTTACAGGCAGAGAGGGGCATCCCGCTTTACAGGCAGAGAGGGGCATCCCGCTTTACAGGCAGAGAGGGGCATCCCGCTTTACAGGCAGAGAGGGGCATCCCGCTTTACAGGCAGAGAGGGGCATCCCGCTTTAAAGGCAGAGAGGGGCATCCCGCTTTAAAGGCAGAGAGGGGCATCCCGCTTTACAGGCAGAGAGGGGCATCCCGCTTTACAGGCAGAGAGGGGCATCCCGCTTTAAAGGCAGAGAGGGGCATCCCGCTTTAAAGGCAGAGAGGGGCATCCCGCTTTACAAGCAGAGAGGGGCATCCCGCTTTACAGGCAGAGAGGGGCATCCCGCTTTACAGGCAGAGAGGGGCATCCCGCTTTACAGGCAGAGAGGGGCATCCCGCTTTACAGGCAGAGAGGGGCATCCCGCTTTACAGGCAGAGAGGGGCATCCCGCTTTAAAGGCAGAGAGGAGCATCCCACTTTACAGGCAGAGAGGGGCATCCCGCTTTACAGGCAGAGAGGGGCATCCCACTTTACAGGCAGAGAGGGGCATCCCGCTTTACAGGCAGAGAGGGGCATCCCGCTTTACAGGCTTAATTTAACAAATGTCCCTATTTCCCACACTGAAAAGTTAAAAGGTATGCATTTGGGCACAGATGAGTCAGTAGTGGATAAAGCTGGGGCACAGAACAGATAGCAGCACAATTTAGTTTTGTATATAGATCAGTTGGTGGCAGAGTAGATTCGGGCACAGATCAGATTTGAACACAGATCAGTTGGGGAGCAAATCAGATTTAGAGACACAGATCAGTCGGGGGCAGATCAGCTTTGGAGACACAGATCAGTTGTTGGCAGATCAGATTTGGACACAGATCGGTCGGAAGCAGATCAGATTTGGACACAGATCAGTTGTTGGCAGATCAGATTTGGACACAGATCGGTCGGAAGCAGATCAGATTTGGACACAGATCAGTCGGGAGCAGATTAGATTTGGACAGAGATCGGTCGGGGGGCAGATCATATTTGGTGACACAGATCAGTTGTTGGCAGATCAGATTTGGAGACAGAGATCGGTCGGGAGCAAATCAGATTTGGACACAGATCGGCCGGGGGCAAATCATATTTGGACACAGATCGGTCGGGAGCAGATCAGATTTGGACACAGATCGGTTGGGAGCAGATCAGATTTGGACACAGATCGGTTGGGAGCAGATCAGATTTGGACACAGATCGGCCGGGGGCAAATCATATTTGGACACAGATCGGTCGGGAGCAGATCAGATTTGGACACAGATCGGTTGGGAGCAGATCAGATTTGGACACAGATCAGTTGTTGGCAGATCAGATTTGGACACAGATCGGTCGGAAGCAGATCAGATTTGGACACAGATCAGTCGGGAGCAGATTAGATTTGGACAGAGATCGGTCGGGGGCAGATCATATTTGGTGACACAGATCAGTTGTTGGCAGATCAGATTTGGAGACAGAGATCGGTCGGGAGCAAATCAGATTTGGACACAGATCGGCCGGGGGCAAATCATATTTGGACACAGATCGGTCGGGAGCAGATCAGATTTGGACACAGATCGGTTGGGAGCAGATCAGATTTGGACACAGATCGGTTGGGAGCAAATCAGATTTGGACACAGATCGGCCGGGGGCAAATCATATTTGGACACAGATCGGTCGGGAGCAGATCAGATTTGGACACAGATCGGTTGGGAGCAGATCAGATTTGGACACAGATCGGTCGGGGCAGATCAGATTTGGACACAGATCGATCGGGGGCAGATCAGATTTGGACACAGATCGGTCGGGAGCAGATGAGATTTGGACACAGATCGGTCGGGGGCAGATCAGATTTGGACACAGATCGGTCGGGGGTAGATCACATTTGGACACAGATCGGTCGGGAGCAGATCAGATTTGGACACAGATCGGTCAGGAGCAGATCAGATTTGGACACAGATCGGTCGGGAGCAGATCAGATTTGGACACAGATCGGTCGGGGGCCGATCAGATTTGGACACAGATCAGTCGTGAGCAGATCAGATTTGGACACAGATCGGTCGTGAGCAGATCAGATTTGGACACAGATCGGACAGGAGCAGATCAGATTTTGACACAGATCGGTCGGGGGCCGATCAGATTTGGACACAGATCGGTCCGGGGCCGATCAGATTTGGACACAGATCGGTCGGGGGCAGATCACATTTGGACACAGATCGGTCGGGAGCAGATCAGATTTGGACACAGATCGGTCGGGAGCAGATCAGATTTGGACACAGATCGGTCGGGAGCAGATCAGATTTGGACACAGATCGGTCGGGAGCAGATCAGATTTGGACACAGATCGGTCCGGGGCCGATCAGATTTGGACACAGATCAGTCGTGAGCAGATCAGATTTGGACACAGATCGGTCGTGAGCAGATCAGATTTGGACACAGATCGGTCAGGAGCAGATCAGATTTGGACACAGATCGGTCGGGAGCAGATCAGATTTGGACACAGATCGGTCGGGAGCAGATCAGATTTGGACACAGATCGGTCGGGAGCAGATGAAATTTGGACACAGATCGGTCGGGAGCAGATGAGATTTGGACACAGATCGGTCGGGGGCATATCAGATTTGGACACAGATCGGTCGGGGGCAGATCACATTTGGACACAGATCGGTCGGGAGCAGATCAGATTTGGACACAGATCGGTTGGGAGCAAATCAGATTTGGACACAGATCGGCCGGGGGCAAATCATATTTGGACACAGATCGGTCGGGAGCAGATCAGATTTGGACACAGATCGGTTGGGAGCAGATCAGATTTGGACACAGATCGGTCGGGGCAGATCAGATTTGGACACAGATCGATCGGGGGCAGATCAGATTTGGACACAGATCGGTCGGGAGCAGATGAGATTTGGACACAGATCAGTCGGGGGCAGATCAGATTTGGACACAGATCGGTCGGGGGTAGATCACATTTGGACACAGATCGGTCAGGAGCAGATCAGATTTGGACACAGATCGGTCGGGAGCAGATCAGATTTGGACACAGATCGGTCGAGGGCCGATCAGATTTGGACACAGATCAGTCGTGAGCAGATCAGATTTGGACACAGATCGGTCATGAGCAGATCAGATTTGGACACAGATCGGACAGGAGCAGATCAGATTTGGACACAGATCGGTCGGGGCAGATCAGATTTGGACACAGATCGATCGGGGGCCGATCAGATTTGGACACAGATCGGTCGGGAGCAGATGAGATTTGGACACAGATCGGTCGGGGGCAGATCAGATTTGGACACAGATCGGTCGGGGGCAGATCACATTTGGACACAGATCGGTCGGGAGCAGATCAGATTTGGACACAGATCGGTCGGGAGCAGATCAGATTTGGACACAGATCGGTCGGGAGCAGATCAGATTTGGACACAGATCGGTCGGGAGCAGATCAGATTTGGACACAGATCGGTCGGGGCCGATCAGATTTGGACACAGATCAGTCGTGAGCAGATCAGATTTGGACACAGATCGGTCGTGAGCAGATCAGATTTGGACACAGATCGGTCAGGAGCAGATCAGATTTGGACACAGATCGGTCGGGAGCAGATCAGATTTGGACACAGATCAGTCGGGAGCAGATCAGATTTGGACACAGATCGGTCGGGAGCAGATGAAATTTGGACACAGATCGGTCGGGAGCAGATGAGATTTGGACACAGATCGGTCGGGGGCATATCAGATTTGGACACAGATCGGTCGGGGGCAGATCACATTTGGACACAGATCGGTCGGGAGCAGATCAGATTTGGACACAGATCGGTCGGGAGCAGATCAGATTTGGACACAGATCGGTCGGGGGCCGATCAGATTTGGACACAGATCAGTCGTGAGCAGATCAGATTTGGACACAGATCGGTCGTGAGCAGATCAGATTTGGACACAGATCGGTCAGGAGCAGATCAGATTTGGACACAGATCGGTCGGGAGCAGATCAGATTTGGACACAGATCGGTCGGGAGCAGATCAGATTTGGACACAGATGGGTCGGGAGCAGATCAGATTTGGACACAGATCGGTCGGGAGCAGATCAGATTTGGACACAGATCAATCGGGGGCAGATCAGATTTGGAGACACAGATTGGTCCGGAGCAGATCAGATTTGGACACAGATCGGTCAGGAGCAGATCAGATTTGGACACAGATTGGTCGGGGGCAGATCAGATTTGGACAGAGTTTTCTCATTGGTCACATTCTCCTCTTACAGATCTGTGAGAGGCTACATTTAGCAGACATACAGTATATGAAGGAGCCGTTGTTACAGGACTGTGAGAGGCCACATTTTGCAGACATACAGTATGTGAAGGACCCCAGAACACAGGGACAGGCAACATGGAGCTCTGCACAGCCTATGAAAAGCACATGGGACACTGTTTGCTTTGTAGAGGGGGGTTGAACATCTTAACTTTCCCTTATCAACTGCCAGGAGGGAGGACAACACAAAGGGAAGGCTTTACCGTGTGCCAGAAGCAGCAGCAGTTCGTCTACAAATGTCAGAACCTGGTGTGAAACATCCACTGACCTCCAGCTCCTGGGGCAGGCTGTCACTAGGGGGCAGCAGTGTGCACAGATATCCTTCCTGCTTTGTTCACATGACACAGATCTATGACAGCTCCCCTGCTTCCCCATTCCTGTAAGTGTAACTGCTGATCGGATGCCTGCGCGGAGCCAACGTTCTAACAGCCGCAAACTCAGATGAAGGGGAGGTGGCCGATGAGCAGAGAAGTGTAATTGGTGGAGGCCACTCTGCCCGCTGCCGCTGCTCTTACACACACGTTAATGTTTGCATAGCGGCCTCCACCCATTACACTTCTCTGCTCATCGTCTGCCACCTGCGGCCTTCCCATGTGCCGGCCCACCGGGATTCTGCCCGGTAAGCCCTATGGCCAGCCCGCCCCTGCCCCCACATCACCAGCAAACTCCACTGGGGGCTCCACTTCCTCATCCCCTTTCTCCCCTGGGCTTTTCTGGAAAGTGAAGAAGAAGCAATGTCAAAGAAATTCTCACTGAAAGAAATGGACAACTCTGGCTTAGTGATGCTGCTACTACAACCACATACATTGCTGCTGCTGCTACTAGTGCTGGGCCTGGGCACATGGATGCTGCCACTACTATGACTGTACCTGGGCACAAAGGTTGGTGCTATTTTTACTGGGCCTGGGCACATGGCTGCTGCCCACAATGTTGGTAATAACATCCTTTATGGCAGAAGGATTTGCAGAGATGTATTTTCCTTTCCTTTCCCAGAGATTTTTTCTTTCTCAGCAAACTTTAAACAGCAAACTTTTAAATGGAATATCAGAGCAGAGCAGTGTACACCCCAATTGACAGAAACTTTAAACAAGAAGGTGTACCCCCAAACAACTTGGCTGGTGAAAAAGATATTATGTGTTTTTGTTAACTGAATATTCATAGCAGAGCATTGCACATCCTAATTGACAGAATTACACAGCCCAGCAAAAGAAAAAGGTGTACCCCCAAGAATCGATGGCTGGTGATTAGAGATGGGCGAACCCAAACTACAAAGTTCGGGTTCGTACTGAACTTTGCAAGTTCAGGTTTCCAAACTGCAGCCCATCAACCTGCTTCAGTCCAATCATCTGACTTTAAATAAATAAATATAATATATATATATATATATATATATATGTATATATATAAATAAATAAACGAATGCACCGAAAAAAGGGGCAGCCGCTAAGCCCATTCAACAACATGTAAAGCCAAAGGAGCCTTCACTCATATCCTCCTGGAAATGCACTAGTATTTTTTATTGTGTCAGGCTCCGTGTACACCACACTGTGGAGATGAAGAACTATTTGGTTTGGGCCGGGATTCTCCTTCGAGTTGTGTCAGGTTGAGTTTTCCTATACTGTGTCGGCAGTCATGTATGAAAACATCTGCACATCGTCTTTCCAACACCCTTGAAAACATATGATGTTATTTTGGAAGATGTGAGAGCCATCTTGGTGGGAGTGTAACACAAACCCTCGGCTGGAACAGCTCCGCCCCCTGACCCGTTCATTAATAGGACTTTGTAATCAGTATCGGGGCTGGGGTGACTGTAAACAGCATTTATCATGTCGCCGGGTCCTGGCAATAAAATGGAATTAATTGTGGATGCAATTATTAAAAGTCAGAATATTGGCAGCATAAAACTGACATCATTCTTACTATAAGTGTGGATATGTTCCAGGACTGAAACATTTCTAATCTCCTTCTTAAAGTGGACCAAAACAAAGAAGCAGGATTGTTAATATCCTCGGTTTTAGACCCCGCTTCGGGCACCCCAATCGGAGATGCCCCTCTGTGTGAAACCCCCTAGGTTGCCTGATCTCACTCACCCATCCTCTGTCCTACAGCACATACGCAGCCTCTTGTCCAGTCAGCACACTCAGATCCGCTCGAGCCCCTTCGTCCTAAAGCTCGTCTAAGGCGAGCGGATCCGAGCACGTTGGCGGCCGCATCCCCCATTACCCTTTAACAGGGAGCTTGCCCGTTCCGGCCATTCACAAATGACTGGCATAGCAGGATAGCGGGGATGCGCCTGCTGTCGCTGCATGCGCCTTTGGTCCAGGAATGAAGGTGAGTTTTCGGGCGACCTGGAGGGTTTGACACAGTGATGCATCTAGATTAAAATCCTTTTAATCAAGGATCAAAAAGATATTAGAGTGGAACAAACATCAGGATTTTGACTATCCCGGGTTTTGTTCTGTGTCCAGGGGACATCATGAATTGGGATGCCTCGCTTTGTGAAACCCCCCAGATGGCCCAGTACAACTCTTTTCCTGGTCCAACGAAACGTGCGCATGCTTGCATCCAATCAGAGCTGTTTGCTGTGACTATGTAATTTGCCAAATGGCTCTGATAGGCTTCAATGGGGAGCAAGAGCGGCTGCTTTTCCTCCATCCTTGGACTGTGCGCATGCTTCTGAGATTCTGAGATTTAGATTCCAGGGCTGGTTGCTCTAGGTTTTGTTCCGCTTTAAAACCATAAAGCAAACCAAAACCGAGTGGAGCACATTTTTTAAAAATGGGGTTTAGTCAGTTTTAAGGTCTTAGGATGTTTCTTATGTGATTTGTGATTTTTCTGTTGTCTGTAGAAAATCATGTCTGACGAGTGTAATCTAAGTATTCTTAAAAGCTTACCTTAAATAAACTGAGACTAGGGGGGTTATTCATGAAGGGATAGCGCCAGGTAGGGCCTCGTAGCGGCAGGCAGCGTCTGGTGAACGCTGGGTGCTGTACGCAAAACCACATTTATGAAAGAAAATCTGGTGAGCGCCTCTAACAGCGCCATGTAGCGTCATATGTATTATTACAGACGGCTCAGCGAATAGCGCCGCGCTCTAACTTCAGAGCGCCAGGTATTAGCTTTCGCTCAGTGTCGCTCTCCCATACATTTCAATGGCCGTTCATTTGCTCCTGTTTAAATAGCGTGTTTGACATTTTTTTTTTGTTTTTTTGTTCCAATCATTGTGTGACGTCTCCTGGCTGCAAACAAACACTTTTAGAAACTTTTTTGACTTTTTATATTTTTATGCAGAATTGTCATTACAGGTCTGGCACTAAAGTGTTATTGTCACAGTGTTAAAACAATGTCATTCCATGTGTTTTCGCTTTGTTACTGGTGGATATGTGTTCATTTGCTATATGCTCAATGCTATAGCGACCAGATTTAGAGCGCCGACGCTGTTAGCTGATTTCTGCCACTCTGAAGTGTTGTGCTGCTTTTGTTTTGTTGTCTCTACAGCATGTATGAGTCAGCCTGGATGTTACATTTTAGTTTCTGAAGCAAGGGGGCCTACCCGTCTCCCTTTCTGCCTGCTTTTATTTCAGTTTTTGCTCAGCATACAGACATCACAAGTAAAATGTCTGAATCAGGATTTATTATTTGCCTGGCATTTTATTTTACAATAAACTAAAAGAAACAGAAAACCTGCATAATAAGTAAGATCTCCCCTGAAGACACAGCCAATAGTGTGTTGGATTATAAGCTCACAAGCTCAGGGCCCTCTCTCCTAATATACTCCTGTACTAATGTGTTTATTGCATTTGACTCATAATACTGTATGTATTATATGCATTAATTATCATATCTCTGATATATATATGACTCCTAATGCTCTCTGTATTATTACTCATCCCACACCCTTTAATATACACTTTGTGCAGGGCCACAGAATACAATGACACTTTATAACTAAACAATATTAAGAAAATAATAATAGTAATAATAGTGTGTTCCACGCAGTCTGATGCAAGAGGGGTGGAAACATGTCCACCTTAGTGCTAAAAAAATGTGGTAAAACCTAGGGGCTGGGCTACAGAGAAAGGGGTGAGATCTTGGATTTAGCAGCTATATGCAGCAAAACACCAGGATGAGCTGCTTGGCAAATGAGGAAACCTTGCTTTAATTTCATACTTAGCCTGGCCATTTATTATTACTTGTTTGTTATTTGTGTATAAGTTCCATCATCTTCCATAGCACTGTACAAAGTAGTGATTACAGACAGGGAAGAACATACAGTACATATGTTACCCTCACACACCTGGTGTTTGGTGAAAATGGCAGGAAGCAGGTTCATTGCTTAAAGTGGACCAACACCCAGGATTTTGACTATCCTGGGTTTTGGTCCACTTCGGTGGGGCACCCCGATCGGGGGTGCCCCGCTGTCTGAAACCCCCCAGAAAGCCCCAAGAAACTCACCTCTCCCCGCTCCCACGTGACCGCGCCAGCCAATCACAGCGCTCAGAGCCGCTGTGGTATGCGCGTCCAAGGCCGCCTGGACGCGCATACCAGCTCAGCTGGCTCTGAGCGCTGGAGGCCGCGTCTCGCGCTTCCCTCTAACAGAGAGCGCGCCTGCACCGGCCATTCACCAACGGCCGGCGCGGGTGCGCGCCCTGCTAGAGGGAAGCGCGAGACGTGGCCGCGGCTCGCGCATGCGCCGATGGAACATGGCTGAGGTAAGGTTTGTGGGCCTCCTGGGGGGTTCCTCCCCGCGGGACATCCCGATTTCGGATGCCCCGCGGGGAGGGATCTGATCGGTCCGGGAATCTTATAGATTTCCGGGCCGATCCCCCCTGGGTGTTGGTCCACTTTAAAGCAGAACAGAACCCAGGATTTTGATCCCTTTACCAACAGACAAATCTCATGGAACATAGCACTCATTGCCTGAAATATCTAGACTTACCAATTATAACTAAACTGTAACAATAATGTGCTTGTACCAGGGTCCAACAATGGTTACATAGTTACAAAGTTAGTACGGTTAAAAAAAGACATATGTCTTGTTCAACCAAGGGTCGGGGTTGTGAAGAGTTATCTTTATTTTATTTTTTTTAACTGATAACAGCTAATAGTAACTGGTAATGTTACTTTCTGCTAGAAAACCATCTAATCCTTTTTGAAGCTGTCAGCTGTTGATGCTGAGACAAGTTTCTGTGGGAGGCTATTCCACAGATTTATAGTTCTTATGGTAAAAAATGATTGTCGTCTCCGAAGATTAAATCTTTTTTTTTCAGACAGAGGGGATGCCCCTTGTCTTTAGAGAGGATTTTAGCTGAAATAGTTTTTCCCCATATTTTTTTGTATCCATGTATATATTTATACAAGTTAATCATGTCCCCCCTCAGACATCTCCTCTTAAGACTAAACAGATTTAGTACCCATAATCTTTCTTCATAACTAAGATCCTTCATTCTTCTTATTAGTTTGGTGGCTCTCCTCTGCACCCTTTCCATAGTCAGAGCGTTCTTTCTATGACTGGGTGCCCAGAACTGGACGCCACATTCCAGGTGAGGGCGCACCAGTGCCTTGTAAAGAGACAAAATAACATCTCTATCCCATGATTCCAGGCCTCTATTAATGCATGATAATCGGCCTGATTCAGAGCCTGCCCATGATTACTCACCTCTTACTTCGACTACCTTCTGTTTTGGTCTTGTTTTACACTGCTGTTTGTTTGGTTTGCGTCTGCTTTATGTAGTTGCATACAAAAACACTTCACCACGCAGCATATAACTTTAAAACTCCTTGTTTAGTCATTTTTTTTTAGCATTAACGTTTTTATTTATGTGCTGTATTTTTCGCCATATAAGACGCACCAAAGATTTGGAGGAGGAAATAAGAAAAAAAACCCCCATCCCATTCCCAATAGGCATTCCCCTCTCCCATTCCCATAGGCTGTGTGGCATTCACCCCATCCCATTCCCATGGGCAGTGTGGCATTCCCCTCATCCCATTCCCATAGGCAGTGTGGCATTCCCCCCATCCCATTCCCATAGGCTGTGTGGCATTCACCCCATCCCATTCCCATAGGCAGTGTGGCATTCCCCACATCCTATTCCTATAGGCAGTGTGGTATTCCCCCCATCCCATCCCCATAGGCATTGTGACATTCCCCCTCCCATTCCCATAGGCTGTGTGACATTCCCCCCATCCCATTCCCATAGGCAGTGTGGTATTCCCCCCATCCCATTCCCATAGGCAGTGTGGCATTCCCCTCATCCCATTCCCATAGGCTGTGTGACATTCCCCCCATCCCATTCCCATAGGCAGTGTGGCATTCCCCACATCCTATTCCTATAGGCAGTGTGGCATTCCCCTCATCCCATTCCCATAGGCTGTGTGACATTCCCCCCATCCCATTCCCATAGGCAGTGTGACATTCCCCACATCCTATTCCTATAGGCAGTGTGGTATTCCCCCCATCCCATCCCCATAGGCATTGTGACATTCCCCCTCCCATTCCCATAGGCAGTGTGGCATTCCCCCATCCCATTCCCCTTATAGGCAGTGTGGCATTACCCCCTATCCCATTCCCATATGCAGTTTGGTGTACCCCCATCCCATTCCCATGGGCAGTGTGGCATTCCCCCTCCCATTCCCATAGGCGGCAGTGTGACATTCCCCCATACCATTCCCCATATGCAGTGTGACATTCCCTCCACCCCATTACCTATATGCAGTGTGGCGTACCCCCATCCCATTCCCATGGGCAGTGCGGCATCCTCCTCCCATTCCCATAGGCAGTGTGACTGAATCCCCACCCCATGCCGGAGAAAAGAAAAAAAATACTTATAGCTTGCCTGGAGCCAGCCGATGAAAGAGCGACGGGCAGGGTTACTGAACCCCAGCCCACTGTCTCTGCTGTCAGCACCACCAGTATTTCTCGGGCCGGCGTGTGCACACACCCGGTCCGTGCAGCCGGTGGGCGTGGCCTGCGTCTGCATCCCGGCTGAATGGACCAGGTGTGTGCATACACCGGCTTGAGAAATACAGGCGGTGCCGGCAGCAGGGACAGTGGACGGGGTTAAGTTACCCTGCTCTCTCCCTGCCGCCCTGCATGCTTCAGCCTGAGAAGCAGTGGCGGTGCTGGGAGCAGCCAGAGCGGGGACAGTGGGCGGGGTTGAGTTACTCTGCCCGCTGATCTTTCATCAGCTGGCATCTCGGGGGCCGCAGTGCGAGGCTTAACTAAGTATATCTTTTTACTTTTTTGTTGTTTTTTTTTTTTTTTACATTCGCCCAATAAGACGCACTGACATACACACACACACACACACACACACACACACACACACACACACACACACACACACACTTTTGGGGAAAAGTTAGTGCACCTTATAGGGCGAAACATATGGTATAGAAAAAAAATTAATGAACTATATAAATTAACATGGCACCTGCAAAGAGAAAAAAAATATACATCAATACCTGTTTGTCCACATGTGTTCATGTGTGTGCCTGTACATGCACGCACCTTTTTTTGTTTTTACCAGCTATTTTAATGTACCTCCCACTGTCAAGTGCCAGTGTACCCATGGTAGTCTGCATGTCCTTGCATATATTTACCTTTGTCCTCAACTGCTGGCATTTAGGGCATCCCATGTAGTCTGCATGTCCTTGCACATACTAACCTATGTCTCCCCTGCTGGCATCTAGGGCATCCCATGTAGTCTGCATGTCCTAGCACATACTAACCTATATCCCCCCTGCTGGCATCTAGAGCATCCCATGTAGTCTGCATGTCCTTGCACATACTAACCTATATCCCCCCTGCTGGCATCTAGGGCATCCCATGTAGTCTGCATGTCCATGCACATACTAACCTATGTCCCCCTGCTGGCATCTAGGGTATCCCATGTAGTCTGCATGTCCATGCACATACTAACCTTTCCCCCCCCCCTGCTGGCCTCTAGGGCATCCCGTGTAGTCAGCATGTCCTTGCACATACTTACCTTTTGTCCCCCCTGCTGGCATCTAGGGCATCCCATGTAGACTGCATGTCCTTGCACATACTTACCATTGTACCTTGGTTGCCATGTCGTTTGTTTCTACCCACTGTTACTCACCTACTACTTCGATCACCTTCTGATTTGGTCTTGTTTTACATCGCTGTTTGGTTTACGTCTGCTTGTAGTTGTTGCATAGAAAACACGACACCATGCAGCATATAACTTTAATACTCTTTGCTTATTTATTTTTTTGGGTATTAACATTTTTTTTTATTTATTTATATAAATAAATACATTAACTATATAAATTATTTTTTTAAGTTTTTTCCTGGGATCAACATGGAACCTACAAAGAGAAAAAAAATACATAAATACTTGTTTGTCCACATCTGTGCCTGTACGTGCACGCACATTTTTACGTACTTACCCAAACTGGTTGACACATAGTTTTAGGGGGCCACCCTCCTCCGCGGCGCTGTCCCTTCATCCGGGTCTGTACAGGGAAAGAACCTGAGTTTTTATGGCCATGTGTTTTTTGTGTAATGCTTGTGCATTGTTCTGCTTCATTGGCTTGACACCCACCTGAGTTTTGTGCCACTTCTGTCACGGGTGGCCCCATTGCAGCGCACTCGCCCTCTGATGATTCTGTAGGGACAGAGAGGCACAACACAACAGCACTTAGCAAACATGTTGTTAGACTTTACATGCAACACAAACTGTTTTTTTGAGGGGGCTGTATTGGCCTACCGGAGTGTGCAGGAGGTGTGGGTGACTCCATCCCAACACAACCTCCTCTTCAGCGGGATCCATGGCTGGTGGGTTTGCTGATTCAGAGTGTCACGATCAACTCACCTTCACGCTGGTCCCGCGGCGTCTGGAGGTGGCGCGAGTTCCGGCGCATGTCTGCCTCCGTCCCCGCTCGGCGGCCGCATCTCCGACAGGCGGCGTCAGACCGGGCGGGGACAAGCAGACACGCTCCCTCTCCTCCATGCCTCTCGCTGACAGCTCGCGCTCACGCACGGCTGTCTTATATGCTGAATTAAGGTGGCCCAATGAGCCCTAGTTTTTTAAGGTGGACCAATGGTCCTATCTTCTGGGCGGAACGCCCTATAGTGTGAATTGGGCAATCAGCCCATGGATCATAGTTGCACCAATCACGTCCCAATCATGTCAGCCCCCATCAAATAAAGGTGTTTCCCTCACACTGCCCGTGATAGCGTGCTGCTGGGTGTGATTATGCGTATTGATACTTTCCGTTTGATCTTACTGTGTATTGACCATCCCGTGATTGCCGCCTGGACCGACCATTGCCTGTTTCTGACTACGATTTTGCCTGCTCCCTTGTACTGCGCACCCGTGACCTCCCGGCTTGACCCTTGGCTCGACTTTGAGTACTCTTCCGTCTCAACCTTTGGTGCCGCGCTTGTCTGGACTGATCTCGCCCATTTTCGTTCCTGGTTCATCCGCCTTCCTCCCCGTAAGTCCGCATCCTTTGTGCTACCAAGTCCTGGAGGCGTTTAAAGCATCTCGGCAGACGGGGGCTTGATAATAGGCAAAGCTAGCAGCGGAGATTGGGGTTTGCGGACTTACTCAGAAGGCGAGTGTTCCACGAGACCTGACATTATCACGGGCCATAAAAATGGAAGAACTAATGCAACAGGTGCAAGCTATGGCCACCGCCATCAATCAACTAGCCCAACGAGTCGCAACGCAGGAAAGTCGCCAACTACCTGCACCACTGGCACCTGTTTCCTCAGTCGAGCCGAAGGGAACGGTCGCAGTTTTCGAATTTCAAGAATTCATGCGAGCTTTACTTCCGCCTGCGGCCCAACTCCTCTGGGTCTGAGACACAGCGAGTGGGCCTAGTCATCTCGCTTCTTCAAGGTGTCCCACAGACCTGGGCTTTTGGACTGGCACCTTCCGATGAGGCCTTACAGTCAGCCTCCACCTTCTTTGCCGCCATGGAGGTCCTGTATGCAGACCCCGACCGGGCTTCTATGGCAGACTCTAAGTTACGGAGTTTGAAACAAGGAAAATGGTCGGCTGAAGAATACAGCGCCGAGTTCCGTCGATGGGCCATTGACTCCCAATGGAATGATCCAGCCCTGTGCAGTCAGTTCAGAATCGGGCTCTCAGAAAGTATTAAGGATACTTTAGTTAATTTCCCGCAGCCAAAGAGCCTTGATGAGTACATGCAGCTGGCCATCAGAGTGGATAGACGGCTCAGAGAGAGACGAGTAGAAAAAGGTAAGGACCAGCCATGGGGTTCCCCTCGTCAAGAATTCAGCCCTAGGGGTGCTGTTGCCCATTGGCGCCCGAGGAGCCCATGCAACTTGGCATGACTCAGCTCTCCCAGGCGGAGAAGACAAGACGCAGATCGCAAGGGCTTTGTCTGTACTGCGGGAATCCTGGCCACTTCGCCAAGAATTGCCCTAACAAGGCCCCGGTGGCGGGAAACTACAGCGCCTAGATCCGGTTGAGGGAACTCATCTAGGTGATCAAGTACCACTTCCTTTATATAAATAGATTACTTTTACCCGCTATGATCTCTTGGGGACCTTCCAGGATAGTGGGGCGGCCGGCAACTTCATGGATAGGTTGCTTGCATCCACTTTAAATATCCCGTTGATCCCTTTAGAAAATTCACTTCGGGTCCTGGCTGTCAATAACGAACCAATTGTGGGAGGATTGGTTTCCTATAAAACTCCTCTTGTGAATTTAGTGGTGGGTTCCTCCCATGCCGAGAAGATGGAATTTTTTTTATCTTAGAGAGCCCTGTATCTCCTATAGTACTAGGATTTCCATGGTTAAAGATCCACAACCCTGTTGTTAATTGGGTATCTGGGGACTTGGTTAAATGGAGCCCATTCTGTTTAGATCACTGTTTTTGTACCGCCCTTAGATCAACTCATGTCTCTCTTGAGGGATTACCGTCGGCCTATGCAGATTGGGCGGATGTGGGCCTATGATTGTCCCATCAATCTGCTACCAGGTACCATGCCCCCTAGGGTGAAAATTTACAATTTCACCCGCTCAGAAGAGATAGCCATGAAAGAATATATTGCGGAGAATCTTAAAGTGGACCAACACCCAGGATTTTGACTATCCTGGGTTTTGGTCCACTTCGGTGGGGCACCCCGATCGGGGGTGCCCCGCTGTGTGAAACCCCCCAGAACGCCCGTAAACACTCACCTCCCCACGCTCCTACACGGGAGCTCATCCAATCAGAGAGCTCAGAGCCGCTGTGGTATGCACGTACAAGCAGCGTCCAACCACAGCGGCTCTGAGCGCTGGAGGCCGCGTCTCGAGCTTCCTTCTAACAGGGAGCGCGCCCGCACCGGCCGTTCACAAACGGCGGGCACGGGAGCGCACCCTGCTAGAGGGAAGCGCGAGACGCGGCCGCGGCCCATGCATGCGCCGTTGGAACGGGGTTAAGGTAAGGTTTGTGGGTTTCCTGGGGGGTTTCACCCCGCGGGACATCCCGATTTCGGATGCCCCGCAGGGAGGGACCTGATCGGCCCGGGAATCTTATAGATCCCGATCCCCCCTGGGTTTTGGTCCACTTTAAGAAAGGATTCATCCGTCCCTCTACCTCCCCTGCTGGCGCCGGGTTCTTCTTTGTCAAAAAAAAAAAGATGGTGGTTTACGTCCCTGTATCGATTTTCGGGGACTAAACAAAATTAAGGTAAAGAATAGGTTCCGTTACCTTTAATCGATGACCTCTTTAACCAAGTATCTGGGGCACAGATTTTTTCTTAGAGGGGCGTATAACCTCATTCGCATTTACCAGGGAGATGAATGGAAGACAGCCTTTAATGTAAAAGATGGGCACTACGAGTACTTGGTTATGCTTTTTGGTCTGTGCAATGCTCCCACGGTCTTCCAAGATGTTGTAAACGACATATTTTGCGATTATTTGGACCGATTTATGGTGGTTTATCTAGACGATATCCTTATCTTCTCCCGTTTGGGGCTGGAACACCGCCAGCATGTAAAGGCAGTGTTACAAAGATTATGGGAGAAAAAGCTTTATGCCAAAATTTCTAAATGTGTGTTCGAGGTCCCTGAAATTCCGTTTTGGGGTATCTGATCTCTAAGCAGGGGTTAGTTATGGATCCCTCCAAGGTGTCCGCAGTATTGGAGTGGGAGCAACCAAGAACCCTTAAGGCACTACAGAGGTTTCTAGGATTCGCCAACTTCTATAGACGGTTTATAAAGGGTTTCTCTTCTATAGTGGGCCCTTTAACAGATCTAACTCGGAAAGGGGCTTTTGTTGAGAATTGGCCTCCCTCAGCAACAATCGCCTTTCAGACTCTAAAATAAACTTTTACATCAGTCCCAGTTTTAATCCACCCCAATATCAATCGTTTCTTTTGGAATTAGATGCCTCCGAGCTTGGCGTGGGTGCGGTCCTCTCTCAGTATTCAGGTGATCCTGAGAGACTACATCCCTGTGCCTTCTTTTCACACCTGCTGAGCAAAATTATGATGTTGGGAATAGGGAACTGTTGGGTATTAAACTGGCCTTTGAGGAATGGCGACATTGGCTAGAAGGCTCTCTGCATCCCATTACTGTATATACCGGTCACAAAAACTTAGAGTATATAGAATCAGCCAAAAGGCTCAACTCTCGTCAGGCTCGCTGGGCGCTCTTTTTCTCCCGTTTCAATCTCATTATGACCTTTAAACTGGAAGCAAAGAATACCAGAGCGGACGCCTTATCACGCAATTTCGGAGAGTGTAAAGATCGATTTGATCCCACAGAACCTATTTTACCTTTAGGTTGTGTAGTCGGTGCCCTTCTCCCTGATTTGTCTAGCTCGCTAATTGCATACCAGGTTGATGCTCCTCCGGGGAAACCCCCTGGATGTCAGTTTGTTCCACCTCAGTTGCGTCTCTCCGTCCTACAAGAATTTCATGATGCCAAGACCACCGGTCACTTAGGGTTTCGGAAAACACTGGCTCTCGCCAAGCGCCATGTATGGTGGCCTATCATCAGACGCGACGTGACCGCCTTTGTCGAAGCATGTCCTGTATGTGGTCGTAATAAGGCAATCCATGGATCTCCAGCAGGATTGTTAGTACCACTGGAGATTCCCAGAGAACCTTGGACCCACATATCCTTGGATTTTATTGTTGATCTCGCACGCGCTTGCGAGCACGGCTGTCTTATAACCTCCGGCGGCTCTACAGTCAGCGCGCCTGCCGGAGGCTGAATTAAGGTGGGCCAATGAGCCCTATCTTCTGGGCGGAACGCCCTATAGTGTGAATAAGGCAATCAGCCCATGGATCATAGTTGCACCTACGGTATCACGTCCCTCTCGCCCACCAATCATGTCAGCCCCCATCAAATAAAGGTGTTTCCCTCACACTGTTCCTTGCCCGTGATAGCGTGCTGCTGGATGTGATTATCCGTATTGATACTTCCCGTTTGATCTTGCTGTGTATTGACCATCCCGTGATTGCTGCCTGGACCGACCATTGCCTGTTTCTGACTACGATTTTGCCTGCTCCTATGTACTGCGTACCCGTGACCTCCCAGCTTGACCCTTGGCTCGACTTTGACAACTCTTCCTTCTCAACCTTTGGTGCCGCGCTTGTCTGGACTGATCTCCCGTGTATGACCCCTGCTTGCCCGACCTCGCCAGTCTCGTTTCTGGTTCATCCGCCTTCCTTCCTGTAAGTCCGCATCCTTTGTGCTACCAAGTCCTGGGGGCAACCGTGCCCAGTGTGGTGTTTAAAGCGTCCCGGCAGACGGGGGCTTGACTATAGGCGAAGATAGCAGCAGGGATTGGGGGTTACGGACTTACTCAGAAGTCGTGTGTTCCACGGGACCTGACACAGAGGAGGAAGAGGACAATTGCAGAGTTCGGGTCCTCTGCCTTACTCCCACACTGTGTCTTCTGGGCCACACTGGTCAGACCCCTCCCCATCTACAAAAGAAAATATAATTTAGTAAAACTCATTACCCTGATTGCTCACCTTCTCTGTTGTACATCCACTTACCTGGGAAGTTCTGGCTATAGAACCTCTGCACCCAGGTCCACTTTTACCATTTTTTGATCTCACCAATGCTGCATTATTTGGGTGAAGGTGTAAGGCGACATGCCCTCACCTCTCACATGGGCTGCCACTACCTCTGCCAATGTCCTCTGTTCGGCTTGAAGTTATACTGTTATTCTATAAATGTCTGTAAACAGAAATCAATACCATGCAGCTGTTGCAAAAGCCAAGAAAATCTTAGGGGTTTATTTAGGAAATGCTAAGGCCATGTAGTGCCAGATGAGTGTCAATGTTTTGGCTGGTGCATGTGCCACGGGATCCCTGGGCTGTTTGCAATTGGTCTTGGATGTATTTTATGCAATTTTGTGCTGCGCTGTAAACTTGTGATTTGGGCCGTGCAAAACATGTGTCCTGTCTTTCATGTGTCCCCAATGCAGTTGCAAGTGTTTTCCAATTTTTAATGTGTCTCAAGTCCCCAAAACCCAACACAGGCAGGTGCAGTGCCTGGAATCCCCTTCTGACAGCGCCCACTCAGGCACTGTTTTTTTTAAAAAGTGGCTTCTTTTTTGCGCTACTAGCCAGCGCTAGCGGTTGCTCCCTGACGCTGAAAAGTGTGGACACAGATAGCAGCTCATGCAAGACGCTCATCTAGCACCTGCTGATTTTTTATTATAAATAAGGCTACATGTATGAATAATTTAGGGAGCAAATGAGTGCAAGCCTAAGGAAGCCTAATTTCTGTCAAGGCAGAAGGAGGATGGTGCTTTCTTTGGTGTGAAAGGGCAATGAGAGGTCCAACCATTTACTTGGTGAAGCGCAATAAAGACCAGGTCAACTATGAATAAAGAAGTATACACACTCCATGCATCTTTAAATGGAAGAACAACTGGCCATAAGCCCAGGAATAATTACTACCTTCCAGTGAGGGTGATACTTCCTTGGTTGTAGAAAGGCAACAACAAAGCTTTCCTACTATATTTGTCCTGTGTTGGGCCTAAGCTTTACTTTTTGCAGAAATAAAACACCAGAAACATAAAATATGTTATACTATTTCCTGTTTCTATGAAATTCTCTTCTCTGGGCTAATTAAAAATTCCCGTCATGCTTTGGACGTGCGCAGGCAACTATGAAATGATCTCTCTACATCTTGCGAAGAGTCACTTATTTACAATATTCAAATTGCGCACTAGCCTCCAATTAAATGGCCTTCCAATATTTTAGGCAATTTTACCATTTTATGTAATTATGGTACAAACACATTTTCGGCATCTACATTTTTTGCATAATTAGTTCTCTATTAAACTACTACTAATACGTTTCCTCTTTTTTTTTTTTTTTTTGTTAATCAGAAACAGAGAAAGCAAAACAATTTTATCCTTTACCGGTCCAATAATTAACAAGGTAGCGATAACAGCATGTTAATACAAGTATAATTTGTTTACATTTAAAAATAAATTGTCTTGTATTGTGGTGGCGCGGGCCTCTTTCGCTGGCGCTTAGTAATACGTCGTCCTAATAGCTAGTCGCAGTGTGTTTAAGGATTATTAATGGTAAAACAAACCCAGGTAGCCGGGGTCCCTCATGAGAGCAGTTAATATTGGACTTAATTACATTTAATTCATTTGAGTCTAATTTGAGATGTATTAGTCATAAGTTAAACATTTTTCAGGCACACTTTTGTTGTTCTTATGATTTAAATGTTAATGCTGTTTTCACCAAACACATACTAAGAAGGCGAGCCTGGCAGTGAATTACAGGCGCCGGAGGGAGCTGGCTGCCAGTCATTGAGTGTATTTTGACTGTAAAAAATATTATTACTATACACATATATTTAAATCGAAAAGATTATGTTAAAAATACATAAACAACTTTATTCCACTAAATCATTTACAAAAATGGAACTGGAGGTGCCCAGGTGGTTAATTATTGTATTAACCTTATAGTAGGGGAGAGGTGTTCTCTTTTAACCCACCTTTTTAGCATGTTGCGTTAGAGTTACTTTTTATATTACTAAGATATTAACAGCTTCTCCTTCGCTCCACTTATTCATTATCAAATGACACTGGAGTTACTATTTGTTTTATTTTGCCTTTCCCTTAGTATGCTTTATCAATGTCTCATCAGTCAGGTTATATGTTAATGTATTGAGGTTCTTTGACCATTAGAGGTCTCTACTTATCTTGGGAACAATATAGTATAGGCCTTAGGTACCCACCCCCCAATGGCCACCATCAGGTCATGTTTTGTGGATTTTTCATGGACTCTATATACATGTTCTGAGCACTAATTACTCCACCTGTGCATCTCTAGGGGGATCTGCAAATCCTGGCTGTTGGTGAACCTTGAGAAGAAGCACGTGTGATATAGGCCCTCACAGGGGTGCCAGTCCAGAACAGGGGTTTGCAACCTTTTTTTTCATCAAGTACTACTTTCTATTTTATAAATATTTTAAATACCCCATGGGTGGTACATATGGGTTGTCACACCAAGAACAGTATTATAAAACATACAAATCCCCTTCTAAATTGTTTGAAATACACATATATCGTTACCATTTTGGAGCAGTTTTGTACCCATGGAACAAATCAGGCTTTAGATAGCAGCAGATCAGTTTGGTGTAGCGAACAGTTTGCAACCTGGCCCCAGCTGCCACCAGTGGAAATTCAATCCCTGGTTGAGAACCTCTGGTCTAAAACGTTCTTCACCTTTCAGGTCCTCTTTTACGGCTGCTGTAAAGAAGCCTATCAGCCTCCAGTGCCAGCACCTGTCAGCACTGATAGGCTCCACCATGCTGATGACTGCTCATGACTGCTCATGGTCTTGAGGGCACGTCACTCTGAGCAGCCCATCAGAGCGGCCAATGGCCGAGCCTATCAGTGCTGCCCCACTGATGTATAGTACAAAGGGACCTTTTTGACCATAGTTCCTCTTTAAGGGCCACCAACAGAATATGTTTTATGGATTTCCACAGAGCTGAAGCTAAAGGTCTGACTGAGCTCTAGTTGAATCCTCACTCTAAAGTACCTGAGTGCAAAATAAAATGCAAACTAGTGTCTATCCCTAAGAACACCAAAAAGTATACCCCAATTCAGAGTTCCCTGGTGCTCACAGCCACTACATCAGAGAGACTGTAATCACCATCTTGATCCTGTGTATTTAAATCCCCAAACAGCCAATCCCAGCCTAACCACCTGGCGCTCCTGGCGCTTTAAGTCTGTTGCCATAAAACACAATCCATAGACTTTACTGGTGTTTGGATTTAGACCAAAATCCCAGGCAATGAAAGAATACTTATATTTGAAACCTCACAAAGAGGACTGGACACAAAAGGAACTATACTCAACTGAGATAGACGAGGTATTTACTCTAAATCCTAAGATACTGACCGATATTACCAGACATACTTCACACCTATTCACACTGCCCACAATCATCACTTTAAAGAAACTCATACTTAACCAGGCTCTTTCTCCACATCCACAACGACTTATAGGCCTAGACAAAATCAATGTGAGAAAAGCGAATAAAGGAACTCATCAAACTAACCCGCAATACGCAAAAAAATACATCCGTGTACAAGATTTCTGGTCCAAGGAACTAAACTTAAATTCACTTAATCCAAAAGATCAATTGGAAATGGATATGAATATCTTCATGAAAGCTAATAAAATACGAGATATACTTAGAAATTACAGATAGCCAGATACTTTAACCCTTTAAGTGCCAGCCTACCTAGAGTTTTTGTCACACTCTGTTGCCAGACCATTTTGCACTATTTTGCGCTCCCCATGTTTAAATGTGATTTTTGAAGGGATTTCCAGGGATTTCCCAGGAAAATGATATATTGTTTTTTTCAGCAGAGTCTGAGCTTTAACATGAAATGTCTTGTTTGTCATTTTTTAGGTGTATTCTCAATATTTTTTGGCGAAATATGTGCAAAAACAAAAAAAAATTTTTTACAATTTGTAGTGTTTTTTTGTAATAAAAAATGTATGTTTGTCAATAAAATCTTATTGCGTGTGAAACCCCAATTTCTCCCAGTTACAGCAGTACCACATATGTATAGGTAGACACCCTTTCCTGCCCAGGAGACTCCCCCAAACTGAAACAGAGCTTTAGGGGATTTTCAGAAAAAATACAACTGTGATATGCGCTGTGCGCACCTTGCAGTTTTTCCAGAAAAACAACCCTTTACATTTGAAATACCCCCCACAAACTATATATTCTCTGGAAGTACACACCTCAGGCTTTCTATTTGTACCAGGCTTGTTGATGTGGCCACAGTTTTCTAGAAGTAATCCCTCAATATCCCTAAAAAAAGGATAAAAAAGCAGAATCAAAGCCACATTTTTCTAAAAAAACTATATACAAACAAGAAAAAACAAGTATAATCTGAAAAAACAACATCCCCCGAACAGAACGATACCCAACATGCATAGGTTCTGTCAAGGGAAGAGTTGCCAAACACCCCAAAGTAAAGCATGAGCATAACGGTAATTTTTCTTGAAAATTTCAGCTCTGCAGACAAAGTGCGCACCTTGCGGTTTTTCAACCAAAACAACCCTTTACATTTGGAATATCCCCCATAAACCATATATTCCCTGAAAGTACACATGTTAAGCTTTCTAAGCGTACCCAGCTTGTTGTAGTGGGCTCATCTTTCTGGAATTAATCCCTCAAAGAACTCTTTGGTTGCGCAGGGTTTCCCTAAAAAATTTATAAAAAAGCTGAATAAAAAACACCTTTTCCTAAAATATAAATATGCAAACAAGAAAAAACAAGCTAAGTCTGAAAGCGCAAGGTCCCCCGAACAGAACAATACCCAACATGCAGAGGTACTATTAACCCTTTTAATTGCCAGCCTACTTGAGATTTTGTCACCGTCTGTTAACAGATCATTTTTCCCCATTTTGCGCCATGTTTTGCGCCATGTTTTGCGACATTTTTGCTGGAATTTTCAGGAAAATTATATATATATTTTTTGCAGCAGAGTTTAGGCTTTAACATGAAATGTCTTGTTTGCAAATTTTATTTATTATTAATTTTATTTATTATTAAGTAAAAAAAAATAAATAAATAAAATTTTTTTTTTAGAAAATTGCCTCCTTTATTTTAAATAAAAAATGTATTTGATTAGGGAAAACCATATTGCATGTGAAAGCCCCATTTCTACCGATTAGAACGGTACCACATATTTATCGGTAGCCCCCTGTTCCTGCCCAGGAGACCCCCCTAACTGAAACAAGTAATTTTTAACATTTACAAATAAAATACAACTACCATCCACACTACAAAGGGTTAAATCGAGAAAAAAAAATGACATAGGGTCCCCCCTCCCAGGGGAGGGGGGGGGGCCCATTTTTGGGGGGGATTTTTAAGGGTTAAAAACCCTTAAAAATAAAAAAAAAATGACATGGGCCCCCCCTTACCCAAAGTAACCAGCCCGGGACCAGCTATGCAGGGCTTGGAGGAACAGGGCGCAGGGGCCAGCTTTTGTGGCCCCTGGCCCTGCAGGCTACAAGCCCTCTTAGCCCATGGGCCCGGGCTCTTCTGCCCCCCCCCTGGGCTTTGGGGAGGCAGGTAATGGGGGTGCCAGGGGTTAATGGCAAGTCACCGGCTAGCGCAGGTGACTTGCCATCCCCCCAGCCTTGAGAACTGGTATAGGGGTCTCATGGACCCCTTACCAGTTCACAAGGGGTTAAATGTAAAAAAAAACAAGACACACAATACTTACCTCCCATCCATAGTGGAGCACTCTGTCCCTCGGCGATCACTGGCTTCTGCTCCCTTGCTAGAAGCCTTTTATAGCTGCTGGATGACAGAACACAAAAGGGTTAATTAAAAAAAAAAATGACATAGAGTCCCCCCTCCCAGCATTACTGACCCGGGCTAAGTGGCCCGGGCCCTTCTGCCCCCCCCTGGCCGTTGGGGAGGCAGGTAATGGGGGGCTGGGGGTTAATGGCAAGCCACCCACTAGCTGCAGGTGACTTGCCAGACCCAGAGCCTTGTGAACTGGTATAAAGGGTCTCATGGACCCCTTACCAGTTCACGAAGGGTTAACTGAAAAAAAAAAACACCACACTAAAAGTATTTTATTAAAAAAAAAAAACATTTTTTTTACTGTACTTACCTCCGATTGTAAGCTCCTTTGTCCCGCGCCGCTCTGATGACAGATGCCGGTGATCGGCATCCAGAGAAGGGGGAGGCAGGAGATCAGATGATCTCCTGCCACCTCCTTCCCCTGCACCGATCACCGGCATCTGACAGCTGAAAGAGCTGACGCCGGTAATCGGGGCTGGGGTGACGTCATAGCCCCGCCCCCAAAAGGGGCGGGGCTTGGCGCTGAGACGGAACGAGATGACGTCATAGCCCAGTCCCCAAGGGGGCGGGGCTTAGCGGCAAGATGGCGGCCGCCATCGAGGAGGAGAGAGGAGAGAGCCTCCCGGGCTCTCTCCTGAAGATCGGTAAGTCCTGGGGGGGATCGGAGGCCCCCCAGGTGAAGAGGAGGGACAGCGGGAGCCAGCGCACATGCAGGTAAGTGAATGTCATTTTTATTTTTATTTTTTTTTTACAGTTAGCAGCTGCTGCTGCAGAAGCGGGGGGGCGGCCTATTCCGGGGGCTCTCCTGGAGCCATCCGACCCCCCACGGGGGATCGGATGGCACCAAATTAAAGAGGAGACCCGTCCGGATCCAACGAGGGGTCAGGTGAGTATTTTTTTTTTTTTTTGCCCACTAGCAGGGGTAAATGCCAGGCACGTAAATTTTACGTGGCTGGCACTTAAGTGACAGAGAGGCAACCACGTAAATTTTACGTGGCTGGCATTTAAAGGGTTAACACTAGGGATGAGCGAATCGATTCGGACAAACCCAAATTCGTTCCGAATTTCAGGAAAAATTCAATTCAGAACGAATCCGAATTTCCCTGCGATTCGATCGATCAAAGTTTTCCTTTAAACTCCATTTATTTCAATTACAGCCATTGTAAAATGGTGGGTGGACATGTCCCCTGGGGCAAGTTATCATGGGAAGGTCACATGCAGCCTATCAGCAGCCAGGAAGCCGGTGATGTCACAGTGCTATATAAACGGTGGCTTGTGCGCATTTCAGCCTTGCATTGCAGACAGAACGGAGGTTGCTGCAGACAGGGAGAGACTAACAGACAGGCAGGGAGAGTCAGGGAGACCCACAGAGACCCACACAGTGCCAGGGAGAGCCAGGGAAAGATAGGGAAAAATCGGGAACGATCCAGGCAGGAACAGCAGATTAAGTGACAGGGAAACTTTTTTTTTATTTTCACTTCACTTCATTTGCCAGATCAGTTTTAAATTGCTTTTTTTTTGTGCTGTAAATATTCCTGGCCACTGTGCATCCCATCTTGGCAGTGCCATATTTAACCCTATCTATTACACACAAGCATTTCTTATAACTCGATTAGTTTTATTTTTTTTTGTATGCTGTAAAAACCCCAGCCCACATGGGCATACTATTTCAGCACATTTGACCCTATCTGTTATACTAAATCAGCTTCTAAAGGCTCTGTTTTATTAATTTATTGCATTTTGAATTGGTTTTGTGCATCCTGTAAAAACACGAGGCCACATGGGTATCCCAAACCAGCACATTTCACCCTATCTGTTATACTAAATCTGCTTCTAAAGGCTCTGTTTTATTAATATATTGCATTTTGAATTGATTTTGTGCGTCCTTTAAAAGCACCAGGCCGCAGGGTATCCCAAACTGGCACATTTCACCCTATCTGTTATACTAAAGCAGCTTCTACAGGCTCTGTTTTATTAATATATTGCATTTTGAATTTTTTTTTTGCGACCTGTAAAAACACCAGGCCGCATGGGCATCCCAAACCAGCACATTTCACCCAATCTGTTATACTAAATCAGCTTCTAAAGGCTCTGTTTTATTAATATATTGCACTTTGAATAGTTTTTGTGCGTCCTGTAAAAACACCAGTGTAAAGAACTTACCTGGGAGTCTGTCCCGCGGTGCCTCCGCACGCTCACTGGCAACCGCCCCTCCAGCGTCGGGCGCACCGGCAGCCGACGGCCGTGCACATGCTCGCGTGCGAGCACGTTCCCTTTATGTCCCCCGGAGGCGCTGCTCCCAGTGCATTCGCCGGGGGCAGATTTAAAAGGACCAATCCTGACCCAGGAATCCTCTGCTCTGGGGAGGTCAGGGAATGGACAGCCTGACTGGCCAGGGCGGTCCAGTCCCTGGAGTTTCTCCTATCAGGGGTGAGATCGTGTGTTGCACCAATCAGCACATTCCCCTTCCCATTGGTCAGTCACCATTTAAATATTTTCCCGCCTGAACAACCAGTGCCTGTTATAGCCATTTACTAGCTTGGGTGTGCTTCTGAATCTCGTCTTAGTGTGTTTGATCCGGCTTCGTCCTTGACTACTCCTGCTCGCTGCCTGAACCGACCTTCTGCCTGTCTGACTTCGTTTCTGCTTAACCCCTTGGATACTGCGCTTCTGTGATCACCCGGCCTTGACCCTTGCCAGTCCCGACTACTCTTTGCCTTGCCCCTTGGTTTTGACGTTTACATACTTTGGTGCATGAACTCCTGATTTGGGATACCCCGCAGTTCATCCGTCTTTATCGTAAGCCAGCAATCTTTGCGCCAGTAAGACCTGGGGGCAACCGAGTCTGGAGAGGCATAACCCGTGTCTCCAGCAAGCGGGGGCTTGTCTATAGGCACAAGAGGCGGTGGAGATTGGGGATTGTTGGCTCACGAGAGAAGGGTGTCCAGCGGTCCCTGACAGTATAACAGGCCAGAACTATGGACCACATTTTGGAGCAGGTGCAGGCCTTGACTGCGGCTGTTGAGCACTGGCTCATCGAGTGGTGGCCCAGGAGAACCGTCCAACTCCTATCAACCCAGTCCCTCTGGGGGCACCGGGCGTCCATCCTGTGGAACCCAAGATCCCACTCCCCGATAAGTTCACTGGGGACAGAAGCAAGTTTTCCAACTTTCGGGATGCCTGCAAACTTTATTTTCAACTCCGCCCACACTCCTCTGGCTCCCAAGAACAACGTGTGGGCCTGGTCATCTCCCCCCTGCAAGGGGACCCACAGTCCTGGGCATTTGGCCTGTCACCTCAGGACCCAGCACGGCAATCGGTCGATGTGTTTTTTTCAGCTATGGAAATTCTTTATGATGACCCAGATAGGGGTGCCACTGCTGATGCCAAACTGCGTTCCTTGCGACAGGGTCGCCGGCAGGCCGAGGAGTATTGTTCCGAATTCCGTCGGTGGGCTGTGGACTCTCGGTGGAATGACCCTGCCCTGTGTGGTCAATTCCGGTTGGGCCTATCTGACGCCATTAAGGACATTTTTGTGAATCACCCTGTACCTCAGTCTTTGGACGAAACCATGCAACTCGCTATCCGAATCGACCGGCGTTTACGGGAGAGACGCCTTGAAAGAGGGGCGCATTCCGATACCAGCTGGAAAACTGGAGCTCCAGCCCCTTTACCAGTCGAGGAACCTATGCAGCTGGGAGCTACCAAGCTTTCTGAGGCTGAGGCTTTCTGAGGCTGAGAGGCGTCGGCGATTGACAGAAGGACTGTGTCTCTACTGTGGGGGGACCGGTCACCTGGTCAGAGCATGCCCCAAGAAGCTGCCGGGAAACTTCAGAGCCTAGGTGGGGTCGAGGGAACCCACCTAGGCTGCAAGGTATTTCCTCAGATTTATTCCCAGTTTATGGTCCCAGTCCAGATTAAAGTGGACCTTGAATTTAAAAATTTGGAGGCCCTTCTTGATTGTGGGGCTGCAGGGAATTTTCTTGACTTAGAGCTAGCTCAAAGTTTAAAGATTCCGCTACAACCTCTGTCTAGGGTTATCCGGGTTTTAGCCATTGATGACACACCTATTGCGGGGGGCCTCATACACTTTAAGACCCCACCAGTGTTTCTTAGAGTGGGAGCAGGGCATTCTGAATGGATTTTCTTTTTTGTCTTAAAAATGCCCTTAACTCCATTTGTACTCGGGTTGCCTTGGTTACAAAAGCATAACCCCCAGATTGACTGGGCTGCGAGGCAGATTACTAAATGGGGCCCGTCATGTTTCCAGTCCTGTTTGGAAGTCCCGGTGCGTGCCACACAGCTACTCCCCGATGGGGTTCCAGGCCCTTATCACGATTTTCTCGATGTATTTTCGGAAAAAGCGGCGGATGTTCTTCCGCCTCATAGGTCCTTTGACTGCCCCATAGAACTTCTTCCGGGGACTATGCCACCCAGGGGAAAAATCTATAATTTGACCCGGGCGGAAAACAAAGCTATGAAAGATTACATAGCTGAGAATTTACAGAAGGGGTTCATCCGGGCATCCACTTCTCCGGCTGGGGCGGGTTTTTTCTTTGTTGAAAAAAAGATGGGGGGCTCCGCCCCTGTATAGATTACCGGGGTTTGAATAAAATAACCATTAAAAATAAATACCCCCTTCCTCTGATTGATGGGTTATTTACACAGATCATCGGGGCCCAAGTCTTTACCAAGTTGGATCTACGGGGGCCTATAACTTGATAAGGATCCGTCAGGGTGATGAATGGAAGACCGCCTTCAACACCCAAGCATTACGAGTACCTTGTGATGCCCTTTGGTTTGTGTAACGCCCCGGCCGTCTTCCAGGACTTTGTAAACAAAATTTTTAGAGAGTATTTGGGTCGCTTTGTAGTAGTGTACCTCGATGATATTTTGATTTTTTCTTCCTCTTTAATGGAACATCGTGAACATGTTCGCCTTGTCTTACAAAAATTAAGAGAGAATTGCTTATACGCTAAACTCAAGAAATGTGTATTCGAGGTTCCTGAGGTCCCTTTTTTAGGGTATATAATTTCTAACACTGGGTTATCTATGGATCAGGCTAAGGTCAAAGCTGTACTTGAGTGGGAGCAACCTAGAGATTTAAAGGGGCTACAAAGATTCCTGGGATTCGCCAACTTTTATAGGAGATTTATTAAGAACTTCTCCACCCTAGTAGCACCTCTCACAGATCTCACCAAGAAGGGGAGCTTCCCATCACCCTGGCCGGAACGATCCTTTCAAGCCTTTAGAAAGTTAAAAGAAGTCTTTAGCTCTGCCCCAATATTAGTTCATCCAGAATGTCAACGAGCTTTTATAGTCGAAGTTGACGCTTCCGAGCTTGGCGTTGGGGCAGTTCTCTCGCAGTACAGCGGTTCCCCGGAACGACTTCACCCTTGTGCTTTTTTCTCGAAAAAATTCAATCCCGCTGAGCGGAATTATGACATTGGGAATCAGGAGCTCTTGGCGGTTAAACTAGCCTTTCAAGAATGGAGACACTGGTTAGAAGGGGCCCAGTTCCCTGTTACAGTCTTCACGGACCATAAAAATTTAGAATATATTCAGTCTGCAAAGAGGTTAACCCCTAGGCAAGCTCGGTGGTCCCTGTTCTTTTCCCGATTTAACTTTACAATTACTTACAAACCGGGGTCAAAGAACGTAAAAGCTGATGCCTTGTCTCGAAGCTTTTCCACGACTAACTTACCTGAGGGGAAGAATTTGCCCATACTGCCACAACACATGGTGGTAGCTGTGATTCAGCCGAACCTCTCTGACCTGAATCAGTTTCAGTCTGAATCTCCGCCTGGTAAACCGGCTCATGTCCAGTTTGTACCTGCGTCACATTGTTCGGCCATCCTACAGCAATTTCATGCCTCTAAAACTGTAGGCCATCCTGGAGTTAAGAAAACCATTTCCTTGTTGTCACGTCATGTTTGGTGGCCCTCTATTAAAAAAGATGCTCAGGATTATGTTCGAGCCTGTAAGATTTGTGCCCGGAGTAAAACCCCTAGACATTCTCCTGAAGGTTCACTGTTGGCCTTATCCATTCCTTCCGGACAATGGACACACCTTGCCATGGATTTCATCACCGCAGGGGTTTACTGTCATCTGGGTGGTGGTAGATCGGTTCAGTAAGATGGCACACTTTATCCCGTTAAAAAAGTTACCAACCGCTCAAGACCTTGCACAACATTTTTTAACACATATATTCAGACTCCATGGAATCCCGGAGGATGTGGTCTCTGACAGGGGGGTACAGTTTGTCTCTCAGTTTTGGAGGGCATTTTGTGCCAGGTTGGGGTTCTCTGTCTCTCTGTCCTCTGCATTTCATCCCCAATCAAATGGACAGACAGAGAGAACCAACCAATCACTGGAGCAGTACCTTCGATGTTTTGTTTCCGATGTCCAGACAGATTGGTTACTGTACCTTCCTTTTGCAGAGTTTGCTCTAAATAATGCCACCCATACTTCCACAGGGGTTTCCCCGTTTCGCTGTGTCTTCGGTAGGGACCTCAAGTTTTCTGCTTTGTCCGAAGAACCCTCCAGTGTGCCCTCGCTTGAGGAATGGTTGTCCCAATGGCCGGACTTATGGGCAAAGAGCCAGCAAAACTTGACCAGGGCTGTCGGCCAGCAGAAAACTTTTGCCGATCACGGTCGGTCTAGTGACCCTGATTATGAGGTGGGGGAGTTAGTTTGGCTTTCCACCAAAAATTTGGCATTACGTCAACCCTCTGCCAAGCTAGGTCCAAGGTTTATTGGCCCTTTTCCTATACTACGGAAGATTAATCGAGTTACTTATCGCCTTGATCTCCCTCCCTCCATGAAAATTTGCAATTCTTTTCATGTTTCCCTTTTAAAATCTGCCAAGGGTATTGAGCCAGATACCTCCCCTTCTGCCATCCTGGTAGACGGGCAGCAAGAATTCGAGGTAGCCCGGATATTGGACTCGCGTTTCTTCCGAAACTCTCTCCAGTACCTAGTAGATTGGAAGGGATACGGTCCAGAAGAGAGGTCTTGGGTCCCGGCCAGAGACGTCCACGCGGGGAGGTTGGTTAGGAAGTTTCACAGAGAGAACCCTCAGAAACCCAGCTTGGAGGGTCCAGAGGCCCCTCCTCAAGGGGGGGGTAATGTAAGGAACTTACCTGGGAGTCTGTCCCGCGGTGCCTCCGCACACTCACTGGTGGCGCGGCCCCTCCGGCGGCCGCGCCAGGCAGCCGCCCCTCCAGCGTCGGGCGCACCGGCAGCCGACGCCCGTGCACGTGCTTGCATGCGAGCACGTTCCCTTTATGTCCCCCGGCGGCGCTGCTCCCAGCGCATTCGCCGGGGGCAGATTTAAAAGGACCAATCCTGACCCAGGAATCCTCTGCTCTGGGGAGGTCAGGGAATGGACAGCCTGACTGGCCAGGGCGGTCCAGTCCCTGGAGTTTCTCTTATCAGGGGTGAGATCGTGTGTTGCACCAATCAGCACATTCCCCTTCCCATTGGTCAGTCACCATTTAAATATTTTCCCGCCCGAACAACCAGTGCCTGTTATAGCCATTTACTAGCTTGGGTGTGCTTCTGAATCTCGTCTTAGTGTGTTTGATCCGGCTTCGTCCTTGACTACTCCTGCTCGCTGCCTGAACCGACCTTCTGCCTGTCTGACTTCGTTTCTGCTTAACCACTTGGATACCGCGCTTCTGTGATCACCCGGCCTTGACCCTTGCCAGTCCCGACTACTCTTTGCCTTGCCCCTTGGTTTTGACGTTTACATACTTTGGTGCATGAACTCCTGATTTGGGATACCCCGCAGTTCATCCGTCTTTATCGTAAGCCAGCAATCTTTGCGCCAGTAAGACCTGGGGGCAACCGAGTCTGGAGAGGCATAACCCGTGTCTCCAGCAAGCGGGGGCTTGTCTATAGGCACAAGAGGCGGTGGAGATTGGGGATTGTTGGCTCACGAGAGAAGGGTGTCCAGCGGTCCCTGACAACCAGGCCACATTGGCATCCCAAACCAGCACATTTCACCCTATCTGTTATACTAAATCAGCTTCTAAAGGCTCTGTTTTATTAATATATTGCATTTTGAATTGGTTTTGTGCGTCCTGTAAAAACACCAGACCGCATGGGCATCCCAAACCAGCACATTTCACCCTATCTGTTATACTAAAGCAGCTTCTAAAGGCTCTGTTTTATTAATATATTGCATTTTGAATTGGTTTTGTGCGTCCTTTAAAGACACCAGGCTGCAGGGTATCCCAAACCGGCCCATTTCACCCTATCTGTTATACTAAAGCAGCTTCTACAGGCTCTGTTTTATTAATATATTGCATTTTGAATAGTTTTTTTGCGTCCTGTAAAAACTCCAGGCCTCATGGGCATCCCAAACCAACAAATTTCACCCTATCTGTTATACTAAATCAGCTTCTAAAGGCTCTGTTTTATTAATATATTGCATTTTGAATTGGTTTTGTGCATCCTGTAAAAACACCAGGCCACATGGGCATCCCAAACCAACAAATTTCACCCTATCTGTTATACTAAATCAGCTTCTAAAGGCTCTGTTTTATTAATATATTGCATTTTTAATTGGTTTTGTGCGTCCTTTAAAAACACCAGGCCACACGGGCATCCCAAACCAGCACATTTCACCCTATCTGTTATACTAAATCAGCTTCTAAAGGCTCTGTTTTATTAATATATTGCATTTTGAATTGGTTTTGGGCGTCCTGTAAAAACACCAGGCCGCATGGGCATCCCAAACCAGCACATTTCACCCTATCTGTTATACTAAATCAGCTTCTAAAGGCTCTGTTTTATTAATATATTGCATTTTGAAATGTTTTTTTGCGTCCTGTAAAAACACCAGGCCACATGGGCACCCCAAACCACCACATTTCTCCCTATACTAAATCAGCTTCTAAAGGCTCTGTTTTATTAATATATTGCATTTTGAATTGGTTTTGTGCGTCCTTTAAAAACACCAGGCTGCAGGGTATCCCAAACCGGCACATTTCACCCTATCTGTTATACTAAAGCAGCCTCTACAGGCTCTGTTTTATTAATATATTGCATTTTGAATTGTTTTTTTGCGTCCTGTAAAAACACCAGGCCACATGGGCATCCCAAACCAACTTATTTCACCCTATCTGTCATACTAAATCAGCTTCTAAAGGCTCTGTTTTATTAATATATTGCATTTTGAATTGGTTTTGTGCATCCTGTAAAAACACCAGGCCACACGGGCATCCCAAACCAGCACATTTCACCCTATCTGTTATACTAAATCAGCTTCTAAAGGCTCTTTTTTATTAATATATTGCATTTTGAATTGGTTTTGTGCGTCCTTTAAAAACACCAGGCCGCAGGGTATCCCAAACCGGCACATTTCACCCTATCTGTTATACTAAAGCAGCTTCTACAGGCTCTGTTTTATTAATATATTGCATTTTGAATAGTTTTTTTGCGTCCTGTAAAAATTCCAGGCCTCATGGGCATCCCAAACCAACAAATTTCACCCTATCTGTTATACTAAATCAGCTTCTAAAGGCTCTGTTTTATTAATATATTGCATTTTGAATTGGTTTTGTGCATCCTGTAAAAACACCAGGCCACATGGGCATCCCAAACCAACAAATTTCACCCTATCTGTTATACTAAAGCAGCTTCTAAAGGCTCTGTTTTATTAATATATTGCATTTTGAATTGTTTTTTTGCGTCTTTTAAAAACACCAGCCCGGAGGGTATCCCATATTGCCAATTTTCATAGTATCTGCTGCAGAGAAGCAATATGTCACTTTATTTAGCTTCTGGTTTTTAAAGTAAACACGCTTTTTTAAGTGCCTATTGCACATTTCAAATACATAAAAATGTCAGGCAGACAAGTGCCAGGATGTTCAAAGAGGAGTGTCAGAGGCCAAGACTCAGCAGGCAGAGGTCGCAGCAGACTAGGGGCGAGTGACAGCAGGAGTCGCGGTGAGAGACCTGATCTGCCAGTATCTGCTAGCGGTCGTGTCTCCACCAGTAACGCATCTGCCGTGGTATATTGGTTAACGCGGTCATCCACATCATCACAAGTTACATCTGACACTCCCAGTCTAGGGTCGGTAGGTTCCTCTGACACAACCCTGAGTTGGCATGGCCCGAGAGCAGTCCCTGTCCTCCCATTGCCTCTGTCCTACGCCGTTGCCTCCCCAGCGATGTATCCTATGCTTTGGGTTCAGCTCCACTCTTTAGCGAGGAGGACGATCAGATAGAGCACAGTCAGCAGCTACTGCCCAGCCAAGAAATGGAGGTGGCTTCCTTCGCTGGGCAGACAAATAGTGAAGTGGAGAGTGGCGTGGGTGTTGTTGCGAGTGTTCCAGCTCCTGCGCCAGACACTGTTGAGGAAACCAAGAACATCAGTGACGTGCAGCCACAGCTCGGTGATGATGATGATGATGAAGCCGATCGCACTTGGGAGCCGGGTGCAGAAGGGGCTTCATCCTCACCATCAGGAGAAGAGGGGCTCATGTTGCCCCAGAGTCAGCAGCTGAGGCAGCAAGGTGTTAGCAGCATGGTTGGCAGTCAGCATGGGGGCAGAATTGTAAAGCCTGGAGCCAAACGGGGCCGGGGCCGGGGTAGAGCACCTGCTGCACGGCAGGCTACCTTATCGGGAGGTAGTGGAGCAGAGGTTCCTGGAGTTGGCGACAGTAGCAGTGAATCAGTGCGGGCTGTTGGTTGGAAAAGTAGCTACTCGGCAGTGTGGCAGTTTTTCCTCAAGCATCCGCAAGAGGGTAACATGGCCACATGCAAGATATGTAGGCAGAAGGTGCAGCGTGGCCAGGGCCCAAATGTTGGCACCACAGCCCTGCGTCAACATATGATGCGGCACCATAAAGCGGCCTGGGAGAACCGAGAAGAGGTGGTCCAGGCTGCTTCCTCACCAAGTGGCACGCCGCTCCCAATTTCTGCCAGCCAAGGCTCCAGCCACCTCAGCCGAAGGCAGCTGTGCGACATACCCATCCTTTGTCTCTCCAGATGCCAGATCCTGCTCCTCCTCCTCCTCCTCCAAGTCATGCATCCCGCCAGCAATCCATCAGCGAAGCCATGTCCAAGAGACAGCAGTATGCTCCCACTCATCCTACGGCGCAGAAGCTGAATGTGCTCCTGTCCAAGTTGCTGGTGCTGCAATCGCTCCCTTTTCAGGTGGTGAACTCTGCACCTTTCAGAGAACTGATGGCTTGTGCTGAGCCGAGGTGGAGAGTCCCAAGCCATCATTTCTTTGCCAAGAAGGCAGTACCAGCGCTGCACACTTTTGTTGAACAGAAGGTGGGCCAGTCCTTGAGCCTGTCGGTGTGTAGCAAAGTGATGGCAGCGCCGACGTCTGGAGCTGTAACTATGGTCAGGGACAGTACATGGGTGAATGTGGTCCCTTTGCAGCAGCAGCAACTTGGACATGTCACGCCGCTTCGGCCTCCGCGCTCCCTGGCCGTTGCGCCTGTGACACCGTGCGACTCGGCCTCCTCATCCTCCGCCATCTCCTCACCCTCCACTGTAGGCTCTAGTCTCAGTGCCCCTCCAGTCTACCATGTGTGCAGGGCACGGAGGTGTCACGCTGTGCTTCACATGGTTAGTCTTGGCGAAGTCACACAGGGGAGGAACTGCTTAAATTTATTCATCAAGAAATCCAAACATGGCTTACTCCCAGAAAACTGAAAATGGGAACCATGGTTACCGACAATGGGAAGAACATTTTGTCTGCGCTGCGACAAGGAAGGCTGACCCATGGCTCACGTCTTCAATCTGGTTGTGAAGCAGTTTCTGAAGTGTTCCCCCCATCTGCAAGACATCCTAACAACTTCAAGGAAACTTTGCATGCACTTCAGCCACTCATACACCGCCAAGCACACCCTTCTTGAGCTACAGCGTCAGAACGGTAGCCCCCAACATTTTAGGCTTGGCGAAATGGCCAGTTTATCTAGTCAGCGGACAGGAGAGGAGGAGCAGGAGCAGCCAGAGGAGCTAGAGGGTTGTGAGGAAGGCGAGACAGAGGACCCAGACACACCATGGCAGTATGCAGTGGAGATGGAGACAGGTAGTCCCTCCGAGTCACTTGCGCAAATGGCAGGAAGAATGCTCACGTGCTTGGGTAGTGACCCCAGAATTGTTTCCATTTGTCAGCGGGATGACTTCTGGCTCTTCACCTTATTGGACCTTGCTTCCGGCACAAAATGGGGGCATTTTTTAAACCCACCAAGAGGGAGGACAAACTGACCTACTACAAAGACATTCTACGTAGTCAGTTGGCCTATGCCTATCTGCGCCATGGTCCATACTCTCGCAGGTCTGACTCGGGGGGACCTCTGCTCTCACCTTCCACTGCCATGGCTACTGGGGGGGTTGGCAGGAGCAGCAGCAGCAGCTCCATCAGCAGCTCCATCAGCAGCAGCCTCAGTCTTCAGTCGCTAATGAGTAGCTTTCTACACCCGCATAGTGAGGCTACTCATGAGCAGCAGGAAGACCTGGAGCAGGACCTGAACCAGCGGGTCATACCTTGACATGACCATGCCAACACACCTTGAGGATCGGCTGGACTTCTTTTTTTTTGTGGCCGCAGCTAGCTGAGTTTGCCCTGGAAAAGTTGTCCTGCCCGGCAAGTAGCGTGCCATCTGAGCGGGTGTTTAGTGCGGCGGGGGCCATAGTTACGGCAAGGAGAACTCGTCCGTCAACTAAAAATGTGGAGAGACTCACCTTTGTGAAAATGAATCAGGGATGGATCACCCAGGATTTCCACCCACCAATGGCTGATGCATGCGACTAGATTCAGCATGGTGCCACGTTTTACACTTTCCAAATGGTGCAAAACATGCCAACTTCAGGGTGTGCTTTTCAGCCAAATTTTGGCCTCCTGCTGCTGCTGCTGCCAACTGCAGTGTGTCTTTAGGCCAATTTTTGGGTTCCTGCTGCTACCTCCAGTGTCTCTTTCAAGCTATGTTTGGGCTCCTGCTGCTGCTGCTTGCAACTCCAGGGTGTCATTCAGCCAAATTTTGGGCTCCTGCTGCCAACTGCAGTGTCTCTTTCAAGCTATGTTTGGCCTCCTGTTGCTGCTGCTGCCAACTGCAGTGTGTCTTTAGGCCAATTTTTGGGTTCCTGCTGCCAACTCCAGTTTCTCTTGTATGAGCTCCTGCTGCAGCTGCTTGCAACTCCAGGGTGTCATTCAGCCAATTTTTGGGCTCCTGCTGCCAACTCCAGTGTCTCTTTCAAGCTATGTTTGGCCTCCTGCTGCTGCTGCTGCTGCCAACTGCAGTGTGTCTTTAGGCAAATTTTTGGGCTCCTGCTGCCAACTCCAGTGTGTCTTTCAAGCTAGGTCTGGGCTGCTGCTGCTGCTGCTGCTGCTTGCAACTCCAGGGTATCATTCAGACAATTTTTGAGCTCCTGCTGCCAACTCCATTGTCTCTTTCAAGCTATGTTTGGGCCTGCTGCTGCTGCTTGCAACTCCAGGGTGTCATTCAGCCAATTTTTGGGCTCCTGCTGCCAAATCCAGTGTCTCTTTCAAGCTATGTTTGGCCTCCTGCTGCTGCTGCTGCCAACTGCAGTGTGTCTTTAGGCCAATTTTTGGGTTCCTGCTGCCAACTCCAGTGTCTCTTTCAAGCTATGTTTCGGCTCCTGCTGCTGCTGCTTGCAACTCCAGGGTGTCATTCAGCCAATTTTTGGGCTCCTGCTGCCACATCCAGTGTCTCTTTCAAGCTATGTTTGGGCTGCTGCTGCTGCTTGCAACTCCAGGGTGACATTCAGCCAATTTTGGGCTCCTGCTGCCAACTCCAGTGTCTCTTTCAAGCTATGTTTGGGCTCCCGCTGCTGCTGCTTGCAACTCCAGGGTGTCATTCAGCCAATTTTTGGGCTCCTGCTGCCAACTCCAGTGTGTTTTTCAAGCTATGCTTGGGCTGCTGCTGCTGCTTGCAACTCCAGGGTGTCATTCAGCCAAATTTGGGCCCCTGCTGCCAACTTCAGTGTCTCTCTCAAGCTATGTTTGGGCTGCTGCTTGCAACTCCAGGGTGTCGTTCAGCCAATTTTTGAGCTCCTGCTGCCAACTCCAGTGTCTCTTTCAAGCTATGCTTGGGCTGCTGCTACTGCTGCTGCTTGCAACTCCAGGGTGTCATTCAGCCAATTTTTGGGCTCCTGCTGCCAACTCCAGTGTCTCTTTCAGCAGATGTTTGGGCTCCTGCTGCTGCTGCTTGCAACTCCAGGGTGTCATTCAGCCAATTTTTGGGCTCCTGCTGCCAACTTCAGTGTCTCTTTCAAGCTATGTTTGGGCTGCTGCTTCTGCTGCTGCTTGCAACTCCAGGGTGTCGTTCAGCCAATTTTTGAGCTCCTGCTGCCAACTCCAGTGTGTCTTTCAAGCTAGGTTTGGGCTGCTGCTGCTGCTGCTTGCAACTCCAGGGTATCATTCAGACAATTTTTGGGCTCCTGCTGCCAACTCCAGTGTCTCTTTCAAGCTATGTTTGGGCCTGCTGCTTGCAACTCCAGGGTGTCATTCAGCCAATTTTTGGGCTCCTGCTGCCAACTCCAGTGTCTCTTTCAAGCTATGTTTGGCCTCCTGCTGCTGCTGCTGCTGCTGCCAGCTTCAGTGTGTCTTTAGGCCAATTTTTGCGTTCCTGCTGCCAACTCCAGTGTCTCTTTCAAGCTATGTTTGGGCTCCTGCTGCTGCTGCTTGCAACTCCACTGTGTCATTCAGCCAATTTTTGGGCTCCTGCTGCCACCTCCAGTGTCTCTTTCAAGCTATGTTTGGGCTGCTGCTGCTGCTTGCAACTCCAGGGTGTCATTCAGCCAATTTTTGGGCTCCCGCTGCCAACTCCAGTGTCTCTTTCAAGCTATGTTTGGGCTCCTGCTGCTTGCAACTCCAGGGTGTCATTCAGCCAATTTTTGGGCCCCTGCTGCCAACTCCAGTGACTCTTTCAAGCTATGCTTGGGCTGCTGCTGCTGCTTGCTACTCCAGGGTGTCATTCAGCCAATTTTTGGGCTCCTGCTGCCAACTTCAGTGTCTCTTTCAAGCTATGTTTGGGCTGCTGCTTCTGCTGCTGCTTGCAACTCCAGGGTGTCGTTCAGCCAATTTTTGAGCTCCTGCTGCCAACTCCAGTGTCTCTTTCAAGCTATGTTTGAGCTCCTGCTGCTGCTGCTTGCAACTCCAGGGTGTCATTCAGCCAATTTTTGGGCTCCTGATGCCAACTCCAGTGTCTCTTTCAAGCTATGTTTGGGCTGCTGCTGCTCCTGCTGCTGCTGCTTGCAACTCCAGGGTGTCATTCAGACAATTTTTGGGCTCCTGCTGCCAACTCCAGTGTCTCTTTCAAGCTATGTTTGGGCCTGCTGCTGCTGCTTGCAACTCCAGGGTGTCATTCAGCCAATTTTTGGGCTCCTGCTGCCAACTCCAGTGTCTCTTTCAAGCTATGTTTGGCCTCCTGCTGCTGCTGCTGCTGCTGCTGCTGCCAGCTTCAGTGTGTCTTTAGGCCAATTTTTGCGTTCCTGCTGCCAACTTCAGTGTCTCTTTCAAGCTATGTTTGGGCTCCTGCTGCTGCTGCTTGCAACTCCACTGTGTCATTCAGCCAATTTTTGGGCTCCTGCTGCCACCTCCAGTGTCTCTTTCAAGCTATGTTTGGGCTGCTGCTGCTGCTTGCAACTCCAGGGTGTCATTCAGCCAATTTTTGGGCTCCCGCTGCCAACTCCAGTGTCTCTTTCAAGCTATGTTTGGGCTCCTGCTGCTTGCAACTCCAGGGTGTCATTCAGCCAATTTTTGGGCCCCTGCTGCCAACTCCAGTGACTCTTTCAAGCTATGCTTGGGCTGCTGCTGCTGCTTGCTACTCCAGGGTGTCATTCAGCCAATTTTTGGGCTCCTGCTGCCAACTTCAGTGTCTCTTTCAAGCTATGTTTGGGCTGCTGCTTCTGCTGCTGCTTGCAACTCCAGGGTGTCGTTCAGCCAATTTTTGAGCTCCTGCTGCCAACTCCAGTGTCTCTTTCAAGCTATGTTTGAGCTTCTGCTGCTGCTGCTTGCAACTCCAGGGTGTCATTCAGCCAATTTTTGGGCTCCTGATGCCAACTCCAGTGTCTCTTTCAAGCTATGTTTGGGCTGCTGCTGCTCCTGCTGCTGCTGCTTGCAACTCCAGGGTGTCATTCAGACAATTTTTGGGCTCCTGCTGCCAACCCCAGTGTCTCTTTCTAGCTACGTTTGGGCTCCTGCTGCTGCTGCTTGCAACTCCAGGGTGTCATTCAGCCAATTTTTGGGCTCCTGCTGCCACCTCCAGTGTCTCTTTCAAGCTATGTTTGGGCTGCTGCTGCTGCTTGCAACTCCAGGGTGTCGTTCAGCCAATTTTTGGGCTCCCGCTGCCAACTCCAGTGTCTCTTTCAAGCTATGTTTGGGCTCCTGCTGCTGCTGCTTGCAACTCCAGGGTGTCATTCAGCCAATTTTTGGGCCCCTGCTGCCAACTCCAGTGTCTCTTCAAGCTATGCTTGGGCTGCTGCTGCTGCTTGCAACTCCAGGGTGTCATTCAGCCAATTTTTGGGCTCCTGCTGCCAACTTCAGTGTCTCTTTCAAGCTATGTTTGGGCTGCTGCTTCTGCTGCTGCTTGCAACTCCAGGGTGTCGTTCAGCCAATTTTTGAGCTCCTGCTGCCAACTCCAGTGTCTCTTTCAAGCTATGTTTGAGCTCCTGCTGCTGCTGCTTGCAACTCCAGGGTGTCATTCAGCCAATTTTTGGGCTCCTGCTGCCAACTCCAGTGTCTCTTTGAAGCTATGTTTGGGCTGCTGCGGCTCCTGCTGCTGCTGCTTGCAACTCCAGGGTGTCATTCAGACAATTTTTGGGCTCCTGCTGCAAACTCCAGTGTCTCTTTCAAGCTACGTTTGGGCTCCTGCTGCTGCTGCTTGCAACGCCAGGGTGTCATTCAGCCAATTTTTGGGCTCCTGCTGCAAACTCCAGTGTCTCTTTCAGCCAATGTTTGGGCTCCTGCTGCTGCTTGCAACTCCAGGGTGTCATTCAGCCAATTTTTGGGCTCCTGCTGCCAACCCCAGTGTCTCTTTCAAGCTATGTTTGGGCTGCTGCTGCTGCTGCTTGCAACTCCAGGGTGTCATTCAGCCAATTTTTGGGCTCCCGCTGCCAACTCCAGTGTCTCTTTCAAGCTATGTTTGGGCTCCTGCTGCTGCTGCTTGCAACTCCAGGGTGTCATTCAGCCAATTTTTGGGCTCCTGCTGCCAACTCCAGTGTCTCTTTCAAGCTATGTTTGGGCTTCTGCTGCTGCTGCTTGCAACTCCAGGGTGTCATTCAGCCAATTTTTGGGCTTCTGCTGCCAACTCCAGTGTCTCTTTCAAGCTATGTTTGGGCTCCTGCTGTTGCTTGCAACTCCAGGGTGTGAATCATCCAATTTTTGAGCTCCTGCTGACAACTTCAGTGTCTCTTTCAAGCTATGTTTGGGCTGCTGCTGCTGCTTGCAACTCCAGGGTGTCATTCAGCCAATTTTTGGGCTCCTGCTGCCAACTCCAGTGTCTATTTCAAGCTCTGTTTGGGCTGCTGCTGCTGCTGCTGCTTGCAACTCCAGGGTGTCATTCAGCCAATTTTTGGCCTCCTGCTGCTCCTGCTGCCAACTCCAGGATGTCTTTCAGCAAATATTTAGGCTCCTGCTGCTGCCAGCTCCAGGGTTTGTTTCAAGCTATGTTTGAGCTCCTGCTGCTGCTGCTTGCAACTCCAGGGTGTCATTCAGCCAATTTTTGGGCTCCTGATGCCAACTCCAGTGTCTCTTTCAAGCTATGTTTGGGCTGCTGCTGCTCCTGCTGCTGCTGCTTGCAACTCCAGGGTGTCATTCAGACAATTTTTGGGCTCCTGCTGCCAACTCCAGTGTCTCTTTCAAGCTATGTTTGGGCCTGCTGCTGCTGCTTGCAACTCCAGGGTGTCATTCAGCCAATTTTTGGGCTCCTGCTGCCAACTCCAGTGTCTCTTTCAAGCTATGTTTGGCCTCCTGCTGCTGCTGCTGCTGCTGTTGCTGCCAGCTTCAGTGTGTCTTTAGGCCAATTTTTGCGTTCCTGCTGCCAACTTCAGTGTCTCTTTCAAGCTATGTTTGGGCTCCTGCTGCTGCTGCTTGCAACTCCACTGTGTCATTCAGCCAATTTTTGGGCTCCTGCTGCCAACTCCAGTGTCTCTTTCAAGCTATGTTTGGGCTGCTGCTGCTGCTTGCAACTCCAGGGTGTCATTCAGCCAATTTTTGGGCTCCCGCTGCCAACTCCAGTGTCTCTTTCAAGCTATGTTTGGGCTCCTGCTGCTTGCAACTCCAGGGTGTCATTCAGCCAATTTTTGGGCCCCTGCTGCCAACTCCAGTGACTCTTTCAAGCTATGCTTGGGCTGCTGCTGCTGCTTGCTACTCCAGGGTGTCATTCAGCCAATTTTTGGGCTCCTGCTGCCAACTTCAGTGTCTCTTTCAAGCTATGTTTGGGCTGCTGCTTCTGCTGCTGCTTGCAACTCCAGGGTGTCGTTCAGCCAATTTTTGAGCTCCTGCTGCCAACTCCAGTGTCTCTTTCAAGCTATGTTTGAGCTTCTGCTGCTGCTGCTTGCAACTCCAGGGTGTCATTCAGCCAATTTTTGGGCTCCTGATGCCAACTCCAGTGTCTCTTTCAAGCTATGTTTGGGCTGCTGCTGCTCCTGCTGCTGCTGCTTGCAACTCCAGGGTGTCATTCAGACAATTTTTGGGCTCCTGCTGCCAACCCCAGTGTCTCTTTCTAGCTACGTTTGGGCTCCTGCTGCTGCTGCTTGCAACTCCAGGGTGTCATTCAGCCAATTTTTGGGCTCCTGCTGCCACCTCCAGTGTCTCTTTCAAGCTATGTTTGGGCTGCTGCTGCTGCTTGCAACTCCAGGGTGTCGTTCAGCCAATTTTTGGGCTCCCGCTGCCAACTCCAGTGTCTCTTTCAAGCTATGTTTGGGCTCCTGCTGCTGCTGCTTGCAACTCCAGGGTGTCATTCAGCCAATTTTTGGGCCCCTGCTGCCAACTCCAGTGTCTCTTTCAAGCTATGCTTGGGCTGCTGCTGCTGCTTGCAACTCCAGGGTGTCATTCAGCCAATTTTTGGGCTCCTGCTGCCAACTTCAGTGTCTCTTTCAAGCTATGTTTGGGCTGCTGCTTCTGCTGCTGCTTGCAACTCCAGGGTGTCGTTCAGCCAATTTTTGAGCTCCTGCTGCCAACTCCAGTGTCTCTTTCAAGCTATGTTTGAGCTCCTGCTGCTGCTGCTTGCAACTCCAGGGTGTCATTCAGCCAATTTTTGGGCTCCTGCTGCCAACTCCAGTGTCTCTTTGAAGCTATGTTTGGGCTGCTGCGGCTCCTGCTGCTGCTGCTTGCAACTCCAGGGTGTCATTCAGACAATTTTTGGGCTCCTGCTGCAAACTCCAGTGTCTCTTTCAAGCTACGTTTGGGCTCCTGCTGCTGCTGCTTGCAACGCCAGGGTGTCATTCAGCCTATTTTTGGGCTCCTGCTGCAAACTCCAGTGTCTCTTTCAGCCAATGTTTGGGCTCCTGCTGCTGCTTGCAACTCCAGGGTGTCATTCAGCCAATTTTTGGGCTCCTGCTGCCAACCCCAGTGTCTCTTTCAAGCTATGTTTGGGCTGCTGCTGCTGCTGCTTGCAACTCCAGGGTGTCATTCAGCCAATTTTTGGGCTCCCGCTGCCAACTCCAGTGTCTCTTTCAAGCTATGTTTGGGCTCCTGCTGCTGCTGCTTGCAACTCCAGGGTGTCATTCAGCCAATTTTTGGGCTCCTGCTGCCAACTCCAGTGTCTCTTTCAAGCTATGTTTGGGCTTCTGCTGCTGCTGCTTGCAACTCCAGGGTGTCATTCAGCCAATTTTTGGGCTTCTGCTGCCAACTCCAGTGTCTCTTTCAAGCTATGTTTGGGCTCCTGCTGTTGCTTGCAACTCCAGGGTGTGAATCATCCAATTTTTGAGCTCCTGCTGACAACTTCAGTGTCTCTTTCAAGCTATGTTTGGGCTGCTGCTGCTGCTTGCAACTCCAGGGTGTCATTCAGCCAATTTTTGGGCTCCTGCTGCCAACTCCAGTGTCTATTTCAAGCTCTGTTTGGGCTGCTGCTGCTGCTGCTGCTTGCAACTCCAGGGTGTCATTCAGCCAATTTTTGGCCTCCTGCTGCTCCTGCTGCCAACTCCAGGATGTCTTTCAGCAAATATTTAGGCTCCTGCTGCTGCCAGCTCCAGGGTTTGTTTCTCAGGCAATATAGGGGCCCCTCATAGTGATGCCACCTCAACTCCTGCCACACCTTTTCCACAATCACAATCAATGTTCTTGAAAATATGTTCCGTAATGATGTTGATATGATCTCATATACATGACGAATCTAATATGATTCACAACCACTGAACTGAGATCAACACTGAGTGGAAAAAAAAAAGATTTGAAACCTCATAACCTGAACCAAAATAATAAGTGTCCATTCAATGTTCTTTGCCGAACACTAATATGCATGGCAAAGAAAGTGGATTAGAGAAGCGTTGTGGCGTTGCCAACAAGGTAAGAATACTGGTGAACCGGGGGGGGGGGGAGGTTAAAGATAATATTAAAGGACTGAACACTATGAAAATGTGTTACTTGAAATTAAACAATCTCAAAGTGCATTCATCCAAGAAAAGCCCTTCAAACACTCTAAATCCCCCACTCTCCATCATAGAGCATTTTATGCACCCTAATATAGCTTCTCGTCTAACTCTAGTGAGTAAGTACAGTTACCTTAGAAGAAAAGGGAACCATAGAATAATCTATGGTTATGCTCAGTGCAAATAAATTAATCGACAATCCAAATCACATACATTTGTAAAAAGGCAGTCCAAAATATTTCTTTCTTTTCAAAATACTTGATTGGATCACCTCAATGTGTCATGCAACTCACTTCAAACACTTCCTGCACCAGGGCCCATCAGAGGGCCGATCAGTGAGTTACGTTTCCAAGGGAAATGGCTCACCCCTTCTCTCAATCCAGCCCATCTTCCCCCGGCCACGAGAATCGGCAGACTGCAATACGTCTCACAGATCGAAACCGAAAGTGAAAGGAAACCAAAAGACACAGCATGTTGCTTAGCTCTGCCCCAGATGCGCTTCGTCACCATGGACTTGTTTACTGGCCCAGTAACTCGCTGATACTGAACCATTTGTGAGTTGATTTTAAAGCTGAGTTTTTAGCTGTATCTGGTAAGCACAATAAAAAACTGGATTTTGGCACTTCCCGATTTTTAAACAATATCACACTATTTTTGCGTTTTTATCTTTCCTTCCCTCGCATGCATGAGTCTATGGGAAATTATTATAATTATTATTAATTATTGATTTATGAATGGAGGAAAAAAAGGAAAAGGAGGTTTTATTTCAAGTGGATCCACACTGTGATTGTCTATCTAAGGAAAGTATATAATCATTTTATTCTGGTACTTACAAAATTGGTGATGGGCCCTGTTGCATGAAGTGTCTGAAGCGTGTTGCATGACACATTGAGGTGATCCAATCAAGTATTTTGAAAAGAAATAAATATTTTGGACTGCCTTTTTACAAATGTATATGATTAAGATTGTTGATTAATTTATTTTTTGCGCTGAGCATAACCATAGATTATTCTATGGTTCCCTTTTCTTCTTGAATATTAACCATGTGTTTTTTTTTAGCTCTTGTGCATGTTTCAATTACACTTGCCATAATTTACTAGCGCAATTGTGCACGATCTCTATTGGTTTGATCATACCAAGTACAGGTATCTTATGAAGTTTACACATGTCGAACGTCAGCCAGTTCCCTTTTCTAAAAAAGGTAGCTCCAACCCCTATTACACAGGGATAAGACACTCTATAAAACATTTCCAGACCCTCCTCTGTTGCATACAGACAACCTCCTAATTTCAGAAAACTAATTGTGAGGAGCTCCCTAAGTGATCCAGCACAAAATAGAACATGGCCCTGCTTAAAGAAAAAATGTGAAACCTGAACACACATCTACACCACCGACAGAATAAAGACCCCAGGTATGTAACATGATTACAAAATACAGGGTAGTTTCACCTGCAAATCCCCTACTCGATCAAGTGTGCAGAGTCCCTCAGCAATATACATTGCGCAGACGGGGCAAATGCTAAGAAAATGACTAAATTTGCAAATCTGTTCACAAAATTAATAAAAATAAAAACTGATGTGCCTGTTGCAGGCCATTTCTGTAGACCAGGTCATGGCCTAAGTGACCTAAAACTCACAGTGTCCAAAGGGAGTTTCCAGTCACAAAAGCAAAGATTGGAGTGGGAATGTAAATGCATCCAAATATTTAAATCGATGGGCTGTGGGCTAAACATGGATAATAATGTTATGTGTCATTATGACATGAATTGAATAGACTGGACAAGATCTGATATTAAACAGACTGTCTGAGCCTGATGTGATTAAAGAGAGCAATAACAATTCCACACACTCTTTCTCCCCCTCCCATTCTTATCAGCCTACCATTAATTGTCTTAATCCCCCTGATTCTTATCTCACAGCTTACAATTTTACAACTTTGCTATTATACACATGTCAGTAGAAAAACCATTGTGCCTCCTGTGTAGTTAAAGCGGACATTGACCCTGAATAAGAACAAATGTTATATGTTTCCCCCATGCTGTAAATACAGATTGCCCACATTAAAAATCATCCCGGCTGCATCTATTGCATTTTCTGAGACTTTAAACATCCAAGATGGTGGCCCATGGAGTATCAGGCAACAGGAAGTGTCTTCTGACTGTGCTGCTCTGCATTCTGGGATTTCTGACCTTTTCTGACCCCAGCTCTGCTCTGTTTGTGCAAAGTACATTTATAACCCCACCCCCCGCACTTTTGACCCCTCTCCATTTCTTAGTATGTGATGCTACATAGCCAAGATGGCGGCGAACGCATCCTAGAATCCTAAAAAAAATTGCAGGCCAATGAGGAAAAGAATGAAAAGAAAGTGACTAAAAACATTAAATATATTAATTTTAGATGCTGGGGAATATTTTTTTAAGGGTTTGGGCTTTTCATTAAATGATTTAAATGTGTGTCTAAGTTACAGATCTGTATTATGCCTGAAGAAGAAGCTTGAATTTCTTCGAAAGCTTGCATTTTCAATCTGTTGAGTAAGCCAATAAATGGTATTGCCTTAAAGAGGAACATCAGGAGAGGTAAAAACCTCCCGCAAACCTCACCGATCTGCTGCCCCCACTTTGGTTTTACCTTTGGGCAATTTTTACTCACCTCCCCAGGGCATTCATCTTCTGGGTCCCTTGGATTCTGGGCGACCTCCCAATGGGCGGCGCCATCGCATCCCATCAGACACTGCATGCGGCTCCCGATCTTACGCCTGCACAGTGCCCATGAATGGGATGCAATGGAGCCATCTGAAATCCCACGAGACTTTGCTGAGCAGCGTGGGACTTTAAAGAGCATGGCAAAAGCTGTGCTGTCAATAACACAGATGGCTAAGTCGGCGGGGGGGGGGCAGAGGATCGGGCCCTGTAGCAGCCGGTAGCAGGCCGCGGCATCATCCAAAAGGTAAGTAGGGGCTGATGGGTGGGGGGATCGGCCCCTTTTTATGTTAGGTCCGATGTTCCTCTTTAACCTAAGATTTCCTGCTAGAAAAGCTTTTTAAACAGATAGCAGATCTGCTGAGGGCAAATTATTTGAAAGGTGTTAACGAGCCTTTCCCCTCTCCTTTGTGAAGTTAAAGTGTATTAAGAAAGACCTCCATCTGCACCAACTAATAGAACCTTGGAGAACACGAAATTCAGACATATATTTATCCCCCCCACAATACAATTCCCAGGATAGATTTATAACTTGTTTTTCACTTTATCTTGTAGCATCCTGCTCTATTTGAAGCATTGCCGCCTTGGACCACACCCCAATCTTCTCTAAAGTCAAATGTCACAAGTCAACACCTAGATCATGGTCAGGACAACATAATTCTTTTTATTGCTGTAAGATCTGTATGTGATGATAATGTAAAAGACAGACAGGCTTACTTAGATTTGAACCTTACATTGGACCTGGATCTTACTGGAGGCTGACAAAGTGTAACTGTGCGTTTGTTCATGAAAAAATAACTCATGGCTCAAACAGGAAAAAAGAAAACTGATTTAAGAACCACTGACCAAAATACACTTGCTGGAAACACTACATAAACATTACTAAGCAGCCGCGCATGCAACCTATCACTAAAAGAGAAATTAGGGGGGCCTATTGTGAAAGAGCTCTTTGAAATAAGAGGGCTAAAAAATACGTATTGTTCTCAGACGATTGCTAAAAAGTCCAGACCACACAAGAGATTACGCAAGCTGAAAGGGTTCTTTGGAGGAGATTACGATAAGGTCTCCTGGCAAATTATTGTGGTTTGGTTTCTATTTAAAATTAGTTCACTCGTTATTAACATTGTGTAGCTATAGAAAAGGCCTAGAATAAGCATTAGCATAAGCACTTCAAAATTCAATGATGGCTTAGTCATCCCTGTTTCTCTTGGGTACATTTTTGCTTTAGGTATCAACAAAGTGGTTGATTGATGCAGACATGTCATGTCCGTAAACAATGGGTCAGCATAAAACAGAACTTCTCCCTGCCTTGTCAGCACGACAAGACACATCCTACTGCTGGCCGACACTCCAACTATGACAAAAATATTTTACATTGCAGGATATGTTCCCCAAACCCTCCCCCTTCTTGAAAATTTTAGGAAACCTCAGCTTTCCTCTAGGAATGTTAGGGGTGATCCACATCCATTAAATCTTCCATTTATTCCATTGCATAAAAATTAAATTGGCACCCTTCACACAACAAGTTTTGGCCTTCCTCCCCTTGACAGGTGCAACCATATGTAGCTTTCACTCATCTTATATGCCCATCCTGGAGTGTCACGCCACGGGGTCCACTGCCGATCTCCCTGAAAGATTGTCATGAGGGATTTTGTAAGAGATGTTTATATTGTGTATAACTTATTGCTGAAATTTGGCATAGGCTTATATATGCTCCAATGTGGGTGTAGCAGCATTGAGAAAGATGCAGCTCTGTCGCCTTAATACCAATCATAGCATCCCCTTGTGGGAACTGGTAACCAGGGGGTCCTGCCTTGTGCCCCCCCCCCCTCCCTCATGTGTGGAGTGATGGGCTGACTTAGATGACTATGATGGCCTGGATGGGCCCTCACGATTGCGGGAAAGGCCATCTGTCACATGTCATAGAAACATAGAAACATAGAAGGTTGACGGCAGAAGGAGACCATACGGTCCATCTAGTCTGCCCTTATGTGTATACTGTATGTTCTCTTTATCTTAGGATAGATGTGTGCTTATCCCAGGCATGTTTAAATTCAGTGACTGTTGATGTTTCAACTACCTCTGCTGGAAGTTTGTTCCAAGCACCTACTACTCTGTAAAATAATATTTTCTAACATTGCTCCTGATCTTCCCCCCGACTAGCTTCAGGTTGTGCCCCCTTGTTCTATCGTTAAGTATCTTCTTAAAAACACTTCCCTCCTGAACCTTATTCAATCCTTTCACATATTTAAAGGTCTCAATCATGTCCCCTCTCTCCCTTCTTTCCTCCAGACTGTACAAATTAAGTTCTTTAAGTCTCTCCTGATAAGTTTTAAGTGTAAGTCCTTCCACCATTTTCATTGCCCGCCTTTGGACACGTTCTATTTGAATAATGTCTTTTTGCAGGTAAGGTCTCCAGAACTGCACACAGTATTCTAGCTGTGGCCTTACCAGGGCTCTATACAGCGGCATCACAACCTCCCTCTTCCTACTGGTGATGCCTCGAGCTATGCAGCCGAGCATCCTGCTTGCTTTTCCCACTGCCTGGCTACACTGTCCACTCATCTTGCAGCTATCAGTAATCAGTATCCCTAAATCTCTCTCCTCCGAGGTCCTGGCTAACACAGTACTGCCCATACGGTACTCAGAGCAGGGATTCCTTCTACCCAAGTGCATGATTTTACATTTAGAGACATTAAACTCTAGTTTCCACAGTTTTGACCATCTATCCAGTAAAGCTAAATCATTTTCCATGTTGCAGACACCTCCAGGAATATCCACCCTATTACTAACCTTTGTATCATCAGCAAACAGACAAACTTTTCCTACCAAGCCTTCTCCTATGTCACTTACAAATATATTAAAAAGAATGGGGCCCAGGACAGAGCCCTGCGGCACACCACTTGTAACTCGCCTTTGTTCAGATTGCACGCCATTTACAACAACGCTCTGATACCGATCCCTCAGCCAACTGGAAATCCACTGAACTATCCAGGGATTGAGTCCTACCTTCAATAACTTATCTATGAGCTCCTTATGTGGTACAGTGTCAAAGGCTTTGCTAAAATCCAGATAGGCGATATCCACAGCACCACCTTCATCTAACACTTTAGTGACATTGTCAAAGAAATCAATAAGATTGGTCTGACATGATCTGCCCTCAGTAAAGCCGTGCTGTTTTGGGTCCAATAGGTCATTAATTTTTAGATGGGAAATTATCTGTTTTTTTTAAGAGTGTTTCCATTAATTTGACCACTATAGATGTTAAACTAACTGGCCTGTAATTACTGGCTTCTTCTCTACTCCCCTTTTTATGGATTGGTACGACATTGGCCATTGTCCAATCATCTGGAACCTCACCAGTTGAAAGGGAATGGTTAAGTAAATCAGTCAGAGGGGCTGCAATCACAAATCTAAGTTCCCTTAGAACTCTGGGGTGGATTCCATCTGGACCCATTGCCTTACTTACCTTTAGATGTGCCAGCTCGGATAGGACATCAGCCTCCAGAAACTCCGGAGCTGTACTCTCCCAGTGGGATGCTGTGCTATGGCCATGCCTGCTACTATCTGAAAATACCGAACAAAAGTAGCTATTCAGATGGTCAGCCACAGCCTTATCTCCGTCAATATATTTATTTTCCCTATTTCTAATTTTTGAGACTGCATTGTTTTTCTTCTTTCTGTCACCAATATATCGGAAAAAGGTTTTATCTCCCCTCTTCATAGATTTGGCCATTTCTTCCTCTTTTTGCCCTTTAGCAGTCCTTATAATTAGTTTTTCTTCCCTCTGTTTAATTTTATACGCCTCTCTGTCAGCTACACTTCCACTTACTTTATACTTCTTATAGGCAGACTTCTTATCTTTTATGATAGTGCTGACTTCCCTAGTAAACCATAATGGTTTCTTCTTCCTTTTATTCTTGCTAGTTTGTTTCACATATTGAATGTCCCTACCACTCCTCTGACGTTGTGTTCCAACTTGCTCTGTTCCTGGTGAGGGAGCTGAAATTGGGCATGCGTCGATGAAGAGTGCCAGGACACACTTTTGGTACTAGATGGGATCAGCACCACACCCCTATGGCATTACACTCTAGGGTGGTCAAGTGGTTGCACTTGATTCGGGTGAAAGGACACCCGAAATGCATGTTGTGGAGGACAACAATTTTTTGATTGGTTGTGACTTAATTTAAATGCAATGGAAAACTTTATGGAAACTTTTATGAAGTTGCATCCTCTTTGTTGATGTGTAAAACTGTGGCCATGGTGGACCCCCGGGGTTCTGAGGTTCAGACAAGGGAGGTGGTAAGAGCTTCATACTTTGCCATAAGAATGGCTGGTGCAGCATCCAAATCCTGGGTGAGGTGCTGAGTTTTTAGACATCATCACTTTCTCTCTGGAGGAGATGCCTTCCGATTAGATTGGATACAGGCAGCAGAGGCCACTGACACTTTTTGAAAACTACAGTATGTGACGAGAAGGTTTCTGTACAACATTCTCCTTTATATTATCTTATAATCATTTTGATTATCCCACCAGACCCACATACGCTTCCTTTCATGGCATGCTGGAAGATAGACTTTATCTACTAGATATCAGGAATGCTATTACAAAATTTTAACTAACTGGCACAGTGTTCCTTTAGTCTTGCATAAGGGCTTCTTTATCAACGTCTCTCCTTAGTGCTGGTGCTGCGATGAGGTGAAGACTAAACAGGTCCACATTTTCTGGAGTCCTGCCCTAGAAAAATTGCTCACCAGTTAGCAAACATTGTGGTTCTGAATGAGCCGACCTTCTGCTTTCTCCACCACCCTGGAATTCCTTTTAGCCATTACAAAAAAATCCCTTTTGCAACAATTGTTATTTGCAGCCAGAGACTGTATATCAGTGTGCTGTAAAGATCATGCACCCCGCTACTCTATGGGTCAATAAAATTAACAGTCTCCTCCTTCAGTTGTGTATTCTTCTTTGCTTCATTATGTAAGTCATCCAACCCCGGAGAGCTACAACGTCCAATAACCAAACAGACGTACAGTATGGTTTACAGACATTTTATTATAAACAGAATGATTATATGAGCTCTGCTCGTCTATCCGGGGTTTCTTTTGGTATTTATCTGTATTGATTTGTATTAACATATTCAGATTGTACAGCCACGAGACCACTTAAAATGTGGGATTTGATGATATTGTCCTCCTGCTACTCTTCTTGGATTGTCTTCTTCCTTAATGTTCTTTTCCAGTGATATTCTAATACGAGGAACTTAAATAAAGTATGACAGAGAAAATGCAGTAAGAATGAAGAACAAGCTCTGTCTTCTCCTGGATTATTACTTTGTTTTCTTTCCCAGGATCTCCAACGTATAATGTATAATATGCTTGTTATGCTACAGTTATTCAACACCTGTTACACTTTTTACACAATTTTTTCAATGAAGGAGTTTTAAAATACAATTTTTTTCTATATTTAATCTATTTTACACTGCAATTTTACAAATAAAATACAAACTTTGGTCTCCCTCTCCCCAAAGCATCCAACCCAGCACACATAGACGGCTTGCAACCCAGGGCTTAGACACTGAACAGACAGCGGAGGGTGGCAGCGGAGGTGCTGTTGGTGGTAGTAGTGGCATTAGCAATACTTAAAGACTAGGCAGAGGGACAGGAGACCTGTGGTGTAGGACTAGCAGTAGCGGGCAAGCCCTCAAAAAATTATCCCCTTGTTATGGTGGTAGCAACCAGATCTTGACAATTAAGTTGAAGAAGACGGAACAATGGCTTTTTACAAGCCTTGAAAACTGTACCCATCTTGGGCATCACAGGGTGAGACTGTGGTTGTGTAGGCCTAGTAGTAGCAGAGGGTGGCAGCGGAAGTGCTGTTGGTGGTAGTAGTGGCATTAGCAGTAGCGAAACTAGGCAGAGGGACAGGAGACCTGTGGTAGTTGTGTAGGGTTGGTGTTAGTAGACGGCAGCAGGGGTGCTGGTGGTGGTAGCATTAGCAGAGGCACAGATTTTAAAGACCTCTGCTTGTTGTGTAGGCCTGGCACTGGCAGTAGCTGACAAAAAATTATCCTATTTTAGAGGGGCAGTGACAAGATTGGCTTCCTGGAAATTGAAGAAGGGCATTTCGATAGTCCCACTCAGCTTTGTGTGAGCTATGTAGAGCTGTAGTTCCTATTTCCTAGTCCTGGATTTGTGCCCTGGCTAGGGCTAACTTTTGCCTGAAATTTGGGTCGAAACCAGGTTCTACTGGTTCAGTTTGCTCATCTCTAGTAGCAACTTGTGTCTGGCAGTCAGGTGGGGCCAGATCCCAGAAAAGAGGTGAGTTCAGGCTTGTGGGGGACTATGCACAGGGTGGGGCATAACCTATTGGGATGCCCCCAGCGACAAGCAGCACCAGGTTTGGGATGTGGGATTGCCGATTATTACTTGATTTGATTTTGATTTAAAAAATTCCCAGCAAATCACAAAAGCAACAATCTTTATTATGCTTCATAATCTTCCTATTGTGTTTTATGGGAGTCACCCTGCCTCAACACAGCAATCTAGGAAAAAAGCTAAGCCGGTCTGGCATACCAGTAGGTCAGCTCACCCCAGCATAGCTTTAGTAAATATAACTTTTCACAACTTGTGTTGTACTGACCACAAGTTTTTAACTTTTAGTATATGGCAAGGAATATATTGTTAAATATCTGAATCCCATCCCTGGGGTCACCTGTACAAAATCTATACATTGGGAAGGTTGCCACCACATTTAAATTGACATTTCCTGAGGTCTCTTCATATTGTTTTAAAGCTTTTCTTATATTGAATGAATACATAATCACTGATTTGAGAGCCCTCCTAACTCAACACACAACAAAGTACAAAACGTTTCATTTCCCAAAAGCCTCCTTGGGTTCCTCATCTTGGAAAAAAGTGACCAAATGCAGGTCTGCAAGTCCATTATTTACCAAGTTGCCTCTCTCGATGAACTTCTAAAACAGCTGAGCTGGGCTTTTGAAATGACATTGGTTGAGTAACTGAAGTTTGCCTCCTAAGTCCTGTTTTTTGACTTCTAAGTCCTTGACTGGTAAATGTGGCTACCTTGAAATTTAACAGTGTTTGGTTGGCGTTAGCTTTTGGTAACTATCGTTAAAGAACATTTTAAAACCCATTTTCCACTGATTGATTTTTTATACATTTTATTTCATCACAGTTTGTGGATTAATTAAATGCTTAAATTGTTTTTCTATCATATTAGACAAATTCATGTTTATCCTGCAAAAGAAATTAGAGGGCTTAAATCCAGTGAGTCTAAGCAAGTCAAATATTTTACAGCAGACATCACTGCATTGAATAAACGGGATAATTACGAGCCATAAAATTGTGACATATTAATAATTAGCATTATTGATTAATATTGCTTGACTGCTTTCCAACAATCAACATTGCTCCTTGTGAATACATAATATGTCTCCTCTTGGTTCAAATTGCAAGTAGAAACATAAGAAATATAGCTACGCCATAGGTAAGAACGAGATGCTAATGACTTCAGAGTCAGAAAAAAAAACGAAATTGGGTCTACAGTGAGACCCTCACCATCAATTACCAGGTTTGTTAGTAGAACTGAGCTATTGCAAAAGAACCAAAAAACTACAACTTGGATAGAGACCTGGCTATGAAGCATAACTGACCTCCTGTACTACAAAACAATAGTACGTTACAACACTAGAGTAACATCGACCTAAATGAGACTAAGAGAGATGAGGACCTAGGTTTATTTATTTTTTTTTATTTAATGCATAGATGGCCATTGTATGCTTGGGCACACATAGGAATTCGTCATTCGCATTTAACCCATCCGTGCAGTGACTGTGCACATGCCCGGAGCGGTAGGCTGCCCTAATGATGGCGCCCGGGGAGCAGTTGGGGGGTTAGGTGCCTTGCTCAAGAGCACTTCAGTCATGTTCCAGGACCGGGATTCGAACCTGCCACCCTCCGGTTGCAAGTCCGCTCCCTTACCTCTAGGCCACAACTGCCCTACTGATCATCAATAGCATCCAAACTGCAGCCCAAACGGCAAATAAAGAGCTTTATTTATAAAGAGCTCCGGTTAGTGCCATTTTGCTGGTATTCAGCAAATAATCAGCTTGGAATGGTGCACTAGGTATTGACCGGCCTGTGTCAGCGCCTGTTGGACCATTATGCCGATTATAACAGTGCCAGTGAGTGCCACTCTGTACCATTTAGCCTTTAGGTGCTGCACACTGTATTTATTAATTTTTGCTGAAAAGATTGGTGCTGTGTATTTCCGGTGCTGGTCAGCAGTTCATCATTGCAGTTGCAGGCTATTACTGCAGTGACCAAAGGGGACAAACTTTACTGGCTGTGTTTTAGTTGCTGTGCTCCTAAGGACCCATTGATAGGAAGAATAAGCCATGATAAAAGATTTTACTAGAAAATAATGAAACATCCCATCCTGACATCTCATCCAGCATTTCAATTATTCACAAGTCACCAATGCAAGTTCTAAATGTGTGTAATATCACCTATAAGCAAGAAACACTACAGTCCAGTTCTGCCCATTGTGCTTTATGGGATCTAAACCTATAGCGCCACTATAACCCTATGCAGCTTTGAGAAGAACACCGGTTACAGACGAACTATATGGCGCCGGTGATAAATCAGAGGCAGGCTTGTGGACACAGAGGCACTGACTGTTTTTTGTTTGTTAAATCTGGCAGTGCCGACTCTTGATAAATGATGCGCTTATTTCGTTATGAGATGTAAAATACATGGGATTAGAACTCAGGAGGGATACATTAAAGTCACTGTACACATGACTTAAAATTGGATAGGTCCCACACTAGAAAACAGACAGATTGGAGATGGTACAAAGGAGAACATTTTTTGGGGAGGTCTCTCTTACAATGAGAGTGGCAAAATTGTTCATGCTTACTATATGAAATGTAATTTTAATTTATAACTATAGAGTAATACAAGGAACTGGTAGAGAAAAGTTTCAAATTGATCCAAGAAGATAAAGGGACATCAGTTACACATGAGTACAAAAAAGATTATGACGATTCTAACAAAAGGGTGGTGAGGCTTTGGAAGGCCCCACCCAATTATGTATTTGGGGAAAAAAATCGATATTTGCAACTGGTTTAATTTTTAAGCGATGAAATCACTGTTAGAGTAATAAGACTTTAGATAGTCTCAACCTGTGGGGTACCTGTGGTAGAAGAAATCAGTATTAAAGCTTAAAAGGTACTTAAGTTAGGGTTTTTCAGAGTGAATGACATTAAGAACAATCATTTTGCTCATTTTCAGGAAGACCTTTTAGTCCAGGGATCTTATCTGACTGCCATCAGATACACCATAACTGTCTCCCCTGCTCATTTATTCAGTTATATATCTTTATATATTGCATTTAGGATTGCATCATTCTGGTGATGTTTAATTCCTTTTGCTTGTAAGCTAAGCTTTTTTTTTAGACTTACATATATATATTTGCAGGTTTCGTTCTATTGTCATCTGTAAAGATTTTTTTAAATCTTTAATCAATCTATTGTTTAAGTTGAGGGTTTTTACTTTGTGTTATCATTAGCAAGAGAGGAGCTTTCCTAGAACGGAAAGTATTTGCACAGTACCCAGTCCAAGGACAGATAGCATTACCCATCTATCCTTGCAGTAGATGGAGCTATGCTATGGGTAATGCTATCTGTCCTTGGACTGGGTACTGTGCAAATACTTTCTGTTCTAGGAAAGCTCCTCTCTTCCTTTACCTAAGTAGAGGGTTTTTTTGGTCTCTTTAGCCCCCCTATATTAAGCCTAACATGGGTCTCTCCACATACTGGCTTGCGACTCTGGGCCTTATTTATCAAGGAATAGCGACAGATAGCGACAGATAGCGTCTGGGGAGCCACAATCACACATTTATCAAGCCGATACTGCTTAGCGTCTGAGATAGCGCCACCTAGCAACTCATTCATCATTATCCCAGCCTCATCCCACAGCGCCAGCTAACATCCTTGAACAGCGACAGGTATGACCTCTCGCTACCTGGCGCTCTCCAATGCATTTCAATGGCAGAATGTATTTTAATTAATAATTATTTTTTAATATTTATTTTTTATTTTTAAATTTCAAAAAAAAAATCTGTGAACACTTCTTCCTTTGAAAATGTATTTTTTGGGGATTTAAAAAAAAATTTTTTTTTTGCAGAATTGATATTACAGATCTGATTTTAAACTATTAAGGTTTGAATATTATTTCAAAATCATTCCATTTTTTTTTTTGGGGTGGTTAGGGGGTTAAAAAACTACTTTTAACACATCGCCTACTGCTCTCTGGGATTCAAACATGCATTTCACAGCGCTAGGAATTTTTAAGGCTGATTTTTTAATGAATATGGTGGGTGCCGGTCGCTATGTCCAGTCGCTATCATGCGCTCCCATACAACAGCGAACCTGTCAAATAGCGACTCAGCATCTTGTATTCAACATTACGGCACACCAACTGAGTCGCTATCATCCACCGAACAATGGCCAAGCACAGCGACTACTAGCGGTCACTGTCAAAATACGGCTACAGTCGCTCAACAGTCGCTATCTGTCGCTATTAATGAATCAGCCTCCCAGTTTTGTTATCATTAGCCAAATGGTGGAGGGTTTTTTAAAACTGAACTTGATTGACACTTTTTAAGATATTATTTATTATGTTTATTTTTTTCATCCTAAATACTGAAAATGACTAACCCACTTGATAATTGGTGGGGCAGTCATAACCTAGTGGCTAAGGAAGTGATCAGCAAAGACAGAAAGGTAATTTAACAGAAATGAATGGGTGCCATTGGCAGGGCCATATTTCCAATGAGGCAACCCCAAGCCTAGGGTGGCTCCCTGGAAAGGGCAAAAACCTCAGAATTTCTGCTCCTTCTGCAGTGCACACCTAGAAGCAGGGGCGGACTGGGATTCAAAAACGGCCCGGGACTTTTTTGGTCACACCGGCCCTTCTGTACTGTGCCCGGCCCCATAAAGTTGTTACATTACATGCAGGCAGCGCCACTTCTACCCGGCTCTGTAACCCGCAATGTTGCTATCACTACCGAGTGATGTGTCGTTAGAGTCCGGGAAGAAGCGAATTAGTTTTGGTGATCTGGGGGGTTTCACACAGTGGGGCATTCCCGATCGGGGTGCCCCGGGGTGCAAGGACCAAAACCCAGGATAGTCAAAAACCTGGGTTTTGGTCCAATTTAAAGTAGACCAATCACCAGGATTGTGCCTATCCTTGTCATTACTTCTTGCCCCAGGGGAATCCCAATTTGGGATGTCCAGTTGTGTGAAGCCAGATCTCCTACTCCACTCACCTTTCAGCCATTCCTGCGCTCACAGCATTTGTCCAATCAGAGCTTTAGGCCATTGTTTTGGCGTGTGTGTTGGTATAGGGAGCGGGAGCAGCTGCACCCCTGGTTTCCTTGTGGAGTGCTCCCGCGCACACACGGCTGATCTGAATGGTTAGTAGCAGGAGCGCGCACAGCTGCAGGGATTAAGCAAGGGAAATAGGGAAAGGTAAGGGGTTTCCTGGACGATCTGGAAGGGTTCACACAGTAGGGCATCCCAAATCACCTATTTGGCCAGCCGTGGAGGTAATTGGTCCATAAGAGCGCATACCCCCACCATGCCAGAGCCCAGAGATGCCAGTGCCACAGCTAAAAAAAAAGAATATGGTACTTAACACGCAGAGATGATCAGTCTTCCAGCAGTCGCCTCTCACCTCCTCCTCACCCCTACTGTGTCCCACGAGCCCCGCCGGGCCGGTGACTCCCTGCTAGTCTGCTGAGCATGCGCAGAGTAGTAGCAGCTTCTTCTCTCTCCGCCTGGTCGGGGACAGCATGTGTGGGAACTAAGATGATGCAGCTCTGTCCCCACCCGGCGGGGAAAAGAAGTTGCACACAGGCCACCCACCTCACTGGCCGCGCCCGGCGGGGAGGAAAAGGAGGCGATCCAGGGGCCACGGGTACAAGTAGGTGGGCGAGGGGCCGCGGGGACTTTGCAGCAGTGGCCGGGGAGCCGCAGTGACTTCGGTGTGGCGGCCCGGCAGCCAGATGGGAAGCAGTGGCCTACCGGGATTTGTCCCGGTATGCCCTATGGCCAGTCCGCCCCTGCCTAGAAGATAGTCTGTTGACAGAGGCACAAACAGTGGAGGGATCAGAGTATTCCGTTGCACACACATTCATTGCAGCATTTAAATACAGAGCTCGAGTGGGGGGTTCATTAGTGGTTCCAAGTAGGGTACTATATTGGTATGTCACCTAGAAAAGCTAGAAAAAAAGGTTTGCTTTGATTTTTGGTCTAGTTTAAGCTTTCACAAGATGATGAATAAGGAAACCCTGATGCACACGCGGACTGACCATAGGGTGATATGCCCGGTAGGCCGCCACCTCCCCTGTACTGGCCGGCTGCAGAGGCTCTGGCTCCTTGTAGCAGGGCAGGTGAATGGGAGCCGCTGCAGGTGCCCAGAGCTTCCGCTGGGCCCATGGCTTCCATTCACCAGGCCCTTGGATAGCAGTCAGCATTCAATTAGAGGTCAATCGGCCAGTGCAGGGGAGGTGGCGGGCTCCCTATGATGTCAGTGTCAGCACAGTGTCCTGGATCTATCTGAACTCTCATGTTGCTTCTGTGTTGCCATCCGGATGCCATAGGCCGCTGCATAGAGCCTCGGATGGCAGCCCTGGCTTTGCTGCAGTCCCCGGCCTCCGACTGCGGCGGCAGCATCACCCCCCATCTTCCAACAGCAACAAGACAGTGAGGTGAGCGGGGAGGGGGGTGGGAGTGGGGGGATTCTGCCACTCAGCATGTTATAGGGGGATTCTGCCACTCAGCATGTTATGGGGGGATTCTGCCTCACAGCCTGTTACTGGGGGCGGGGTTGCCTCACAGCTAGTTATAGCGGATTCTGCCACTGAGGATGTTATGGGGGGATTCTGCCACTGAGGATGTTATGGGGGGGATTCTGCCACTCAGCATGTTAAGGGGGATTCTGCCACTCAGCATGTTATGGAGGAGGAGTGGTACTGCCTCACAGCATGTTAATGGAATTCTGCCACTTTGCCTGTTATGGTGGGGTTTGCACACTGCCTCTTATGGGGGGCAGGATACTGATACGGACACAGTGCAGAAGGGCTAGTGTGACCAGAAAAGTTACGGGCCATTTTTTAAGCCCAGTCCACCCCATGCCCAAAGACCACCCTACTCTTTATCTGTGGTAACATGTGATCCTTGTTATCAAATTGGGTGGGCTGTTTTTTTTTCAAGGTGATGTTTAAGCATCTTTTCCCTAAAGAACTGAACTAATCTAAGAGAGAAGGTACATGACCTCAGAGGGAGAGAAGAAAATATTGAAACAAACCTTATACAAGACTGGGATACAGACAGTAACATTAATGAAACATTAAGGAAATCAGTAACAAACATCCTTAAATGGTCAGCAAATGGTAGAATGGAATACAGGGCTAATAAATCTTAAGGCAGACCAAAAGTCAAAAAAAGGAAGTTTAGTAAATTGCTTTTCTAAAGCCCCCCTCTTAACAAAAACTATTTGAGAGGACTTAACTCCAAGGAGATGTTCTGGAATAACAGGCGGATTCTTTGCTGCAAAACTGCATGGGAGCGGCCATCTTGTCACACACATACTGTAAGCATGCGGAGAGAGCTGTGCCTGCAGCTAGCCACACCAAACAGAGAGAGAGATAAATGCCCCAGAAACACGGGCAAATTATGTTATATAAACACACACACACATCGAATAACCAGCTGCTAGAGGGACTGTGTGTGAGAGGAAAGCTGCAACAATGTATCTTTATCACTGTTCACTGCGAAATCTGGATTTACCACACACCATTCAGTCAGTGTAAACATATGTATCTTCTAAAATGTTACAATTTTTTCAGCTGTGCAGCAGAGCAATAAGTCATCACTAGAAATAAAGGAAGATTGCACTGATATCTGAGGCAATTTTGACTGTGGGAATAGGTTTTTTATAAGCTGGACTCATGTCCAGTATGTGGCAAGATGGCGGTTTTGCAGCATAGAATCTGCCTGCTATTCCATAACATCTGCATGCATATCATTCAGCCCTCTCAAATAGTTTATGTCACTGATTGCCAGAGTGGGGCTTTAAGTGGTGTAATTTACTGAATTAGTCTTTAAATCACTGTCCTAAGATACTAATATTATTATAATATTTTTTTATAGAATTCTATCATATTAAGTGGTGCTGTTCACGGTACAAATTACTAGAGATGAGCGAGTAGTATTCGACCGAGTCGGTATTCGATCGAATACTACGCTATTCGTCATACTCGATTTCGATCGAGTACAGCGGCGATGGCGCACTCACAATTCGTTTCCCCTCCCACCTTCCCTGGCGCGTTTTTTACACCAATCACCATGCAGGGGGGGTGGGACAGGTCCTGGGAGGACGCTGGCATCGCGAGAACGGCGTCTACACGCATTGGCTGGAAAAACCATGTGACCTCGAATCTACAAAACTCAGCACTTCCTCTTCGTCAGCATTAGCAGCTTGAACTTAGTGAGGGATAGACGCTCACAGCAGGGAAAGACAGGCTGTAGCTGGCAGGGCCCCAGAAGCTCGGGATATCGCATTTACCACCATATATACCAGCTACCAGAAGACAAGAGAGTCATTAAGAGCCCTTATTAGGGCTACTATGCTGAACGGTATATAGCTCCTATGTAGGCAGGCAGGGCCCCAGAAGCTCGGAATATCGCATTTACCACCATATATACCAGCTACCAGAAGACAAGAGAGTCATTAAGAGCCCTTATTAGGGCTACTATGCTGAACAGTATATAGCTCTTATGTAGGCAGGCAGGGCCCCAGAAGCTCAGAATATCGCATTTACCACCATATATACCAGCTACCAGAAGACAAGAGAGTCATTAAGAGCCCTTATTAGGGCTACTATGCTGAACGGTATATAGCTCCTATGTAGGCAGGCAGGGCCCCAGAAGCTCAGAATATCGCTTTTACCACCATATATACCAGCTACCAGAAGACAAGAGAGTCATTAAGAGCCCTTATTAGGGCTACTATGCTGAACGGTATATAGCTCTTATGGAGGCAGGCAGGGCCCCAGAAGCTCAGAATATCGCATTTACCACCATATATACCAGCTACCAGAAGACAAGAGAGTCATTGAGAGCCCTTATTAGGGCTACTATGCTGAACAGTATATAGCTCATATGTAGGCAGGCAGGGCCCCAGAAGCTCAGAATATCGCATTTACCACCATATATACCAGCTACCAGAAGACAAGAGAGTCATTGAGAGCCCTTATTAGGGCTACTATGCTGAACAGTATATAGCTCATATGTAGGCAGGCAGGGCCCCAGAAGCTCAGAATATCGCTTTTACCACCATATATACCAGCTACCAGAAGACAAGAGAGTCATTGAGAGCCCTTATTAGGGCTACTATGTTGAACAGTATATAGCTCTTATGTAGGCAGGCAGGGCCCCAGAAGCTCAGAATATCGCTTTTACCACCATATATACCAGCTACCAGAAGACAAGAGAGTCATTGAGAGCCCTTATTAGGGCTACTATGCTGAACAGTATATAGCTCATATGTAGGCAGGCAGGGCCCCAGAAGCTCAGAATATCGCTTTTACCACCATATATACCAGCTACCAGAAGACAAGAGAGTCATTGAGAGCCCTTATTAGGGCTACTATGCTGAACGGTATATAGCTCATATGTAGGCAGGCAGGGCCCCAGAAGCTCAGAATATCGCTTTTACCACCATATATACCAGCTACCAGAAGACAAGAGAGTCATTGAGAGCCCTTATTAGGGCTACTATGCTGAACGGTATATAGCTCATATGTAGGCAGGCAGGGCCCCAGAAGCTCAAAATATCGCTTTTACCACCATATATACCAGCTACCAGAAGACAAGAGAGTCATTGAGAGCCCTTATTAGGGCTACTATGCTGAACAGTATATAGCTCATATGTAGGCAGGCAGGGCCCCAGAAGCTCAGAATATCGCTTTTACCACCATATATACCAGCTACCAGAAGACAAGAGAGTCATTGAGAGCCCTTATTAGGGCTACTATGTTGAACAGTATATAGCTCTTATGTAGGCAGGCAGGGCCCCAGAAGCTCAGAATATCGCTTTTACCACCATATATACCAGCTACCAGAAGACAAGAGAGTAATTGAGAGCCCTTATTAGGGCTACTATGCTGAACGGTATATAGCTCATATGTAGGCAGGCAGGGCCCCAGAAGCTCAGAATATCGCTTTTACCACCATATATACCAGCTACCAGAAGACAAGAGAGTCATTGAGAGCCCTTATTAGGGCTACTATGCTGAACAGTATATAGCTCATATGTAGGCAGGCAGGGCCCCAGAAGCTCAGAATATCGCTTTTACCACCATATATACCAGCTACCAGAAGACAAGAGAGTCATTGAGAGCCCTTATTAGGGCTACTATGCTGAACGGTATATAGCTCCTATGTAGGCAGGCAGGGCCCCAGAAGCTCAGAATATCGCTTTTACCACCATATATACCAGCTACCAGAAGACAAGAGAGTCATTGAGAGCCCTTATTATTAGGGCTACTATGCTGAACGGTATATAGCTCATATGTAGGCAGGCAGGGCCCCAGAAGCTCAGAATATCGCTTTTACCACCATATATACCAGCTACCAGAAGACAAGAGAGTCATTGAGAGCCCTTATTAGGGCTACTATGCTGAACAGTATATAGCTCATATGTAGGCAGGCAGGGCCCCAGAAGCTCAGAATATCGCTTTTACCACCATATATACCAGCTACCAGAAGACAAGAGAGTCATTGAGAGCCCTTATTAGGGCTACTATGCTGAACGGTATATAGCTCATATGTAGGCAGGCAGGGCCCCAGAAGCTCAGAATATCGCTTTTACCACCATATATACCAGCTACCAGAAGACAAGAGAGTCATTGAGAGCCCTTATTAGGGCTACTATGTTGAACAGTATATAGCTCTTATGTAGGCAGGCAGGGCCCCAGAAGCTCAGAATATCGCTTTTACCACCATATATACCAGCTACCAGAAGACAAGAGAGTCATTGAGAGCCCTTATTAGGGCTACTATGCTGAACGGTATATAGCTCCTATGTAGGCAGGCAGGGCCCCAGAAGCTCAGAATATCGCATTTACCACCATATATACCAGCTACCAGAAGACAAGAGAGTCATTGAGAGCCCTTATTAGGGCTACTATGCTGAACAGTATATAGCCCATATGTAGGCAGGCAGGGCCCCAGAAGCTCAGAATATCGCATTTACCACCATATATACCAGCTACCAATGTAACAAACCTCCTCCTGTAAGCTTCCCTTACTGCTGGGGTGACACAATGTAACAAACCTCCTCCTGTAAGCTTCCCTTACTGCTGGGGTAACACACTGTAACAAACCTCCTCCTGTAAGCTTCCCTGACTGCTGGGGTGACACACTGTAACAAACCTCCTCCTGTAAGCTTCCCTTACTGCTGGGGTGACACACTGTAACAAACCTCCTCCTGTAAGCTTCCCTTACTGCTGGGGTGACACACTGTAACAAACCTCCTCCTGTAAGCTTCCCTGACTGCTGGGGTGACACACTGTAACAAACCTCCTCCTGTAAGCTTCCCTTACTGCTGGGGTGACACACTGTAACAAACCTCCTCCTGTAAGCTTCCCTGACTGCTGGGGTGACACAATGTAACAAACCTCCTCCTTTAAGCTTCCCTTACTGCTGGGGTGACACACTGTAACAAACCTCCTCCTGTAAGCTTCCCTGACTGCTGGGGTGACACAATGTAACAAACCTCCTCCTGTAAGCTTCCCTTACTGCTGGGGTGACACAATGTAACAAACCTCCTCCTGTAAGCTTCCCTGACTGCTGGGGTGACACAATGTAACAAACCTCCTCCTTTAAGCTTCCCTTACTGCTGGGGTGACACACTGTAACAAACCTCCTCCTGTAAGCTTCCCTGACTGCTGGGGTGACACAATGTAACAAACCTCCTCCTGTAAGCTTCCCTTACTGCTGGGGTGACACACTGTAACAAACCTCCTCCTCTAAGCTTCCCTTACTGCTGGGGTGACACAATGTAACAAACCTCCTCCTGTAAGCTTCCCTGACTGCTGGGGTGACACAATGTAACAAACCTCCTCCTTTAAGCTTTCCTTACTGCTGGGGTAACACACTGTAACAAACCTCCTCCTGTAAGCTTCCCTTACTGCTGGGGTGACACACTGTAACAAACCTCCTCCTGTAAGCTTCCCTGACTGCTGGGGTGACACACTGTAACAAACCTCCTCCTGTAAGCTTCCCTGACTGCTGGGGTGACACACTGTAACAAACCTCCTCCTGTAAGCTTCCCTTACTGCTGGGGTAACACAGTGTAACATACCTCCTCCTTTAAGCTTCCCTTACTGCTGGGGTGACACAATGACACAAGAGGACATGTCTGACCACATCTCACACACACACACACACACACAATGACAATTAGGGGTGGGGTCTATTTATTTTCCCCCTTGCCTATGCCATCTGTTGTTGTCATTAGGCAACGTGATTTTAGGGGGTGCAGAATTTTGTTCTTCTTTTTTGTACAGTTTGGCTTGGGGTCCATGGCAATGTAGAGGAAAGAAGGTTTCCTTGTCTTGTCTCACTTTACGTAGAAGTTATATTGTGTTTGGAGTGTATTGTTGAGAGGCTGTGATAGTGGCGTAATAGTGCGACTTGGGCGCGTTATATGCACCCAGACATGCTTCCCCTGCTGTCCCAGTTGCATTCCAGCAGTGTTGGCATCATTTTCTGATGTTTCAGGGTGGACTTGGTGACCTCCAAGTGGTCGAATTGAGATTTCCAAGTGGCGAGCATTTTTTTCCCATAGACTATAATGGGATTCGACAATCGGTCGAGTAGTCGAGTAACGCGGTCTATTCGAATCGAAATTCGAAATTTCGAATATTTCACTACTCGCTCATCTCTACAAATTACAGGAGGTTAAGTAATATAATTATAATTTGCATTATTATTATATTTATCATCAGAGGTGACAGAAGTGCAACAAACATTGATACAGGATTAGATATGGGCAAACCTGAACGGCTTCAGCCAGAAGTCCATGTTCGAGTTTGGCATCTGGCTCAAACACAGAAAAGCTGGTTTATGGGCTGCTCAGCACCCGAGGTTGCAGTAGCAGGAAGCTGCTGTAACTCAACTCTGCCCGATTCTCTTCCTTGAAGCACGTCCGTGTGGTGGCGGCAGCAGCAGCAAATGAAACTGGCTGACACCCGAGAGGCAGTGGCAACGCCAGAAGCCAGAGTGGGGACAGAAGATGCGAGACTCATGTCAGTATACTTTTTTTTGCAATTTTTTTTTTACATTTTTTGTACACTGTCATTTTCCTCTACTTTTGGGGAAAATGGTACGTCTTATTGGGCAACAAATGGTACATAGCATGATAAACCTAAGTTATTTAAGTTATATGATGAGCCCTGTTCTTCAAGTGCTTCAGCTCCTCCACATTTGGGACACTGTGTGACCAATGTTATGAATCTAACGATTTTATTATTTACTATAATAATTGTCAGAGTAAGATCCTGGTCTCTATAATGGTCGATATGCATAATATGGGTTGAGGAACCTAAGTGTATGCCCTCGGAAGGCCTAATGTGCATCTTTTTCTAATTAAAGTGACACAAGATTTTAACTACTTTGAGGCCCATGTATGGCTACCAAGCTTTTTATGGGACCAAGCTTTGTACTGTTCCTCTGTCGGGTTGTATGGTTGTGTTGCAGTTTGGTGTGCTTGGTTAGAGGTACCTCCCCATAGGGAAAAAGTGTGGTTGATTTATGAGTAGCACTTCTTGGGTTGTTACAGGTGTAAATATAGGGGTTCAAGTGATATCTAAAGGGACTGTACACCCAACAGCAAAAATAAATCACCAAGCATCTTTGGCCTGTCCCATGTGCGTTGCCTTCATTTCCTGCAGCGCCAGGCACAAGGTCTCCATAGTTTCCCCTACTTTCAGATTTATTTGTCCAAAAATTGTTCTAACAGCGATGAGAGAGCACGACAAGTCACAGTGGTCCCGAAACTCTCTGACCACAGCAGAACATGCTCAAGACTCAAGACAAGACTCCAGACTGTGCCATGACATGCTCTTCCAAGTTAACCTATAACACAGAAATTAAGGCAAAGAAAATGGTATCGCTTAGAATACGTAAATTCATTATATATAAATGGAGACTTTGAAATGCTTTGATTTTTTTTCCCCATAGAGGGGAAGGGGAGGAAAGGTTTGTGTGTTTCTGGACAGGGACTTTAATTTTGATGAGCAGCAACTATAAGAAGTGGTTTTATTAAAATTTCTAACGTTGGCTGGCCTGTCGTGACCCAAATGTCTGTTTTTGGTTATTTTTGGTGAGACTAAACAGAGTTCTGGGTTTAACTCTTAGATTAGGGTGTGGCGTTCCTAAATATAAAAGGGTGTTGTAAATGTTTTGTATTGCTTTTTGCAATTATAATGTTTATCGAGAACGGCAGGAGAATGCTAAAGTTTGTACTACCAACAAATACAGCACATTCTGTATTTTCACGCCATAAGACACACACCATCCATAAGACGCACCTAGAATGTGGAGGAGGAAAATAAGAAAAAAAAATTCTAAATCAAATGTTGTGCTAAAACACCCAAATGTATGTGTCAGCGTGCGCTGACACCCAGGAGGCAGTGGCAGCCCCAGGAGCCAGAGTGGGGACAGTGGGTGCAAGACTCATGTAAGTATACTTTTTTTGCACTTTTTTGTAATTTTTTTTTTTTTTTACATTCACCCAATAAGACACAATGTCATTTCCCCCCACTTCTGGGGAAAAAAAGAATGCATCTTATAGTGCAAAAATACGATACATAGGATGTTGAACTAAGTTATTTGATGAGCCCTGTGCTTCAAGTGCTTCTGCTCCTCCAGCAAACCTATCTTTTATCTTCTATGTTCACACTCTTTTAAACACTTTACATTTTAAGCAGATGTTGTATATTTTCCTTTTTCTCAATAGAAATGATTGAAGCTAAAAAAATATGTGATGACATTTATTTTGAAAAATGCTCTCCGAGAGCATGGTAAGAAACGTAGACATGGAGGTTCTTTGTTCTGGAGACGGAGTCCAGCACTAGTCGGCTTTGCCAGTTCCACAAGCTATTACACCAGATGATACTAGCTCCAGCCTTCCAAGCAGCTTCCAAAACATGGCTGAGTCACTTTTTGGAACCTTCTGTCAGTATTATAACTGTTTTATATGTTGACAGTTTTAGGGGTTGTGTTTCAATTGGTAGTTATGTTTCCCAGTACTTTCGTTTTATAAATCCTTTTAAAGTAAATATAAATTCTTGAAGAAACAAAATATTTTTATCCATTAAATTATCCATCAAATTAAACTGGACCAACACCCAATTTTTCCTTAATGAGTGTTGGTCTCAAAGACAGCTAATGAAAACTAACACATAACCCCCATAACCCCCATAATCCTCATCTTCACTATGAGCCAGCACCGCCAACATAGTCCCGTGATTGGCCACCCAGTGGTCACGTGGGCCATAGTCACGTTCTCAGCGCCGGTCACTGGAATGTCCTGCCCCCGTGACCACCCACCGGCCAGTCATGGAGCTCCATTCCCGACAATAGCTCGTAGTGAAGGTGAGGATTACGGGCATTCTGGGGGGTTTGTGAGGAGGGTATTCCAGCATTCTGGATGCCCCCCTGAGCTTATTTTTATTAGCTGTCTGCAGGACCAACCCCCATTAAAGGAAAAATGGTTGTAGGTCTGGTTTACGCTGTTCTTCCACTCCTTGGGGCATCCTAAATTGGGATGTCATGCTGTGTGAAACCCCCTGGGTGTCCGTTCCACTTGCTCGTCGGAGCCTTTGCCGTGTCTTGCCAACACGGAGGCCACGAAAACCACACCCACCTTAATATCCCAGACACCCAGGAATATAAGAAATATGGAAAAAACGTTCTGATAAGTAAATGTTTATTTTACATTCCAGAGAAGGAAAACAATAGGGCACAACACCTAATGCAGCTGCCGGCGCACCTATGCCAACAGGAAGTTCAAATCATCTTTTGAGCGAGTTCATTAAGAGTTTGATTTGGACAAACCCAAATTTTATGGGGAAATTCGGCAAATCGAACCGCGTTTTTAAAAACTTCTTCTCTACTTTTGACTTATTAGTGTGCCGACTAATTATTATTGAATGCAACCATTCAACATGTCATGTACAAAAGCATGGGTAGGGGAAGTACAGGAATACTACTAAATATTACTGACATACGTACAGAAAATCATAGCAGCCTGTAAAATAAAATGCAAAGATTGCTCATATAAAAAGACAATATGACTTGTACAATAGTCTCACATGCTGTTTTATTTTTCCTACATTAAAGTTTTCCTTTTATTAACAAACAATCGCACAGTAATAAAATTGCACAGTATTAGAAATATAGCACAATACACAACTAGAAGGACAATTACTTTATGACTATACTCGCTTTAAATTAATGAATAACGTCTGTATTTACTGCTCCCTTTACCATCTTAATTGTACCCTGTAAAAAAATCAATTAAACAATTCCAATTAGATCACACTAGTAAAATCTGTTAAATATATAAAAAATGATCTGATGTGCTTGCCTAAGCTATAATAAGCCAAATAAAGTGTAACAAGATATTTTATAGAATTGTCAAATCAATGAAGCAGTGAGCAGCGAGTAAATGATAACTTTATTTATCTGCTGTCCTGGGGGTGAACGAGCTAAACGCTTGATGTCTTCAGGCGGAATTGGCCTAAGTTTTACTTACAGTGAGATTGCATGTATATACTGTTCCAGAGGGTGACTGCTTTGTGCTGCTGAGTCAAATCCAAAAAGACATTAGTGGTATAACAGGAACCGGCCTTGGTAGAAGATGAATGCAGTAAGAAAATGTCACTTTAACATGGTAGCTAACACAAACAGGAAAAATAAGTCATAGAATGCAGCTGAATATACAGGAAACACAACACAGCAGAATAATGCATAGAGATAAGCATTGGTAACAGCGCCATCTACTGTCATAACTTGTCATAACTGTAAACTACAGTCAATCTGGCAAAAGTCCCAAAATCACATTCAGAGACAAGCAGGAACTGTTGCAAAGTATTGTATCTCCAACATATTTCATGTACAAATAATCTTATATATATATAATCTTATATATACTTATCTAGTTAGGAAATATCCAAATAAAATTACGTTTTTAAACAACCCTCTGCAGCATTTTGTGAGTTAATTCTTAGTGTGAATGGTGTCACGGTTTATAAAAAAAAATTGTTGTATATATTAAGGAATCACTTCACAAATTCGAGAAGGTCAGTCTCCATGGACGAAATGGAAGAAGTTTTTATCCAAGACAGATACAGAAGGAACAGACATGGATCAGCAATAGTGTTGGGCAAACCCAAACCAGACCGGAACGGATCGCGGGGCACAGGTGAGTTACAGCAGACTTCCTTCTACACACTCTACAACCCCAGCCCTATACCCGCCATCACTTTGTTTTTCCCCTGATTCTGCCTCTGGGCCCCATAATTTTAACAGAGACTGGGTTCGGGTCCCTAAACCCAATCTTCAAAGTTTGGCCAAACTTGCCGAACCTCAACCTTGGGGGCAGTGAAGGACAGCAGCACTGGGTGAAGAGGTTTGGTGAGTGGTAGAGGAGAGTGGCAGGGGGCGAGCACAGCAGCAGGGGTTAGAGGACAGCGGCAGGGGGTAGAGGACAGTGGAAGTGGATAGGGGACACGGTAGGGGGTAGATGATTTAGGGGACACAGTAGGAAGTTTCACACAACAGAAAATCCTAAATCATATAGGGGTAGTCCAAATCACAGGATTCGGTCCATTTGAATACATCCTAGGGGGTATCTTGACAGCACGGGAGCCACATTTTAAACAGCACAGGATCACATAATTAGGTGAGTATGTGGTCACATTGGGCATTAATGACAAAGTAGATATCAGACCATATTAATTTTTCTAATCCCCTAATTGGGTATAGTAAGTGATAGCAATAGTGTATGTGGAGAGGCAGCCCATCCTTGCAAAAGAGACTTCGTAGTATCCCTGTATTTATATAGCCTCTTTTTTTCACCCTGATGGGGTCAGATGGTACCATTATAACTAAATGTTCATTGTCTTTTCTTTTTTAGTATTATTTTTACAAGTGGTTTTTCTGCAGTGGGTAGTAATATCCAGAGTGTGAGCTATCTATTGTATACAATGTATCTGACACACCATGGTGTTTGGCAGCTTTGGCTGTGGCTTGTGTACTTATGTATCTTTATTTTTGTTACATTCACCTTGTCACACTTTCCAGACACACACACACTGAGGGTCTCCAGGATGCTGAAAGTATATCAAACTATTGTACCAGGGAAATGCACAACACAAATTAAGTGTAAAAAATTGTTTTCTTTACAAAAAAAAATCACACTTCCCTGCCCTGCCCTGCCCTTCCCTGCCCTGCCCGTGGTTGTATCCCCAGCTCCCCTGCAGTCTGAAGCACACTATCATCCCCAATCTATCTAAATGGCTGGGTGCAGGAGCTTGTCTCAGCTACAAGATGCTGGAGATGTAGTCTGCACATGTGCCATGGGATCGCCAGAAAGGTTAGATTTGCAGCAATCACGTGGGATTTCATAAAGTGGGGAATCTTGATTTGGGACTCCAGGGCTGCCAAGCAGGGTTTTGATCAACAGCATTCCCATCCACACCTAAACATCCTCTTCTGCCAACCCCCGCTCCCCCATACTTACAGCTTCTCCTCTTCTCATTGGTCAGCAAGAGGACCACTTCACAGCCACCTATATAGTCTAAAAGACTCCAGGGGCAGCTGACTTCCTAATTTGGGATGCCTACTTTTTGAAACCACTTGGTTTGCGCTATATACTGACCATTCCGGTGATCCTATGAGGCATGGTCTACGAACAGAGTTCTATGAGAAAACTGGCATTCTTAAGGGGATTCAAACAACAGACATCGCATTTAAGGATGCCTCATGGAAAGCAACCAAAACTCAGGATAGTCATAACCTTGGGTCTAAGTTGGCCAAGGGGGAGTTATCCAAGGTAGGGGTATAGGGGTATACATCCGATTTAAAGCCACACTACAGGCAATATTTACCCTCTGCCTCTATCCTTCATAGTCTTGCCCACTTGCACCTTGCAGGTTTTTGTTCTGTCATCACACTCCTAGGTCACCTTCAGTGTGCGTTCCCTGCTTCCAGTGACAAGGGAGAAAGTTTCTTTTTTTTTATTCTGGAGCTTGAGTGATTGAGCATAAAAAAACAAACAATACTCATCTTTTGTTCCCCTGCACAGTGGTAAACCTAGCCTCTATGCTGCCTAAGACAAACTATACAATGGCACCTACCACCCCAGGGTGTCCTGCTCTACTCCTCAGTAGAGATATGTGATATAGCTATGATAGGGGTGGCAGCGACTTGATCCGGGGGTAGGGAGCTGGGCCATAGCCTCTGAGCCGCCTATGATTGACTGTAAAAAAAATACAGTGTGCAGTGCTGTCCCCCAATTTAAGCCAACTAACAAGATAGTCAAAATAATAACAATCAAAAAATAACTCAAAATAATACAAGCCATGATTCCTATCATGAATTCTATGAATTCTTGTAAATGTATACGTACATACAGAATAGGGCTATTTAATTAACAATAACTAATGACTCTGGGGACACGCAATTAGTATCCTTTAAACGAATACCCAGGGTGCATTAATGAGGGTATACCTATTTAATGAAATGAAAACTATAAAGTGCCAGAAGCCCCTATTGCAATTTTCCTCCCATGAGTTGCTTCTAGTGTGTATGTCATCTCCTGCCCCAGCTTCAACCTAAAAATATCAGAAATGTATATTTTTTAATATTAATACTAATTTAAAACACAATTATCAGATGGAAACAGTGTTGGTTTAGAATTATAAATGAAAGCACAAGCAAATCCATTTGGATAGAAATAAAGTTGGATGAAAATTCAAGGTGCCAAAGAATCTGAAACTTTTCATTTTGGACAAATCTGATTCATTTTTTTTCTTATTTTATTTGTCCAGATTAATTTAAACCCAAAATAGATGGTCAGATTTTAAAGAATCTATCAAACTTTACAAATCATTTGCTTACATGTCGGACAGTTCGTCCAAATTGATTCAGACACAAATCGAGTTTCACAGTTAGATTTAGATTTACTGATAGAAAGCGGATATTGGGTTCAAGGATTTGTATTTAACAAAGTGGATTCATTTCTGTTAGACGTTGTGTTCAATTTAGCACTAATCAGAGGATTAGTATATACAAAATTAAAAAAACAGACACTTAACTTTTCTTGCACAGAGCAGCTCCCGGCATGCCCGCTGCTTGGAAACCTCCTGGTTTCTGAGAACGAGGGGTACAGAAAGCGTATTCTTTGGATCGAGTCCAACGATCTAGACTGCGGCCTCGATTCTTTGGACCTAGACCAATTATCGGTATAGACTGTGGCCTCGCTACTCCGCCAGTCACTGTGCCAATCAACACCCCCTCCATTACAATGAATGGAGGGTACCGTGCACAGACACAGTGACTGATGCGATGGGTGGGACAGTGTACAAGGCACCAAGCCCCATTTTTAGAAACTGGAAGATTTCTGAGTGCCGGAACAGCCAAGACTTGCTGCGTAGGCAAGAAGGTGAGTGTCTGTTTGTTTTTTATTTTGGGTTACAGACAATGCTAGGTGGGAGGGGGCCCAAGGGGTTCATTACCAACAAGTAACGGTAGCACGCAAGCATGCATGTGCCTCTTATTGGCTTTCCTGACTTTTCCGTCTCTTGATGTGACACACAGGGTTATGGGAAACACACAACATGGAGGCCAGACAGTCAGGTCCATCTGGCAACCTTGTATGCTCGCTCTGGTTGTGTATTCTGCCCGTTTTCCTGTATAACCCCCCCCCCCCCAAAAAAAAAAAAATGCTCACCTTTATGCAGGATCCAGCGGTGTGGGTCTCCTCTTCCCCCTCTATGCGCCACCCCCCCAGGCCAACCTGGGCTCCACTGCGTTATTGTAACAGGGGGATTCTGACTTAGAGGTGTTCAGTCATTAGCCCAAAGATGGTGGCTTCGCCCCATTGGCTCCTCAGCCAAGCACACGCACCAAATGTCTGAACCTGCGCGGTTCCTCTACATATGTTTTGATTCAGGGAGAGTGCTTCTACAGCGCCTTCCAGACATCACATTTATCAATGCTGGACAGAATACTACAGCGTCACTTGTCCAGCTCCAAAGCTACGTTATAGCGCCAGACACCCGCTTGCAGCGTACTGTTGCAGACGCTCTAAGTGCCACTACATAGACGTACAAATGGCAATACGTAGCGCTAGTCTTATATCAGCCTCCACGTAGCTTGATTACTTTTATAATGGTGAGAAAATGCCTGATGTGACCATTTTACTGAAGTACATTTGTTATTACTAATTATTACCCATTTATTATGAAGGAGTCAGAGTCGGATGCTGGACTTACCGACTCCATAGCCTTGCTTTAAACACATTCTCTGCCGTGGTTTACGGTGAGATCATTTGCCGAGCTGAATTCAATGTGGGTTAATTACACATACTCAATAATTTTTCAATCTCATCTTCCTCAGCATAATAACCCAATTACACATTGATGCATTACATCTTTCTCCAGCAATAATGAATTTTCCATTTCTCATCTGCATTTTTCTTTATACGTCAGATGGTTTCTGATGATATATTATTATTCCAATCCGAGAAACACTGCCGATGACTTTCATGCTTGGGTAAGCAACTTTATCCAGTTAGTAAATATACAGTGATCAAAACTGTCTTAAGAGAGTCTTGGCGTAATGATGAGGGTCAGCCTGGGAGGTTTTTACTAATCAGGGTAAATTTAAAAAGAATTCACTGCTATAATTTAGATTAAAAAGTTGCTGATCTATTCTCTGAGGATACTATCCTGATATAATCCATATTATTTTTATCATAGAAAGATGCAGATGATGATTTTTATCTTTTGATTTCTCAGTGAATGGTCATTAAGATTGAGTGTGATCCAGTGGCGTAAGGACAGCGGCCACAGGGGTTGCAGATGTACTAGGTGACAGGAACAGAAGGAGGAAGACGCTGAGAGGTTTGTTGGTCTTTTAAGTATTTTTATTTTTTTTTTCTATTTTTGTTAACAGTTTGTGAACTGGTAATGGTTCCAAGGGATCCCTATACCAGTTAACACACGGTGGTGGTTTCAGGGGCATACATAACTTTCACATGGTCCAGAGCAAATATCCTAGTGGGTCTCCCCTGGTCCCTAAGCATCATTAAAATTACCCCTATCCTAAACCCACAGCATTAAATAAGTAACACCCTCTTACTCTCTCTTTCTTGCTTTCATTTTCTCCTTCTATTTCTTACTTACATTAGGGTTGATTCAGAGAGACAAAAAAATACTTTTATTTTTGTGTCGATCTGTTTTTTCTTTTTAAATTTTCCCGCTCGCGTATGAGTGTACGCGTGATTCTAAGCATACATCGCAAGCCTTCAGTAACGTCTTTGTCTGTTCGTACGCCAACGAGAATGTCATTTTTCAGCTTTCGTTTTCCGTTTATGTTACTCATGTTACAACGTAGGCTTTCGTTTTTGCCCATTTTCCATCGTCTCCTCGAACGAATCATTTACGTTTCCCGTTAGATTCTGATTTCCTTTTTCAAGAAATAATCGTCCAGACGAAAATAGTTACGACCTTACGCCTGCGCACTACAAAATAAACTCATTAACGTGCTCGTCTACATATTTGGTTCACCCACTTCTGCTACAATGCTTAGCTAAATCACTTTGCGGTCAGTATATTCTTCCATTTCCCGCACCTAAAACTTACCTAAATCACTTCGTGGTCTCATTCTTCTTCCATTTCCCGCACCTAAAACTTACCTAAATCACTTCGTGGTCAGTATATTCTTCCATTTCCTGCACCTAAAACTTACCTAAATCACTTCGCGGTGTGTATATTCTTCCATTTCCCGCACCTAAAACTTACCTAAATCACTTAGCGGTCTCATTCTTCTTCCATTTCCCACACTTAAAACTTACCTAAATCACTTCGCGGTCTGGCGAATCTTCATATCTAAATTTTGTGTTTTCCATTCGTTTTGTGGTAACCAACTCTTAATGAATGTATTTAGAAAAGGAAATGACACAGAAACAAGTTTTTGTTTTTTTAATCATAACTGGCATTTTTCTAGTGCCTTTCTTTTGGAGAAATTTTTTGTTAAAATTGTACAACTTTTAACAAAGTTAAGTCGCGCAGCTCCTGCATTTCGCTCCCCAAATGAAGGACCCTGGCACTGAGTTGTGCCACTCGGGCATGTGCGGTCCCTGTAAAAAAAAGAAAAAAAAAATATTTGTTGGCAAATATATGTTTAACAGCTGTGGATGGAATGTTTATTAGGTTGCAAGCTAACTCGTGAGGCCATATGTCATTATGCTAAGGAATTAATAAAAGGAAGCGGCCATATGTCATTATGCTAAGGAATTAATAAAAGTAAGAGGCCATATGTAATTATGCTAATGGAATTGACTATGGATTTAGGTAGATTGGTGATCATGTAATTTCCCACATACTTACACATATTTACATTACAACTTAGTTCGTTGGTGGGCAACCTCTGCTTCGGGGACCACCCTCTGCTCTGGGACCTGCCACTGCTGGGAAGTTGAGGCTGTAGAGACATGTAAAATAGGGTAACTTCTAATGTCTGAGTCAACAGTAACCAAATGACACTTAGAATGTTTGTGTGACATCACCCACCTTCGCCATGTGCCTCCTGGGCCTGATCTGCTGCAGTCTCTTCCACAGATCCTTCACCCACTACATATTTATCTAGAAAAAGAGATTAAGGGAATCAGCTTTGCTTTTAATAGCATGTATGTGTGTGCGGTTACATTAAGAGTCACATACCAGAGGCTAATGGCTCCGTCACTTGGGCCGAAACCCTGCCCACGCCGTGACGCCCCTCCTCTGTAGAAAGGTCCAGGAGCTGGTCTGAAACCGCTACAGAGGAGGGGTAGGAACGTGGCCCTGGAGATCCACCACCTTCACTTCCTGCTGCAGATTCATGCAGTACTGGCCGGCCTGTGCGCCTCCGGGTGCGTCTGATTCTGTACTCCATTTCCAACACTAGAAAAGAAAAGCATTTCTAAATAAAGGCCTACCTTCTGTATTAGTTACATCTAGCATGCAATCGCTATGTACTTACTTGGGAAATGGAGACCAAAAAATCGCCACACCAGGGGCATGTGGAGTCGTTTCAGGTCCGACCAATGTTGCATGATCTGTGTATGGGTGAAGGTGGTGTCCGTCTCCTGCTGGATCCGGGAAACGATATCCAGGGCGACGTTCCTCTTCTCGAATGCGTTGGGCAGGTAGTCGTACCTGCCCTGAAGCATCGTCTAAAAAACACAAAATAAAAATAGTTGTTAGATCAAACAGCATACAAATATCATTCGCAATTAGATCAGTTGACTAAATGACATTCCCAGACACATTTCTAGTCTCAAACTATCATTGATAGTAACTAATAAATAAGTGACTTGGTTCGCACATGTGCGCACTAACTTCTGTTTGGCACGGAGTTTAACTAAGTTTAGAAAACAACTGTTTCTCCCTGCGCTTCCTTAAGGCCTGCATTTAGATGGCAAATCAACGTCCTTACAATACACTTAAGAGCATAATCAGCTCTAGTTGTTGGCAGGTGAAGATCGTGGGCCCCATCTTGTTTCTTGTCCGCAACAGATAAGTAATGCCCCAGCGATTTCCGGGTTCCGCACAGCCGGACGAACAGCCGTACGCATGCGAACGTGTAAGTGTCATACCCAGTCATTAGGCTTTAAAGGGTCATGGACACACAGCTCATTCTCTTCGAGATTGTCAGCATGGCACCCAAAAAACAGAGTGCAAAGCAAACACCTGCAAAGGAGGCCAAGACCAAAAGGCCACAGCGGCATGAGGACACTTCATCCTCCAGACCGAGCACTCAGTCACACCAAGCAACTAGCAAGGTGGCCACCACAAGGCGACATTGACCTCAAATCCTGGAACATCCAAAACAGCAACCAAAAGCAAGGAAGGGACCTCAAAGAAGAAGGCACCCACATCCAAACAGCAAGGTACGACAACGTCCAAGGGCACCAAGAAGCAGAGGGCCCAAAGCCCCAGCCCACCAAGAACACCCTCTCCTCCTCCCCGTGCAAGCACATCCCATGATAAACGAAGCACCAGTTCCAAGGCCACAAAGAAGCAGAGGGCCTGAAGCCCCAGCCCACCAAGAACACCCTCTCCTCCTCCCCGCGCAAGCACATCCCTTGATAAACAGAGCACCAGTTCCAAGGGCCAAAAGAAGCAGGGGGCCCGAAGCCCCAGCCCACCAAGAACACCCTCTCCTCCTCCCCGCGCAAGCACATCCCATGATAAACAGAGCACCAGTTCCAAGGGCCAAAAGAAGCAGAGGGCCCGAAGCCCCAGCCCCACAAGCATACACTCTCCTCCTCCCCGCGCAAGCACATCCCATGATAAAGGGAGCACCAGTTCCAAGGCCACAAAGAAGCAGAGGGCCCAAAGCCCCGGCCCCCCAAGCACACCCTCTCCTCCTTGGACACATTTGCCACTGGCACAGGTGGAATCCAGCGAGATCTATGCAACATCCACGGCTGGAAGTTCGGTGACCACCCAGGCCAGGACCCCCAGTCCTAATGCTAGTCCAGTCCAGTCTTTTTCAAGCCACTTGGTGCCAGATTCATCACCACAGAGCCAGCTCAGAATGTCCCTCGAATTGCCAACAAACACAGATGTGCCAGAAGACCAACCATTAGGCAGAACATTGCGGCGAGGCCAGTTGAGTGGGCGTTTTGGGGAGGCACAAACCCTAGCATTGGCAACTGGCCTCACACTGAGCTATTTGGGCGACATTCAAAATCAACCAGCAAAATGAGAAAGACGTGGAGTAGATCCAGAGAAAAATATCTGACATGAAGTATGCAACACGGAAGAAATAGAATAAACGGCGCAATCACAGGTGCATATTTGAGTTGTGCATTTTGCTGCTTGTTGTAGTGACCATATTGGCCCAAATTTGTTAACCTCTATTTTTCAGCTTACAAACTGGCGGAGGCTTCCTCACCAAATTTCAATATACCAGAGCTGAAGAAATGGTCCTGGCATCAATACACCCCGTTGCATTAGAGGGCCTCTCTGGCAGACGGGACACGGACATCCATACCATTCCAGCAGGTTAGTAATGTTTGTTTGAATGTGAACTATTGGAAACGTGTGAAATGAGGCTCACCGGCCCATATGAACACATGCCACTAGGGAGTGGCTTTGAGGGGAGGTTATTGTTTTAGCCGGGTGTTTTATGTCTGAGGAATGGGATTCCTGATGGCCACTCTCCCAGGGTGCAGTAGTTAATGGTCATTTAAAATGTTTGCAGTCTATACACGACCTTGGACAGTATTTATGCTCACTATTAAACTCTTTATCTTACCAAAGCACTGCCTGTAATGTGAATATAGTCAATAAGAAACGTGATCTGGGGCCAGGGAAAGGTCTACATAGGAAGAATGCACAGCAGCATACTCTGAAGCCAAATGCTATTTGCAAGCTGACTGTGGGTCCCTAATGCGCCATTTGGGATGTGTAAAGCCTCATAACATGCAGTACATGCATGTTTGTAGTATTTAAGGTGACCAATCTGTATGTACAGGGTGAGGCATACATATAAGAGATACTGACATTCATAGTGAAGATCAACTTGGACCGTTGGGGGAGTTGGCATTCCTGCTTGGCCACGTTTTTTTAAAGCATCTGTAGTAATCCAGCTCATCATTGTATGTTTGTGTGTTTACGTGCCTTTTACTTTTAAACCCAGCCCAGCATCCAGCCTATGCAAGTGTGGAAGCCCCCTCCAGTTTGAGCACGCCGTCTACTTCCGTGCTGCCTAGGACCCAGGAACAGATATATAGGGTAAGTGGACTTTGATGAAACTGCTGATGCATGTGAATGCACATGACTAATTTGCCTAACAAATATATTTAGGGCCACAGTCCCAGCATCCTACTGCACCAAATCCTCTGCAGCAGAGTGAAGCTGGACGCATGCTGCCAGCCCATCGTAGGCAGCAGGGTGAGACTGAGCCTACAGTCCCCAGTGGTAGCTCTGCTGCAGAGGTTTTTCTGAGCCCATCTTGAACCGCTGCTCGCCCTAGAGGTCCAGCATCTGCAGGCGCTCAAACCCGGGGAAGTAGAAGACGCAATCAACAACGTCGACCAGTTTCCCAGGGGAGGCGGGTGCTGATCCCGGAGTCAGCATGACGCCATGACAGCCGTTACTTTCGGCAGGTGACTCAACAAACAACAGAGCAGATTACTGCACAATTCGAGAATTTCAATAATACATTCACCAACATGCTGACTGAATTTAGGACGAGCAACAGCCAGATGTCTGAACAAATGGCCAACTTAAGCACAAAGATGGCAGGACAAATGGCCAACTTAACCACACAGATGGCAGGACAAATGGCCAACTTAACCACACAGATGGCAGAACAAACAGCCACCTTAAATGCAAACTTCACTGCCATGCTAGATGCATTTCGAACTAGCAACAGACAGATGCTTGAGCAGTAGCAGATTCTGAATGACACACATGCCCAGGTGTTGGGACACCTCCAAGGCCCACCACAAGGTTTTTATGGGCAACATCCATATTAAGACCTATTTGACCTGTATCTTTCCTCTACAATCCCACTATATTTACCTGTCTGGTGAGCGCTACCAAGATTGCATTTTTTATGGCTTTGCTGGTTTATGTTTGAATTCGCCCATATAGCTAATTAGAGTGCTGACATACCCCACTAGCCAATGCCTGAGCTAAAGCCTCACTGAAGCGGCCGCTCAAGCTGCCACACTGCAGGCTTGGGCCTAATCAAATGGTGGCTGGCTCATCCTGTTTGTTGCCAATATTGGGGGACATTATTGGGTGTGCAACAACTACATTTGCCCATGGCAAAGATTGGACTGGACTGGCATTAGGACTGGGGGTTATTGCCTAGGTGGCTCATGAACTTACAGGCGTGGATGTGGCATAGATATGGCTGCTTTCCACCTGTGACGGTGGCAAATGTGGCCAAGCAGGAGAGGGTGTGTATGTGGCCCTATGTATTCCTGCGCAACTATTCCCCTGGAAATGGTTGCTCCCTATGTATCTTTAGGTTGTTGGGCGGTGATACTTCGATATGGAGTTAGTTACTTTACAACTGCTGGATGTGGCCAATTGCTAGGGGCCATGAGTCTGCCCCAATGTATATCTATGTTTTACTATGTATGTACATTTTGAGTCTGCGAGTGCCCTTCAACTAAAAATTTACATATTTCAATAAAATATATTGAATGTGACTTTAGCTGTTCTTGACTAAGTTGATGCATTAATGTTTTGGTTATTTGGAGATTAATGAAGATTTTTAAAGAGGACCAACACCCAGGGGTGATCGGCCCGGAAATCTATCCCGATTCTATCCCGATTCCCGGGCCGATCACCTCCCACCCCACGGGACATCCGAGATCGGGATGTCCCGCGGGGTGAAACCCCCCAGAAACCCCAAAAACTTCTTACCTGATCCGCCGCCGCCGCCTCCCGCGCGCCCCTCCAGACGTGCGCGCGCCCGCGCCGGCCCTCTGTGAATGGCCGGCGGGGGCGCGCGCGCGCCGAGAGTGACGCGTGGGAGGCGGCGGCGGCGGAAGCAGCTTGGACGTTCCTGATCCTCGCCTGGACGTTGGCGGGGATTGGCTGCGGCGTTCACGTGGGAGCGTTGAGAGGTGAGTTTTTTGGGGTTTCTGGGGGGTTTCACACAGCGGGGCACCCCCGATCGGGGTGCCCCGCCGAAGTGGACCAAAACCCAGGATAGTCAAAATCCTGGGTGTTGGTCCACTTTAAGAACAAACGTGAAAATAAACAGCATGAGGCTCAAATCAGGTGTACATTTTTTGGTAATTAAGTCATTACTTTTTAAAAAAATAAAGACAAAGGCCTTCACAAAGGCAAATCATATTTAAAATAACAAAATAACATAAACAAACAAAGAAACCAAATTTTAGGCAAAATAGGTGGTTATTACATTGGCCCGCACTGCTTGCCCAGAGGCACTAGTTGTGCCAGTGTGTCATCTGCCTCCTGTCTGGGTGGAGAGGTGGGCAGATCCACATACCGGGGGACACGCTGCATGATCGCAAAGTTATGCAGAACACAAGACGCCAGGATTATGTCTATGACCTTGTTGGGGTCATTTTGGAGTGCCCCCCCCCGGTATGGTCCAAACACCGGAAGCGGGTTTTGAGCAGGCCAAATGCCCTCTTGACTACGGCCCGTGTCTTTGTGTGTGACCGATTGTAGGCCTCCTGTGCCTCATTCTGTGGCAGAAGGACGGGCGTCAGGAGCCAGGGAAGAAGAGGATATCCGGAATCCCCTGAAAGAATAATAAAATCTATCTTATATGTTACCCACACCCTGTACATACAGATTGCTCACATAAAAAAAAAAAAATACTACCAGCATCTACTGCATGTTATGAGCCTTTAAACATCCAAGATGGCGGCTCAGGGAATATCAGGCAGCCTGCAAACAGAAAGTGCCTTCTGACTGTGCTGCTCTGGGGAATCAGTTTTTAAAGGTTAGCGCTTTTTTTTTTAAATCATGGTGAAGGTCCGGTTTAACATGCCATCAAGGGGTAAAAACAGCCATAGGTTAAGACATGGCTCATCAACTATATTCATAGGGATACAGTGAAAAGGGAATGATATAATTTGAGGAAACTTACCAAGGAACCATCCACCTGATAATTCTCCAGACTCAAACCGACAGAATAATCCTGAGCTACGCAAGATGTAAGCGTCATGGGATGAGCCTGGATACCCGGCGAGGACACTAAGGAACCGCATGTCCGGGGCCACCACAGCTTGGACACTCAGTGAGTGGCCCATTTTGTGGTTCCTGGAAGAAAAAAAAAAAAAAATTAGCAATCCAAGGTAAACTACGCAAACACTAACTCCTAACACCCCCCAAAAAACATGTTGGACAATACAAATAACACTCACTAAGTACATAAGCAGTTTTCAAACCAAACATTTGATGTATGTGGGAAAAAATAGAGATTATCATTGTAATCACTAATTAAGGTCTGCATTAAAATGTTTTGCTAAGGCCTACATTAAAAACATTTATGAAGGTATACACTGTAAAATGGGTCACAGGGACACTTTACAAGGAGGGATTAAGGTATACACTGTAAAATTGGAAACAGGGACACTTTACAAGGAGGGATTAAGGTATACACTGTAAAATGGGTCACAGGGACACTTTACAAGGAGGGATTAAGGTATAGACTGTAAAATGGGTCACAGGGACACTTTACAAGGAGGGATTAATAGATATTTACAATACAGTTTGCCGAAACTAGATAACAAAATGACATAAATGAACGTACCTATAGATGATGCTTTATCTCTTTTTGTTTACCTATAGATGTACTTGTCGGCTGCGGGAGGGACCAATGCAACGTGGGTTCAATCGATTGCACCCATGACGGGCATGTCGGCGATATAAAAAAAAAACAACTTAAGCACGTTCCAGGCTACCATGTCGTCCGGTAAATGAAATATATTTTGCACTAATGGTAGCCATGCCATCCCAAAACTTGGACAGCGCGCGGCTCAGCGTAGGCTGGGACATCCCCACGGAGAGGGCACCCAGCCTCTGGAACGAGCCGTTCGCCAAAAATTGCAGGCAGCCAAACATCTTGGTCATACCTGGAATTGCTTGCCCCTTCCTTGTGGTGCGGGCTAACCATGGCCGCAGCTCACTATAAAACTTATGGAGGGAAGCGTGGTTAAGTTGGGTCAGCTCGAACAGCTCAACATCATGCATGCCATCGATATGCATGCGTCGCCGGTGCAATCTGGCCTCGGCCCTGGTAACACATGCAATGCCCATTAGCTGAAGGCGCTCATATTCCTCCACAAAGCCGTAAAACATGGTCAAGCAATCCGAGGCAAAAATGTAAGTGGATCGCAAATGAAACGGTTTTATAGGGCGGTGGTCCCTCGGCAATCAGCTCTCTGAATCAGACACAAGCCCATAGCAATAACATAAGTTATCTGAACGAACACAAAGCATCAGATTTCGATCCGTCCATATACGCATTAGCGGGAACGAACATACGCATGGAAAAAAGAACGTAAAAACCCCAAAAAAGGCCAAACAGAAACAAAAACATACACAGACACATGCGAAAGTCCAGACGAATCTGTTTCTGAATCGAGGCTAATGTCTCTGTTTATTTCATTCTCTCTTTCTTTCCTTCATTCTTTCATGTGCTCTCTCTTCTGATCTCTTACATTCTTTTTTATTTCTGTTCAATGCTATTCAACTCTTGCTTTCTTTCACTCTCCTTTTCCTTCTTTCGTTCTTTCTCTGCAATCCTATTTAACACTCTTGTTTCTTTCTTTCTTTCTCTTTCTTTCTTCCTTTCTTTCTCTGCAATTCTATTCAACTTTCCCTCACTTTTTCTCTCTCCTTATTTCTTTTTTTCTCTGCAATCCTATTCAACTCTCTCACTTTCTTTCTCTCTTTCCCTATATCTTTCTTTCTCTGTAATCCTGTTATCTCTTTTGTTTTTTTCCCTCTTTCCTCCTTTTATTTCTCTCTCTGCAATCCTATTCAAATCTCTTGCTTTCTTTTTGGTCCAGATGGCCCAGAGCAAATATCATAGTGGGCCTCCCCTGGTCCCTCAGCATCAATAAAAGCACCCCTATCCCAAACCCACAGCCTTAAATAAGTAACACCCCCCTTCTCTCTCTTTATTGCTTTCATTTTATCTATCTCTTTCTTATTTACACTGGATCTTTCTTTCATGAGATTTCTCTTTCAGTCTCTCACTTTCCTTTTTAATTTATGTTCTATGCTATTCAACACTTGCTTTCTTTCTCTCTCTTTCTCTGCAATCCTATTTAACTTCCACCCCTTATGTCTCTCTCTTTCCCCATATCTTTCTTTCTCTGCAATCCTGTTATTTATTTCTTCTTTTCTCTTTCTGCAATTCTATTCAAATCTCGTTCTTTCTCTGCAATCCTATTCAATTCTCTCTCCCTTTTTTTCTCTATCGTCCTCTTTTCTGTGTTTCCACTGTTACTCGCTCTCCATTTTGTGTGTCTCTAGGGGGCGCCATCCTGAAATCTTGCACAGGGTGACACCCAGCCTAAGGCCATCCTTGTATCCGGCATTCAGGATTAATGAATATCGGATACCTGGGACTATCCAGTCAGAAGGCTTTTGAACTGGTTTGATCTAGCTTGACCTGGAATCTTGTTCTTTTGTTTTCCCAACGCTGTCTCCAACACTCCACAGCTGAGGAGAGACATGGTGGAGTTAAAATTGCCATCTTCTGTCTGTCTTCCTAGCAAGCTGTGGAGGTGCGTGGGTCTAACTTTGTAGCAAACTGAGAGGTGCAGGGGTCTGTCTTCCTAGCAAGCAGAGGATAGGTGCAGGGGTCTGACTTTGTAGCGAGCTGGGGAGAGGCGCAGGAGTCTGTCTTCCTAGCAAGCAGAGGAGAGGCGCAGGGGTCTGTCTTCCTAGCAAGCAGAGGATAGGTGCAGGGGTCTGACTTTGTAGCGAGCTGGGGAGAGGTGCAGGAGTCTGTCTTCCTAGCAAGCAGAGGAGAGGCGCAGGGGTCTGTCTTCCTAGCAAGCAGAGGATAGGTGCAGGGGTCTGACTTTGTAGCGAGCTGGGGAGAGGTGCAGGAGTCTGTCTTCCTAGCAAGCAGAGGAGAGGCGCAGGGGTCTGTCTTCCTAGCAAGCAGAGGATAGGTGCAGGGGTCTGACTTTGTAGTGAGCTGGGGAGAGGTGCAGGAGTCTGTCTTCCTAGCAAGCAGAGGAGAGGCGCAGGGGTCTGTCTTCCTAGCAAGCAGAGGAGAGGTGCAGGGGTCTGAATTTGTAGCGAGCAGAGGAGAGGCGCAGGGGACTGTCTTCCTAGCAAGCAGTGGAGGTGCGTGGGTCTAACTTTGTAGCAAACTGAGAGGTGCAGGGGTCTGTCTTCCTAGCAAGCAGAGGATAGGTGCAGGGGTCTGACTTTGTAGCGAGCTGGGGAGAGGCGCAGGAGTCTGTCTTCCTAGCAAGCAGAGGAGAGGCGCAGGGGTCTGTCTTCCTAGCAAGCAGAGGATAGGTGCAGGGGTCTGACTTTGTAGCGAGCTGGGGAGAGGTGCAGGAGTCTGTCTTCCTAGCAAGCAGAGGAGAGGCGCAGGGGTCTGTCTTCCTAGCAAGCAGAGGATAGGTGCAGGGGTCTGACTTTGTAGCGAGCTGGGGAGAGGTGCAGGAGTCTGTCTTCCTAGCAAGCAGAGGAGAGGCGCAGGGGTCTGTCTTCCTAGCAAGCAGAGGATAGGTGCAGGGGTCTGACTTTGTAGTGAGCTGGGGAGAGGTGCAGGAGTCTGTCTTCCTAGCAAGCAGAGGAGAGGCGCAGGGGTCTGTCTTCCTAGCAAGCAGAGGAGAGGTGCAGGGGTCTGAATTTGTAGCGAGCAGAGGAGAGGCGCAGGGGACTGTCTTCCTAGCAAGCAGTGGAGAGGTGCAGGGGTCTGACTTTGTAGCGAGCTGAGGAGAGGCGTAGGGGTCTGTCTTCCTAGCAAGCAGAGGAGAGGTGCAGGGGTCTGTCTTCCTAGCAAGCAGAGGAGAGGAGCAGGGGTCTGTCTTCCTAGCAAGCAGAGGAGAGGTGCAGAGGTCTGACTTTGTAGCGAGCTGAGGAGAGGCTCTGGGGCATGCAGAGTTAACACCACTGCCCTCTGTCTGTCTTCCTAGTGAGCACAGAGTCTTCACACCATAATTGCAGTCTAGCAACTGTTTCAGTCCCCTGGAAACAGTTCCCATGTGGTGTTCATGCTCGCTAGGAAGACAGACAGACGGCAGGAGTGTATCGGCTGCTTAGGAAACAAGCTGCTGTATTTTTGCTCCTAGGCCAATTCTGATAGCACTGCAGGGCAAAATTTGACACCTGTGACTGCGTGGCGAAAGATCAGTGCCTGTGGTGGTGTGATCTTTAAGCCAGGGTCATCTCTGTAGCACATTGTTACATAAGATAAAATGAAGGAATCTTGTACAGTAACTTGTGGTTTCCTGCAAAGCAGAAGCTGGCCATAGGAAATAGCAAGTTGCGGTGACTGGACAGGGGTTTCCTAAGAAGGCATCTGAGGCTATATCTCAAAACAACCAAACAATCCCGCACCACCTTAGATCTGTACTATATGATTAGGGATGAGCGAATTCGTTCCGAATTTCAGGAAAAATTTTATTCTGAACGAATCCGAATTTCCCCGCAATTCGATCGATCAAAGTTTTCCTTTAAACTCCATTTATTTCAATTACAGGCATTCTAAAATGGTGGAAGCACATGTCCGGACATGTTCCCTGGGGCAAGGTATCATGGGAAAGTCACATGCAGCCTATCAGCAGCCAGGAAGCCCGGTGACGTCACCGTGCTATATAAACGGCGGCCATCTTCCTTGTGCGCAGTTCAGCGTTCTATTGCGGCCAGAGCACAGCTTGTTACACACAGGGACAGAGTTAGATAGAGGTAGGGAGAGTCAGAGAGACCAACAGAGAGGCAGAAAGAGAGGTAGACAGAGCCAGGGAAAGATAGTGAAAGATAGGGAAAAACCAGAACGATCCAGGCAGGGACAGCATTGAAGTGACAGGGAAAAATTTTTTTTATTTTCATTAGCCAGATCATTTTTCAACTCAATTTCAGTTCTTTGTGCTGTAAACCTGCCTTGTCACTGTGCATCCTATCAATGCAGTGGCATATTTAACCCTATCTGTTACACACAAGCATTTCTCATAACTGGATTAGTTTTAATTTAGTTTTAATCTTTTTTTGTCTGCTTTAAATACACCAGCCCACATGGGCATCCCAAACCAGCACGTCACCCTAGCTGTTATACTAAATAAGCGTTGTTCAGCCTCATTTTAATTAAGCTATTGCATTTTGAATTGGTTTTTGTCTGGTTTAAATACACCAGCCAACATGGGCATCCCAAACCAGCACATTTCACCCTGTCTGTTATACTAAATAAGCGTTGTTCATCCTCAGCTTAATCAAGCTATTGCATTTTGAATTGGTTTTTGTCCTGCTGCCAAAACACTAGGCTGCAGGGTATCCCAAACCTGCATGTAGCACCCTATCTGTTATACAAAATACCCTTGTTCATCCTCAGCTTAATCAAGCTATTGCATTTTGAATTGTTTTTTGTCCTGCTTTTAAAAAAACACCAGGCCGCAGGGTATCCCAAACCTGCACGTAGCACCCTATCTGTTATACTAAATACGCTTGTTCATCCTCAGCTTAATCAAGCTATTGCATTTTGAATTGTTTTTTGTCCTGCTGTCAAAAAACACCAGGCCGCAGGGTATCCAAAACCTGCACACAGCACCCTATCTGTTATACTAAATTCGCTTGTTCATCTTCAGCTTAATTAAGCTATCGCATTTTGAATTGGTTTTTGGTCTGCTGTCAAAAAACACCAGGCCGCAGGGTATCCAAAACCTGCACACAGCACCCTATCTGTTATACTAAATAAGCGTTGTTCATCCTCAGCTTAATCAAGCTATTGCATTTTGAATTGGTTTTTGTCCTGCTGCAAAAACACTAGGCCGCAGGGTAGTTGCCAACTCCAATGTCTCTTTCACGCAATGTTTGGGCTCCTGCTGCTGCTGCTTGCAACTCCAGGGTGTGATTCATCCAATTTTTGGCCTCCTGCAGCCAACTCCAGTGTCTATTTAAAGTAATGTTTGGGCTCCTGCTTCTGCTTGCAACTCCAGGGTGTGATTCATCCAATTTTTGGACTCCTTCAGCCAACTCCAGTGTCTCTTTCAAGCTATGTTTGGGCTCCTGCTGCTGCTGTTTGCAACTCCAGGGTGTGATTCATCCAATTTTTGGGATCCTGCAGCCAACTTCCAGTGTCTCTTTCACGCAATGTTTGGGCTCCTGCTGCTTGCAACTCCAGGGTGTGATTCATCCAATTTTTGGGCTCCTGCAGCCAACTCCAGTGTCTCTTTCAAGCTATGTTTGGGCTCCTGCTGCTGCTGCTTGCAACTCCAGGATGTGATTCATCCAGTTTTTGGGCTCCTGCAGCCAACTCCTGTGTCTCTTTAAAGTAATGTTTGGGCTCCTGCTGCTGCTTGCAACTCCAGGGTGTGATTCATCAAATCTTTGGTCTCCTGCAGCCAACAATAGTGTCTCTTTCAAGCTATGTTTGGGCTCCTGCTGCTGCTGCTTGCAACTCCAGGGTGTGATTCATCCAATTTTTGGGCTCCTGCAGCCAACTCCAGTGTCTCTTTCACGCAATGTTTGGGCTCCTGCTGCTGCTGCTTGCAACTCCAGGGTGTGATTCATCCAATTTTTGGGCTCCTGCAGCCAACTCCAGTGTCTCTTTCAAGCAATGTTTGGGCTCCTGCTGCTGCTGCTGCTGCTGCTTGCAACTCCAGGGTGTGATTCATCCAATTTTTGGGCTCCTGCAGCCAACAATAGTGTCTCTTTCACGCAATGTATGGGCTCCTGCTGCTTGCAACTCCAGGGTGTGATTCATCCAATTTTTGGGCTCCTTCAGCTAACTCCAGTGTCTCTTTAAAGTAATGTTTGTGCTCCTGCTGCTGCTTGCAACTCCAGGGTGTGATTCATCCAATTTTTGGACTCCTGCAGCCAACTCCAGTGTCTCTTTCAAGCTATGTTTGGGCTCCGGCTGCTGCTGCTTGCAACTCCAGGGTGTGATTCATCCAATTTTTGGGCTCCTGCAGCCAACTCCAATGTCTCTTTCACGAAATGTTTGGGCTCCTGCTGCTGCTGCTTGCAACTCCAGGGTGTGATTCATCCAATTTTTGGCCTCCTGCAGCCAACTCCAGTGTCTCTTTCAAGCTATGTGTGGGCTCCTGCTGCTGCTGCTTGCAACTCCGGGGTGTGATTCATCCAATTTTTGGGCTCCTGCCGCCTACTCCAGTGTCTCTTTCACGCAATGTTTGGGCTCCTGTTGCTGCTGCTTGCAACTCCAGGGTGTGATTCATCCAATTTTTGGGCTCCTGCAGCCAACTCCAGTGTCTCTTTCAAGCAATGTTTGGGCTCCTGCTGCTGCTGCTGCTTGCAACTCCAGGGTGTGATTCATCCAATTTTTGGGCTCCTGCAGCCAACTCCAGTGTCTCTTTCACGCAATGTATGGGCTCCTGCTGCTTGCAACTCCAGGGTGTGATTCATCCAATTTTTGGGCTCCTGCAGCTAACTCCAGTGTCTCTTTAAAGTAATGTTTGTGCTCCTCCTGCTGCTTGCAACTCCAGGGTGTGATTCATCCAATTTTTGGACTCCTGCAGCCAACTCCAGTGTCTCTTTCAAGCTATGTTTGGGCTCCTGCTGCTGCTGCTTGCAACTCCAGGGTGTGATTCATCCAATTTTTGGGCTCCTGCAGGCAACTCCAATGTCTCTTTCACTAAATGTTTGGGCTCCTGCTGCTGCTGCTTGCAACTCCAGGGTGTGATTCATCCAATTTTTGGCCTCCTGCAGCCAACTCCAGTGTCTCTTTCAAGCTATGTTTGGGCTCCTGCTGCTGCTGTTTGCAACTCCAGGGTGTGATTCATCCAATTTTTGGGCTCCTGCAGCCAACTCCAGTGTTTCTTTAAAGTAATCTTTGTGCTCCTGTTGCTGCTTGCAACTCCAGGGTGTGATTCATCCAATTTTTGGGTTCCTGCTGCCAACTCCAGTGTCTCTTTCAAGCTATGTTTGGGCTCCTGCTGCTGCTGCTTGCAACTCCAGGGTGTGATTCATCCAATTTTTGGGCTCCTGCAGCCAACTCCAGTGTCTCTTTAATGTAATGTTTGGGCTCCTGCTGCTGCTTGCAACTCCAGGTTGTGATTCATCCAATTTTTGGGCTCCTGCAGCCAACTCCAGTGTCTCTTTCAAGCTATGTTTGGGCTCCTGCTGCTGCTGCTTGAAACTCCAGGTTGTGATTCATCCAATGTTTGGGCTCCTGCAGCCAACTCCAATGTCACTTTCACGCAATGTTGGGCTCCTGCTGCTGCTGCTTGCAACTCCCTGTTGTGATTCATCCAATTTTTGGCCTCCTGCAGCCAACTCCAGTGTCTCTTTCAAGCTATGTTTGGGCTCCTGCTGCTGCTGCTGCTGCTTGCAACTCCAGGGTGTGATTCATCCAATTTTTGGGCTCCTGCAGCCAACTCCAGTGTCTCTTTAAAGTAATGTTTGTGCTCCTGTTGCTGCTTGCAACTCCAGGGTGTGATTCATCCAATTTTTGGGCTCCTGCAGCTAACTCCAGTGTCACTTTCAAGCTATGTTTTGGCTCCTGCTGCTGCTGCTTGCTACTCCAGGGTGTGATTCATCCAATTTTTGGGCTCCTGCAGCCACCTCCAATGTCACTTTCATGCAATGTTTGGGCTCCTGCTGCTGCTGCTTGCAACTCCAGGGTGTGATTCATCCAATTTTTGGCCTCCTGCAGCCAACTCCGGTGTCTCTTTCAAGCTATGTTTGGGCTCCTGCTGCTGCTGCTACTTGCGACTCCAGGGTGTGATTCATCCAATTTTTGGCCTCCTGCAGCCAACTCCAGTGTCTCTTTAAAGTAATGTTCGTGCTCCTGTGGCTGCTTGCAACTCCAGGGTGTGATTCATCCAATTTTTGGATTCCTGCTGCCAACTCCAGTGTCTCTTTCAAGCTATGTTTGGGCTCCTACTGCTGCTGCTTGAAACTCCAGGGTGTGATTCATCCAATTTTTGGGCTCCTGCAGCCAACTCCAGTGTCTCTTTCACGCAATGTTTGGGCTCCTGCTGCTTGCAACTCCAGGGTGTGATTCATCCAATTTTTGGGCTCCTGCAGCCAACTCCAGGTTCTCTTTCAGGCTATGTTTGGGCTCCTGCTGCTGCTGCTTGCATCTCCGGGGTGTGATTCATCCAATTTTTGGCCTCCTGCAGCCAACAACAGTGTCTCTTTCAAGTTATGTTTGGGCTCCTGCTGCTGCTGCTTGCAACTCCAGGGTGTGATTCATCCAATTTTTGGGCTCCTGCAGCCAACTCCAGGTTCTCTTTCAGGCTATGTTTGGGCTCCTGCTGCTGCTGTTGCTTGCAACTTCAGGGTGTGATTCATCCAATTTCTGGGCTCCTGCAGCCAACTCCATTGTCTCTTTCAAGCAACGTTTGGGCTCCTGCTGCTGCTGCTGCTTGCAACTCCAGGGTGTGATTCATCCAATTTTTGGGCTCCTGCAGCTAACTCCAGTGTCTCTTTAAAGTAATGTTTGGGCTCCTGCTGCTGCTGCTTGCAACTCCAGGGTGTGATTCATCCAATTTTTGGCCTCCTGCAGCCAACTCCAGTGTCTCTTTCAAGCTATGTTTGGGCTCCTGCTGCTGCTGTTTGCAACTCCAGGGTGTGATTCATCCAATTTTTGGGCTCCTGCAGCCAACTCCAGTGTTTCTTTAAAGTAATCTTTGTGCTCCTGTTGCTGCTTGCAACTCCAGGGTGTGATTCATCCAATTTTTGGGTTCCTGCTGCCAACTCCAGTGTCTCTTTCAAGCTATGTTTGGGCTCCTGCTGCTGCTGCTTGCAACTCCAGGGTGTGATTCATCCAATTTTTGGGCTCCTGCAGCCAACTCCAGTGTCTCTTTAATGTAATGTTTGGGCTCCTGCTGCTGCTTGCAACTCCAGGTTGTGATTCATCCAATTTTTGGGCTCCTGCAGCCAACTCCAGTGTCTCTTTCAAGCTATGTTTGGGCTCCTGCTGCTGCTGCTTGAAACTCCAGGTTGTGATTCATCCAATGTTTGGGCTCCTGCAGCCAACTCCAATGTCACTTTCACGCAATGTTGGGCTCCTGCTGCTGCTGCTTGCAACTCCCTGTTGTGATTCATCCAATTTTTGGCCTCCTGCAGCCAACTCCAGTGTCTCTTTCAAGCTATGTTTGGGCTCCTGCTGCTGCTGCTGCTGCTTGCAACTCCAGGGTGTGATTCATCCAATTTTTGGGCTCCTGCAGCCAACTCCAGTGTCTCTTTAAAGTAATGTTTGTGCTCCTGTTGCTGCTTGCAACTCCAGGGTGTGATTCATCCAATTTTTGGGCTCCTGCAGCTAACTCCAGTGTCACTTTCAAGCTATGTTTTGGCTCCTGCTGCTGCTGCTTGCTACTCCAGGGTGTGATTCATCCAATTTTTGGGCTCCTGCAGCCACCTCCAATGTCACTTTCATGCAATGTTTGGGCTCCTGCTGCTGCTGCTTGCAACTCCAGGGTGTGATTCATCCAATTTTTGGCCTCCTGCAGCCAACTCCGGTGTCTCTTTCAAGCTATGTTTGGGCTCCTGCTGCTGCTGCTACTTGCGACTCCAGGGTGTGATTCATCCAATTTTTGGCCTCCTGCAGCCAACTCCAGTGTCTCTTTAAAGTAATGTTCGTGCTCCTGTGGCTGCTTGCAACTCCAGGGTGTGATTCATCCAATTTTTGGATTCCTGCTGCCAACTCCAGTGTCTCTTTCAAGCTATGTTTGGGCTCCTACTGCTGCTGCTTGAAACTCCAGGGTGTGATTCATCCAATTTTTGGGCTCCTGCAGCCAACTCCAGTGTCTCTTTCACGCAATGTTTGGGCTCCTGCTGCTTGCAACTCCAGGGTGTGATTCATCCAATTTTTGGGCTCCTGCAGCCAACTCCAGGTTCTCTTTCAGGCTATGTTTGGGCTCCTGCTGCTGCTGCTTGCATCTCCGGGGTGTGATTCATCCAATTTTTGGCCTCCTGCAGCCAACAACAGTGTCTCTTTCAAGTTATGTTTGGGCTCCTGCTGCTGCTGCTTGCAACTCCAGGGTGTGATTCATCCAATTTTTGGGCTCCTGCAGCCAACTCCAGGTTCTCTTTCAGGCTATGTTTGGGCTCCTGCTGCTGCTGTTGCTTGCAACTTCAGGGTGTGATTCATCCAATTTCTGGGCTCCTGCAGCCAACTCCATTGTCTCTTTCAAGCAACGTTTGGGCTCCTGCTGCTGCTGCTGCTTGCAACTCCAGGGTGTGATTCATCCAATTTTTGGGCTCCTGCAGCCAACTCCAGTGTTTCTTTCAAGCAATGTTTGGGCTCCTGCTGCTGCTGCTGCTTGCAACTCAAGGGTGTGATTCATCCAATTTTTGGCCTCCTGCAGCTAACTCCAGTGTCTCTTTCAAGCAATGTTTGGGCTCCTGCTGCTGCTGCTTGCAACTCAAGGGTGTGATTCATCCAATTTTTGGGCTCCTGCAGCCAACTCCAGTGTCTCTTTAAAGCAATGTTTGGGCTCCTTCAGCTGCTGCTGCTTGCAACTCCAGGGTGTGATTCATCCAATTTTTGGGCTCCTGCAGCCAACTCTAGTGTCTCTTTCAAGCAATGTTTGTGCTCCTGCTGCTGCTTGCAACTCCAGGGTGTGATTCATCCAATTTTTGGGCTCCTGCAGCCAACTCCAGTGTCTCTTTAAAGCAATGTTTGGGCTCCTGCAGCTGTTGCTGCTGCTGCTTGCAACTCCAGGGTGTGATTCAGCTAATTTTTGGGCTCCTGCTGCTGCCAGCTCCAGGGTGTGTTTTTTCAGGCAATATAGGGGCCCCTCATAGTGATGCCACTTCAACTCTCACTGAAATTGTGCCGCTCTGCGATTCTATTAGCGATGCCTCTGATCTGCATGTGATAATTATTTACAGTATTATTTCACTAACCCAGCACGCATCCTATGCGTGTTACAGCAAGGCAGAATGGTTTACAACCCTATTGAGGCTCTAGGAGGCTCAGAAATAGCCGTTTTTAATAGCGATTCGTCGCAAATAAATTTGAGTCGAAACAATTTTTGTCGGAAAATTCTGCGAATCAGTCGAATCGAATTTTTCACAAGTTCGCTCATCTCTATATATGATTGTGCCCGGCCCAAAAGAATCTTTATACCATGCATGAACAATTTTAACTAGAAAAAGTGGTTCCAGTTACCACAGATTTTAAGGCCAGCATTTGAGGCTATGTTTGGCTGTGTGTTGGAGCTGAAGCTCTATGGTGAAATCTAGCTATTGGCATCCAGAGTCTCCCTGATCCCCCCGCTGTGTATCTATGGGGATGTCTGATATGTGACAGCTGCACTTGTTTCTGAGTCTGAGTCTGAGTAGTCTTATCAGAGCTGTTGTCGAGAGATGATGTATTGAGCAGAGAGAACATGGATTGCTGAGAGAGAACCATGGAGATAGCCATGCAGAGGAGTCGGTAGTGAGCAGTACAAAATGGAGCTTATTAACCCTTTTGAGAAGGAGCTACTACACAAGAAGGAGTTATAGTGTGCAGAGCAAGACAGAGAGATGCCACAGAGAGACATCCGTGTGGGCCTAGGAGGAGAGGAGTGTACTGAGCACCAATATGCAAGGTAACAGTAGCATAGTCCCAGCCCCTACAGTGACCCCGGGATCCTGTGAGCCTGTTTGCTAATAGTTTGAAGTACTTTGCTTATTGCTGATGCTGAAGTGGAAGTGTGTTTGCTTCAAATAAAGTTTGGAAATACATTTGCATTGTGTGGTGACTCCACCAGCCCATATCCCAACCATCCCTCAAGATCCTAAAGAACTCGTGACAGCTCGCCCCACATGTCAGCCGGCCCTGGTGTGGCGTGTGGGTTACAAATTTGGTGGCCCGTGTACGGGGATTTTGGAGGACTTGGGATGCCCCAGTGACTCTTAAAGTGGCAGAACGCGGGGACAGAAACTGCTGCACCGCGTGGGAGTATTATTGGAAATTTAAAAGGGGTGACTACCCTGAAGTGGAGGCGCCCTAGGCAACCCGAGAGGGAGACTCCGGGGGGCTTGACGAGGGGACAGGGCTTGAAGACCCAGCAAGAAACCGGGAGTGGCGCGTGAGGGGTTAACTGTGCACTGAACTGTCTGCGCCATTGTCAGATAACTGCGCAGCTAACGGTCAGCTGCACGAGCTGGGCAGCAGGAACAGCCTAGAAAGAGCGCGAAGTTGCTGTAACAGATTGCCAGCCCGCCTTCCTGTGTGTGATTTGCCGTCTAACCGCCCTCACCCAGCAGCATCATCATTGCCTTGTGTAACAGTAGAAACGCACCTGTTCGTAGAAACGTTGAAAGTTCCCAAGCACAGCGCAGTTCGCCAGCGTAGCAACTCGACACTTGACACTCAGCACAGCGCAGCCACGTGTAATAAAGCCGGCGTCATTGCCTGCTCATCAAACCACTGCATCATACAGAGACTTTGAATAAAGTATTAAGAATAATTGTTGTGAACATCTCAGCTAGCAGCGTCCAGCCGCAGCAAGCGCCCGAGCGTCTTAAAGAGACAGTAGACTGCTATTACATCTTTGAACTGTTTGAATTGTAAAGTGTGTGACTTGACAAGAGAAGTAGAAATGGATGTGCCATAACAGTTAGAAGCTATCAGTGCATCTCTACTGGCATTAACCCATGCAGAACTGATTTCAGTGGCAAAGTTTGTTAAAGTGCCCAGTGAGAGACTTTCCCATGCACGCACTCGCCGACATCTGACCACAGCCATTAATGCTGTGTTAGATGAGGTGGAAGAAGGTGAGGAAGAGGAGGTTACCATGGCCTTTTTGCAGAAATTAACCCAGTATTGCCACCTTGGGTACTGGGATAGAAGAGATAGGTCCTGAGCCAGCAGAGGAAAGACCCTCTCCACAGAAGGTGCTGCAACAGGTACAAGAGCAGATACAAGCCTTACAGAGTCAGCTACTTTTTGGGGCTCTAGTCATTCTTCTGGCAAGTCAAGGCCTGAAACACCAGTCCTATGCGAGAGATCACCATTAGAAAAGAATTCAGAATTAATGGCCAGATTGGAGAGCGAGAGCAAAGGGATAGACTGTCTTATACCAACCTGATCCACCAGATAGATTTGGGGGTTCAGAAGGGGTACAAAGAGGAAGAAATTATTGAAGCCGTGGTGAAAGCCATCAGTCCAGGGCTGCACCTCAGAAACATGCTGGAGATGAAAAGCAATCTTACCTTACCCCAGCTGCAAACTATCTTAAAGGGACATTACAAAGAAGAAAGCACTTCTGATCTTAACCACAAATTGATCAACATTTCACAGGACAGCAAAGAATCTCCGCAAAACTTCTTGTTCAGAGCTATTGTGCTTAAAGAGAGACTATTGTTTGCATCCAGAGAGGACGACGGTGAAGAAAGATTTGATCCAGGTTTAGTCCAGAAGAAGTTTCTCAGATCAGTCTGGACAGGCCTGAAAACATCAAGTTCCAGCTCAAGCAGTATCTGGAGCAGCCTCATATTACAGATGAACAGTTGATAGAGAAAATAAATGATGCTGCCAGTCTTGAATCAGAGCGAGAACAGAAGTTAAAAAAGAGCTATCAAGCCAACTGCACCCAAAGCAGGAAGAGTGGGTGTGCAGCATGAGGAAGCCAAGGAAGCTGATCCTTTACAGTTACCTGTACCTAAATCTGCACCAGTAATGGTGAAACCACCACTTAAAGAGACAGTAACATCAGACCAGTGGGAAACGTTAGTGAATGATCTGCAAGCAGAGTTGGCTGAAGTGAAGAGAGCACTCAGAGCAGAACCACAACCAAGCTTCAGGAGAACACGCCAAAGTTTTCAACATAGATCCCCTCCTGGAAATAGACCACCCATTGCTTGTGAAGACTGTTTGTATTCCAATCAAGGTAGAAATTGCTGCCACTGCCTAAAATGCGGTGAAGAAGGACACTTTGCCAAAGATTGCTGAACACCTCACTTCAAACAGCTAAAAAGACAGAGATTTGCGAGTGAAGGACAACCAGTTGTCTCAACCCCAAAGCAGTTCCAAACTAACCAGAATGAACGGTTGCGCCAATATTATCCACAAGTGTGTGACCGTCTTCAGAGACTACAAGCCAGAGAAAACTACTCCGTGAGCAGTATTGGAAGTGCCAGGTCATCAGTCTACACCTTGTCAGAAGGAAGTACCTTTGAAGACCAGCCTAAGTTGATTGATCTTGTTGGAGGAAAGTGTATGATCCATTGTAAACTAGATGGACTGTCTTGCAAAGCCTTGTGGGACACAGGAGCTCAAGTCAGTATCCTGAATGAAGACTGAAGAAGATGCCACTTACCTCACACCAGGTCCGTCAATGATTTGGTAAGGCCTGGCCCACTCAGTGGTAGAGCTGCAAACCAAACAGTGATACCCTTCCTGGGATGGGTTGAAGTGACATTCCAATTGCACGCCAAGAACAGTAGACCTTGTGAACTGTTAGTACCATTCCTGATCACCGGTGACCGACGGGTTGCGGAAGAGCCAATCATTGGTTATAACGTGATTACAGAAGTGATCCACAGAACAAAGACTTTTACTCCATTAGTAGACTCAGTTTCCACATCCTTTTCATTACCAAACAGAGCAGCGGAGAGAGCTGTGCAAGCATTGAAGAAAACCGAGACCCCAGTAGCGGTCAGAGAAGTCAAGGTAGGCCTGCGTCCACTACCAACTACCATTCCTGCCCATACCGCAGTAGGAGTGATTCGGACCTAGATCAAGACCACAGCAGATGCTGTTTGTGCCAACAGATCCTGTACAGCTGCCCGAAGGAATCATCACAGGTGAGACTGTGGTAACTGTTCCTTATAGTGGTTTTGCAAAAGTGATGAATTCTACAAGACATGACATGACACTTGAACCTAAAACTTCTTTGGGACACCTAGAAGCTGTCAAGACTGTATACCCAGCGGACGTGAGACCAGTCCAATCATCTCCTGATAGTACCAGCTCATCTCCCAGAGTGAACAACTGTCAACCTGAGAGAAGACCATCATCAAGAGAACAATGGAACCCACCAGTGTCCTTAGAACATCTGCGTCCAGAAGAACAAAGGATGGTGAGACAGACGCTGAGAGAAGAGTGTCATGCCTTCGCCAAAGATGACCATGATGTTGGTTGCATTCCTTCACTGAAAATGAAGATTAACCTGAAAGACACTACTCCAGTGACCAAGGGTTACTGGTCCGTGCCAAAGCCCCTGTACGAAGAAGTGAAAGAGTACCTGCAAGATCTCATCGATAGAGGATGGGTCCAGAAGTCCAAGTCATCCTACTCATCTCCTATTGTTTGTGTCAGGAAGAAAGATGGAAGAAAACTCTAAGACTCTGCTGTGACTATAGAGAGTTGAATCAAAGAACCATGCCAAATCGTCATCCTTTACCCAAGATTAAAGACATGCTTGACCAGTTGTCAGGAAGTACTTGGTTTTCTGTCCTAGACCAGGGCAAAGCTACCATCAAGGTTTCATTGAAGAATCCAGCAGACCATTAACAGCTTTCTTCACTCCTTGGGGATTGTATGAATGGATTTGCATTCCCTTTGGGCTCAGCAATGCTCCTGCAGAATTCCAGAGAAGCATGGAAACGTGTTTGGAAGGCCTGAGAGATGACATCTGCCAACCTTACTTGGATGATAACCTTGTCCATAGCAAGTCGTTTGCTGACCATGTGGAACATGTGAGAATCGTCTTACAGCGACATGGCGTGAAACTAACACCAAATAAGTGTGAGTTATTCAAGAAACAAGTCAGATACCTTGGGAAGATTGTGTCTAGAGAAGGTTACACTATGGATCCAAGAGAAATTGCTCCAGTGATGGCGTTGAAGAACAAACCTCAATCTACTGTAGGAGAGTTATGCTATGTGTCAAGAGAATGCGGTTGCTTGAAAGATAAACGCCCTTACAGACCAACAAGAGCACCCATGGGAAATATCACAACAACTTACCCATTTGAGATGGTGTCCATAGACTTTCTGCACCTGGACTAGTGTAAATGAGGTTATGAATATATCCTCGTGGTCATGGATCATTTCACCAGGTTTGCACAAGCTTATCCAGCTACCAACAAGTCTGGAAAAACAGCAGCAGAGAAGATCTTTAATGATTTCGCTCTGAAGTTTGGATTTCCAACCAAGCTCCATCATGATCAAGGAAGAGAGTTTGAAAACCAACTCTTTGCCAAACTAGGAAAATACTGTAGAATCCAGAAATCTCATACAACTCCCTATCATCCAGAAGGTAATGGACAAGTAGAATGTTTCAACCGTACCTTACTGCCAATGCTAAAGACTTTGACCTCTGAAGAAAAGAGAGATTGGAAGAATTCTTTACCAAAGTTGGTGCATGCCTACAACTGTACCAAGAGTGACGCAACAGGTTACTCCCCATTCTATCTTTTATTTGGAAGATCACCAAGACTACCAATTGATATCATGTTTGATACTCCAGTTTCAGACACTTACAGAAGTTATCCTGAATATGTTCGTGCCTGGAAAGAACGCATAACTGAAGCCTATCACATTGCTTCTAAAGTTGTCACTGAAGGACAGCACAAAAATAAACAACACTATGATAGAAAATGTCATGGCGCAGAATTGCCACCTGGGAGTCGTGTTCTAGTCAGGAACCTACATGAGAGAGGTGGACCTGGAAAACTAAGATCTTATTGGGAAGACAAAATCTATGTAGTTGTTAAAAGAAAAAGTGAAGACAGCCCAGTTTATGAAGTTAAACCAGTAACAAGAAGCTACAAAACAAGAATCCAACACCGAAACTTGTTACTACCTTGTGATTATCTACCACCAGATAAACCTCCACCTGAAGTAAGAACTCAACCTAGAGCTTCAAGAAGAAAACTACAACTTGAAGAACCACCTGTTCTAACAAACAACTCTAATAGTTCAGAAGAAGATGTTACTTATGTTGTGAGAATGCCAACAAGAAAAGGTTGTTATCGCAGAACTTGGAGCCGATTAGATCCTAAAGCTACAGAGTTTGTGCCCCAAACATCCAGAAAGCAACGTTCAAGATGTGTAATTCAACAAAGTCCTGAAGCAATTCCAGAGTTACCTGTGGAAGAACCAAAAGAAGATCCTGAACCAGCTGAACCAACCATGGACTCAGAACTTGTTGATCCAGTAACTGCTGAACCAGAACCAGAAGTTGAACTTGAACCAACCCAAGAAGTTGAGCCTGAAAATGAGGAACTTGAGACATCAGAAGTACTACCGAGTAGACACACCTCTACTAGAGAAAGAAGATGACCTATGACCATAACCTATGATACTTTAGGTACACCCAGTGCCGTACCCAGAACTGTGAATCTCCCGTACACCAGGAAAACCAACCTGTGTGGTACATACCAACCAACTGTTTTTCAGAAGACTTTTGAATCTTTAAACACTTTTTCTCATATTTTTTTTGAGGGACTAAGGACATTCAAATGTTCTATCACTTAGAATAGTCTTAGTTAGTTTTCAAGACTCAAGAAACTGTTTAAGGACTCATGCATTATTAATCATTTGCATTCTCTTACAGGAAAATCTTCGAGAATGTAGTTAGCATTTATAGAATAGAATGTTATTATTCTTACGGTTATTACCAATCATTTAACAATGTTTACAATTGTTTATGTGTTAGGCAACCACTTCCCTTTCACTTAAAAAGAGACAGGTGCAAAAACACTTACTCAAGTAAATCTGGGGAACAAACTAACTGGGACCTCTGAGGGTATACGGGTAACCACTCAGGCGGTCATAGTTCAAATGGGATAACCACCCATACCAGACATAACTTTGGTCAACCAACCAATCTGTCTACACCAGTTAACCCACTGATGTTGGGGACGACATTATTTTCAGGGGGGGAGAGTGTGGCCCAGGTAAAAACTGGGGTAACCTAATCTCTCATAGAAAACCCTGCATAACACAACCTAGCTGCATAATACATAACAGCAGTGACGGAGTTAACCACTAGAGGCTGCTGTGGAAGAGTGACATCATCAACAGAGGTTATATAAGAGCTGACATCTTTCTAGAAGAGTCAGTCTGAGTGCAGAGCTGTCTGAGTCTGAGTCTGAGTAGTCTTATCAGAGCTGTTGTCGAGAGATGATGTATTGAGCAGAGAGAACATGGATTGCTGAGAAAGAACCATGGAGATAGCCACGCAGAGGAGTCGGTAGTGAGCAGTACAGAATGGAGCTTATTAACCCTTTTGAGAAGGAGCTACTACACAAGAAGGAGTTATACCCCTCGATTCAAAGAGCAAAAGTTAATTGATTTCGGATCGAGAATCGTAAGTTTGGGTGGGTGTTAGTCATTTTTTCCTGTTTTTTTGGCCATTTCCGACTCGCACGAGCCTACGTACGAATTCGTATATGCTCTTACGATCATCGGAAGTTCGTTCCTAAATTGTAGGATCAAAACGTAAAACTTAGGATCAAATCCTAAAACTTAGGATCAAAACGTAAAACTTAGGATAATCGGATGTGTTTAGGTGTGATTCAGAGAACAGTTTTCCAACCTCTAAATACGTTTTAAAAGAAAGCCACTTCCGACACCTTTTAGCAGTCGGATTGCTGTTCTTGAGCAGGTTTTTTGGCTATGTGGAGGAGTCTGCGCATCTTGAGCTCCAATGAACTGCATGTATCAGCATGGCCGAGGCCATAAATTGTATGGCAATGCATACCTGATTCATGTATGCCTTATAAAAGCATTTTAATGTGGACCTTAATTAGTCCTTTGCATGTAAACCTTTATTTTGCAATACATCCATATATTTGCGTTAATTAAAGAAACTTATGTCCTTTGTTATTTATTTTTAAATTGATGTACTAGAATAATATTTTTTGATTGAATTTATTGGTGTAGTTGTTTACCTTTGCTTTGTTTAATTATTTAAGCACATCTTTGGTCAGATGCATCACACTTACTGAGGAGAGGAGAGCGGGATAAAGTGCAGGATGTGGGTTACTGCTGTATTTTGCACAGACACAGCAGAGCTGGGGGCACGGAAAGGTCAGAAATCAAAGAATGCAGAGCAACACAGTCACAAGGCCCTTTCTGTTTGCAGGCTGCCCGAGAATACCTGAGCCGCCATCTTGGCTGTTTCTAGGCTCATAACATGCAGAAGTTGCTGGGTGTTTTTTAATTTTTGAGAGCAAATCTGTATGTAGAGGGTGTGGGTAACCACACCCAAAATTTTAAGTTGTACCATTTGAAGCCAAAATATTTAAATTAAATCCTCAAGTAAAAAATGCAAGTTAACTAAAAATTAAACAAAGTAAGATTTACTTATGCAAATGCATTCATTAATGGTTGGTTACTACAAAATGAATGAAATAAAGAAAAATAAAAGACCAAATATTTAGAATGCACTTTAATGAGGTAAGTTTGTAGTGCGCAGCCGCAAGATCAGAAGGATTTACGTCCAGACAAAAAAGGAAAAAGGGCAAAACCAATGTTGCAACCTGAGAAATGAAACGGAAAATTCAGGATGGAAACTGACATAGGTCTGATTCCCGAACTGCCATACGAACGGACGTACATTTTAGGATAGAAACGTATTTGCTTATAGAATCACTCGCAAGTTCATACGAACGCACGAGCGTACGGGAAAAATAGGATGATCGGCACCAAAATCAAAGCTGTTACATGTTTCTTTGAATCGACCCAATAGTGTGCAGAGCAAGACAGAGAGATACCACAGAGAGACATCCGTGTGGGCCTAGGTGGAGCGGAGAGGAGTGGACTGAGCACCAATATGCAAGGTAACAGTAGCATAGTCCCAGCCCTTAGAGTGACCCCGGGATCCTGTGAGCCTGTTTGCCAATAGTTTGAAGTACTTTGCTTATTGCTGATGCTGAAGTGGAAGTGTGTTTGCTTCAAATAAAGTTTGGAAAGACATTTGCATTGTGTGGTGACTCCACCAGCCCATATCCCAACCATCCCTCAAGATCCTAAAGAACTTGTGACAGCTCACCCCGCATGTCAGCCGTCCCTGGTGTGGCGTGTGGGTTACATAAGCTTACAGTTTTTTTTTTTTTTAATATTCTTTATTTATTTAAGCAGTTTTACAGGTACAATACAACAATCAGATGTGGTACAAATAACGGCAGAGAAAATAAGGGGAGGGGGGATAGAGAGAATCGGGCCACATGTCAGCATTATGCCATAGTAACACAGAGCAGTTGTCTTTATATTCATCAGATGTCACTTCATGCCTACCACTTCAGAACAACAATTAAGCACTTGGTGTGCTGGTAACTTCTCATATCATATAGGCTCCAGACATGGACTACTTGCTTCCAATACACAGGGGCCCAGGGGTTCTCCCGTCCCGCTCCCGGACACAAGACAGGGTAGGATAACACATAAAGGGGAGGGGAGACTGGGGAAAGAAAGGGGAAAGGGGGAGGAAGTGAGGAAAGGGACCAGTGGGAAGGAGGCAAGTAAGATGCATTGCAGCTTCCTTGTCATTGGGTATCGACACCGGGGGGTATTCGTGGGCCTCTACCTTGGAGCCCGGCTCAAAAAGAGCTAACTCCACCAAAGCAGCGTAAACCCAACCTCGGGGACGATCAGCCATATAACGCCCTGAACCCCTCCGACTCCTGGAACACTAACCAGGGCCTCCAAGTGGTCTTGAACTGTTCCTCTTTGTCGTGGAGTGACAGCGTGAGATCCTCCATCTCACATATACTGAGCACTTCACCTATCCAGTCCCTCACTGATGGAGCGCTATTTTGTTTCCAGCGCCTGGGGATCACCTGTTTAGCAGCATTGAGTAGGTGGACTCGCAATGTTTTCTTGTACTTCCCAACTGGACATTTCGTTGAGTGGAGTAGAACCTGGGCCGGGTCGTTCTGCATATCCACCCCTGTGACCTGCGTGATAATGGGCAAGACCTTACCCCAAAATTCTCTGATCTTAGGACATGTCCAGAAAATGTGGAACATCATACCGCTCTCAGTTCCACATCTCCAGCACTTTGGGTCCACTGTTGGGTACATCCTACTGAGCCTGTCTGGGGTGTAGTACCAACAAGTGAGGATTTTATAATTCGTCTCCTGTACCCTGGAGGCCACAGAGGACTTATGCGCTAACAGGGAAATTTTCTCCTTCTCTTTCTTCCCCAGGGGTCTGCCCAGGTCCCTCTCCCAGTCTCGCCAAAAGGTCGGGGGGGCCATTTCCACATTTATTAGTAGGGTGTATAGTCTTGATATTAAGTGCGGGAACGGCTGGCCATCTAGGCAAATCCTCTTGAATTCCGTAGGGCACCTACTCAGATCCCTCCTAAACCCCATTTGGGAGAGGAAGGACTGGAGGCGCAGGAGCGTCCAAGGGTCCAACTTATCATTCTCCCATCTAGTTCTAAGGTCATCTAGAGTGACCCACCCCTCTCCGTTAATTAGGTCCCCGCTTCGGAGCTGCTGCAGGCCTCCCCACTCTCGCAGGCCCGCTCCGAGTGGGCCCGCGTGTAACAGGGGGTTCCCGACTACAGGCAGCACCGGAGTGGGCCAGGGGGAAAACTCCGGCCGCTCTCTGTAATCCCTGAAAATCCCCAGTGTCGCCCCAATGGACGGATGAGCCCTCGTCTCCGGGGAGGAGGGCGACCTATTCAACACCAGTAGTTCTAGGCGAGCGGGTATCATAGCTGTTTCCAATTGGACCCATCTTTTAGTCGCTCGGCAATTCTGCCACTCACAAACTCTTTGCAGGTGTGTGGCTACCCAGTACAATCTCACTTCAGGCAGTGCCATGCCGCCTGCCTGTTTAGGTCTGCACAGCAAGTGGGACCTCAACCTCGCCCTTCTCCTACCCCAAACAAAACCCAGCAAGACCCTATTGAGTTCCCGGAAGAAACGTTGCGGAATGCGGATCGGGAGAGCTTGGAACAGGAACAACAGCCTTGGGAGAATGGACATTTTAATGTTCACCCTGCCCATCCAGGAGAACGCAGGGCGGTCCCAGGACTCTAAGTCCGTCTTAATTTTCCGCGCCAAGGGCCAAAAGTTTAGGGTCAGGATCTTTGACAGCTGGCTGGGCAGGTGTGTGCCGAGGTATGGGATAGAGGTTCTAGCCCACCTAAATGAGAATGACTGTTGAATGTTTCTTACCGCTTCACCAGAGAGTGAGATGTTTAGGGCCTCTGACTTGTCGAAATTTATCTTGAGGTAGGACAGCCTCCCGTAGACCTCGAATTCCTTCATCAGGACTGGAACCGACACCGCAGGGTTCGTGATAAAAAAGAGCATGTCGTCTGCGTAAGCAGCGACCTTGTGTGAGCCATCCGCCAAGTCCACCCCTTGAATGTCGCTGTTGCCTCTTACCCTACAGAGGAACGGCTCCAGCGATAAAGCAAAGAGCAAGGGAGACAGCGGGCACCCCTGTCGGGTTCCATTCCGGATGAGCACCGGGTCCGATTGTATGCTATTCACTCTGACTCTGGCCGATGGGGTGGTATACAAAGCCTCTATAAGCAGCCTCATCCCATCTCCCAATCCTATATGTCGGAGGGTCTCTCAGAGGAAAGGCCAACTCACCCTATCGAAAGCCTTCTCCGCGTCTGTAGACAGGAGCATGGCGGGGGTGTAGGATGTCTTAGCCCCGTGTATCACGTTAATGGCCCGCACCACGTTGTCTCTGGCTTCCCTTCCCAACACGAAGCCCGTTTGATCGAGGTGCACTATCTGTGCCACCACCAGGGCCAATCTATTGGCCAGGATTTTCGCAAATAATTTGAGGTCCGTGTTGAGAAGGGAAATTGGTCGGTAGCTCCTGCATGATAACGGGTCTTTACCCGGTTTAGGTATTACCGAGATATGGGCCTCCAGTTCCCTCCCCGAGAACCATCCAATCCATGATTGTGTTCCAAGCTCTCACCAAGCAGGGGCCCAGCAGTGTAATTTGACGGTGTACCCGTCCGGGCCCGGGGCCTTTTCCGTTGGCGCGTGTTTTAGCTCCTCGGCTAGCTCATCTGTGCTGATTGGGTCCTCTAGTGACTCAACCACTTCCCGCGGCAACACCGGCATCCCTGAGCCCACTATATATGCCCTGACCCTCTCCAGGAGCGCCCGCTCGTCCCTCCCGCCGGCCAGGTCATACAACTTGGCATAATACGCCCGGAAGGTCTCAGCTATATTCTTGGAGGTATGTTGCTTCTGCTGTGAGCTGTCTATTATCTCTGAGACAAAATTTTGAGTGTACTGCTGCTTAAGGGCTCTCGCCAGGAGCGCGCCACTCCTATTCCCGTGCTCATAGTACCTGCGCCTGCATTTCTTAATCATGTACTTTGCTTTCTGCCTAAGCAATGCGTTAAGGGCCTCCCGCGCCTGCGTCAGTTCCCCAAGCACTTTTGCTGCCTCGGTATGTTTGTGAGTCAGCTCTAAACACTTAACCTTATCCGCGAGCTGCTCCAACTGCTTCGTTCTTTCCCTCTTCAACCTTGATGCATGACTGATCAGGACTCCTCTGATGACACTCTTGTGTGCCTCCCACAAAAGCATAGGTGATACCTCTCCGTTATTGTTGCTGCTAAAGTAAGCCTCTAGTCCCTCCCGAACCGCCTGGACTACCGCTTCGTCCTGCAGCAAGGACTCGATGAGTCGCCAAGTCAGAGGGGGTGGGGGCCTGTCGGTCAAGTTCAAATCGAGGGAGACCGGTGTATGGTCCGAAAAGGAGGTTGGAAGAATCCCACTATCCGTTGTCAAGCCCAGCAAGCTGTGCGAGACCCAGAAGTAGTCCAACCTGGTGTATGTCCCGTGCACCCTCGAGTAGAAGGAATAATCCCTTCCCATCGGGTTCAACACCCTCCACGCATCAACTAGCTGCATGTCATGGAGCTTTTTCCTCAGGGATCTCAACGCCAAGTGAGAAACCGCAGACCTGCCCGCTGAGGAGTTCAATAGTGGTTCCATGGCCAGGTTAAAATCGCCTGCAAGGACTATTTCACCTTCAGCAAACTCCTCTATCTTAGTCAGTGAGTGTCTAAGGAACTGGACCTGTCCCTGATTGGGGGCATATAAGGATATCAGGGTGTAAGTTTTTTGGCCAAGTATACATTTCACCATGAGGAGCCGCCCGGAGTCATCCCCCCAGGAATCCCGGAGGGTGAATGGAACCCCGCTCGCGATCATGATCGCCACGCCCTTCCGCTTGGCATCTGCTGCACTAGTGGTGAATACGTGTGGGAACAGTCGGCTGCTTAGTCAGGGGGCCTGTGACCTCTTAAAGTGCGTCTCCTGTATAAAGGCTATTTTTGCTCTGAGCCTACGCAACTCCTGCCCCAGAATTGCCCTCTTCTCAGGGGAGTTGAGGCCTTTCACATTCAAGGATATTAGCTTAATTGCGGACATTTCACTATGACTACAATGATGTCACCAGTCAGCGAAGCCTCCTCGGGATCTCAACTCCGTACCCAATGCTGTACCACGGGCGGTCGGGGTTACGGGGCGGGGTTAGGATGGAAGGGTGGGGGAGGGGGGGCAAAAGGTGGGATAGGGGGGAGATGGGAACGTAAGGGGGTACAAAAAGGGGGGGACTACAAACAGGTGGGTAGAAACCAAATAACACTAAACAACAAGACTACTAGTGTAGTCAACCGGAGGGTGGCCTACAGGGGGCCTCCATAGCTGGTGCTACTTTGTTCACCACTCCACTCCTCCTCCTCTGAGTGGAACACGCTAGCGCGAATGTAGTCAGGCGCTGCGTTTCCCCGTCCGTGAGAGACAGTCGTCTGACACGGAAGGGGGCACCAAAAATCGTGGGGGGGGGTGGAGGATCAGAACACGGAGCAACAGCGAGGGAGCCGCACTAATTCAACTAACAGCTATTGCTGCAACCCAAGGCGTGATTATTTAGGGGGAGTCATTAGAACACAACGTAATAAAACACAACCCGCACCAACAAGAAGGGGAACCGCAGCGGTTCTGGGGGGGGGCGGCGACCAGGGCCCGGCCCAGCGTCACCCTCCCCACCAGAGCGCACCCACCGCGATCGCGCACATACAGCGAGGACAGACCGGGGGGGGCCCGCCGCCGCATCCCCCCCAAAGCAGGGGGGCCGGGGTTCAGAAGGGGAGCCCGACAGCGGGGGACGCAAAGCGCCCCCCCGCGTGGGCTCCGCAAGGGCGGCTAGACAGGGCGGGGCCCCGAGGGGCAGCGGGAATCAACGTTTACCACAGGTAGGCACAAGAGGAAGAAATAGGACAGAGTCTGGGAGCGCCCGCCCTCCGGTCCCGCCAAGGCGGCCCGGAAAGCCAGCGTCCACCGTGTCCGCCACAGAACCGAGTGCCACTAGATTCCAGGGGGCGCCGAACCGGGCCCCCCCCCCCCGCAGCCCCCACAACCGGGAGCCCACCGAGAATCTCAGCTTAAGGGGGAACCGCCACCCATACCTCACAAGATCATCAGTGGCGTCTTCTCAAGCCTCTCCCGGCGCCTCGTAGGGCACCTCCAGGTCGCTGCGGGAGCTGCCTATTGAACCCCGCCAGGTTTGGTGCTGTCCAGTCCGGGATGTCCACCGCGGGGGCCTCCAGAAAGCGGAACAAGTCCGGGAGCTGGTTCGGGGACCTGAGAACAAAGAGCTCCCCATTTCTTCGGACTAAAATCTGGAAGGGGTGGCCCCAATGGTAAGAGGCGCCCTGCCTCTGGATGATTTCAAGAAGCGGTCTCAGCAGCCTCCTCATGAGTAATGTTCTCCGCGAGAGATCCTGGAGGATGATGATCTGCGCTCCTTTGAACTGTATTGGGCCCCTCTCCCACGCCTTACGCAGCAGGTCCTCCTTGAGTTTGAAGAAGTGGACTCTACAGATTATGTCCCTCGGTCTTCCAGAATCAGGAGGGCGGGGACCAAGGGCCCTGTGAACGCGGTCCAACTCAACATGGCTCGATTCCGGCAAGTCCAGGAGCCCGTTAAAGATGGAGACGACCGCCGCCTGGAGGTCCCGCGGCTCCACCGATTCCGGAACGCCCCGAAGGCGGAGGTTATTCCTGCGACTGCGGTTTTCCGCATCATCCTGGGCCAGGAAAAGCTCGGATAGGAGGCGATTGCTTCCCTCCCGTTGATGCTCAAGCTCCGCCACTCGCGTTTCTAGCGATCTATGAGAGGCTTCTGCAGTATCCATTCTCTGCGCGACCTCCGTTACTGCACTCTGGAGGGTCGCCAGCTCCCTCTTTATGGTGCCCTCCATTCTCGAGACGTATCCATCAAAGTCACCGCGAGATGGTAGGCCCCGCAGGGCCTCATTGATGTTGATTCTCACCGCCTCGGCTATAGTACGGGACAGAAGATCAAGCGGAACAGCAGAAACAGCGTTTGAAGCAACAGCAAATTCACCGGTCTCTCGGAAGGGATGCCCGTCGCCCCGAAGTGATGCAGAACTTCCCCGCCCGTCCGGAGGGCTCCAGCTGAATCCCGGCGAGGCCGCGCCTCCTCCGGCCAACATGACTCCTCCGGCGCCGATAGGCCCCGAGCCCCCCGAGGAGTGCCCAGGGGGGGAGGTCTCCTGGCTACCCCAGGCCGGCACAGGGCTCACCGGGGGTGGCGGAGTGCATAACATGCTGCCAGGGGATGGTGAGCGCTGCACGGCTCCATTCGGGGACCAGAGCCGGGGGTTCCGATGTGGGGGGTCATACCCGCTCTTTGGGGTACAAGGCGGAGAATCCGGGCTTGGGATGCCCTCCTGGCGCAGCCACTCCTCCCGCGCGGCGTCAGTCGCTGGTCCAAGGGCTCTGGCAGACCCCTGGCTGCCCTCCAGCTGCCACTCGATTGGCTTCCCTCTCTCCGCCCGGGCCCCCCCCTTATCGGGTGCCGATCACGGGTGATGGGTGCTCCCTCTTCCACGGGGTCCACAGGGGGCACTGTCGGGGGTGGATAGGGGCCATGGCCTGCTTGGAGCCCAACGGGTGCTCCGCCAGTCCCGCCGGCCGCCCGGTGCACCTCCGCTGTGACAATGCGGAGGCGCCGGGTTGAAACATGTGGCGCCCCTGTCTCCTCACCTCCAGTCTGCCGCATTGAGTCCTCTCCCGTTCCTCCTGTAGTCGCGGGGCTCAGCTGCTGGGGGACGCCGCGATGGGCATCTGCGTCTCCTCCCTCACCCCCCCCCCCTGCCGGGGGTACGAGCGCCGCCGTCTCGCGTGGGGCCGCCGCCTCCTCCCTCAGCCCCCGCAGGAGCCCGGATGACTCCTCCGGGACCGCAGCCTCCACCATGCCCGTCGACCGCGGGAGTTCCGCCCTGGCCCCCACCGACACCACGGGGCTCAACTGTTGGGGTAAGTCGCAGCGGGCCTCTGTGCCTCTCTCTCCATCTCCTCCCGTCGGGACCACGTGCGCCGCCATCTTGCGGGGAGCCGCCGACTCCTCTCTTCCTCCCCGCGCTGTGAAATAAGCGGGGATGGGACGCTCCTGTGCCCCTCCGGCGCTGTCTGCTCACCTTCCCCTTCCTGGACATCAGGAAAGGGGGTAAAAAAGAGATGCCTGGGTGCTCAATTTGGATTAAGGTGTGCGGAGCTCCCTCGTCCCGCTTCCTCACGGCGCCATAGCAAGCCACGCCCCCCACCATAAGCTTACAGTTTAAAGGATACGGGATCCAACGAATGTATTTGAAAATGTAAAACGATAGAAGAAACCCCCTTTTGACGATAATAAACAGTTTATGCCAGAGCCCTTCTTTAACAGAATAATGTATTTTCACAGTAAAAAAAATAATTGCTCTTTAACTCCTTTAAAGTGGACCAATCACCGCCATGGCCGGGCCTGGTATCTAAAGGTTTTTGGATGCCCCACTGTGTGAACCTCCACCCCCGCCACCCATCATCTGCAAACCTCTTAACTTTCCTCACAGCTATCCTCTGCATTCCCGGCATCCCTGCAGCTGTGCGCTCTTGCACCCAGCAATTTTGCAGGGAAACTGAGGATGCAGCCACCCCCGCTCCCTATGCCAATGCGGAATCCAAAACAATGGCTTTATGTCATGCATTAGTATGCACCACATAAAGTGCTGATTGGATGAGAGCCCACGCATGTGCCGTGGGAAAGGCAGAAAGTTGAGTGGAGCAGACGGCCTGGGAGCTTTCACACAGTGGGGCATCCCAAATCTGGATGTCCCCGGGATAAGGACCTATCACCATCTTCCTTTAAGAGAAAGTAAAGTAATGATGTACAAAACTATATGAAGAAAACATCTTTACCTGTGGCTGCCGTTTTAGACCTACTGGTAATTGGGCACCATCAGTGTTTCCTCACCAGACCATTTTTCTCCTCCCGCAACACCTTTGTATAAAACCACTAACCTTAGGGCATACAAATCAATTTAGATATGTATTGATAATTCCCAAAAGGCCAATTTTCAACCAATGAAAAGGGTCACTTACAGCTCAGTTTAGGTGTAGTCCAAAAGTGCAAGGCCCAGACTTATGCTCCTCCAACTGTTCAGGTAAGTATGGATGGGGGCAAACCCTTTGAATTTCAGGTTCAACAAGTTTGGCCGAACTTTCCGCTAAAGTCCATTCAGGTCCCCGGACTTGACCCCTGGGCCATTGAAGTCAATACCGACCTGATGTTGGGGGACCAAAAATGGCCCTAAAATTGGATAACAAAGGCTAGAGGCCTGGAAATCTAGGGGAACATCAGGATTAATCAGGGAAATACATACTAAAATAAAAAAAAATTAAAATATTAGGTTTTTATTTATGACAGAGGCCAAATTGGGGGGTAACAGCAGGGAGATTGCCCCCAACAAAATGGGGTAGGGAAACTCTGTAGCCTCTACGTGGGCATGGGAGCATGTAGTGGCTCATGTGGAGAAGGAGCTATCCTCAGTGTCTTCTCCTACCCCTCCTCTTCCTCCAAAAATGTCCGCTGCCTGGACAGTGGTGTAACTGACCACTGTCGGCCCAGCGCCCCACCCTGTGAGCCACGTGTGCACCCCCTGACGCCTGGAAAAATGGGTCTTACTCCTCCTCTTTTGCTTCCATCACATCCTCCATCATGGCCTAAAGGGATTTTTCCAGCAGGCAAAGGATGGGGATGGTAACCCTGGTGATGCCGTACTGGAAGCACTGCAGCACCGCACAGATGTCCCTCATGGAGGCTCACTCATTGGTGGTGAAGTGCTGTTAAGTCTTCACGTCTACGCACGTGGTTATTTTGGAGCTGAAACTCCACTATTGCCTGCTGCTGCTCACACACCCGTTCCAGCATATACAATGTGGAATTCCACATGGTGGGCAGGTCACATATGAGGTGGTGGGTGGGAAGTCCAAGGTCCTCTGCAGTGTAGTCAGGCAAGCAGTAGCAGGTTGGGAACGCGTGCATGCGCTACGCACCTTATGCAGTAGCTCCGGCATGTCTGGATAATGGACCAGGAATCTCTGCACTACCAAGTTGAGCACATACACCAGGCAAGGGATGTGCATCAACCCGGCTCACCCCAAGGCTGCTGCAATGTAACCCCCATTGTCGCACACCACCTTGCCAGGCTTCAGATGAGTTTTAGCACCACATGCTGCCGTTTTCCCATAGCAGTGCTCAGATTGCTGGTGCAGGTGCTGCTTGAGGAGGAAGCAAAGGAGGAGGCGGAGTAAGAGGTAGAGGCAACAGAAAGCACCAACTGATTTCCAGCAATCCTGGGTGGTAGAAGGATATGAGCCACAGTGCTTCCTGCCTCAGTACCAGTCGCCACTATATTGACCCCGTGGGGAGAAAGATGTAACAGCCATACACATGCTTAAGTGATGAGGTGGACACTGGAACTAATGGAATTGCCCAGTTCAAATCTTATTTTTTCCACAACCTGTTGTACAGGGCAGGGATGGCCTGGCAAGAAAAGTAGTAGCCGCTGGGAATGATGTATTGTGGAACAGCCACTGCAATCAGAGCTTTTAAACTGTCCATCACCACCAGGGAAAATGGGAGCACTTAAAAGGCCAGCAATTTAGGGCCAGAGCTCATGGGTGGGATGGGCCCAACGTCTGCGTTCTCTCCAAAGTTTGCAGGATGGAAACAGAATGCCTCCCTGGGATGGTGTAGACTGGCTTGGTGATGGCAGTGGTGCTGCTGCTAAAGGTGGTCCCACATCCTCCCTTTGGAGGGAAACATGTGGCCTTGCCCTTGGAGAGGTGATGGTAGCAGCTGAGTCAACTGAAGCAACAGAGGGAGTCTCAAGTGTTCCCATGTTGTTTAGGTGCTTCTGCCACCGCAGCTTGTGTTTGGATTACAGGTCTCTGATCATGGTAGCACAGCTTGCACATGACCTGTGTCTTGTCCACTGTGGACCGCTTGAAAAAATGCCATGCTGGTCAGTTTCTTTAAGCCTGCCTCGGAGCACTCAGTACCTGCGCGTGGTGGCTAGTGGCAGCAATGATCTGACTGCTGGCACCCCTGTCCCTTTTCTTCTGGCTGCCTAGGGCTGTGTGACCACCACCACATTTTTCTCTGAAGTTCCTTGCTGGCCTTCAGTCCACGTTGAGCCTAGGATTTCGTCATCACCCCTGGTATCCTCTTCCACCCACTCCTTGCTGCTAGCCTCCCTATAATCCTCAACATTGTAGAACACTGCAGCAATCGGCACTATGGTTTCATCATCATCGAGGGTGTCCTGTGATGCTCCGCTGGCCATGTCCTCATCCTAGGTCTGCAACTGGGGCAGGGGCAAGTGGATAGCCCATGGTATCCCAGCTAGAAGTGGCATAGAGCATTATTGACTTGTGGCTGGGATGACCTTGCTGGTTTTAATGGGGGTGGGGTGGAGGGCTCAGAACTCCAGGCAGAAGTAGAGTGGGTGGAAGACCCACAAGTGCCCTGAACTACTAGTATTAAAGAGCACTGACAAACAAGTGCCATGAACTATTGGTATGAAAGAGTAGTGACCGCCAAAGTGGTCTGAACTATTGGTATTAATGAGCACTGACACATAAGCGGCATGAACTATTGTCATAAAAGAGCAGTGACCCTCAAAGTGGCCTAAACTATTGATATTAAAGACCATTGACACACAAGTGCCCCGAACTATCAATATTAAAGATCATTGACACACAAGTGCCCTGAACTATTGCTATTAAAAAGCACTGACACACACCTGCCCTGAACTATTAGTATTAAAGAGCACTTATGCACAAGTGCCCTGAAGTATTGGAATGAAAAGCACTAACACACAAGTACCCTGAACTATTGGTATGAAAGGGCACTGACCCCCAAAGTGGCCTGATCTATTGGTATTAAAGAGCACTGATACACAAGTGCCCTGAACTATTATTATGGCAGTGCACTGACCCCCAAATTGGCCTGAACTATTGGTATTAGAGAGCGCTGACACACAAGTGCCCTGAACTATTGGTATTAAAGAACACTGAGACATTAGTGCCCTGAACAATTGGAATTAAAAAGCACTAACACACAAGTGCCCTGAGCCAGTGGACACTCTAATAACAATTGATATTACCGAGTAATAACATACAAGTGTCCTGAACAATTAGTATTAAAGATTGCTGACAGCCAAATGCTTGGAGACTATTGACACCCAAGTGTTATAACAGAGTACTGACACCCAAGTGATATTAATTATGCATTTATATCTTCAGCCAAAGCTTCTTTAAAAGGAACAAAACCCAGGATTTTCACTATTTGGGATGCCCCACTGTGTGAAAACCCCACTATGTGAGAACCCCCCCCCCCAAGTTTGTCTTGTCACACATCAAGCAAAATAATTATCTTGGACACTTCATATGCAAGAGTGAATTCTAACATGCTGAAAACAGCCTGCTGAATGGCACCTGGTCCCCCCACTCCCGGGCCCTCGCATAATGAAGAGGGTCCAACACTGGCCAGACAAACAAGCCATATCTAGAACAATGCTGGAACTGCAAGGACTGCCTGACCCCCTGCATCCCTCTCTCTGTTTCCTTGTGCACCAAGCGCATTTGGCTCTATTCTATTCTAGGAAGGGCGGATCTGCTTACCTCTCCAGAGATCGCACTGTTCATGTTTGGGTTCTCCTCCAATCAGCTTTCTATGCCGGTGTATATTAATGAGCCACATGGAATAATGAATGAACGGTGATAGGCAAATATCCCCACAGCAGCTTCCCTCCGGCTGTGCATACCCATTCCAGCTATTCAGATCTCAAGTCTGACTCTGGTCCTGCATCAGTTGAAGGATGCCACCATGGCTGGGCATGCACCATGGAATTACCAGAAAGGTAAGTTTCCCAGCGTACCTGGATGGGTTCCACATTTTCAAATCAGGATGCTCCTGTTGGAGAAACTGTACAACAGGCTTCCAGCTTAGTCTATGTTGGAGTGACTTTTGGTAGATTTACTTTTTCTTGTCTGTGTTAGTCACCATGTAAGGTGACATTCTCTTACTGCATTCATGTTCCAGTAAAGCCAGTTCCTGTTATACCACTAATGTCTATCTGTGTTATCACTCTGCTGCACCCAGCACTCACACTTTGCAGCAGCCCCACACAGGGGGAGACCACCGGCCCTAGAGTCTTGTGGTTGTTTCTCTTTGAAGTGTACATATTTCTCATATAAGTAGAGGGGCATGCCAAATGATGGTGCCCCATGAATGCAGGTGTTGCCAGAGCCACATTTTTTTATGCAACAGGTCTTCTTTAACAAACACTACTCTACAGGTTAGCTCTGTACATTAACAGGCTCTTTAGCTAAACCTGAGCAATTAGCGAAAAGGCAGCACCGGGTATGCTTGACATTTTGTACAAAGCTCTCCTCGGAGTTCTGGGAAGCCTGAGAGTCAATGAAGTAGAAATAAGAAGCAAGAACATACATATCCAGTAACTGAGCAGGATTTTTTTTTGGTAATTATATATTGCCGTGCCATCGTCCCATCGTCATTTTTTCTTATTAAAGTGGAGGGAAGCTACACAGAATATGGCTGAAATCCAACAAGTTCAGAACTAGAACAAAGAGTTTCCAGCAGCTTTCTCGGGTTGGTAATCACTAATCACACTAACCAACCTGAAATAGTCCTGAAGCTTATGTTGCCACCCACCGCTGCCACGATAATGAGAGACAGATTTTCTCTAAAAATTGTGCAGCTAAATATGGCGCAGAATTGCACCAAGGAAAAAAACATGATAAAAAGTTTTCTCACTGTGCTGAATCAACCCTAAGGTAGTCCTAAACAAATTCAGTAAAAACCGTGTAATAACCGCTATACCACATAAATGGGCACCACCCCTGGTAGCCATGGGGGCAAGTTATCAGAGTACACCCTATTGAAAAGTTGGGCATGCAAGAAATGTGTTGTTGTTGAGCAATTCAAAGAGACACTGGAACATTTTTCGCGTGTGTGCATGCAAGTGTTTCAGACTGGCGTGCACGTTTTTCACTTTACTCTGGTGGGGAAAGAAATCATTGCTGTTTTTGAAGGGAAGGTGCATCCCACCAAAAAGTTTGTCCCTCTCCCATAAGGCCCCAGCAAAGGCTGAAAACCAGGGCTCAAGGCCATACTGCCAGCCCCTGGCCCTAGTAATTACCAGCCTTTATGCCCTTTGGGCCGATCCAGTGCTCTTCCAGGGGTACCCATGGAAGAACACAAGGCCCATGCTGAGGATCACTGGGCTCTTTTGCTACCCCCTGGTCATTGGGAGTGAGGGTAATTTACAAGGGGGTGGGGGTTGGATAAGCCACCAGCAACATGTTGGGCAGGTGGCTTGCCACCCCCAGGACTTGAACTGGTATAATTACAATTTTACCTCATCCGCACCCTTCGGTGCCATCAACAGGGCATAGAGCATTATTGACTTGTGGCTGGGATGACCTTGCTGGTTTTAATGGGGGTGGGGTGGAGGGCTCAGCACTCCAGGCAGAAGTAGAGTGGGTGGAAGACCCACAAGTTCCCTGAACTACTAGTATTAAAGAGCATTGACAAACAAGTGCCATGAACTATCAGTGCCATCAACAGGGTCTATGGCAGATGCCCCAATGGCATCTTTAGTGAAAGGGGGCACAGGTCTCCCCCTTCTTCCTTGTCATCATGCCATGAGTAATGTTGGGAGCCAGGAAAGGAAAACTTTTATACTGCAGCCAGAAGCACACTCTATGCTTCATCCCTCCAGTGATGTAACTGGTCACATGGGGTTGTGGATTAAACAGAGGCCCCACCTCTGTACTATAAAAGCCTCCCTCCTCCATGTCCAGCACTATTCCTGTCTGAAAGCCAGGATGGAAGGGGACCCCTGCCCCCCCTGATTAAGGGATGCTGGTGGTGCATCTGGACCAACATTCAAAAATGATGTAAACCAGACCAACACAACAAACAGCGCTCATATTCATCCCTCCCTGATGCAATTTAGATTGCTGCACATAAAAATTCATTCACCGGTTTCTAACTCCTGCTTTAGTAAATTTTAGAAACAAAATAGCAGCTCATGCATTTGCAAGTCACCAAATAGGAAGTGCTGCTGGGCTTCCTGTTGCATTGTCAGTTGAATCCAGGCATCAGCATGGCTGAGATACTGAGAGAGGAAGCTCCAAAATGGCCGCTGCCTTTCTTTTCCAACTGTGCCAGGCTGTTGGTCCGGTTTAAGCTGTCTCCACTGGCATCGGAAAACCCAGCCGCTGATGAAATAAAAAAAAAAAACAGCCGCTGGACCTGGCAGGCCAGAACGAGGATGCCGCCCAGTGGGGAACAAAAGGAAGAAGATGAGCACTGTTTAATTTACTATTAATAATTTGTATTGTTTTATAAGACAAATATCAACATATCCACATGTCTCACAAATGTACATAATGCAACCAGGAGGCTGGGTCAGAGATACAATCAAAATATGGTGCAAAGCGCACTATTTTTTTTTTTTTACTATTAAACATAGAAAGTAAACATAAAAGTAAAACAAGGTTATTAATGAGCATGTAAACCACTGCATGCTTAAACCGGATCTTCACCATGATTTATTGAAAACCCAAACCCTTAAAAAACTATTCCCCAGCATCTAAAATTAATATATTTAAAGTTTTTAGTCAGTTACTTATTATTCTTTCCCCCACTGGGCTGCAACTCTGTTCAGGACTTTAGGATACCGGAGCCGCCATCTTGACTCAGAAGCATCACACTTACTGAGGAGAGGAGAGTGGGATAAAGTACAGGGGGACGGGTTATAGCTGTGCTTTGCTCGGACAGAGCAGAGCTGGGGTCAGGAAAAGGTCAGCAATCCCAGAGTGCACAGCAGCACAGTCAGGAGGCACTTCCTGTTTGCAGGCTGCCTGATGTTCCATGAGCCACCATCTTGGATGTTTAAAGGCTCATAACATGCAGTAGATGCAGGTAGGATGATTTTTAATGTGAGCAATCAGTATGTACAGGGTGTGGGAAACATATAAGATAGCCTCTTATTCAGGGTGAAGGTCCGGTTTAATAATGGCATACTCACCGTAACCCGCCGCCCTCTCCCAGACATCATGCCTTCATGCCGCCATCTTGCCACACCTGGAAGTATGTATCCCACAAGTATGTCAATCCCATCACTGGTTACCTGTCTCCCATAGAGTTCAGTTCAAACTTCTAAGGCTAACTTACAAAGCTCTCTCTAACCAGGCCCCTTCCTACATTTCATCTCTGATCCAGCGTTACCAACCCAAGCGCAACCTCCGCTCTGCCTCTGACATTCTCCTGTCCTCCTCCCTGGTTACTTCCTCGCACTCCCGCCTTCAAGACTTCTCCCGTGCCTCCCCACTTCTCTGGAATGCACTCCCCCGCTCGATCCGCCACTCTCCATCACTCCAAGCCTTTAAAAGCGCCCTCAAACTCACTTCTTCAGACAAGCATATGGCCTGGCGTAAGCAACTCCTATAACCATCAATGGCACATGCAGCCCTACTCAAGCTCTACCACTTGTGACCCCGCCCATTTGTCTCCACCCCCATCCTTTAGACTGTAAGCTCGCAAGGGCAGGGCACTCCTCCCTATTGTCTCCTGTGCTCACAACACTTGGTTTTAACCCGTGGCATCAACTTTTGTATTGTTCTATGTACTATATGTTTTACCCTGTCTGTAATCATACCATGTAAAGCGCTACGGAAGTTGATGGCGCTATATAAATTAACAATAATAATAATAATCCCACAATTCTTACAGGTGCAGCCTTTGACCTCACGCCCAAGCACTGGCCCCCTCACAGACAGCGTCCGAATTTTCTTCCCCGGGGAGCATCCACTATCAGCAAGAGGAACTTTGGAGGCCCTGGAGTCTAAAAGTACTTGGGGCAACCTGAATTGGGATGCCCCACTGTGTGAAACCCTCATGAACCCCAGAAACACCCACCCTCTCCTAGAGACCTCGCTGCGTCTGTGTCTGTGAGTGAAACGGGGTGGCTTGGGGGGTACACACAGCGGGGAATCCCAATTTGTGATGCCGCCACAGAGAGGAGCAACACACAGGAAAGTGAAATTCATGTGTGTTGCTCCTCTTTAAGTGGGAGGTTTGGGGCGGGTTTCTGCCAATGTGAGTCCCCGGGAAAGAAGCTGTGGTGACTGACGTAAGTCCTCTGGACTTTTTTTTTTTTTTTAGACTTTTGGTCCACTATAAGATGGACCACAAAAATAATAATAAACTGTTCTACAAAAGTTGTCGAGCTGCACAGCAGGTGTCCATAAGCCACATGTGGTTCCCAAGTTACAGGTTAGGGACCCCTGACATACATGTTCAAAATGCCATTGAAAGACGACTTTTGCTTTAAATAGAAGCAAACTATGTTTTAAATCACTGTGCACGAGTGAGAAAAGCTCTCATAACTTTGTACAACCCCCACAGACATAGGGGGTTATTTATCAAGGGATAGCGGCAGGTAGTGCCTCGTAGCGTGAACACCGGGCGCTGTACGTAAAACCACATTTATGAAAGCAAATCTGGTGAGCGACTCTAACAGCGCCATGTAGCGTCCGATTTATCATCACAGGTGGCTCAGCGTATAGCGCCGGTGCTCTAGCTTCCAGATCGCCAGGTCTTACCTGTCGCTCTCCCATACATTTCAATGGACGTTCCTTCTCTTCTGTTTAAACAGGGGTTTTTTTTGTTTTTGTTTTAAGTTTTCTGTCAAATAATTGTGTCCCCTCTCCTGGCCTAGAAAGAGTCATTTTTGAAAACTTTTTTGCTATTTTATATTTTTATGCAGAATTGTCATTACAGGTCTGGCACTAAAGTGTTAATGTCACAGTGTTATAACAATGTAATTCCATGTGTTTTTGGTTTGTTACTGGTGGATGTGTGTTCAAAACAGACTTTAAAGTGGACCAACACCCTCCCATGATCGGCCCGGGAATCTATAAGATTCCCGGACTGATCAGCCCCCTGACTGCGGGGCACCCCTAAATCCCTACCTGCTCCTCGATCCAGTGGTGCCCGCCGCCGCCTCCTGCGCGTCCCTCTAGCAGGACGCGCACCCGCGCTGCCCGTTTGTGAATGGCCGGCGCGGGCGCACGCCCTGTAAGAGTGACGCGCGGGAGGCGGCGGCGGGCGCGCTCTCTTTTCCGTCGCTGCCTCCCGCTTGTCCGCCGGCGGGGATTGGCTGCAGCAGTCACGTGGGAGCGAGGAGAGGTGAGTTTTTGGGCTTTTCTGGGGGGTTTCACACCGAAGTGGACCAAAACCCAGGATAGTCAAAATCCTGGGTGTTGGTCCACTTTAATCACACAGCGTCTGGCGTTCTATGCTATAGCGGCCAGATCCAGAGCACCGACGCTGTGTGTGTGTGTCCTTTTTTTATAAGTATGGTGTGGAGCGTTGAGAGTCGGTAGCACTGAGCTACCTCTCACTCGTTGCAGCACTGTACTGGTGTTAAAGCGCCCAACATACATCACATTCATCAATGCCGGCCAGGTTACTAGCGCGACTGAGATGCTCTGTTACAGGGCCCGATATCCGCTTACTAGCGGATGCTCTAAGCACCGCTATACAGACGCTCATCTGCCTATACCTGGCGCTATTAATGAATCAGCCTCTTAATATTATCCTAGTAGTAGTAAGTTGTTGTACCGTGTTAGCCATCTAAGGAAAATTCTAAGGAAAATTGCAAAGGAGCTCCAACCCCTTTTACACAGGAATGAGAGACTTTCTGAGATTTTCCCAGATCCTCCTCTGTTGGCATACAGACAACCTCCCAACCTCAGAAAACTCATTGTGAGGAGCTCCCTAAGTGATCCAGCACAAAATGGGACATGGCCCTGCCTGCAGAAAAGGTGTGAAACCTGCGCACACATCTACACCACTGACAGAATAAAGACACCAGGTATGCAACATGATTACAAAATACAGGGTCATTTCACATGCAAATCCCCTAATGTAGTATACCTGATCATGTGTGTGCAGTGCCCCTCAGCATTATACATCGGGCAGACAGGACAAGCGCTAAGAAAGCGACTGAATCTGCACAGGTTCACAATCAAAAATAATAAAACTGATGTGCCTGTTGCAGCCCATTTCTGCAGACCAGGCCATGGCCTATGTGATCTCAAACTCACAGTGCTCAAAGGGGGTTTCCGCTCACAAAAGGAGAGATTGCAATGGGAGTGCAAATGCATCCAAATCTTTAAATCGATGGACTGTGGGCTAAACAGGGACAATAATTTTATGTGTCACTATGACATGGATTGAATAGACAAGACTCATCACAAGGTCTGATATTAAACAGACTGTCTGGCCTGGTGTGAGAGCAATACAAATTCCACACACTTTCTTATCAGCCCACCATTAATTGTTATAATTCCCCTGTTTTTATCTCACAGTATACGATTTTACGACTTAGCTATTTTTCATGTGTGTCAGTGTAAAAACAATTGTCACTCCTTTGTAGTTTTTTGTATAAATGTGTGTCGGGGAGGCTGATTCATTAATAGCGCCAGGTAGCGACAGATGAGCGACAGTAGCGTTATTTTCACAGCGCCCGCTAGTATTCGCTGTGCTTGGCCGTTGTTCGGCTGTTGACATCGACTCAGTCGGTGTGCGGTAATGTTGAATACGGGGTTAGGAGTCGCTGTTTGACAGGTTCCGCGCTGTATGGGAGCGCATGACAGCGAACGGCCATAGCGAACGGCTCCCAGCATATTCATTAACAAATCACGCTCCAAAAATTCTCGCGCTGTGAAATGCTTGTTTAAACCCCAGAGCGCTGTCGGCGATGGGTTAAAAGTAGTTTTTTAACCCCCAAACAACCATATTTTTAGAAAAAAAAAAAACATGTTTTTCAAAACATTTTGTAATATGAATACATTAATATCAGACCTGTAACATCAATTCTGCACAAATTTTTTTTTTTTTTTTTTTACCTTAAAAAAAAAATCTAACATTGCAGAAGTGGTCACAGAATTTTTGCCATTTAAAAAAAAAAAAAAAAAAAAAAAAAAACATTAATAGCAATTAATTATGAATATTTAAAGATTGCTCCATTGAAATGCATTGGAGAGCGCCAGGTAGCAAGAGGTCATACCTGTCGCTGTTCAAGGTCGCTCGCTGGCGCTGTGGGGTGAGGCTGGAATAATGATGAATGATTCGCTATCTGGCGCTCTGTCAGTCGCTAAGCAGGATCGGCTTGATAAATGTGTGATTGCGGAGGGGAGCCGGGGTTCTCGTGGCAGTGAGCGTCATTACCGTTCGCTCACCATTCGCTACCTGGCGCTATACCTTGTTAAATAAGGGCCTAAGAGGCCGATTCATTAATAGCGCCAGGTAGCGACAGATGAGTGCCAGTAGCGTGATTTTCTCAGCGCCAGCTAGTATTCGCTGTGCTTGGCCGGGGTTTGCTTGTTGACAGCGACTCAGTCGGTGTGCGGTAATGTTGAATACGGGCTGGGTGGTCGCTGTTTCACAGGTTCAGCGTTGTATGGGTGCGCCTGACAACGAATGGCCAGAGCGAACGGCTTGCTGCAGATTCATTAACAAAACACGCTCCGAATTTATTCGCGCTGTGAATTCCTTTTTTAAACCCCAGAGCGCTGGCGGCGATGGGTGTAAAATAGTTTTTAACCCCCAAACAACCATATTTTTTGATTGTAAAATTATACAAGTTTTTATAAACATTTTTGTAATATGAATACATTAATATCAGACCTGTAATATCAATTCTGCACAAATTTTTTATTTATTTTTTTTTTTACCTTAAAAAAAAAATCCTAACATTGCAGAAGTGGTCACAGAATTTTTGACATTAAAAAAAAAAAATAAACATTAATAGGAATTAATTATGATTAATTAAAGATTGCTCCATTGAAATGCATTGGACATCGCCAGGGAGCGACAGGTCATACCTGGCGCTGTGATGGGATTAGCAGCGGCGCTGTTCGTTACAGTCGGCTACATGATGAATCCCGCGCTAGCTGTCGCTCTCGCCGGCGCTAGCCTCATTTAGCGTGATAAATGCGTCATTGTGACCGCCGCCGGGCGTACTTGAGTCGGTAGCTGCCGTTAGCTGGCGGTACCTGGCGCTCGTCAGACACTACCTGGCGCTAGCCCTTGATAAATAAGGGCAAAAGTTACAGATCTGTATTATGCCTGAAGAAGAAGCTTGAACAGCTTCGAAAGCTTGCATTTTCAATCTAAATGAGTTAGCCAATAAATGGTATTACCTTAACCTTGGATTTCCTGCTTAATATTATCCTGATACTTCAGTGGTGTTATTCCTTTAAGTGCCCAACAGAATTTTTCCTGTAATCCTTTAGAGCCGTCCAGCTGCAGCAGAAGGGAAAAAATCTACATGTAAACACAGATCAGCGCAGGCCTCTTTTATCTCACCATATAATATAATCATACAAATATGTTAGAAATAAAATCTCGGTTTAATTGAAAAAGCCAAAGCGCCAAAGACAATACACGTGTTCCATAGAGCAGCTGAGATGCGTCTCACAGATGGCGCGGAGAGAACACCTGATCACGCCGGGGACCTAAACCTGTGACTTAAGACGCGGGAGAAATTAGCGGCGGCGTTACTTCCTTGGAGGGTAGTGTGCAGATAATGCGGAGAGCCGGGATATCACAGCAGGATCTGCTCTTAGAAGTTGTAATAAAGCGGTGTACTTATATCTGCCTGGCAAGGTGGGAATAGCGAGCGCTGTATTACATGCACAAGCCTTTAATAATTGATGTGTATTTATAATTCAAGGGGTTATTCCTGCACAACAACGAGTCTGGCTGACAAATCCCAAGGTGAGTTTTTCCTTCTTAGCGACAACTTTTTAATATTTCCCAGCCAGGTAGGAGATGTTTGACTGCTTCTTCTTGTTTTTTTTGGCCCACGAACATACATTTCTTATAGTATAATCTGTGGTTTGATTTGGTAAATTTAGGCCCCACCTTAGCTTAAAGTAGATCAAATCCTACGATTTTACCTAACCTGGTTTTTGGTCCGTACCCCCCTAAGGGCATTTCAATTTGGGATGCCCCTGCTGTGTGAAAATCCTGGTTTGTGTTGTATACTTACCTTTCCGTCAATCCCATGGAGTATGCACACGCTCTGTGCATGCACTGTATGTCCGGGGAAAGGTGAGTTGGAGTGGGTGACCTGGGGGTTTCACACAGAGGAGCATCGGGGTGCCCTAGGGACAAGGACCAAAACCCGGGAAAGTCAGAATGCTGGGTTTTGGTCCACTTTAATAGACTTTGACTCCACATGCCTACAGTCTACTCCTGTGGATGCAACAGACCAGAAGCTGCAATGTGCCTAATCAGGGCTGTACTGGCCACAGGGAGAACTGGGCAAATGCCCAATGGGCCGCGTTGCATTGGGACAGTTTTTACTACTAACACTCCCATTCAATCCCTGCCTCCGCCCAGCCCCTATCCCCTTCACTACTATACCAGTGGTTAAATCCCTGGCTGATTGTTGGCCGCAGTCTGCCAAAGCTGACCCGAAATAGGCAAATAAAGTCATATGGTGGCCATGGGCCCAGAAAAAGAGGAGGCCTCTAAAAGACTCTAGTCCAGGTTAAATCCTTTCCTAAGTGGCATCCCAATGTGAGATGCCCTTCAGTGTAAAGCCTACTTGGTTTCCCTGAATACACACTTGGACATAAGGAGTGGGGATGCTGTGGGGTGCTGTGAAGTGTCCTTAAGCTTAGCTGTGGGATCACAAATCAAGGTGAGGTTATGAAGAAAAGATTTCACACTGCAGGGAATCCCAAATCCAGATGCCCCTAGGAAAATGTCATAAGGAGGGCCAACTAATTTATAAGAGTTTCAGTCCGCTTTAACTTGCAACTATGTGCCAGGGGAGGGTTCTGGTCACACCAGAGCCCCAGAGTATCTTCTGGTGGACCCCAAACACTGACTCGGGGCAACCGATCCCGGGCAGGCGTATACTGCGTCCCGGCAAGCAGGGGCTCCTACAGGTGAAGCTGGCTGCGGAGATTGGGGGTTGAGGGCTTACCTAGAGGGCTGGAGCTACCTGAGCGTGACATTATCACAGGCCACACCATGGATGACCTGGTACAGCAAGTGTAGGCCATGGCCACAGCTATTAATCAGCTAGCTCAACGAGTGGCCACTCAAGAAACCAGACAGATTCCAGCATCTTCTGTACCACCTCATGTGGTGACCGTGCCAATTTCTCTAACTTCAAGAATTCTTGCGAACTCTATTTCAAGTTGAGGCCCGTATCTTCGGGCACCGAGACCCAGCATTGAGTTTGGTAATCTCTCTGTTACAAGGAGACCCTCATTCCAAGCTTCGGGCCCTGAAGCAAGGGCGGAATACGGCGAAGGATTATATCGCTGAGTTCCGCCGTTGGGTGGTAGAGCCCAAGTGGACTGACCCTGCCTTGTGTAGCCAATACCGAATGGGCCTGTCTGAGAGCATCAAAGATGCGCTTTCCCTTCACCGTCGGACCTAGACCAATTGATGCAGGTCACCATTAAGATTGACCGACGAATTAGGGAGAGAGCTATTGAGAGAGCTACGGCTCCCACGTCTTTCAAGCCCTTCCAAAACCCTAACCCACCATCTTCCCTTAGGGAAAATACACCTTCCTCCTCTCAGGAGGAACCTATGCAGGTTGGGAGAACTTGCCTTTCCCAGGATGAGAAGCAGCAAAGACGCTCCATGGGCTTATGTTTATATTGTGGGATCCCGGGACATTTTGCTAGATCCTGTCCTAACAAGGGAAACTTGGCGGGAAACTTTCACGCCTAGATCAGGAGGAGAGTTCTGATCTAGGTGAGTCTGTTTACTACTCTCGCTTGAATAAAATGTTAGTCCCTGTTGACCTTTCCTCGGGCCCTTCCAAACAGTCAGTTTCCGCTTTTGTTGATAGTGGAGCTGCGGGCAACTTCCTTGATAGGAGCATGATCTCCATCTAGGGAATTCCATTGGTACCCCTTGAGAAATCTCTGCAGGTCCTGGCCATTAATGGGAAGGCCATTCAGGGGTCCGGTCAATATTAAGACCCCACCTCTTAAACTAGTCGTTGGGTCCTCCCATTCTGAGTTCATTGATTTCTTCGTCTTTGATTGCCCCGAAACTCCGGTGGTTTTGGGATACCCTTGGTTGAAACTCCACAACCCCATTTTAGACTGGTAGGCTGGGGAATTAGTTAAATGGAGTAGCTTCTGTACGAATCATTGTTTTTCCAATGCCCTCAGAAGTTTCCAGATGTTGCCCCAAGGGTTGCCTCAGCCGTACGCTGATTGGGTCGACGTCTTTTCCGAACGTTCAGCTGACACCCTCCCCCCACATAGGGCCTATGACTGCCCCATTGACTTGCTCCCTGGGACCATTCCTCCTAGAGGAAAAATTTACAACCTTACCCGGCCTGAGGAGCAAGCAATGAGGGATTACATCTCTGAAAATTTGAGTAAGGGATTTATTCGCCCCTCTACATCGCCTGCGGGGGCTAGGTTCGTTTTTGTGGAAAAAAAGGATGGCGGTTTGAGACCTTGTATTGACTACAGGGCCCTGAACAAAATCACTGTAAAAAACTGGTATCCCTTACCTTTGATTGGGGATTTATTTAATCAAGTTGTTGGCGCTCGGATCTTTTCTAAATTAGATTTAACCCTTTAAGTGCCAGCCTTCCTGCAGCATTTCCCACTCCCTGTTGCCAGAGCATTTTTCACTATTTTGCGCTCCCCATGTTCAACTGTAATTTTTGAAGGGATTTTCTGGGACTTCCCATAAAAATTACATATTGTTTTTTTCAGCAGAATCTGGGCTTTAACATCATATCTCTTGTTTATCAATTTTGTAGTTTTATCATAATTATTTTGGGCAAAATATGTGAAAGAAAATAAAAAATACACACGTTTTTACATTTTGCAGTGGTTTTTTTTAATCGAAAATAAAGGTTTTTCAAAAAAAACATATTGAGAGTAAAAGCCCCATTTCTCCCGGTTACAACGGTACCACACATGTATTAGTAGACACCCTTTCCTGCCCAGGAGACCCCAGAAACTGCAAAGAGCGCTAGAGGAGATTTTCAGATAAAATACAAATACTTTGCGCTCCTCGCAGTTTTTCAAAAAATACAACCCTTTACATTTGAAATACCCCCCACAAACTATATATTTTTGGAAAGTGCACAATTCAAGGTTTCTAAGCATACTAGGCTTGTTGGCGTGGGTCCATTGGTTTGAACTCTATTGATTGGCAGAATCTCTGGTTCCAAAGGATTTCCCTAAAAAAAAAAGCAAAAAGCAGATTCAAAACCATATTTTCCTATAAAAACAATAAGCAAGCAAGAAGTAACGCAGTAAATCTGAAAGCACAACATCTGCTGAACAAAATAATACCCCACATGCATAGGTACTTTGAAGTGTAGAGTTGCCAAACACCCCAAAGTCCAGCATGCGTTTGAGGGTAATTGTACTTGAAAAAATCAGCGCCGCACACAAAGTGCGCACCTTGCAGTTTCTTCAAATTTACAACCCTTTACATTTGAAATACCCCCCACAAACTATATATTTTTGGAAAGTACATACCTCAAGGTTTCTAAGGCTACTGGGCTTGTTGACGTCTGCGACGTCCTTCAGAATCTATTGATTGGCAGAATCTCTGGTTCCAAAGGATTTCGCTAAAAAAATAAGCAAAAAGCAGATTGAAAAACATTTTTTCCTATAAAAACAATAAGCAAGCAAGAAGTAACGCAGTAAATCTGAAAGCACAACGGCTGCTGAACAAAACAATACCCCACATGCATAGGTACTTTGAAGTGTAGAGTTGCCAAACACCACAAAGTCCAGCATGCGTTTGAGGGTAATTGTACTTGAAAAAATCAGCGCCGCACACAAAGTGCGCACCTTGCAGTTTCTTCAAATTTACAACCCTTTACATTTGAAATACCCCCCACAAACTATATATTTTTGGAAAGTACATACCTCAAGGTTTCTAAGGCTACTGGGCTTGTTGACGTCTGCGACGTCCTTCAGAATCTATTGATTGGCAGAATCTCTGGTTCCAAAGGATTTCGCTAAAAAAATAAGCAAAAAGCAGATTGAAAAACATTTTTTCCTATAAAAACAATAAGCAAGCAAGAAGTAACGCAGTAAATCTGAAAGCACAACGGCTGCTGAACAAAACAATACCCCACATGCATAGGTACTTTGAAGTGTAGAGTTGCCAAACACCACAAAGTCCAGCATGCGTTTGAGGGTAATTGTACTTGAAAAAATCAGCGCCGCACACAAAGTGCGCACCTTGCAGTTTCTCCAAATGTACAACCCTTTACATTTGAAATACCCCCCACAAACTATATATTTTTGGAAAGTACATACCTCAAGGTTTCTAAGGCTACTGGGCTTGTTGACGTCTGCGACGTCCTTCAGAATCTATTGATTGGCAGAATCTCTGGTTCCAAAGGATTTCGCTAAAAAAATAAGCAAAAAGCAGATTGAAAAACATTTTTTCCTATAAAAACAATAAGCAAGCAAGAAGTAACGCAGTAAATCTGAAAGCACAACGGCTGCTGAACAAAACAATACCCCACATGCATAGGTACTTTGAAGTGTAGAGTTGCCAAACACCACAAAGTCCAGCATGCGTTTGAGGGTAATTGTACTTGAAAAAATCAGCGCCGCACACAAAGTGCGCACCTTGCAGTTTCTCCAAATTTACAACCCTTTACATTTGAAATACCCCCCACAAACTATATATTTTTGGAAAGTACATACCTCAAGGTTTCTAAGGCTACTGGGCTTGTTGACGTCTGCGACGTCCTTCAGAATCTATTGATTGGCAGAATCTCTGGTTCCAAAGGATTTCGCTAAAAAAATAAGCAAAAAGCAGATTGAAAAACATTTTTTCCTATAAAAACAATAAGCAAGCAAGAAGTAATGCAGTAAATCTGAAAGCACAACGGCTGCTGAACAAAACAATACCCCACATGCATAGGTACTTTGAAGTGTAGAGTTGCCAAACACCACAAAGTCCAGCATGCGTTTGAGGGTAATTGTACTTGAAAAAATCAGCGGCGCACACAAAGTGCGCACCTTGCAGTTTCTCCAAATTTACAACCCTTTACATTTGAAATACCCCCCACAAACTATATATTTTTGGAAAGTACATACCTCAAGGTTTCTAAGGCTACTGGGCTTGTTGACGTCTGCGACGTCCTTCAGAATCTATTGATTGGCAGAATCTCTGGTTCCAAAGGATTTCGCTAAAAAAATAAGCAAAAAGCAGATTGAAAAACATTTTTTCCTATAAAAACAATAAGCAAGCAAGAAGTAACGCAGTAAATCTGAAAGCACAACGGCTGCTGAACAAAACAATACCCCACATGCATAGGTACTTTGAAGTGTAGAGTTGCCAAACACCACAAAGTCCAGCATGCGTTTGAGGGTAATTGTACTTGAAAAAATCAGCGCCGCACACAAAGTGCGCACCTTGCAGTTTCTCCAAATTTACAACCCTTTACATTTGAAATACCCCCCACAAACTATATATTTTTGGAAAGTACATACCTCAAGGTTTCTAAGGCTACTGGGCTTGTTGACGTCTGCGACGTCCTTCAGAATCTATTGATTGGCAGAATCTCTGGTTCCAAAGGATTTCGCTAAAAAAATAAGCAAAAAGCAGATTGAAAAACATTTTTTCCTATAAAAACAATAAGCAAGCAAGAAGTAACGCAGTAAATCTGAAAGCACAACGGCTGCTGAACAAAACAATACCCCACATGCATAGGTACTTTGAAGTGTAGAGTTGCCAAACACCACAAAGTCCAGCATGCGTTTGAGGGTAATTGTACTTGAAAAAATCAGCGCCGCACACAAAGTGCGCACCTTGCAGTTTCTCCAAATTTACAACCCTTTACATTTGAAATACCCCCCACAAACTATATATTTTTGGAAAGTACATACCTCAAGGTTTCTAAGGCTACTGGGCTTGTTGACGTCTGCGACGTCCTTCAGAATCTATTGATTGGCAGAATCTCTGGTTCCAAAGGATTTCGCTAAAAAAATAAGCAAAAAGCAGATTGAAAAACATTTTTTCCTATAAAAACAATAAGCAAGCAAGAAGTAACGCAGTAAATCTGAAAGCACAACGGCTGCTGAACAAAATAATACCCCACATGCATAGGTACTTTGAAGTGTAGAGTTACCAAACACCCCAAAGTCAAGCATGCGCTATGGAAAAACAAAACAATTTCTTACCTGTTCTAAGAAGTGCAAGTAGGATACTGTAGCTGTGCCATCAGATTATAGGATACTGTAGCTGTGCCATCAGATTAGGATACTGTAGCTGTGCCATCAGATTAGGATACTGTAGCTGTGTCATCAGACTATAAGATCAGTGCAGTGATCAATGACCAATATCAGGAATCAAGAACCTGAAATTGGTCACATTTTATAATCACTTGCCACAAGTAACCAGCTGCTCCTGCTCCACCATTTCCCATCGGATTAGCAACAGCGAAAAGAAACTAAAATAACATATAACGGCAACACAAAATACCTAAGAAACCTAATCCTAAACATATAACGGCAACACAAAATACCTAAGAAACCTAATCCTAAAAGGGGCCTACCTACCAAAAAAAAAATGCATTGCTCAATAATCTAATTGAGTATGGTATACCTCAAAACAATCTTCGAGGCATAACCCGGGTTGGCTGGGACAGGTCGGGCAATAATACCGCACATCTCTTCTAATGCCACGCTTCCTACAAACCCTACAAGCTCTCTGGGGATACCGCTTTTTACCAATTTCGGGAAGCAACTTTATAAAGTGCTTCCCTACTAATCTGGCCTGGTTGTCATTGGTAGGCAGATCTGGTTCTTCCGCAGTATCCCCAAACAACAAAGCAGGGAGTAACTGCTGCTGGTATTTTATGTACGATAAATTGGAGCCTGGCACTGCTGCCTTGAAGGCAACAAAGCTGTTGTAGGTTGCCATTTGGACCAAATGTATAGCAACCTTAGTGTACCAGGCTCGAGTTTTTCGGGTGGCGTTGTAATAAGTTAATATTTGGTCCGTTTTATCAACGCCACCCATGAATTTATTATAATCGGTTATGCAACGTGGCTTTTGGGAAGGGGCTCGGGGACCACGTTGCCTTACATTCACAACTGACTCATCGTGGAGTGTTGTCAGAAGGAATACATGTTTTTTGCCCATGTATTTCATGGCCAGGACCTCATCGCTTCTTAGAGCATAAGACTCCCCCCTTTTTAATTTTTTTTCAAGTAGTGGCCTGGGCAACCCTTTGCGTTTACGGTTGATGGTGCCGCAGGCCGGGGTATCCAACCAATAAAGGGCGCGAAATAAGGGGATGCTGGTATAGAAGTTGTCCACATATAAGTGGTAACCTCTACCCAACAATGGAGTCATAAGGTCCCAAACGATCTTTCCACTTATTGACAAATCAAGGGGACAACCAGGGGGGTCCAGATAGGTGTCCTTTCCTTCATAGATTCGAAAATATTTGATGTAGCCGGTCACACTGTCGCATAATTGGTAAAATTTAATCCCGTAGCGGGCACGCTTGCTAGGGATATATTGCCGAAAAACAATGCGCCCTTTGAAAAGCAGTAGTGACTCGTCAATTGATAATTTTTGGCCGGGGGTGTACACTACTGCGAAGCGATCTGACAGGCTGTTGAGCAGGGGCCGTAATTTATGCAGCCTGTCGTGACCGGGCTCACCACGGGGAATAGCAGTGGAATTGTCGTTAAAATGCAGAAACCGCAGTAAAATTTGGTAGCGGTTTCTGGACATTACGGCCGGAAATAATGGAGTTGCCAATATGGTTTGGGTATCCCAGTAGGAGGAAATACTAAATTTTTTTAGGATACCCATTGCTAGAGTGAGCCCCCAAAATTTCTTTATCTCACTCAAATTTGTGGGATGCCATGCCTGAGCTCGGGCGTGCCTCTGCAGGGGGTTTTTCGCTAAGACCTGCTCGGCATAGAGATTGGTATAGAAGACCATATCCAGTAGGATGGCTTCTGTGAGGAACAATTTGAAAAAGTCAATGACACCAAAATTTGTGGTGTCTACATTGACCCCGGGGACCGAATCAAAAGGGGGAATTTCGGGGGAAATATTATTAGGAGGCCTCCACGCAGACGCTCCTTCACCAGCTGCAGCACTCGATGCCTCATCCTGCACTACACTCGCCTGAAGCGTGGCCTCACTTTGTGCGGTACTATCCCTTCTACGGTGGCTACTACTGGTAGCACTGCGCGGCTGTGTTTCCTCAGTAGAGTATACACTGTCTGACTCGCTATCTGATGGGAAGAACTCAGACCCTGACTCACTAAAATCTTCCGAGTCAGACGCCATCAGGTAAGCCGCAGCTTCCTGTGCAGTGTACCGCTTACCAGCCATACCCCAATGCAAACAAAAATCTAAAAAAAAAATTAAACTAAAGGCTAAAACTAAAGGCTAAAACTAAGCTAAAACTAAAGGCTAAAACTAAAGGCTAAAACTAAAGGCTAAAACTAAAGGCTAAAACTAAAGGCTAAAACTAAAGACAAATTACAAAAAAATACAATACAATAAAACAAAGCAAAAAAACAGACAAAAATTTAACAAAAAAATACAATACAATAAAACAAAGCAAAAAAATGACAAAAATAGAAATAAAAGAGTATAGTTACAACCCGATGAGAAGTGGTGGAGTCAGGAGCAGCAGGTCACGGGATCCCAGCTAGGCTCCCAAAAGGAGGGGCGGGGGCTAGGCTCCCAAAAGGAGTGGCGGGGGATAGGCTCCCAAAAGGAGGGGCGGGGGCTAGGCTCCCAAAAGGAGGGGCGGGGGCTAGGCTCCCAAAAGGAGGGGCGGGGGATAGGCTCCCAAAAGGAGGGGCGGGGGCTAGGCTCCCAAAAGGAGGGGCGGGGGATAGGCTCCCAAAAGGAGGGGCGGGGGATAGGCTCCCAAAAGGAGGGGCGGGGGCTAGGCTCCCAAAAGGAGGGGCGGGGGCTAGGCTCCCAAAAGGAGGGGCGGAGGCTACGGTCCTAAATGAGCAAACGAATGGTCCAAATAACGAAACCAAGGCAGTAGCTCAGCGAACAACCTAAGAGAAAAAGTTAAGATTAGGACGCATGCATGGACAACAGCCGCACTATGCTATACCTAGAGCGGTGGTAAGGTAAGTTTTACTGGCAATCGAGGGGATTCACTCTGACCACCGGCACACGCACGCACCCACCCACCCACCGGCAGATCTCTGACCGCCGGCACCCACGCACGCACGCTCGCAGATCTGACCGCCGGCACGCGCGCGCGACCCCAGATCTGACCGCCGGCACGCGCGCGCACACACACGCGCGACCCCAGATCTGACCGCCGACACGCGCGACCCCAGATCTGACCGCCGGCACGCACAGATCTGACCCCAGATCTGACCGCCGGCACGCACAGATCTGACCCCAGATCTGACCGCCGGCACGCACAGATCTGACCCCAGATCTGACCGCCGGCACGCACAGATCTGACCCCAGATCTGACCGCCGGCACGCACAGATCTGACCCCAGATCTGACCGCCGGCACGCACAGATCTGACCCCAGATCTGACCGCCGGCACGCACAGATCTGACCCCAGATCTGACCGCCGGCACGCACAGATCTGACCCCAGATCTGACCGCCGGCACGCACAGATCTGACCCCAGATCTGACCGCCGGCACGCACAGATCTGACCCCAGATCTGACCGCCGGCACGCACAGATCTGACCCCAGATCTGACCGCCGGCACGCACAGATCTGACCCCAGATCTGACCGCCGGCACGCACAGATCTGACCCCAGATCTGACCGCCGGCACGCACAGATCTGACCCCAGATCTGACCGCCGGCACGCACAGATCTGACCCCAGATCTGACCGCCGGCACGCACAGATCTGACCCCAGATCTGACCGCCGGCACGCACAGATCTGACCGCCGGCACGCACAGATCTGACCCCAGATCTGACCGCCGGCACGCACAGATCTGACCCCAGATCTGACCGCCGGCACGCACAGATCTGACCGCCGGCACGCACAGATCTGACCCCAGATCTGACCGCCGGCACGCACAGATCTGACCGCCGGCACACACAGATCTGACCCCAGATCTGACCGCCGGCACGCACAGATCTGACCCCAGATCTGACCGCCGGCACGCACAGATCTGACCCCAGATCTGACCGCCGGCACGCACAGATCTGACCCCAGATCTGACCGCCGGCACGCACAGATCTGACCCCAGATCTGACCGCCGGCACGCACAGATCTGACCCCAGATCTGACCGCCGGCACGCACAGATCTGACCCCAGATCTGACCGCCGGCACGCACAGATCTGACCCCAGATCTGACCGCCGGCACGCACAGATCTGACCCCAGATCTGACCGCCGGCACGCACAGATCTGACCCCAGATCTGACCGCCGGCACGCACAGATCTGACCCCAGATCTGACCGCCGGCACGCACAGATCTGACCCCAGATCTGACCGCCGGCACGCACAGATCTGACCCCAGATCTGACCGCCGGCACGCACAGATCTGACCCCAGATCTGACCGCCGGCACGCACAGATCTGACCCCAGATCTGACCGCCGGCACGCACAGATCTGACCCCAGATCTGACCGCCGGCACGCACAGATCTGACCCCAGATCTGACCGCCGGCACGCACAGATCTGACCCCAGATCTGACCGCCGGCACGCACAGATCTGACCCCAGATCTGACCGCCGGCACGCACAGATCTGACCCCAGATCTGACCGCCGGCACGCACAGATCTGACCCCAGATCTGACCGCCGGCACGCACAGATCTGACCCCAGATCTGACCGCCGGCACGCACAGATCTGACCCCAGATCTGACCGCCGGCACGCACAGATCTGACCCCAGATCTGACCGCCGGCACGCACAGATCTGACCCCAGATCTGACCGCCGGCACGCACAGATCTGACCCCAGATCTGACCGCCGGCACGCACAGATCTGACCCCAGATCTGACCGCCGGCACGGACAGATCTGACCCCAGATCTGACCGCCGGCACGGACAGATCTGACCCCAGATCTGACCGCCGGCACACACACAGATAACAACCCCCCCCCCCCACACACAGATCACAAACCCCCCCCCACACACAGATCAGAACCCCCCCCACACACAGATCAGAACCCCCCCCCACACACAGATCACACCCCCCCCCACACACACAGATCACACCCCCCCCCCACACACACAGATCACAACCCCCCCCCCCACACAGATCACAACCCCCCCCCCACACAGATCACAACCCCCCCCACACAGATCACAACCCCCCCCACACAGATCACAACCCCCCCCCACACAGATCACAACCCCCCACACACAGATCACAACCCCCCACACACAGATCACAACCCCCCACACACACAGATCACCCCCCCCCCACAGATCACACCCCCCCCCCACAGATCACAACCCCCCCCACAGATCACAACCCCCCCCCACAGATCACAACCCCCCCCACAGATCACAACCCCCCCACAGATCACAACCCCCCCACAGATCACAACCCCCCCCACAGATCACAACCCCCCCACAGATCACAACACCCTCCACCCCCCCCCCCCACAGATCGCAACCCCCCCCCCCCCCCGGATGGCGGCGGCGCACTACAAGTGACAGCGGACACCCACCACAACGTCCCCCCCCCCCCCCCCGGATGGCGGCGGCGCACTACAAGTGACAGCGGACACCCACCACAACGTCCCCCCCCCCCCCCGGATGGCGGCGATGGCGGCGATGGCAACAGAATGGAAGATCATCGATACCTACGGCCACCCACCCACTCGCCAGCCCCCCCACACACCCCACTTACCTCAGAATCACCGATGGAAGACAACAGCATTAGACCGAATGCTGTTATATAGGGGAGGCGCCGGCTGATGACAGCAGCCATGCGCCTCCCTTCCTATTGGTCCAGCGCCGATCTGCTGACTGGGGTGAGGTAAGGGTCACCTCCACATGAACTCGGATGTCTTCTCTTCAATCCAGCGCTGGAACGGATGTCTTCTGCAGCTCCAGATCGCCACAAGGTAAGTAAGTGTCAAGCACGTAACACCTACGTGCTTGGCACTTAACGCCCAGCCAAGCCAGCACGTAGGTGTTACGGGCTTGGCAACTAAAGGGTTAAAAGGAGCCTACAACTTGATTCGCATTCGACAAGGGGACGAGTGGATGCCGGCATTTAACGTAAAGGACGGCCATTATGAGTATCTGGTCATGCTCTTTGGCCTTTGTAACGCTCCAGCCGTCTTCCAAGACTTCGTAAATGAAGTTTTTCGAGGTTATTTAGGTAGATTCGTGGTCATTTACTTAGACGATATCCTCATTTTTTCTAATTCTTTGTCTGAGCATAGACGTCATGTAAAATTGGTTCTTCAAAAATTAAGAGAGAATAATTTGTATGCCAAGATTTCTAAATGCATGTTCGAGGTCACCACTGATCCCTTCTTGGGGTATGTAATTTCTAACCAGGGTCTGGAAATGGATGCGGTGAAGGTTTCGGCAGTGTGGGATTGGGTTCAACCCAAGACATTGAAAGAATTACAGCGTTTTTTAGGCTTCACGAATTTCTATCGACGCTTTATCAGGGGCTTTTCCCATGTTGTGGCACCTCTTACTAACCTTACTCGTAAGGACGCCTTTACTGAAAACTGGTCACCACCCGTCAGCAAGGCCTTTCTGACTTTGAAACGAGCCTTTACCTCGGCGCCTGTGTTAGTTCACCCTGATGTAAACAAGCCTTTTATCATTGAAGTAGATGCTTCTGAGTTGGGTGTGGGGGCAGTTTTATCACAGTACTCTGGTCATCCTGAGCGTTTGCATCCTTGCGCATGCTTCTCGCGGAAATTTAGCGCCGCGGAGCAGAACTACGATGTGGGAAACAGAGAATATTGGCAGTAAAACTGGCCTTTGACGAATGGCGTCACTGGCTGGAGGGTTCATTGCATCCGATCACGGTCTATACTGATCACAAAAACCTTGAATACATCAGTTCAGCAAAAAGACTAAACTCTCGCCAGGCACGTTGGGCATTATTTTTCTCGCGGTTCAACATCATAATCACATTTAAGCCGGGAGCTAAAAATACTAAGGCAGACGCCCTGTCCCGCATGTTCGGGGAATGTAAAGATAGGAGTGATATGGGTGAACCAGTTTTGCCTCTAGTTGCGTGGTGGGGGCATTACTTCCTGATCTATCTAATACTTTGGCGCCATTTCAGAACGAATCTCCTGCAGATGTACCTTTGGGATGTCAGTTTGTTCCGCCGCACCTGCGTCCCGATGTTATCCGCGAATTTCATGATGCAAAAACTGTCGGTCACCTGGGAAATCAGAAGACATTTACTTTAGCCCGGCGCCATGTATGGTGGCCTACTATGCGGCACGATATATCTACCTTTATCAATGCATGTTCTGTGTGTGCGCGAAGTAAAGGAGTACATAAGGCCCCTAGTGGGTGTTTGGTTCCATTGGAGATCCCTAAAGAACCGTGGACTCATATCTCCATGGACTTTATAGTTGATTTGCCACAATCACATGGGAACACTGTGGTTTGGGTGGTCATTGACCGTTTTAGTAAGATGGCACATTTCATTCCTTTACCTAATCTCCCGTCGGCTCCTGAGCTCTCGCGACTATATATTTCACATATCTTCCGTATCCATGGCATACCGTCTAATATAATTTCCAATCGGGGTGTACAATTTACTTTGCGTTTCTGGAAGGACTTCTGTTCGCGGTTGGGGATTCAGATATCTTTGTCATCTGCATACCATCCTCAAACCAATGGGCAGACTAAAAGAACCAATCAAAGTCTTGAACAGTACTTATGGTGTTACGTTTCTGTGAACATGTGAAGCTGGCTGCGGAGATTGGGGGTTGAGGGCTTACCTAGAGGGCTGGAGCTACCTGAGCGTGACATTAGAGTTACCTGAGCGTGACACACACATGTACGGCCCTCGCAACACCTGGAGGAGAAATGTGGCACTGCAGGGTGCAACTAATTGCCGGTCCTCTGTCATACAGAGCTCTATGTAGGAAGTGAGGCGCTCTCATATTCATGGCTAACGGGCAGCAGGAGTATATGTTTATGAATTCTTGTGGGCCTGGACCCTACCAATCACTGGGAGGGTTTTCGGTCCACTTTAAGTGTTACGGCAGAGACATACAAAGGGCTCTAAAAGTCTAGAGGGTGTGCAAGAGAGTGCCAAAAAGGCAGAGCGAAAGCAAACCCAGAAGTGGTGAATAAAGTAACAAAGAGCCCAGGAGGGATCCATGTCGAGAGAGAGGTCAGACATGAGAGACATAGAGGTGAACATACATAGGAGAACAGACACTTCATATCACAGCCAACCATCTGCCCCTGTGCAGAAGAGTGTACTTAACTGGCAGGCAAGTGGTCATTAGAGATAATTGGATATATTGTTTTTTTGGCTAGAGTTCGTTTGCGACCTAATGGTGTTTTTTTCTTTTAGTACTGTATGTTGCCTATAGCAAAGAAGTTCTACCAAATGCTGTAATGGCTCCCACTGTTTTAATTACAAATGCCCACGTTACCAACATGTTAATAAATGTGCGAAATTTAATTATGTTACACATTTTTATATAGAATTTATTTTTTTAGAGCACCATCTGTTGAGGCAGCAATTCACGGGGGAAGTGTAGACAAAATGTAAAATAATGGCGGATTGGCGCTAGAATGACACATGTCGGTACCCACACCCGGAAATCAATAGAGACACCTTGCAAGTATATTCACTTGTGAAGAACTGTCACATCTACGGGGACAAAACGACATATTAAGGAGACGCATGGGTTAGAATAAAAATAGATGCCTAATAAAAGGAAAAAGAAAAACAAAAGAAGAATTGGCATAGCGTATGAATTGTATGGCAGGACAAATGTACCACAAGATTAAAAAGGACTAGGGGAATGGCTGACAGGTTGCTTTCTGTGTATCAGAGCAGGATACCGACTGGTGAAGTTCTCTCATAACAACGACCCCCCCCCCCCAAGCCTGATATGCTCAGGCACATACTTGCCACTCATGACATCCTTCTCCCCACGAGACCCCCAAGACCAATTCTGGCATTCTTGGGTGTGTGTGCCAGCAAATCTGATTGGCTGGTGGTGGTCATCCCAGGCGCAAGATTGAAGAAACTCCAGAAGAAGTTTGAATCCAGCTGCATTGGGATGTATGTACAGATATGTATGCCTGCTGGCTCAATAGGGGATAGCTACAATCTGACAAACATTTTGACGGGTTTCTTTCTGTGTTTTAGAGCAGGATACCGACTGGTGAATTCCCCCCCCTCCCCGTACCTACAACCCCCTCCCTACAAGCCTGATATGGCCCATGCTCATACTTGCCACTCATGACATCCCTGTCCATACCTGACATGACTACTTCTGGAATCCCAGCGTGTGTGTGTTTCTGTCTACCCAGCAAACCTGATTGGCTGGTGGTGGTCATGTGGGGGTCGTATCCCAGGCGCCAAATTGAAGACACTCCAGAAGTAGCAAGTTTGACCCCAGCTGCATTGGGGTGTATGTACAGGGAGGCACCACCAATTAGTATCCATGCAGTAGCCACAGTTTAATAGGACGCCTGTTGGCTCAATAGGGGCAAGCTACAAACTGACAAAATATTTTGATGGCTTGCTTTCTGTGTATTAGAGCCCACCCCCTCCACAAGCCTGATATGGCCCAGGCTCACCCTTGCCACTCATAACATCCCTCACTAACGCCTGTTGGCTCAACTGGGACTAGCTACAAAGGCCACCCATTGACAGTAACAGAGGCCACCCAGCAGTGCCAGCCCCACAGAGGACTAGAGGCGAGGACTCAAGAGACTAGTAGTTGTTAATATGCCAAATGATTTGAAGAGGATGTTAATATTTCTAGAATGTATTTGATACATGGCTACTTCTTTTCATGATACTACGTTTACTTGCATTGGTGGACTCCTTGCAGTGATATGCATTACCAATTCATGCTTATTTTAGATGCAGTGCCACCTGAGGGGGGGGTGTAGATCATCCAAGAATGACAGCCAGCCTTGTCCCTTGTACACATGGTTTTCCCCAGATTATCTGAATATTTTAATTCTATTATGCACTGTAGTTGGTGGGATATTCAAAGTCTTTACAGTTTGAAGTTGGGGAACATTTTTATGAAAACCTTTCCACAATTTTTAAAAAATATTTTTTCACGGATTGAGAAATCTCTTACCACCCCTGCATCTGTGACTCTGCCTCTCTAACATGCTGTAACTTTGCTAAAAATTGACCCCCTGGATGTTTTTAATTAGTACCGTTTACTTAGAAAGTGAAGCTCCACTCAACTGCTGCATGACCAGCAGACTCAGGCTCAGGCAACGTCGCACTCACTCCCCTGTCACATCTCCGGCATCTCCGTGAGCTTCTTATGCCCCAAGCAGCGTGGTCGTAGGAGCATTCAAACATTCCAATAAGCCCCTACGTTGTTTATGGGCTAGTAGCCTTAATTATTGATGGGCTAATCAACCTGCTTATGTTGCTGGGCCAATATGCTCAAATTTCCCCCAGCCAATCTCCTGCACCCAAGCGTTATTACAGTGTCCCTGGTGATTCATCACACCACACGTGATAGGAGTAGCTGTGGTGTGATTATATTGTATGCTCAACTTTATCGTGTATGACCTGGATTTGACCTTTGACCTGACCTCGCCTTGTCTGAACCTCTATTGTGATCTTGTACCTGTAAAATTGTAAAATGACACATTACCCACACCCCCATTTGGGACATCGGGGCGTGGAAGAGCCAAGTGCCCATTGGTGTGGGCACAACCTGAGTCCATACCAAAGGGCCTAAGGGCTGGTAACTTTCAGGACCAGGGGCCGCCAATAGCCCAGCCTCTATGCCCTGGATTCAAAGCCCTTATGCTTGGTGCACGGGCTGGTGGCCCTGGGCGGGGCATTTTTTTTTCTTTTTTAAAAACAATAATAAAAAAGAACCCCCGCTGTTGCTTTCCTTATTTTAATGAATTCTGCTAATGAGGCATTCATTAAAACAAGGGAAAGCGACCAAATAAAAATCCGGACAAACATTTTTGAAAGATGCAAAAAAATTACAAAAAAAATCAAAAAATCCATGTCATTTACATTGTAAAATTAAATGCTGGCATTCAATAAAACACTGAAAACTGCAAAAATACAATTAAAAATCAAAAAGTCAGGCTATTTTTCGTTATATAAAATTGTATCTAAAAATACTCACAAACAAAACAAGTCCCCCACAGACAACAAACAAGTCTTTTACGTGGAGGCTCGAAATCAGGATTATAGTGTAATGACACAATGCAAGGAAGCAATAAATATAAAAAAATTGCCTAATTAATACATTTCAATATTACATAAATAACCATGTGATTCTAAAGTGCTATGTGTCAAATGTTAATAAATATGCTATTAATGAGCACTTAAGATTACTCAAACACAATGACTAGCTATGCTGTAAGGCCAAAACGAGGAAGATAAACACAAGCAAACAGATTACAAATCTGGAGAGTACAGTGGTATCCAATAAAGTCCTTGAGGCTGCTACGAACACTTATCGTGGCCTCCTTGCCGCTTCCTAAGGAGGACCCTGAGAAAAGGCAATATGCACCCAAGCATTATGGCTACCGGCATTGTTAGGATTTAGTCCTCTTTATAAAACTTCATATTCCTTATCTTATTTTGTCTATAAGCAATTAATTAACACATTTGCTTTTAAAATGTTTTTTTTTTCTGATGCCTCATATACATCAAGAGCAGCAAAACCAAGAATTTAACTTTTTGGGGTTTAGTTTTGCAGCAGCGGAACATTTTTGAGAATTTGTGCTGTAAGGCCAACCAGATATCTACCCAGAAGCAGTTCTGTAGGCTGCCTGGTGGTGGCTACAAAGACCTTCCGGTGGGAGGTGCTTTGGCAGCCCTATAAAGGACCATGAGACTTCTAGACGAACCTGGAGCCTGGTGGCAGCAGTTTAAGACCCGGTAAAGGCAGTACTATATGCAAATGCTGCCCAGCTAAAGTGCAACACATACACTTTATCTGCGCTGATGATAGGACTGCAATATAATGCACAATAAATGCTGCATTTGCCAAAATGCAACACTGCTCACGTGCTCATTGCTTTCAAGACAGTTTCTGAAATGTGTTGTGATATATGGCTTCTTCTTTGCATGATGCAAATTTAACTTTAAATTGTAGTGCCCTCTTTTTTTTTGTTACCCCCTCAGTGTTACATCTTTGCTCAGCATCATTGCTTCCTAGGAATTGGGAAACCGAGGTTTATTTTGCCAATCAGGAGGATTTGTATATACATGTGTATAAATCATGTTAGGAGTTCAGCATTGAGGGATAGTGAATTTATCTGGTTTAAACTTCTTTATACTGTTCCATTTTCCTGTATCTATTTTTAGTTGGACGTATTTCCTCTGCTACTTTTACATATTTTCTTCTGCTTTGAAGTGTTTTTAATTTAACACAACTCAAGCAGATAGGTGTGAACAGGTCATAACTGTGATAGCAACCCAAAAAGAGCTGTGTATAACCCCAGACGTGTGTTTTCATTAAACAGACCACTTTTGGTGGAACAGTCCCATTTTGAGGGCCCCTGTCCCTCTAAAAACTCAGGGAAAATCTACAGTAAATGTCCCACTTTGCTGACATGGAGAAGACTGTCCAACCGGATGCAGAATGCTGAATGTCTGGTAGGTTTACAATGGCTCTGACTCTTTGGTTGAGTGGTGGTTGTGGAATGCATAGGAGATTACATGTGTGCGGGAATACAAAGTAGAGCAATAACAAGAGCAGAGAATAGGGAGCTATAAGTGGGGCTGAAAAGAGGATGAGCATCTTTGGGGGCAAACTGGATTTGGGTCTTCTCCTGAGGAATTCCCTGGAACCATTTTGTATAAATTACTCCACATTTAGATGACCATCAAGAGCACACAAGTTTAACACTCTCCTCAAGGACCACAAACAGGTGCCGTAATTCATTTTCAGACTGAGCTATATAGACAGCTATATTGTGTAGAGGCAGTTGTGGGCTAGAGGTTAGGAAATGGACTTGTGACTGGAGGGTTGTAGGTTCAAATTTCTTTCCCCTGCTGGCATCTAAGGACATGACTGAAGAGCCTCTTCATCAAAGCGCCTAACCCCCACCAACTGCTCCCCAGGAGGCATAATTATGGCACCCTACCTTCTGGCATGTGTACACTCACGAAATAGATGGGTTATATGCAGAGAAATAATTCTTATGTGTGCAAGCATACCATGGCCATCTATGCCCCCCCCCCCAAAAAAAAAAAAAAAAATTTACAAAACATGACCTGTTGTTGGTCTTTGAGGAGCAGGGTTGGAAAGCTATGACCTAGACTCAGAGCAGAGGTTCCCAACTTTTTTCTATCAGGTAGCACTTTCCCATTTTCCAATCATCTCAAGCACCACCTGGGTGCTTCGTACAGATTGCAGATCAGTTTGGGGTATGGCTTGGCCGAGGCTCTGGAGTACCACCAGTGCTAGACATACCACTGGTTGGGAACTCCTGATCTAGAGCAGTGTTTCCCGACCCTTTTCCCATAAGCCACTAACAGGTCATGCTTTGCAGATATCCACAGAACCACACAGGTGAAGAAATTAGTTCTTAGATAGAGCTATAAAGCCAGCTATATGTAGATCCATAAAACATAACTTGTTGGTCGTGCTGGTCAGAAAGGGTTAGGGGATAGCGACAAGTAGTGCCTCGTAGCGCGGCGTCTGGTGAACGCCGGGCAGTGTATGCAAAACCATAATTATGAAAGCAAAACTGGTGAGCGCCTCTAATAGCGCCATGTAGCGCCTGATGTATTAATTCGGGCGGCTCAGCGTATAGTGCCGGGGCTCTAGGCTCAGGAGCGCCATGTACCTGTCGCTCAGTGTCGCTCTCCCATACATTTCAATGGGCTTTCATTAGTCAGTCCCACTGAGCTGGCGCTACCTTTCGCTCCCTGCAGCGCTGTACTGGTGTTAGAGCGCCCAACATACATCACATTCATCAATGCCAGCCAGGTTACTACAGCGACTGAGGCGCTCTGTTACAGCATCCGATACATGTTTACAGCGTCTACTAGTGGTCGCTCTAAGCGCCGCTATACAGACTCTCATCTGCCGATACCTGGCGTTAGTAATGAATCAGCCTCCACGTCACTCCCAAAAGTGAAAATAAGAGCAACAAGGAATAAATGTGTCAATTAGAAGAAAAGGGAAGAGGGGTATGGAAAGAGAGAAAGACGTGGACAGAAAAAGAAAGAAAAAATAAGAGCAAACTCACACATCTCTGTTGGTTGGTATTCACTAATGCTTGGTAAGCTTTCCGTCTCAACACAATAAAGAAAAAAATAAAAATATATTTCCACTAATAACATGAACAACTGATTCTGTTGGTTTGAAAGCCTTTATATTTTCTCCCCTAGTGCCATCTGCTGTCATATGAACTGAAATATCTTTATCAAGCACGCAGACATCGTTGGATCATAAAAAATGAAAACATAACTTAGGTTAGGAGGTGCCCTGTGCAAGAATTTTGGATAGTGTCCCCAACACACACACACATCCATTCTCTGTCTCTGACAACAATAGGGACAGATAGAGAGAATGTATAAGAAGAGGGATAGAGGGGAAACTGAGAAAATGGCCTTGGATCATCAAGAGCTGAAAACAATTCTCATGGTAGTAAAAAAATAATTTCATGAGATAAAGAAATATTAATGAATCACCAGATATGAAGGTAATGACAGTCAATAGAACTTTTTACTACAGAGTAAAACGTCCAATACTTTTCTCAAGAGTAAAAATTTACCATTGACTTTTTGTCACCCTCTGTTGCCAGACCGCATTTCACTATTTTGCGCTACACATATGCAACTGTGATTTTTGAAGGGATTTTCCCAGGAAAATTATTTATTACCATGAGAATTTTTTCAACTTTTGATAAATTAACCCTTTAAGTGCCAGACTACCTAGAGTTTTTGTCACCCTCTGTTGCCAGACCGCGTTTCACTATTTTGCGCTACATTACGCTGATTTTTTAAGGGATTTTCCCAGGAAAATTATTTTTTGTTTTTTTCAGCAGAGTCTGGGCTTTGACATGAAATGTGTTGTTTGGTTGTTTTTTTAGTGTATTCTCAATACTTTTGGGTAAAATATGTGCAAAAAAATGTTAAAAATCTATTTATTACAATTTGTAGTGTTTTTTTGTAATAAAAAATAGGGATCTCATGGATCCCTTACCATTTCACAAGGGGTAACAGTAATAATAAACACACACAAAGAAAAAATGACATTTTTTTTTCCACTTTGGATAGCGTGCATAGCAACAATCACCCTTTCTGTGTTCTGGCCACCAAGCAGGTTCTTTGGATGGGCTGGCTCATAGTGATGGGCACAGGACACCTGAGTGGTCAGCGGCAGTCACTTTCTCTACTGCCATGGCCAAGGGCAGACTGGCTATAGGGAGACCTGGGACAGTTGGGCTGCTGCTTTTTACACCCACATTCAATCCCTGCCCTTAGTCTCCTTCTCAGTCCCTTGTACCCAGCCCCACTGTACCCACAAGCCAAGGAACCCCAGCCCCCAATGCTATAACCCCAGCATTATGATTGGAGGGGCTCAGCCGGGATGTGTCGGGCCGGCCAGGGGATGGTAAAATCCAGGTCTGATTATTGGCCCCAGTCCGCCACTGCCCATGGCTGGAACAAGTTGTTGAGTATATTGAGGTCTTGTGTCAGCCTTCCAGGTCATGGCTGTGCAGTGGGAAATAGAGGAAAACGAAGTAAAATCTACTTTAATTCCCTCTCTTTAATCCAGACCTCAATTCAAAAAAATCAGAGCTTGGTAAATTTCTCCCCTAAAGCCCATTTCTAGCAATCAATGGCGTAAGCTTATTGAGAGGGATTACCATCATACAGATTGGAATAGCAGGCCAATTCTGCAGTTTTAAACATACATGGCAGCAGCCATCTTGCCACATACATGAAGGAGCAAATTCTGAAAGACCGAGTCCATCAGTTAAAATCGCCTCATAGCTCCATCATCTCTTAGCTCTAACCAGAAGTAGAAAGCCTTCAGCTGTAATGACTCCTCTTTGCTTTGGTAACAGATGAAATCTTCTAAATACTTTGTATCCTCTGAATGAAAGCTTTTCTGTCTGCCGCTGTAGCCATAGAGATACATTGTAACAGCTTCCCTCACACAGATTTCCTTTGCTACATTAGCTGTTTATTAAATATTTGCATGTGTGAAAAATGACAGGCAAGCTTCTCCTTATTTTTGGGGCATATATCTCTCTCAATTTGATGTAAATTGCTATTGCCACAGCACCCCTCCTCAATTCTCATGTGTAAGCAGGATTATCAGGTGTGTGGCAAGATGGCCACCATGTAATTTAAGAGTAAATAATCTTTATGCCATTCCACAACATCTGCATGGGGTTAAACCCTCTCAAACTGCTTATGCCGGTGATCATAAGCGGGGAAGCAATTTACTTTCTTTTTTTGACTGGAGGTCTGCTTTAAAGGGGTCTTCTTCTGTCTTCTTTCTCTCCAAAAATATGTTGATTGGATGTGTTACCGGAGTTAAATTGATTGTCCAGGAAAAAATATTTGAAACTCATCTTTTGTCCCCGGCAGGTCCTCCGTTCAGAGCTGTGTCTCCCCCACCCCCCGCAGCTCCTCCGTCCAACACCGTCATCTTCATATTTACTCAGGGCCAGAAACAAATCTATCAGTGCGCCCCCCCCCCGTGCCTGGGCAAGCCTTTGTTTTTGTTTTTGTCTTTGCAACTCTGCAGCCAAAGCCACCACAGGCAGGAGAGTCTAGAGCAACAAAGCTACAGTGATGGGTGGGTGCAGAGCTGTCACTGCACATAAGCCACCAAGCACAGCCGCTGGCAGCTCAGTGCAGGGAACTGTTTTCAGCTGGACCAGCTGGGCGACTACACTACCCCCCACCCAGAATGGCAAAGCAGGAGTTCCCGAGCAGCACGCACCCGCACAAGGGGGGCACAAGGGACTTGATCTGACATTCCAGTAAGTGGGCGGTTACCAGACAACCACCAATCAGTTACTTTGCTGGGCTATTATTTTAAAGGAAAAAAATACTGTATCTAAGGCTTCCACCAGGTTTTGTGCCCAGGGGCCTCCACCACACTTAATCCGGCCCTGTATTTACTTAGAGCAGGGAGCCAGTGATCTTCCATCACGATAGCCTTGCATGGTGGCATCCATCAAACCCCTTCATTGCAATGAATGGCATAGGGGTATTAGGAGGCATTAATGTCTGCCCAGGTTGCTCGTTCACTATCATTGGTAAATATGAAGAAGGTGGGGCTGCACGCAGGAGCTGGTGGGAACAAAAGTTGAGTATACATTTTTTTTATGCTCATGCCCAGACACAGATTTAAAAAGTTCTTATTTTTATTAGAAAACTGGCATGGCCTGATTTCACTCAATCGTTTCCAATAATTTTCATGTTTTGGATCAAATTTCTGGTTGAATTTAACTTACACATACAAATTTTAGCCCTCAAATGAAGGTAATTGGATGTCGACCACCAAATGACAACTGAACCATTTAATCCTGTGTTGGGATAGGTCAAAGTAAATTTAGGAAGCTACCAAATTATGCATCACTTACCTTTACTGAATTTAACTTTAACACCAACCGTAAATATCACAAATGTGTGTCTAGAAGGAACCCTCAGCCCAGAGCAGATGGAGAGGTTCACGAGGAGGACAATCTGGTGTTCTCATGATCACACGTATGAGCGCAGGTAGTGCAGGTAGACTTCGCTTATAAACCGCAGACAAAATATTAGGAAAGGGCTCATTAAATCTTTCTCTGCAATACCAATTAACCCCTGCGGTACCTGCCAGAGTAATTAGCATGCACGCACCTTCATTACCTTCCTTACCTTGGCTGTTAATAAAGCTTCTCCCGTCAAAGCCCAATTATCTTATTAACACCTTGCAGGGCTTTGCTGACCCGGCAGCCATGTTTCTTGTTTAGAAGAGAAAATCTTGAATCTACATCCCCAGGATGTCAGAGGACAAACAACAAGAAATAATACAACATATGCTTTTTGCTTGCCTTGAACATCAAACGTTCTATGTGTCACTTTGAATTATGTTTATTTATTGATTCCCCATTTTTTAATTGTAAGTGATGGATCCACGCGTTATTTACTCCACTCGCAGTCACAGGGATGGTGTATTTAGACATGCTTTGTTGGGTGTGCAAACAATATCAGGCCCTTTAAAGCGTAGCTGTCAGGTTATTCTGTATCTAGTCATTCTACACAATGGAGATGTTTAGAAATAACTGAACCAATTTGGACGAGTCGGAATTTACACTGAATTTCAGGGGAAAAAAAATTGACTCGGCTGAACCAGAATTTCTTGCCAATTCGCGGTAACTATAAAATAAATAAAAATATTTCCCTGAAACATCTCAAAAGTTATAAAAAACATTTCACTTACTTGCTCATTCCAGCGCCAGGCGATGTCCCCATCAGCCGGCAGGTCTCCCTCTGAGTCCGGTGTCAGATCTAATGTCCTCTTTATAATGGCACCATTCTGTCCCCGAGTCCACAAGTGATCTGGCCGTGACATCAGGCTTGCAACCTTCCCTGGTCAATCACAGGGATAAGGGCATTCCAGAATGGCCCAGTCATTACCCCAAGATGGGCTGTGGCCTAAGCAGGGAGACCTCTTAGCTGATGGCCAGGTGCCAGCCAAAAATGATCAAGAATAATGCTGGACACCGGAGCAAGGACCGCACAAGGTCAAGAAAGAAGAAAATCCCACTAGCTGGGTGAAGAAGAGAGTCAGGGGAAGACCCATTGGTAAGTTAAACACCCTGAATAAGAGCCTATCTTATATGTTTCCCCCACCCTGTACATACAGATTACCCACATTAAAAATCATCCTACCTGCATCTACTGCATTTTCTGAGCCTACATTCAAAACGGTGACCCATGGAGTCTCAGGCTGCCTGGGGACAGGAAGTGTCTTCTGACTATGCCGCTCTGCATTCTGGGATTGCTGTCTTTTCCCTGACCCCAACTCTGCTCTGTCTGAGCAAAGCACAGCTATAACCCCACCCCCTGCACTTTCCCACCTGTCCTTAGTATGTGAGGCAAGATGGTGGCGCCTGTAACTTAGAGTCCTGAACAGGGTTGTAGCCCAGTGGGGGAAAGAATAATATGTAACTGACTAAAAACGTTAAATATATTCATTTTAAATGCTAAAGAATAGATTATTTTGGGGGTTTGGGCTTTTCATTAAATTATGCCGAAGGTCCGGTTTAATTACTATTTTTTAACAATTCGCTAACCGAAATTCTTGGGGGAAATGTCGGAATCACATTTTAGGTTTAGTTTAGGTTAAAGTCTAAGAAAAAAAGACTAGACTCCCCTCCTCACCGGAGATAAGGGATCGAAACTGGTGGTAGTGGTAGACATTTTGCCAGCATGGAAATTACTGGTTCAGTGGTATAGTGCACAACATCCACTCTGAAGCCGTCATCCCTCAAAGCACACAGGATATTCTTCCCTATTATAATATTTGCTTGTATTAAAGGACAACTATTGATGCAGAATTCTCCATCATAAAATGAAAAATCATAGAAAGAAATTTAGACATAGCAGAAAGCTCATCAGTCAGTTGTGAGCTATTTACATTTAAGCAGGCTATATTGTATAACTGCATATTATATTTTCTTGTTATCAATCAGCCTGAGCCTGGCTGTTTTAGTGTGTTACCTTGTAAAATGTAATGTGTTTTAGAGTGTTACCTTGTAAAATTTAGCCAGCTGCCTGCTTGTTACATTCGCACCCGAAGGTTGCAGGTAGTGATTTTGCCTCTGTATCATTAAAGGGGCTGTCCAGGCAAAAAGAATAAATGATACAAAGGCCTCGATTCACTAAGAGTTGAAAAAGATTCTCGTGATAGAAAAAAATTCAATTCATGAGAAAAAAGCCTGAGAATGTCACTGTTAGTGAATAACCAGCTAGGAAGACAATGAAAGTCAATGACACTTTTTACTACAGGTAAAAAGGGGTAAAAAGTTTAATACTTTTCTCAGGAGTAAAAAAATGCCATTGACTTTCATTGTCTTACTATCTGTAATGTGTCACTGATGTGTCACAGATGCGTCTCTGAATTGCGCGCATGCGTGCATCACAGATGTGTGTGCATTGTGGTGCACTAACTGAGCCAGCTAACATATAACCACATAAACATGCATTTTACAGCGCCAGAATTTTTTGAGCGTGATTTGTTAATGAATATGCTGGGAGCCGTTCGCTATGGCCATTCGCTGTCATGCGCTGTCATGCGCTCCCATACAGCGCGGAACCTGTCAAACAGCGACTCCCCACCCCGTATTCCACATTACCGCACACCGACTGAGTCGCTGTCAACAACCGAACAACGGCCAAGCACAGCGAATACTAGCGGGGCGCTGTGAAAATACCGCTATTGTCGCTCATCTGTCGCTACCTGGCGCTATTAATAAATCGGCCTCTATGTCTAGCTGTTGTGCTGCTTAGTCTGCCTGTTGTGATGCTTTGAGGCCGATTCATTAATAGCGGCAGGTAGCGACAGTTGAGCGACTGTAGCGGCATTTTCAGAGCTCCCGCTAGTAGTCGTTGTGCTTGGCCGTTATTCGGTAGTTGATAGCGACTCAGTCGGTTTGCCGTAATGTTGAATATTGGGTGAGGAGTCGCTATTTGATGTATGGGAGCGCATGATAGCGACTGGCCCTAGCGACCGGCTCCCACCATATTCATTAAAAAATCACGCTCAAAAAATTCTTGCGCTGTAAAATGCATGTTTAAGCCCCAGAGCGCTGGCGGCGATGGGTTAAAAGTAGTTTTTTAACCCCCAAACAACCATATTTTTGGAAACCAAAAAAAACACGTTTTTTAAATAATTTAGTAATGTGAATACATTAATATCAGACCTGTAATATGAATTCTGTGCAATTTTTTTCCCATCTAAAATGGCAGAAGTGGTCACAGAATTTTTCACATAAAAAAAAAAAAATTAATAACAATTATTAACATTTAAAGATTGTTCCATTGAAATGCATTGGAGAGCGTCAGGTAGCGAGAGGTCATACCTGGCGCTGTGGGCTGAGGCTGGAATAATGATGAATGAGTCGCTATATGGCGCTATCTCAGTCGCTAAGCAGGATTGGCTTGATAAATGTGTGATTGTGGTGGGGAGCCGGCGTTCTCGTGGCGGTGCCTGTCATTACCGGTCGCTCACCAGTCGCTACCTGTCGCTATTCCTTCATAAATAAGGGCCTTAGTCTGCATGTTGTGCTTGGAGTTGCCTTTGCAGCTTAGTCTAGCTGTTGTGGTGCTTAGTCTGCCTGTTGTACTTGTACTTGCTTGTGCTGTTTAGTCTGCTAGTTATACTAGGAGTTGCTTGTGTAGTTTGTTGTGCCGATTGCTAGTTTCCAGTGTGGTTGATTGCAGTGTGTGTAGGATGACTGCCACCCAGGATATGATTGAGCTTGAAGGGATCATGGCATATTGGCTTTTTAATGCTTCTTATGTTGTCCAAAACCTTAATAAGGAAAGGTGTGGCACCTGGCAAACAACGTGTGCCCAGATTTTATGCTGCTCGAACAGATCTGGATACATTTGATGAGGAGCGGATCTGGTGTAGATTTCATTTGAGCCTTACAGCCATTCATGATTTGTATGAACAAATCCATGCCAAGATCGATCCTTGCACGGCTCGAAGCCATGCTGTGTCAGAGATGGTAGAACTTTGGGCTACATTTTATATTCTTGGGAAAGGTAGTTTTCAAACCTCATCTGGTCTGATTACTGGGCTGAGTCAGCCAACTGTATTACATATATTCATGCAAGTAATATTGGCTATATGTAAACTTGTGCCCAAATATATAACTTTTCCCACATCAGCTCCTGAAGTTACTTCCATAAAAAATAATTTTTACTGCCAAGCTGGTATCCTACATGTCATTGGTTGTGTTGATGGTACACACATAGCTTTGCAGCCCCCAAGAAGGCAGGAACACATGTACTGCAACCACAAGTTATACCACTCTGTGAATGTCATAAATCCAGATTTCCAGGCTCATGCAATGATGTCCATATTCTCCAGCAGTCAGCATTATTCTGCACATTTCAGAATTCGGAAATGCCAGAGGGATGGCTGCTAGGTCAGTTGCCCTGTTACCAGGTTCTAAGCTACATATGTTCCACTTCTAAGTAACCCAAAATATCAAATGTACATATATTAGCAAGTATGCTTCTCTGTGTAACCACTACATTGAGACTAATGTTTGGTTATCTAGTCTATATTGTAGCCAATTCTGGATATGGGCAATTGCCCTGGCCCAGTATACTCACGCAGTATTGGAAGCACAGAAGAAATACAATCAGGCACATATAAAAACCACTTAGCATGCTATTGGCCTTCTGAAAGAAAGATTCTTGTGTTTGGCTAAACCAGGAGGACAGCTGCTTTATAGCCCTGAAAATGTAACAAAAATCATCTTGGCATGCTGCATTTAGCTACATGCTATATACAGTGCCCCCTCCAGAGGAAGCAGACATAGAGCCTGAGATGGTTTGGTGTAGAGCAGGGCGATGGGGAGGCCGATTCATTAATAGCGCCAGGTAGCGACAGATGAGCGACTGAAGTATGGCGCTATGAGCGCCGCTAGCGTACGCCGCGGGCGGTAGCGATTCGCTATAGCAGGCCTCCTCAGTCGCTACCTGGCGTTGTTGGGAACAACGCCTACATTGCTGAATATGATGTTGGAGCTCAGCTTTGTAGGCGCTGTCAGTCAGTTTGTCAGCCACAGTATTTAACACAGCGCCTGCGCTTTGCTTTGCTGTGGGCTGGGAATCAAGTACCTTCAGAATTAAACACATTGCAACATGTTTCTTTAGTTTTTTTTTTATTTTGTGTTGAAAAGGAAATAAAATTAACAGAAATTAGAATGAAAAGGAAAATTAAAACAGAAATTAGAATGAAAAGGAAAATTAAAACAGAAATTAGAATGAAAAGGAAATTGGCCGTCAGGGTGCATCTCGGGGTGCCTGAAAAAGATTAAAAAGTGCAGTTAGTATATATATTTAAATTGGCTTTTTCGCTGTAAAAAAATATTGCATTAATTGTTAACCAACATTTGCGTCAATCTTGCACACCAACCCTAATTGTTATGTTGTTCAGCTTCCACCCCCCCTTAGAGTGGTTTGGGTCATCTTACACCCCCCTTAGAGTGGTTTGGGTCATGTTACACACCCCCTTAGAGTGGTTTGGGTCATCTTACACCCCCCTTAGAGTGGTTTGGGTCATCTTACACCCCCCTTAGAGTGGTTTGGGTCATCTTACACCCCCCTTAGAGTGGTTTGGGTCATGTTACACACCCCCTTAGAGTGGTTTGGCTCATCTTACACCCCCCTTAGAGTGGTTTGGCTCATCTTACACCCCCCTTAGAGTGGTTTGGCTCATCTTACACCCCCCTTAGAGTGGTTTGGCTCATCTTACACCCCCCTTAGAGTGGTTTGGCTCATCTTACACCCCCCTTAGAGTGGTTTGGGTCATCTTACACCCCCCTTAGAGTGGTTTGGGTCATCTTACACCCCCCTTAGAGTGGTTTGGGTCATCTTACACCCCCCTTAGAGTGGTTTGGGTCATCTTACACCCCCCTTAGAGTGGTTTGGGTCATCTTACACCCCCCTTAGAGTGGTTTGGGTCATCTTACACCCCCCTTAGAGTGGTTTGGGTCAACTTACACCCCCCTTAGAGTGGTTTGGGTCATGTTACACACCCCCTTAGAGTGGTTTGGGTCATGTTAAACCCCCCTTAGAGTGGTTTGGGTCATCTTACACCCCCCTTAGAGTGGTTTGGGTCATCTTACACCCCCCTTAGAGTGGTTTGGGTCATCTTACACCCCCCTTAGAGTGGTTTGGGTCATCTTACACCCCCCTTAGAGTGGTTTGGGTCATCTTACACCCCCCTTAGAGTAGTTTGGGTCATCTTACACCCCCCTTAGAGTGGTTTGGGTCATTTTTTTTTTTGGAATGGAATTGTTTACGGTTTCTGTAATACAGCTCCTGTGCACGGGGAAGGCAGAAAGGGATATGTGCACCATCAACGCACCCTAGCACATTCGGGATCCCTCCCATTAGATAGAAAGCATGTTTTATTTTGGCAACCTCTTCCTCATCCTCAGGAAACTTGATGTAAATTGGGATTAAATGACAAATCGCCAGAACTACCTGGATTAGTATGCGGCTCATAGTAGCCTGGCTTATCCCGCTGAGGAGGGCAGAGGTTGCCTGGAAGGTCCCTCGTGGCAAGATATTAAGCGTGGCACACAGGCGTACTATGCCTGGAATGGATTGAGTGCGTTTGGTGGATGGCTCGATTTTGTGCTTAATCTGATCATATAGGGACTGTAGTGCAGCACGATTCAGACGGAAGCGGCTCCTGATCTGCTCGTCACTTAAGTCCCATACTGAAAGGCGGATTCCAAAGGAGCGGGGTGCCCTAAGCCTCACAACACCCCGCTCCCTGGCCTCCTGCTCTTCCAGCATACGCATACATCCATCCACCCAGACACCATACATCACCCTCTTATCCATCACACACACTCAACAGATATACAAAATCAAACAAACAAAAACAAAAACCACAAACACACCACACACACAAACAATCACACTCCTCACACACTCACTACAATGCAGCTCACCACAAAACCAGAAGTATAGTGGTCCAAACCACCAGCCTGCTGAAAAACAGCTTTCTAAGTTAGGCACAACCAAAAGGGGAGTTGCTGCACAGCCCACAAAAGGCCCCAAAATCAAGCCTCACTTGCTGTATGCTCCACAATATTTGCATATGCCACCAAAATCAATCTCCTAAAGAAACAGCACTGATGTCAGAAATCACCCAACAAGCCACAGAGAGTGAGGACAAAACCCAGACAGAGACTCAAATGAGCTAAGGGAAACAAGCACCACACCACAGCCTTTGCCACAGTGTAACAATACCAGAAGCTTTCAAATTCCTTCCATTTATACTTCACTTTGAAAAAGGACAGGTCCGCTTTCCCGCCTTTTGCGTTGCTCTGCTATTTCCGGGCGCCAATTAGCCGACCCAGGTGTGCGTGAAACGGAGTGCGCGCGCGCACGCTAGTAGCGCTACTAGCGTACGTGAGCCGAAACTTGCGTGCATTAACGGACATGGCCGAAAATTCAGTGGTGGGCCAATAAAAGGTAAGCTGCTGTTTATTTAAATAGCCGTTAGGATAGACACATGTCACAAGGGTTTCATATACATCAGTCCATTGTTGTATTTGGGTGTGTGTTGTTTGGTTAATGAGGTCTGTAATTAGTTAATTGGCTAACACACATGCTTCAGTCAGTGCAGTGGAGGTGTGGCTAGAAGGACCTGGGCAGTATGTGTGAATCTATTAAGTGGGCTGGTTTGTGATTGGCTGTTAGAGCACATAAAACCTGGCCAACCCAAAGAGAGTGCGATGCCATTCTGTAGTCTGCATGCGTGCTTGTTGGTTGTGTATTGGTGTGTGTGTGTGCAGCTACAGGATGGAGCCAAATTCAGGACATCTGCCGGCCACAGCAGGCCCAAGTAGGAGTTTGGTGGATGCTGTACGCAGACCTCCCTTACGGAAAAGGGCCCAGCCTGAAGGTGGTGCAGCACCCCAGGCTAAGCGCCCAGGTGCCAAGAGGGAGCCTGAATTTAATTTGGTGGAGAATAATCATCTTGTGCGCCTTACCCTTGCTAAATGGGAGCTACTCTTTGGCTCCCAAAGCAAGTCAATAGGCAAACAAGAAAGAAGCAAACTGTGGGATGCCATTGGTGTGGAGCTTAGTAGCACTGCTCAACACCCACGTAGTGGCCCATCCTGCAGGAAACGCTTCTACACTTTGAGAGGGGCCCTTATGAAAAAGATGAATCACGATCTTGATGTGGACAGTGGGACCATCCAGGCTCCAAAGAGTACCTACAGGCCGTATGAGGAGATGCTGAAGGCCAAAATTCCACTGGCTCGGCTGCAGGGTGTGGATCCTGGGGATGACACCACAGGTTGGACTGAAGGTACATATTTTCTGCCTTTTTTTAAAAGCTAATGTTAATGTATGTGATTAGCATTTTCTCTTTCTGCCCAACTAACAGTAGGACCTGTGAAGTAGTACATTATACATCATACATTTTTTACTTTCCTGTCTGTTGCTTTCTGCATAGGTGCACATGGTGCTGTCCAGGATTTGCCTCAGGACACACAAACTCCTGCCCTTCAACCAACCTCAAGCCTAACCCAGTCTGCCATTGAAGGTATTTACCACTAATTTAGGTGCTGGTTGTTTGGGGAACAAATGGGTGTGGGAGCAGCTCCAACAATCGAGTGGGGCACTGTTGAGTATTAATAATATGGACCTGCGGCCTAATTTCACGCCCACTTTAACCCTCACAGCAACTAACTAACAAGGCCCTAACATGTGTAGCTATGTTGGAAGGCAGAGATGTGTGGCCATATATCTGCATATACATGTGTAAGCCACACTGGGCTTGATTAGTGAATATTAGTGAATGAGCTGCTCACACACACCTTAATGCATGTTGGATTTTTGCCCGCACATCTCCTCAGGAGCCAAGCTACTCTTTGGATGTCGGTAAGTGCATGTGTCAACCTTGCTTTATCCACTTTAACCCAAGTGCATGTGTCTCATTCCTCTTTTTTATTGGTAGGCCAAGTGACTGGTTCATCTTTGGACCCCACTTCCGATGTTGCAGGTCAACAGGACCCTGTTGGTGTGTATAGCAATACATAATGTATCCTTTATGCTGTTTCTGTTACACTGGTTCGATTTGGTTAGTCTAATAATCTACATGTTTGCTCTGTCAACTTGAAGATGCCTCTTTGGAGTGCTTATTCCCTCCCCAGGGTCAGTCTAATAGTTTTTGGAGTGATTGCAATGCATTTTGTTTGACATATTTTTGGACAAACATTCACCCTAGTAGTTTGAGGAATATTTAGAGCCATTAATTGTGTTTTTTAGTTGGCCAGAATATCGGAAGTGGCTGTCCGGAAAGGGCCCTTCAAGTTCAGGCTGCCAGAGATGAGGGTAAGTTGTTTTGGCTTGCTCTAGTATGTATTTTGGCTCTACTTTTGTGGCACTTTCTTCAGGCAACTTGTGTTTCCACATGTATTTTAAAGGTCCAAGCTCGAGTGAGGGCCCCACTCCAGACATCTGGGAGATTGCGGGTATGTGTAATGTTAGCAATGTGTCTGATCTTATTTGGCCCAATTATTGCCTCTTATTCCTCTAACATACATGTTATCAATCTGAGTTTAACAGATACCTTTTGGCTAGTGTGCAATTTTGCACTTTGTGGAGGTATGGCCTCGATAGGCTATCCATGTTACATTTGAGTTTTGTCCACTGACCTACTAACCTGACTTTCCTGTTTAGCATATGCCAACTTGCCGGAGATCTCAGATGTTGAATTGCCCCTCTCTGGCAGCGATACCTCGCTCCTACCTGTGGCGGACGACACGGAGGTAACATGGCTGATTTACAGGAGCAATAACCACATTGCCATGTTCGTGGGTAGTGAATGAAGCAACATGTCACATTTCCTTTCTTTGTCGTTTTTGCAGGAGGCGGAACCAGAACCCCAAGCTGGGACCTCTTCCCAAGTCCCATGTGGCCAAGCTTCCGAGGCTCAAACAATGGTAAGTTGTATAGTGACTGTTTTGGCAAATGATTTGGAGGGGCATACCTGCATTGGTTCGGTTTGACTAAAATGTTGTTTTCTATTTTGTTAGCCTCAAACCACAGCAAGAGGAGGTGTGGCACCAACCAGTGCAGATTTTTACGAGCTAGGGGTCCGGATGCTGGAGGACTACAGTCGCCAACAGCCGCGTGATGGAACTAATGAGCGCATTGCAGCGTTGGAACAGCAGGTGCTGATGTGTCAGCAACAAAATGAGGCCCAGCAGCGCCAGATCGACCAGTTGATCCGTAACCAGCAGCAGAACCAGGAACTTGGTCGGCTGGCCAATCTAATGGAGCAATCTCTCCAGCGCCAGGAACAATCTCTCCAGCACCAGGAAGAATCTATACAGCGCCAGGAAGAATGTCTCCAGCGGCAGGACCAAACTTTGTTGTTGATACAACAGCTCATACAACAGCAGTCTATATTTTTTACTGCACTGTTGTCCCCCAACACCGCCCCTAGCAATGACTCCCAACCTTCCCGGCCACCCAGCCAAGAATATTAATTTTGTTTTTTTTGTTTTTTCTGTAAATATATTTGATTAACCCACCTCTAAATTGTGTTTTTCCTAAGACATAGCTAATAACACAGTCAGGGATGAGTATCTTGATCTACATATGTAAATGTATTTGTAAATTTATGCCACACATTTGTGACCATAGCTTACTATGGTTTACACATTAAATGGCTCCAAAGGTATGGCAAAATTTACACACAAATGGTTTTGGAGACAGTTAAACTATGCATGCCAAGGCACAACACTGTAATTATGAAAATAGAAAAGGCTTTATTTTAAAGGTGGCCAACAGGGCCAACATTGCCCAACAAAGGGCCTCAAACAACGGGCCAGTCATACCCCCACCCTAACGCCGCCGCCGCCTCTTCTTGGCCAGCAGCATCAGCTTCAGACGCCTGATCTCCCGCCACAGTCTGCGATGCTGGTTTTCACAAGCTGTAGAGATGTATAAAAAAAAAAATAAATTATAAATGGAATGTGACCTCAACAGACACAGATGTAGCAATGTAATGTCAGTGTGTCCAATTAGCTGACACTCACATTAACATTGTTGCCCACTGTGTGCTTATTTGTTAACATTATATGAGTACTATTGGCTGGCAGAAATTTGGCCACCACATCCCAAGCATACATTTACTCTTAAAGTGGACCAACACCCACCGGTGAATCTTATAGATTCCCGGGCCGATCACCTCCCTCCCCGCGGGACATCCGAGATCGGGATGTCCCGCGGGGTGAAACCCCCCCAAACACCCCAAACTTCTTACCTCAGTTTCGGCGGCTCCCGGCCACCGGCGCCTCCCTCGCGCCCCTCTAGACGTGCGCGTGCCCGCACCGGCCGTCTGTGAATGGCCGGCGCGGGCACACGCGCGTCAAGAGGGACGCGCGGGAGGCGGAGGAGGAGGAGCCGCTTGTCCGCGGCTTGTCCGTCGGCTCGGGGAGAGGTGAGTTCGGGGGGGGTTTCACACAGCGGGGCACCCCGATCGGGGGTGCCCCACCGTAGTGGACCAAGACCCAGGATAGTCAAAATCCTGGGTGTTGGTCCACTTTAACTCTTGGGAATCAAAGAAGGTATAAGTCCCAGTGTGGACATTTATGTGTTTAGTCACAGCCAAACATCAGGGCTGTCCTAACGCGTAAACTAGTTTTGACAAGAATCTTAGAGGTCACGACCTAAGCAGCCCCATTTGGTTGTGTCGAAACCACAAATTGACTCAATGTGGCAAAATCAAGAATGTGAGGCAACAATCAAGCATGCAGACAGGCATGTAGGATTGTTGACCAAACACATGTAACCTAGATGTGTGTTAAATTAACACATAGGTACATTGTAAATGTCTGCAGATTTGACTCGAAGACATAGGGTTCACAAGTGCATAGGAAGTGGGATGTACTCACCATCGCAGCTGTGGCGGGGGCCCATGCTGCTGGCCGTCCCTGGAGCTGGGGTGGGGAGGATGGTGACTGGCTCCGTCTGCGTAGAAATTTCTGTCAGGAGAAAGCAAAAGAGAAAACCAAAATTAGTGGGACAATGACACCTGACTATTTGACATCCATCTGGTTAGGGAGTCTGAAAAAACAAATGCTTGCATGGTTACATACATGTTGTCCAACATAAGCATATTTCCTGGACCATGAGTTCATGTAAATTATTTATGGTTGCAACATGGACCCCTAAAGATAATGTGCCAATAACCTTGACAGTGCAATGTTAAGGACTAATTTGCAGATGATTGGCGAATGTTACTAGTGTGCAACATGTGTTAGCCGGAACTACTTAACCAAATAACACATTTGCTAGCCCCCATCATGTTGTGGGCAGAAACATAGGGGTGGTTGCCAGTTGGCTAGCACTGTAGTGGGGTTTGTGATGTTAATGTACATTATCAAACCACCTTGTACTATGGACCAGGAAACATGTGTCTCTTAAAAGTGGGCCAAGACCCAGGATTGATACTATTCTGTGTTTTGGTCCACTTTGGCAGAGCACCACCATTTGAGTGAGACACCGTCCGCCGCCGCTGCCTTCCACACATCACTCCTCCAGTGTGTGCGCACGCACAGGCCATTAGAAAACAGAGAGCGCAGGCGCACACACATCTAGAGGGGCACGCAGGAGGCTGCGCCGGTGGCTTCTGCCACCCCCAATGAGGTAAGAAGTTTGTGGGGTTTTTTTTGGGGGGGGGGCCCTGGGTGAGGGAGGTGATTGGGCAGGGAAGCTTCGAGATTCCAAGCACAATCAACCATGGGTGTTGGTCCACTTTAAGGAATGTCATAACATAGTGAATGTGATGGATAACAACAAACACTCACCATGACTATGCCCGTGGAGAATGCGTCGCCAAAAGGCCATGGAGGTGCCGCCTATATGATGCCCTGCAAATTAGAGAGGAATGGCAAGGGCTAAGTACAAATGGGCAGATGAAACCTGTCACAGACTAACAATGACAAAATGTGCACTCACCAGGGGATGATCCGCCACTTGAAGCCCAGGGAGGGCTCTGAGGAGGAGGCTGGGAGCCTCGGCTCCTCACACTCTGCTCGGAAGATCCCCCAGCCAAAGGGCCACCCTCCTCCCTCTCACTCCCTGCTCCTTCAGGGAGTGTGGGAGAGTCCATTCCTTCCACCCCACTTGGACTCCCCACTTGAGAGTGGCCCCTTGGCTGGTGAGACTCCTCAGAGTCAGAGTGTGAGGAGCTGAGGCTTGAGCCTGCCAGCCCCCCAGCAGCACACTCCTCTGGGGCGTCATCCCCTTCCTCCCCTGGGTCCTCCAAATAGGATCCGCGAGAGGGACCCTCCCCCGATGACTCCCCCGAGTCCGCCTGCCTGGTTCGGGGGAGGAATCCCTTCCCACATTTACCCAGGGGAGGACGCTTATCTGTGTTGAGGGGGTGAAAGAAAATAATTAATATTACGACCACAAATGGACACAGCTTAGCAGATGATTTAAACTAAAGTATAAACATAGCATAAGCTTAAACTTACCTGATGCGTAGGCATCATATAGGCGGTACACGCCTTCAGGGTCCCGGCGCTTGAAGTCGGACCATTTCTGCTGTATGGCACGGATGGTGAGCTGGGTGTTGAAGCGCCGGGACACTGTGGCCTTCACCTCCATGGCAATTCGCTTCTTGCCCCCACGGGCATAGTCGTATTGGTGGATGCAGAAATCCTATGACAAATGAAAAACAAACACAAATCAATACATGACATCAGAACTATGGCATAAACAGTTATACTGAGACCAGAGTAAAGTGGACCCACACCCCGGATTTGCAATATTCTGGGTTTGGGTCCACTTTGGTGGGGCACACCAATCGGGGGTGGGCCGCTGTCTGAAACCCCCTTGGAAGGCCTGAAAAACACCACTGACCACACTCCCACGTGACTGCGCCAGGCTAGCACAGTGCTCTGCGCCGCTGTGGACGTGCATACCAGCTCCGCTGCCTCTGAGCGCCAAAGAACGCGTGTGGCATTTGACTCTAACAGGGAGTGCGCCTGCGCAGGCCATGAACAAATGTCTGGCGCAGGGGACCACCCTGCTAGAGGGAAGCGCAAGACGCATCCGCAGCTCACGCATGCACAGATGGGACGGGGCTGAGTTAAGGTTTATGGCCCTCCAGGGGGGTTCATCCACGCAGGACATCCAGATTGGGGATGCCCCGCGGGGAGTGATCAGATTGGTCCAGAAAACGAATAGATTTCAGGGCCAATCCCCCCTGGGTGTTGGTCCACTTTAAACATAAAATGCAAGAAAAACATACTCACTTTGACCACCTGGCCATTAACGCGGCTATCCACCCTCATTCTACGCTTTTTTGCATGCCCAGGAGGGGAAGGGGTGGGAGGGGTGCTAGGTGGGGGAGGTGAGGTAGGTGGGGGAGGTGGGGGAGGGGTGGAGGGGTCTGAATCTGAGGAGGAGCTGGGGAGGCGCTGGATCCGTCTCCTGGGCAGCATGGTGGAAACGCTAAGGAGGAAACAGGAAACGGATATGACCCAAGCGACAGGGACACCAAAAAAAATAATAAAACGCTCCGCGCACCAGGAACAAGCTAATATCAGCTATGTGCAAGCTAAGTGGCGGAAAAAGTAAATTGACGCATTACAACAAGCTATTGGCCTAAGCGCTAGACATTTTTTTCCTTTAGGTGGCTTTGAAACGCAAAGGAGGGAACCGGATATGACGAAAGCAACTGTGAAATAAATTTGAAAAAAAAACGCTCCGCGCACCAGGCACAAGCTAATATCAGCTATGTGCAAGCTAAGTGGCGGAAAAAGTAAATTGACGCATTACAACAAGCTATTGGCCTAAGCGCTAGACATTTTTTTCCTTTAGGAGGCTTTGAAACGCAAAGGAGGGAACCGGAACCGGATATGACGAAAACAACTGTGAAATAAATTTAAAAAAAAAAAAAAGCTCCGCGCACCAGGCACAAGCTAATATCAGCTATGTGCAAGCTAAGTGGCGGAAACAGTTAATTGACGCATTAAAACAAGCTATTGGCAAAGACGCCATTATTTATTAGCTTGATTTAGCTGGGGGTTCAACATACTGTAATGCATAGGTCCTTGAAAACCAAACAACTTGGTGCTGAAAAAGACAAATCTTATTCCTTCATAAAATCATCACACAATAAAACTATCCAACTACATGATAATGTGGCACACATGAGAATGCATAACGGGTTGTTATGAGCTTGTACGCCTGAATTAAATCCTGCATAATGTGGACATGCACGCTCACAACTACAGTGTATTCATTAAGAACGACTGGGGTCGCGGGAAGTGAATTCCTTGCAAATGGCAGAAGGGCACATGTATGAACAGCACAGCGCCGCACAACGCAGCGCAGCGAAGCACAGCCACGCTCGCGCCACCACATAGCGAATCAAAACAGCGACTGCACAAACTCTGACCACCACAGATTCATCAAGGACAGGGCTGCCGAATAGCTTGGGCGCTGACAATTTCGCAGAGCGAACGTGACCGCCAAACAGGACTGGCTAAAAAGTAGCTTTACAAGCCCCGTGTGTGGTGAAAACAAGCGATTTAGAGCCCAATGAGTTTGGTGGGAGGAGATGCATTTTAGATGTCACTCACAACATTACAGTGTAAAAATTACTACTTTCTCCAAAAAAACTAAAATAACTAGCCAGATTAATAAAACATATCCCAATAAACATGTGTTGAATTTTGTGCCAAAGACAAGAACACAAAAACCACTTAAAACAATCATTGCAGCGTCTGCCATTGAAATGTATGGGAGAGCGGCAGGTAGCGCCAGGTCATACCTGTCGCTGTGATGGGATTAGCAGCGGCGCTGTTCGTTGCAGTCGACTACATGATGAATGCCGCGCTAGCCGTCGCTCTCGCCGGCGCTAGCCTCATTTTGCTTGATAAATGCGTCATTGTGACCGCCGCCGGGCGTACTTGAGTCGGTAGTCGCCGTTAGCTGCCGCTACCTGGCGCTCGTCAGACACTACCTGGCACTATCGCTTGATGAATAAGGGCCTTAGTAGTGTACAATCCAAGCAAGAGCTGGTGGATGGGTATTTCAGTTGAGTAAAGTGGTATGTATTATTGTCCAAAGTAGTATGCATAATTTCTAATTTTATTTTTTATTCAATTACAGTGAAGAAAACCAACAACAGTAATGTTGTTCAAAAGTAAAATGATGTTTCTGCGACCACGCAAAATAATAAAAAAAATGAATAACAGTATTGAGTTTATTAATAGTTTTCTATTTTCATTCCCTTCCTTTCCTCCTTCTCTTATGTCCTTCTTTGCCTCCATCTCTTTCCTTCTTCCCCTTCTTTAACGTTTCCACTTCTTTTCTGCCTTAATATTTGCCATTTTTGGCATTGTTTTTGGCATTGTTTTTGGAATTGTTACATTTTTATTCTGTACTTCAGCTACTTTAAATACATGGATTAGTAAATCAACATGCAAACCACCTGGGGTTCACCTTCGCTGTGAGACATTTCAGGTGCTCTTTCATAGAGTTTGCCGGCTCCAAAATGCCGACACTCGCCAGTCTGTCACGCGTGCGTCGCGTGTCCGGCAAACATATATTTGTACAACAACGAGCAGTAGGTAAAATAGTATATAAATGTAAAATAATATATAAATATATAATAATATATAAATAATATAAATAACCACCATAGTGTGTATGTAGCTGTGCGCACCCCCAACCCCCCCCCCCTGCACACTGGCCAGCCTCAGTGCAGAGCCCGTTTTCCAATCACAGAGGGACATGCGTCTACATTGATTGGCAGCAAGAGGCGCATTTTTCCTATGACTGTTGGGGCATAGAGAGGAGCACTTTGCAGAGCCACAGTATTCTTGCTGCCTCCTCTCCAATCACTCCCCCCCCCCATAATATTTATATGCTAGCCCTGCACGTACTCAAATATAAGGTCTAAGGAATAAACAGGTAATGTTTGCAAATAACAGTGGGGTGGACCCTCAGTCTGAAACTGCAAAGGAGTGGCAGTAATGTACAGACACAGCTGCCATGAAATATGAAAGGGTAAGTATTAAAGCCCAATTGCAGCCATTACTTAGGGGGAGGGCAGTTTTTAGGCAAATCGATCCAAGTGCAAAAGAAAAAAATTCTGTCCCATCCTCAACCATCCTATGGTGCTGCTGTCCCATACAGGTATGTGTCATGCTGCGCCTCTACCATAGCAGCAGACAGTGTCCTCTCCTTATAACAGAGCCCAATATGGGGGGATGAGGGGCCTGTCTTATGGCCTGCACCAGTATCACTGGCCCTGACTCATTTGCAGAAAACAGGATGTCTGCCTTGGCACCCAGGGCGATCTGCTCACCCTCCCCTAGAACTAGCTCTGCTTTGGGTCTCACAGTAGACAGGCTTGGGGCGTAACCTCTCTGTATTTAGGCCCCCTTTAACAGACATTTCGGCATTTTAGCAGAATTCTCCTCCGTTCAGCATTCGAGCACTTTAATGTCATGTTGTTTAATTGCCGTATTTGCTTTGATATTACCAGGGAATTTTTCAAGACTGGGAATGTATTTTAAAATTAATAAAAGCTGATTTTTTTATCTAAAGACTCTCAACCATCTGCTCCTAAGGAGCCCGTGCCATAATAATCGATTGCTGCATCTACTCATTAACTGGGAAAATATTTTATGTGCTTTGGATGTCTGGAGCAGCTTCATTCGAAGGAAAAGCTAGGCAGGGCTTTTACAGGAATAGGTAAAGCGAGCCTCCAGTCAAAGGGGTAAATAACATTTACCCCTGCCCAACCCAGGGGAATTCCATTTTTGGATGATCCGGCATGCATAGTATCACAGCAAGTCTAAGACTGTCCAGAACTATTTACTATTACTGTTTTCCCTTGCCGCTGCTGGCCAGTGGGGTGCCCAAATTTTGAATGTGCTTCCTGCTTTCTGGAAGGCAAGACAATAAGCCCCCAAATATCATGCGTAGACCGCAAACAAATGAAACTAGATTTCTCCTAAATGGCTTGTCTGGTCAAAAATAAAAAACTAAAAAATACTTAGCTCTTCTCCCTTGCACCCGTTTCCTCAAGATCTAGCGTGTGATTCCAACCTGTTCCCAAAGTTGGGTCCTATCGTTTGCACTTGCCCAGGGATTTCTTGGCAGCATGCCCACCACATGTAGTGGAATTAGTGGACAAGGTCTCGCCTCCTTGCAACATACTCCAAAGGTACTTACCAGGCTTTTGCCCAGACAGGGCATCTGGAGGGAGGATTAAGTTAGTGGTTTTATTTTTTGCCCAGATGGGGCAGATAAAAACCTAGGAATTGCACTTACCATGTTTTCAGATGCTCCTGTTTGTGAAAGCCCTGGGAACAACCAATTTACTCACCTTTATCCACTCTCTTACATTGCATAATCAGGCTCTTGTCAGAATGCCTATTCATGCACGGCAACAAGTTCTGATTGAAACCAATTGGAGGGCGCGTCTTGCTGCCTACAGCCTCTACCAGCCATTCAGATATGCCGGCGGTGGGTGCAAACACTAGCTAAAGGAGTGCCAGGTATACCACCAGGGGATCACAAATGTGCTGGGGGTATATGAGTAATTTTGGGGGTTTACACAATGGGGCATGCCAAACCAGGATGCCCCTTATGCAAGCTGTTACCCAGCCTCTTTTAGACTATAGAAACGGGTTACTATAGGTCTACAACCTAAGTCAGGTTGTATGATGCTTGAAGTCACCTTTAAGAAAAGAATGTCTTTTAGAGAAAATACAAAGTACTTTTCAGTGGTCCTACTGGTATGAGCACCACATAGAAAACTTTTTTCTAAAAAGGTATTAATAGCTCTCCCATTACCACCAGGGAAGGTTCTCCCTGTTCAGTGAATTTTAGAAAAAATAATAAGTGCCCCTTAAATCTTTCTAGCAATGTATACCTGTGTTTATTTAAAGTGGAAATACTTTTTGGAATAAAATAAATTATATACCAGTAGTTATTTCACTATAGAAATTGCGGATGCTTTCATCAGCTAGTATAACAAACTAAATGACTAAATAGGCCATCTACAATATTCCTGACATCCAAACAACAATATTAATAAGAAACAACTTCCCGTAAAGGGGAATCTGTGTTCCATACCAACTAATCCTATGGGGCTTACCTTTCATTAAAGGTAAATATAATGCTCAGTGCCCCCTATTATTTTTATGCTGATTGGCTGTAACACATGGAAATATTTTCACATCAGGCACATTTGTCTAGGTTTAAACCGGAACAAACCACAGCAGCAGACCTGGAATCTAAAAAATTCCAGGGCCAGTTGCTGGCTTTCCCTAGGGGCATCTTGAATTGGGAGGCACTACATTGTGAAACTCCCCAAATCACCCGATCTTCTTACCTCCATCCCAGGCCAATGGCACATGTGTGGGCTCCATCCAATTTGGGATTTGTGGAAAAGACATAGAGATGGACTTGGGGGAAAGGACAAGGGTCATTAATAGGCAATAATAGAGGCAAATTGAAGAGACGGCAGTGGTATACAGGGATTCAGGGAAGTACATAAAAGGGGGCATGGAGGGAAGGACAAGGGCCAGTGATTGAGTCAGAAAGTACCGGCACCAGGGTGTACTGGGAGCTAGGGACAGACTTTGGGGGGGGGGGGTAGAAAGGAGGACAAAGGTCAGTAACGGGAACAGAAGGTAAGAACTCCAGTGGAGTAAAAGAAGTTAGGAAATAGGTCATGGAATGGAATAGGTCAAGAGAGGTTGAGGGTCGTTGAAAAGACAAAAGGTAGGGACAACAATAGTATAAAAAGAGTAACAGAGGGACCGGAAAGGGTCACAGAACAAAGGACAAGGTTCAGTGATGGGAACAGAATACAAATTCTCAAATATTGACAACCACCTGTACACAATTCATGTACGTGATCACTAGCCCAAGTTTATAGAAGTGTGATGAGTGCACCAAACCCTTAAGGCGTGTCGCAGTAGCACCCTATAGTGTCTTCACCACCCAGCAACCTTCTTGGCTAGAAAATCTCCCCTTATTCATTTAAGGAACATCCCTTCACCACGCATTTGTCACAGGATTCTTTCACACATCAAACTTAATTTTCTAGAATTTCTCTTTAAACTCAGAATTAAAAAGTGACAATTTTCAATGTTCCCAGCACACGCAGGCAGTTGGAAAAAGGGTCATCACGCCATCAGATATTCGCTTGTGAAGACGTGAACCTGCGAGGGAAGCTTTTACGATCTCTATTTACAGTAAGAGTAATATCGGAGCTCTGAGTGTGTCGCCAGTAAATTGTTTTGCTTTTTATGTCTTTGAGCTTGTAGGCAGCGCGGCACAGCCAGGACCGGCTTCGAAAATGCTTTATGCTGCACTTGCTTGGGCATTTTCATTTGCATTTAGTTGTTTTATATCCGTCAGATGTCGCTGCAGCCATCCCGCACCTGCGCCTGGAGAGACGCCAGTCACACACTAAGTAGGATCTGTTTGTGGCGGTATTTTGTTTGAGCTGTTCAATGGTATTTTTTTTTCTTTTTCTAGAGCTCACCCCAGGCATTGTTTTTACACGCCAACCGATCATGAGACAAGCGCCACATGCCATTCTTCTTCTAACTGATTGATTGATGCCGCTCGGTGACAGCTTGGGTTGTAGGGAAATAGCGTTAACAGTCTGGATCGCACATTCTTATATATACCTGTTACTATGTCGCTCATCCCTGCTGGCAAAAACATTTTATCTCTCGATTAACCAAGGCCCTCAGTTCTTAAATGATATTCCACCTTTTTAAAGGCGCATCTCCAGAAAACAAAAAGTGATGCTAAGCTATAGAATTTGCTCTCTACCAGTTCCCTGCTCGACTCCCTACAAGCGGATTCCAATTATTCTACTAAAATAACTTCACCAAAGATCTGTTAACTACCAAATCTAAAGGCCACTACAACTGGTGTTGACCACTTCCTGCTAATTAGTATATTCTTCTGTTGGAATTCAAGGTCTTGTGCTCTCCTGCCTCTTATCCGATCTTTCTCAATTATAATTCAGTGCATACTGTTCAAACATAGTTTCTTTCCCTTGTCTCTTGTCTGTTGGTGTGCCTCAAGGTTCTGTCCTAGGACCACCTACTTTTTTCAGCTCGCATATATGGTCTTGGCCAACTCATAACCTCATTCAGTTTCCAATATCCCTTTTATGTAGACATCATGCCAATATACCTATCTGGCTCAAATCTCTCCTCCCCCTTATATCTCTTTCCTAAGACGGCTATTTTTGGGGAAAGCACCTAGATCAGTGATACTCAACTGGCGGACCGGGGTCCGAATGCGGACCTCGGCGCCAGATTTCCGGACCCCTGCCTGACAGCCCTGCACTTAGTTGCTTCTGTGTTGCTGTGCTTAGAGCTGCCCCCTTGATTGGCGATATAGTGCTTAGTCTCCTTGGCAATGTCATGGCGCCCTGCACCTAGCATTGCAATATGAAGTACTGCACGAGCGGGAAGTGACATTGCAAGGTGCACACAAACTTTGTTTCTCTGTCTCTTTGCCCCATCCAATCCTTTCCCCCTGCCCCAACTCAGCCCTATCTATTCCTATCTATTCCTGTCCTACCATCTCGTCTCCCCAGCTCTGCCCCATCCACCCCCCCCCCCCTACAGTCCTCCTCCCGGACCTTCACCTCTCACCGGATGCCTTTAAATGGACCTTTCCAAGAAGTGGTTGAGTACCCCTGACCTAGATCATGCATGACAATGGCAGCCACGACCCTTTATTGCAGGGACTGGAGTAGGTGTGCACATTGACTGACAGATGTGTGGGGCAGCGGAAGCACATGTGGACCCTTATAGATCCTTTTGTAGGTGGGTTTACAGAACTTTTAGGTGGAAACATACCAGCAGCTGGTCTGAAATAGTAAACTTTGATGAAGATCAAAACTGTTAATCACTGCTGCTTCTGCTGCCAGTGCCAGCCTGGAGCACCTTGATCCCACAAGAGGAACTCATTCTTGAGGCCCAGCCTACAGCTGAAGCCCAATTAGATTGTAATATTAGAAAATCTGATGTTTATTTACCAGATAACAAATGACTTAAATTACTTAAAGGTACTTCCGGTACAATGTCGCGGATTTCTCAGCAGAGAAATCCCCTATTATAGGATGACCAGTAATTGAGAGCTGAGAGACAGAGGCAGATATGCGGCAAACCGTGTTTAATGGTGATAAATAGTAACAAGTATACATAGTACACAACAACCAGGCTGCTGTACAGATACACAGGTGAACATAGTAAACATACATGTGCTGATGCAGCTGTATAGAAATACAAGTGAACACTACAACATACACATGCTAAGGCTGCGATACAGAAATACAGGTGAACCCTGCAAACATACACAAGCTGAAGCTGCTGTACATATAAACACACTGCAAACATACATGCACAGGTATCCAGTTCAAAGTCCAAAAACAGATCACAAGGCTGTAGCAGGGAAAGCGGATAACAAGGCTGTGGCAAGAGTCCCAGGTCTAACTTCAGAAGTGAGTACAGGAAGACAATGCGATGCTGATCCACCGGCTGCAGGGGTGTATCAGCTTATAAAGGAAAGGAAGTAACCCAGGTGCTGGCTAATTACCAGCACCTCTGCAGGAGAGGGCCACCTGCTGGTGGAGCAGCATATGGCAGGGGAAAACCCAGGAAAGAGAGACAGCCAAAAGCAGTACAGAGCAGATGCATGCTCGGATTGTTGCGGAGGAACTCCAGACCTGACACCTGATGTCCTAGGTCAGTCCTTTACACTCACCCAAGGATCCTCTGGTGCTTTTGTGTGTCAGTAAGACACTGATCATACTTGAGGGGGGTGGTGGGGGACAAGGCCAGCAGTGCCCCCCTTGGCTGGTTCCCACTAGAAGCACAAGACTGCAGCCCAAAAAGAAGAGGAAGAGTTGTCCTGAGATCAACTTGGACTTCTAACTCTAGGCTAATCAACGTCAGAGGGCATAAAAGGGCATATAGTCTCGGGGAAATCCCCGGTTCTTTGCTGGATGAACCTCTGATGGTGGGGACTGGAGATGGACCTGAGCTGCAAGAGATGCCCAGGTGACACTTCCAGTGATAGGTCAAAGCATAACTAGCTATGCACAGGCAGGGTTAGCTGGAGAAAAACAGAAGCCAGTGTCGAGTGCCAAAATGAGTAGTCATAGGAAATGTTGAGAAGAAGGATTGATTAATTAAACCAGTCATAACAGCCACAGGTCAGGTTCCAAAAAGAGGAAAATCACAAAAAAAACTGCTGGCAACTTGCTGGAGCAACAGACTTCCTTTGAAATAAGTCTGGGCTGCATGGCAGCATGCCTGCTTTACCTGAATAGGTCTTGGTGAGGAAATGTCTGACCCAGTAAATGCATATCAGTACTGTGCTTGCTGTGCGCTGGAAGAGCATTAGCAACCGGGCATATAGTGCAGGCAGCAAGCAGCAGCTGTCTGTCGGGATGACAGGTCATTCACCACAGTTATAGGCTACAGTGTATAGAACACTGCTCAGACTGTCATAGATTTGCCCCAAATGTCGTATTTAAGGTTTATGCTGCTCTAGGCACTTTTAGTGCTCACATTCCCTATTGATTTTCCTTAGGCAGAACATTGCCCCATTCTTGGGGAAACTGCCACATTTCCCTACAGTCTAGTAACCCTCCCTCTTTTGTTGCCTCAACTCGCCTCATTAAAGGTTTACCCCTGCAACTAGCCATGTTTAGAGAGTTGCCTTCGTGTATTTTTACAGTTCCATGCAAAAACAGTTTATGCTTGATGGATATTTAGAGGAAAAGATTCATGAAGCTTCTCGGACTGAGCCAAGCTACTGCAAATGGTCAGTGTTTTTTAATGTGCTGATTAGCAATTAATAGGCAATAAAAAGGCAAGAAGAAGGGGTGTCTACACACACAATATCTGGACATGTGGTGGCTAATATGTTTCAGATGGTAAAATGGCCAGTGACAATAAAGCACAGCTTTTACATTAGAATTTTTTGTTGTAAATTTTGTGGTCACACCATACATCCGCTATTTGTAAAATGATACAATGCAACTCTACTCTGTAGTAAGGCATTTTAGATGATATAAAGAAAAAACAAATAAGAGAAATTGAGAATGAGATGTACAGTGCAGCCCTGGAGTACTGTACCCGGGAAAAATGATCATATTGAGAAGATAATTGTTTCTTGGAACTTTATTCCTTTTAATTAAAATTCAGTTCACAGCAAAGTGATACATGTAATACTAACCATCTGTTAAGGTCTTGAATATTAGCCATCTAAAGGACAACATTCCAAAGGAACAGATTTGGACAATACAAGTTTGTGCTGAAACAAATATTTAGAAAAAGTCTATATATACATATTCAAAATAATATATATATATATATATATATATATATATATATATATATATATATATATGCATCTTTTTTTTTATTTATTTATATTTCTCAGGATGGAATGCTTCAATGTTTATATATTGTCTTATGTCTTTTTTTTTTTTTTTTTTACTTTTTTAAGTTTCGCTAATTATAATACCGGTATATAATATTTATAATACATATACAAATTGCATGTTATATATAGTGTAGAGTAGGGCAGAGCTAGAACCACCTCAGTGTGGACAGCATTCTGTATAGAGAACAGCGCAGTGCCCAGAAGTTACCCCAGTGTATGGCATGGCAAATAACCCTTTGGTCAGAACTGGCTGTGTCACAATATTCAAGAACATAGGACACTCTTTTTAAGGAGAGCCATGTGGACCTTTTGGACAGAGAAAAGGTCTGGTTTAAGAAAGACTGGCTAAATACAGTGTTGTTTTAATGGTGTGTGAGAAGCGGGAGGGGGGTCTTTGCACCTAAGGTACCCAATGTCTCTATGCGAGGTGAGGTATAGGGGTAAGTGCATGACACTTAAAGTGGACCAAAACCCAGGATTTTCACTATCGTGGGTTTTGGTCCTTTCCCCGTTGTGTGAAACCCCCCCAGATCGCTGCAGCCAACTCACCTTCTCCCGGTCCCCTCTAGCCGTGCGCATGGCCACGCCAGACATTTGTGAATGGCCGGCACAGACACGCTCCCTGTTAGAGGGAGGCGGAGGATGCGGCCATCAGAGCTGCTGCTCTTAGACGCTGTGGGACCGGGAAGAGGTGAGTCCGTTCTGGCATTCTGGGGGTTTCACACAGTGGGGCACCCCCGAAACGTTTGACTATACAGGGTTTTGGTCCACTTTAAGGTTTCAGACTGTTCTAATAGTAATAACAAAGGTGGGATAGCTTCCTTTCTGGAATCTTCTCCTAGCAAGCCTTATGTACTCCCAGAATATTTTGCCTTGGTATACAAATTCTTCAGGGGAACAAAAGGACAGAAGGCAAGAGGGTTGGCAGCACAAGTACCAGAGCTGCATTTTGCTGGCATTTGTTTTGCTGGAAGCAGAAACATCCCACACAAGAGCGATCTTAAACACACCTTAAACAAAGACATCCAAATTCAGTCATAAAACAAGTGAAGCCAAAAAAAAAAAATTTGAAGATACTAAAACTTCCCTTGGGTAATTGAGAAACACCTTCCTTTTGCTCCTATAATAGGGATACATACGTTTTGGTGGGAGAAGATTCCTAGAAAGAAAACTTCCCCCATCGTGTGTGGGAAAGGAAAAGATATGGTATTTTTCATTTCTATTTTTAATTAAATGAATTTTATATCTAATATGGACATATGATTTTAACAGCATGTATTTGTAATGGATTAAACTCAATGTTAATAAAGTAAAAAGCTATTTTAGCAATTGATGAAAATGACCACAAGTCATCTCTGGATTATAACATTTCCACTTCCATAGCTGATGATTGTCATTGCTCAGCCTGGCCACAGAGAGTTTAGCTCTGAGCTGCTGGCCATTCTCCCTCCTTTATATATAAGAACAGCCTTACTTGTATACAGAAGATGTATTTGTGGAAGCTTCTTTATGTCAATCTCAGCATCTACCGTGCTGTCTCCTGTTTGGGGCTTTGCTCTGCCTGTGTCACGTCTGGTCACTGAGCTGTATCCCGTCTCTGGGCCTTCACACTGGGCCCGTAACCTGTTGCAGAGTGGGAATGCTGGGTGCAGTGGAGTCAAATTCAGATAGACATTTGTGGTGTAGCAGGAACTAAGTTTACTGGAACATGAGTGCAGTTAGAGAAGGTCACCTTGCATGGTGGATAACATAGACAGGAAAAAGAAGTCAACGAGATCACCTCAATGTACAGGAAACACAACAGGCACAGAGAATGTACAACAGAGACTACACATAGATATATGTAACCACACCATCTACTGTCATAAATGTAAACTGCATTAACCTAGCAATATAGATGCAGATCACATATAGAGACAAGCTATAAGCTTTTGTACAGAATCTCCAACAAAGTGGTACTCAGCTAGGTCACAGAATTATCTGTATTGATTTCCTTGTAGTGGCACGATGGCCAATCAGCTGGCTACCAGACCCGACTCCTGGATACTGAACTACTGTAAATAAGCTGCCATGAACAGAGGATTGATCCAACCTACTACTTTGAAATGATGTGTCACATAAATGCCATGTGAGATGGCCTCTGCCAAGGCACAGGCCGTCCTTGAAGATGGCATTGTCTAGGTCAGGGGTACTCAATTACGGTCAGTGGAGGTCCACTTACCAGGGTCTGCCGTGGGATGAAGGTCCGGGGGGGGGGGGTAAGTAAGAGTGCATGACTTCATGTGTAGAGTGCAAGCTCCTCAGCCAACCTGAGCAATGAGCTTTCCTGTCCCCCCCACCCACCTGTCATTTACTTCCTACTTCTCGCCCTTCTGTGTAGAGTGCAAGCTCTTCAGCTAACAACAGCTGACATGCACTCTTACTTACACCCCCCACCCCATGTCAGCTGTTGTTAGCTGAAGAGCTTGCACTCTACACAGAAGGGCGAGAAGCAGGAAGTAAATGACAGGTGGGTGGGGGGACAGGAAAGCTCATTGCTCAGGTTGGCTGAGGAGCTTGCACTCTACACATGAAGTAAATGGGGGACAGGAATCTCACCTCCTTGCACTTTCTCAGCAGCTCCCCGGGTAATGGCCTTCTCGCCCCGGGCCAGCCGCTCCTCCAGCCAGCGCAGCAGTGTGTTCTGATGCCGGGCCTCCAGGTGTGTGCAGCGGGCTCTGCTTGCCGCCCGAAGCCTCCACCAGCTCCGCGCTCTCGGCTTCTTCCTCCTCCCGCGCCTCTTCGTCTCCACTCCTCCCCCGCCGTCTACGAGGCCCGAGACGCTTCCACCCCCCCGGCCTGGCCACGCCCATGTGCCCGCCCCCAGCACTGACAGCCCCGGCCGGCAATGGCCGGCAATTGTCACCGGCACCGCCGGATCCCGGGCTGATGTGACAGCCCTGGGCAGCGGTCCGGACAAATGGCGTCTGCGGTCCGGATCCGGACCGCGGTCCACCATTTGAGTACCCCTGGTCTAGGTTATACAATAGGAGGATCCAAAGGAAACTGGCAGGAAAAACCAAGCCAGGGTCAAGGTTGGCAACGAATGTGCTTGGACACAATCAAGGTCAAACAGAAAAATCCAAGAAGCTAGAAGCTTGGTCGGAGGAGAAGTCACATCCATGGAGTAAGGTTTATGAACAAACGAGAGCTGATCAAACAGCATTGTATGCTTTTGCATGTTTCTTTTATATGTCGTGAGAAGCTTGTATTGGATGGTTCTGCACATGTGCATCTACCTGGAGGTATGCACATGCAAGCTAGCAATGCCTTGATTGGCACTTTCCATTGCAATGATATTACAAAATATTCACCCAAAGTGAACAGGGATCAGCAGTATGACATTTTGTGGCCAGGTGTTGAGCAAGGAGTGTGGGAGGTGAGAAGGACGGGTGGCTGGTGTCCAATTAATCCCCGCCTCCCCACACCTACACTGCTCTAAACACTAGGTGCGTTTTATATTAAGGAAGATACAGTAACCCAGCTCAGGGGTGGACCAATATGGCGGCTTGGTAGAGGTACATATTGTTTTGGCTAAAATAAAATTTCTCCTTTGACGCGTTGACATCAGCAGGTGGAAGCAGAAATCGACTGCAAATAGGACTATAAAAATACCTTGAATGCAATCTTAATTATGCAAAAAATATACATTATGTTTTAACGTATATTTGCTGAAATATCTTGTATAGCAGTCCTAGGACTGTTCACTCACTCAGAAAATGGTCAGTTCATCTTTTCATGGGAATAGGCCTTAAAGTGGCTCAATACTCACGTCGATCGGCCCGAGAATCTTTCCTTTGTTTGAATCTAGCTTGTAATCTGGTGGGGGACTCCCCAAAACTCTACAATTTTCCCATAGTAAGGCGTGGGTGTTGGGGATGCTCCAACCCAAACACCTACCAGGGCGTTTCAGGCACCATGGACACCGATAGGCGGCACGTGCCCACCAGTGGTAAGACTTGTTAGCAAATTGTAGCTTGGCACAGGGGGGAGTAGGCCAACCAAACACTTCACCCACCAACCTGAGTTCCCAACCCAACTTTGAGGGCTTGCTTGCGCAACATATGCAACAACACACACCAAGGGTATTAGGCAAGAAATGACCAGTGTATTTACCTTGACTTTGCTGCAACACCCAAGCCAGCAACACCTCGCCTGCAAGACCCGCCACCTGCAGCCACGGCTAGCACATCTGGTTTGGCTACCACAGAGACAACATCAAGGCCAGGCCCATCCACCAGCCAGCCACCAAGAGAGCGGAGTCCAGACAGTGATGAGGTAAATGAGTGAGCTTAATAGGCAAAGGGCAAAGGGGCAGGATGGAAGAGGAGGGTGAACCCACAGTAAAGTTTGGGGCCCTGGAGGCTGTGTGGTAACATTGGGGAAAACTCCTTTCTCCACATGGCACCTCTCCGGGCTGAAATGAATGAGCTGGAGGAAGGGCATTGTAAACATCTGGATGAGACCCCCAATATCATCTGGACAACTCCACCAGCTGCTGGCACCACGGACATTGGCCATCACCACTTCTCCCAGCAGCTATAGCTTCATTCTGCCAGTAGCAGCCCAACCACCGGGTCAGGTGTCTGGGGCCTTAAGAAGGGCATCAGAAATAACAAAGGATAACTAGAATCACCTAAAAGACAAATGAAAATGGAAATTGAATTACTAACAGGCAACAGAACATCAAAACAGCCTAGACAAAATAATGAGTATTACAAAAGAGTAGGTCCAAACAAGCAAAAGTTTGGAATAAGCATTTGTAACTGCAACATGGAGAAGGGGACATTCAAAGAGGAGCACAAGCACAGTCGAAGTGATGGAGGGCAGGGAGACCAATTAGCTAACACAATAAACTTGGACCAATTACAAAAAGGGGGCACATAACAGAAAAGTTTGCAAATGCAAACATTAAACATGCAGATCCACTCCAGCTATAAATAGACTTACCCACAAGCCAACCGCCAGTCAGCTCGCCACCCTCAAAACAGAAGTATAAACCGGAACTCCTCAAGATAAATGCATCATGGGAGGAGCCTGGGAAGCTGGCCAAAACACTGAAAAAGTGAAGATCCGGCTCCACGACACATTGGACATTAAGAGAGTGGCCCATCTTGCGGTTGTTGTTGAAAAGAAGCCACAAATAACTGTGGGTCTAAACAGACTGGAACACAGTAAAGCTGTTTGGGGGGAGGGAAAGCTAGGCTAGCCTCAAAAGAGGAGAGTGGGCTACAAGGAGCAGCAATGTGGACCTAAACAGATTGGGACACAGGGAAGCTGTTTGGGGGGAGGGAAAGCTAGGCTAGCCTCAAAAGAAGAGGGTGGGCTACAAGGAGCAGCAATGTTGACCTAAACAGACTGGCACACAGGGAAGCTGTTTGGGGGGAGGGGAAGCAAGGTTAGCCTCAAGAGAGGACAGTGGGCTACAAGGAGCAGCAATGTGGACCTAAACAGACTGGCACACAGGGAAGCTGTTTGGGGGGAGGGGGAGCTAGGCTAGCCTCAAGAGAGGAGAGTGGGCAAGAAGGAGGTGCAATGTGGACCTAAACATACTGACTATACTCCTGATCAGCTGGAAGAACCAGGTCCACATGCGTACAATCGATGGCGCCCATGACACTTGGCATATTCGCTATGAGAAAAAATGGCAACCTCACTGTGTTCCAGCCTGCCATGCTGTCAGGGAAAGAGATGTATTTCTTTTGCAGGACAGCCATGCCATCAAGAAATTCAGTCAGGGTGCAGGTAAAAATTTGGCCATACCTCCGATTGCATGGCCCTTTCTTGGGGACGGGAACAACCATGGCCGCAACTCTGAGTAAAGCTTCTCAAAAAAAAGGCGGTTCAGTCGGGTCAATTTGAATACCTGCTGATCGATCATGTGATTGATATCTAGATAATGGGGGGTATGCCTAAGTTCTGGAAGTTACATGGTTAACAGCCCCTACTGCAGTCACTCTTCACAGAACTCGTCAAGGGTCTTCATGGTAGGTGAGGAGGCTGTAGGCTGTATTTTCAAAAAGAGGCCGTTCAAGTATTCCCGCTAGCAAAAAGATGGCGTATGTTGGAGTCGGAAATCTGCAGCTTTTATAGGGCCGAAAATGACAACTCGTCTCAGAATCACCGGACACAGAAAAGAGACGGAATATGGTCCTTTGATGTCATTCACATTGGTGGGAATGCATGCGAGAGAGGCCTTAAATCAGGCTAACTATCTAGCACCATGTTGACTAGTTTTTTCTAGAACCTAGGATCATGTTGACTGCTGGTAATTTTGGATTACTATATAGTTACAGCTATCATTCAAAACAAAAAATGTAAATGTGTTGTAAATACCTGAGCTTTTAAGCATTTATATACTGTAATTGGTAATAGAAATGGGTATACAGGATCTTGGGATCAAAGAAAAAAATATGAATAATTAAATGAAGCCGTATTTAAGCTCACCTCTGTATCACTATATAATAAATAGAGCCCAGAGGGAATATGTTATAGATTGGGGTGTTTTTTGTTGTGTTATGTTATGTTTATGTTAGTGAAATTGGCCCCAAACTGCTACCTGCCTTCAAGAAAGCTTCCATTGCTAAAATAATGAGCATCTTTGTAAGATTCTTCTGGGAATAATTAACAGAAACAAACCATATTGCAAGGGTCCAGTGGTAGCATTGTCATTAGAGTATTAGCTGAAATCTATTCTATAGATAAGGCAGCTTTGTCTCACTTAAAAAGACTTGGATGTAGAAAACATAAAAATCTTGGAAAATGTATACTGTTTTCCAGTGGAGAGCAGGGCCCACCTTTGGGGCATGCAGATAGAGCATAGGGGCGCCTATGGGAAGCCAAACCTCTATTAAGTTTAGCTCTTAACAAGCTCTTTCTCTATATTCAACATTCCTTCCTCCTTCTGCTTTTTTACATTCTTTCTTTTATCTTTTCCACATTTTGTCTCCCTCCTTTATTTCTTCCATAATTTTCTCTTTTACACATTTTCCCAGTCTCCTTCTTTTTAGTTAACCCACTCTTCCTGCTTTCACGCCCCCTTTCTCCTTTTTTCTTTTCCAAATTCCCCCCATCTTTCAACAACATTTCCATTTCCTCCTTCTCCCTCTCATTTCCACGATTCCTTCCTCTCTTTGTTTTTCCATCATTCCCCTTTATCTCTCTCTCATTTTCTTTTACATCATCTCATTCTCCCCTTCGATATCCCTCAATCCTTATCATGTTATTTATATTGATCTCAATTGTTGTTGTAAAAGTGAATGCATTTGTTTAGTGTGCACCATCCTGAATTCTTGCACATGGAGCCTCTTAGCCTAAGGCCATGTCCTGGTGACTACTGATCATTAAAATGAAAAACTTTCCAGGTCACCTCACCTGTAGGGATGAGCGAAACCCACTGAAGGTCGGGTTCAACAAGTTCGGGCGAACTTGCCGCTAAAGGACTGGACCCGAACCACATTGTCAGTGGGGACCCGAATTTTGGGGGCCAAAAATGTCAGAGAGCTGCAAGTTGAGAAGAACACCAGGGTCATAGCCCTGAACAAAATGGGCTAGGGAAAGTACTCAAAATAAAAACAGAAAACTAAAAAATTCAATAAATACATACATAAATGAAAGAAAAACAAAATATAGGCTAAATTGGGACGAATGCACGGCACACAATGGGCTAGGGAAAGTGCTTCTAATGGTAACAGAAAACAAGAAAACGAAAAAATTAGAGAAAAACATATATAAACTCATCAATCAATATATACATCAATGAGTAAATAAATAAATAATTAATAACATCAATAAATAAATATATACATAAATGAAAAAATATTAACAGCAATAAAAAATGTATACATAAATAAATATATACATATATAAAGAAATATATCATCTATAAATAAATATTAATAAATAAATATAGACACTGTCCTCTGTTTCAGGTCTCTCCTCCTTCTGCTCCTCCCTCCATTCATGCTCCATCAACACCCATGAGCTGCGCTGGGTGCCACCCTGCTGTAAGAGAAAGTCCTCCTTCCCCTCCTCCTCCTCTTCCTCCTCTAAACTCTCCAAAACTGTCCGCTGGCTGGAGAGTAGCATACCTGGCCGCTGTCTGCCCAGCAACCCACCCTGTGAGCTACGTGTGCACTCCCCTGATTCCTGGGAAAATGGGCCTTCCTCCTCTGCTTCCATCACATCCGCCATCATGGGCTGAAGAGTTTTTTCTCAGCAGGCAAAGGATGGGGATGGTAGTACTGATGATGGCGTCATCAGCACTGATGACGTTTTTGGATTGCAGGTGCCTAATCATGGACATGGTGCTGAGATCATTAAGCATTTTCCTTTGCTGCAATACTGGTGGCACAGCTTGCAAATGACCTGTGTCTTGTCCTCTGTGGTGTGCTTAAAAAAATGCCACGCTGGTGAGTTCCTTTGAGCCTGCCTTGGCATTCTCAGTCCCTGGCATGGTGGGCAGTGGCAGCAACGGGCTGACTGCTGACCGCTTGCACCCTTCTCCTTCTTCTGTTGGCTGCCTGGGGCTGTGTGACCACCACCTCTTCCTCCGAACTGATGGCCCTCAGTTCATGTTGGGTTTATGACCTTGTCATCACCCCTGGCATCCACTACCACCCATTCCTCCTTGCTAGACTCCCTTTTAGCCTCAACATTGCAGAAAGTTGTGGCAGTCGCCACTAGGGTTTCATTCTCATTGAGGGTGTCCTGTGATGGTCTGCTGGCCACGTCCTCATCCTCCAACAAAGGTTGTTGGGCATCTGAGAACCTTAGATCTGCCACTGGGGCAGGCGGATGGTCCATGGTGCTCCAGCTAGGAGTGTCATCATAGAGCATTATTTAAATTATTATTATTTGAAAATTGTTTCCAGATGTAACTCATATGAAGGTGACCAATATTAATTCTTAAAACATGGAACCTAAGATTTCTGATACAAGTTATATATCCCACAGCAAGCATTTCATAGGGCAGGTCCATCAAGATTACGTATCTTATTATCGTCAGTGCCACTACAGTATATATTCTCATACATACAGTTAATAGACTCATACCATATTTTAGCTTGTACATCCAGGTATCTAGTTTCCCAAGCTACCTCTATAGATACTTATTATCTGGGAGAATTTTTTAAGAGAGTACAAGTGAGATAATGTGTTTCACATTCCATGTAGCTGCGATTGTTAATTTAATCGCTGAGATGATGCCAGCTTCCATGTCTTCTTGGAAATGTTGTTTGGTTTAATATTAAATAAAGCAATATCCATCTCCTGTGGCAATTCTAGCTATGTTATTTTATTGAGACAACTGCCTATAAAGCATCTTAAACCCCCTGGTCCCCAGGGCTCTTCAAGCAGTCCTGTTCATACAGTGTAAAATCTGCACCCCTGCTTTTGAATGAATCTCAAATTTGGATAATTCTGAAAGACTCCCCGGATGGGGGATTAAACAGTTCTCTAAGGAGTTGCTGCTTGGGGCTTTTTCCTTGTGGAAAGAAATTAGCCTTGTAGATGAGCCCCTTTCCTCCCACCATCAAAACCCCTCTATGGATCCATTATTGCATTTTGGATGCCCTATCACTAATTTCACTGGGCTACTTTCTGATATCAATGCATTATGCCATTTAATCTTGTCCCAAATATTCTTCTGCGCCAGCCTACCTAGAAATTCTGTCACCCTTTGTTGCCAGACCATTTTTCACTATTTTGCGCTACAAATGTTCAACTGTGATTTTTGAAGGGATTTCCAGGAATTTCCCAGGAGCATTATAAATTGTTTTTTTCCAGCAGTGTCTGGGCTTTAATATAAAATGTCTTTTTTTTGTTACTTTTGTAGTATATTCTGAATATTTTTGGATGAAATATGTGCAAAAAATATATAAAAAAACAATTTTTTAAAATGTGTACAGTTTGTAATAAAAAATGTACGGTAAGTTTTCCAATAAAATCCTATTGCTTATAAAATATCCATTTCACCCTTTCTTGCCCAGGAGACTCCCCCAAACTTACACTGCACTTTAGTAGAATCAGATAAGATACAAATGCGCAGTTTTTTAAGAAAAGCAAACCTTTACATTTACACAACCTTTACACAATACACCCCACAAACTCTATATTCTCTGGAAGTACACAACTCAAGCTTTCTAGGTCTACCAAGCGTGTTTATGTGGGCAGTTTTCTGGAAGTAATCCTTTGACAAGTTCTTTGGCTGTACACATTTTTTTTTAAAAAAGAATAAAAAAGCAGAAACAAAGCCACATTTTCCTAAAAAAATCAATATACAAACAAGAACAAACAAAAATCTGAAAAAGCAAGGTCCCCCAAACAACAATACCCAACATGCAGAGGTACTGTCAAGCACCGTAAAATAAAACATGCACGTAAGGGTAATTTTAGTGCGCACCTTGCGCTTTTTCAACCAAAACAACCCCTTACATTTGAAATACCCTGCACAAATCATATATTCCCTGAAAGTACGTACATTAACCTTTCTAGGCGTACCCAGCTTGTTGTAGTGGGCTCATCTTTCTAGAAGTAATCCCTCGAGGAATTATTTGGTTGCACAGGGTTTCCCTAAAATATATATAAAAAGCAGAATAAAGCACATTTTCCTAAAATATCAATATGCAAACAAGAAAAAACAAGCTAAATCTGAAAACGCAAGATCCTCCGAACAGAACAATATCCAACATGCATAGGTACTTTTGACCCTTTTTAACTGCCAGCCTACTGGAGATTTTGTTGACTGGTCATTTTTCACCATTTTGCCCTATGTTCAACTGTGATTTTTGCAGGAATTTCCAGGAATATTATATATATATATTTTTAGTGGCAGAGTTTAGGCTTTAACCAATTTTTCCAGTGTTTTTTAAATATTTTTGAATGAAAAACGTAAAACATTAATAATGAAATAAAACATTTATTTTATTGAAGAAAACCATATTACCAAATGTGAAAGCCCCATTTCTCCCGATTACAACAGTACCACATACGTATCGGTAGCCCCCTTTCCTGCCCAGGAGACCGCCAAACTGAAAAGAGCACTTTATAACATTTACAAATAAAATTCAACTACTATCCACACTATAAAGGTTTACATTTTTTTAAAAATGGCGTGGGGCCCACCTCCCCAGGGAGGTACCCCATTTTTGGAGGGAATTTAAGGGTTAAAAACCCTTAAAGATCCCCCCAAAGAATGACGCTGGGTCTCCCCTTACCCAGCATAACAAGTCCGGGGTTGTAGAACAGCTATGGGGGCTTGTAGAACAGGACGCGAAAGTCAGCCTCAGATTAAAATGCTGTAATTTTTCCAAACCACAATAGGGGACAGTTGCCCCGTGTGGTTAAATTCTTCCTGATTTTTTTATATAAAGGGGGGAAGTTAATACATTCTTCTGCTAAATATGGAATACTTACTTCCGCCCATTTTATTTTTTAAAAATCGGCAGTCACCCGATCTTAAAGGTTTATACTTAAAGCAATCATTTTTTTTCATTCTGGGTCAGACCCGATATCTCTGCAAAACTCCTGTGTTTGCTCAAGTGAATTTGGGGGTCTGTGATGAAAAGAAGGATGTCATCCCCAAAGAGTGCTCACTTCTGCTTCCTTCCACCACATAACACTCCCTGAACACCCTCTTCAAATCTCATTTTGATAGATGTTAATAAATTCTGAATTTGCTTTTGATATTCACCTTTGCCTTTGGAGTATATTATATCCCCTTGATATCTTTCAAAAACTGGATGCTGAAGCCCATTCTTTTTAAAATAATGAACATCTAAAATCAGGATGCCCGAAACCTCCGAGGTCCCCCCCCATACACTTAACTTGTTTCCAGGTCCAACGACGCATGTGTGAGCCGCAGCTGCACCCCCGCTATCCCTCTAGCAGGGCACGCTCCCTGTTAGAGGGTAGTGGGGGATGCGACCGTCAGCACGCTCGGAGGCCGCTGGCCTTAGATGAAGGCTTACACGATTGGACAAGCAGCCGCACATGCACCGTAGGACCGAGAAGAGGTGATTTGGCTTTGGCGATCTCGGGGGGGTTCCACACAGTGGGGCACCCCCAATCGGGGTGCCCCGGGGGAAAGGACCAAAACCCAAAAAAGAAAAAGTTCTGGGTTTTGTTCAACTTTAAAAAAGGTGTTCAATCGAGTGGCCATAATTTTAGTTAGCAATTTTAGATCATTATTAATTCGTGAAATAGGCCTATAGTTTTCACAGTATGTGAGATCCTTTCTTTCCTTTTTTCCTTCTTTACTAGGAATCAACACAATAGTTGCTTCCAGGGCCTCATTGGGGATATATTCACCTTGTCTGACTTTATTAAACCATGGTTTCATATAGGGGAATAAAACTGAGCCAAATTTCTTATAGTATAGATTAGAAAATCCATCAGGACCAGGGGCACACATTGATCTTAATTTGCCCAATTTGAGCAAGTGGGTTTAAAGAGTAGTGACACCCAAGGGGTTTGGCCAAGTGGTATTAAACTGTAGTGACACCCAAGTGGTTTGGGCAAGTGGTATTAAAGAGTAGTGACACCCAATTGGTTTCAGCAAGTGGTATTAAAAAGTAGTGACACACAAGTGCCCCGAACAATTGGTAATAAACTGTAGTGACACACAAGTGCCCTGAACAATTGGTATTAAAGAAAAGTGACACCCAAATGGTTGGAGCAAGTGGTATTAAAGAGTAGTGACAACCAAGTGGTTTGGCCAGTAGGAAGTAAAGAGTAGTGACACCCACGTGGTTTGAGCAAGTTGTATTAAAGAGTGGTGACACCCAAGTAGTTTCAGCAAGTGGTATTAAAGTGTAGAGACACAGAAATGGTTTGAGCAAGTGGTATTAAAAAGTAGTGACACATAAGTGGCTTGAGCAAAGGGAAATTAAAGTGTAGTGACACACACGTGCCCTGAACAATTGGTATTAAAGAGTAGTGACACCCAAGTGCCCAGAACAATTGGTATTAAAAGGTAGTGACACCCAAGTGGTTTCAGCAGAGTGGTATTAAAGAGTAGTGACAAACAAGTACCCTGAACCATTGGTAATTTCCTGTAGTGACACACAAGTGCTCTGAACAATTGGTATTAAAGAGTAGTGACACTCAAGTGGTTTGGCCAAGTGGAATTAAAGAATAGTGACATTCCAGTGGTTTCAGCAAGTGGTATTAAAGTGTAGTGACACAGAAGTGGTTTGAGCTAATGGTATGAAAGAGTACTGTCACCCAAATGGTTTCAGCAAGTGGTATTAAAGAGTAATGACACACAAGTGCCCTGTACAATTGATATTAAACTGTAGTGACACACAAGTGCTCTAAACAATTGGTATTATAGAGAAGTGACACCCAAGTGGTTTGAACAAATGGTATTAAAGTGCAGTGACACACAAGTGCCCTGAACATTTGGCATTAAACTGTAATGACACACAAGTGTCCTGAACAATTGGTATTAAACTATAGTGACACACAAGGGGTTTGAACAAGTGGAATTAAACAGCTGTTCCTGTCTACTGAGGAGCATGCCCCAGCTTCATTGGCGACATGTGTATCACCTAGCCAATGGTTGCTAGCGCAGGAAGAAGGTTAATTGGCTGCTGTGCCAATCAGCATTCTTCCAGGGTTGGACAGAAAGCCATACATGTGCATGGATTTGAATTTGAAATCCGTGCTTGGGTTTCAGGGCCCCAAACATACAATGTTCTGTACAAACCTAAACTTTGTGATCCAGGTCGTCCAACCCTACTCACCTGTAGAACTGCTTCAACAGAAAACCCAATTTTGAGATGATTTAAAATGGTTTAACTTACAAGAGATGAGAAATAAGGTGGGGGAAAATAGTGGGTGTCTGGATAGGGACTTTAAGTAGCCTTCTGCTGATTAGTATTGGGCGAACTAGTAGAAGTTTGGCTGAACTTGCTGCCAGAGTTCAGGTACCTCAACTTAACCCAAACCCTATTGTAAGCAATAGGGATGCGAACTTGGAGGCCCAAAAATGGCTGTAAAATGGGGGTGTCAAGAGCTAGAGGGCTGCAAATTGAGGGGGGGGGGCACCAGGGTAACTGCCCTGCACAAAATGCGGTGGGGGAAATACTCCAAAGAATCACTTGAAACAAAAAATACATAAATAAATAAAAGAATAAATGTGTGACAGAATTCCCCATCACTCCCATAGCAGACTGTGTAGCAGAACAACCCCCATTGGCCCCACAGCAAACTGTGTGTCAGAACAACCCCCATCATCCCCCATAGCAGACTGTGACAGAGCCCCCCATCTTCCCCTATAGGAGCAAAAGGGCTGTGTGCTGGCCGGGTTGGGTAGTGTCTTCCCAGCAATTTTGTGTGTTAGCTAAAAGATCTTCAAAAAATTCTGGACTATACCAGTGTTCCAGGACTAGGGCGAGGCTAGAGGTGTTCTGGCCATATTGGCTGGGGTGGTTTGTTTGTACACTCATTCTTGCTATTTCTTCTTACTCTGCTCTTTATTTTTTTATTTATTTTCTTATATATTTCCTTATATCTATATATATTTTCCTTCTGCTATTCTCTCTGTTTTCCTTTGTACCATTTTACAGTCTATATGATTCTGCACAAGATAGGTTAGGGCGTATTTTTATGCCCTGCTGAGATACGTTTAAAGTGGACCAATCAAAAGGATTTTGACTATCCTAGTGATTAGGCCGTCCAGGGGGCATCCTACATCATCATACGCCTGTGTGAAACCCCCCAGATCGTCCACTTTCACTCACCTTTCCGCCGTTCCCACAGTGCATGGGCAGGTGCTCGTCAAATCTGCGCTTTATGCAGAGTATACCAATGCGTGGCATGAAGACACTGATTTGAACTACGCGCCCAGCATAGGTACCCCATCCCCATCTTTATGGAGTGTGTGCCTATCTCAATGACTGGGCGTGGGGAACACGCACATCTACAGGGAAACCAGGGATGTGGGCTCTGGTGAAGTCCTGCATGGATCAGGTAGGATTACCGGCGCTCTGGTGGGGTTTCACGCTCATAGGATGGCTAACAGCCATTCCTGGAATCTTTTAGATTCCAGCATGGCCGCTGAGGTAGATTGCTCCACTTTAAAGCTTCTAAATGTCAGGCTGACTGTCTGTGATGAAGGCTGCTGTAGTCAGAAGAGCAGTGTGGAACTCCAGATCGAGTGACCAACCCACAGGGACCAAAATCTACTGGCAGGTCTCGATTTTACAGGAGGCCCTGACAAGGGGGGGAAAGGCTGCTCTGCAGATGCACAGCCAGGCTTGTTTCTCAGAAAGCCACTTAGGAAAGAGAGGCAAAGTACTGAAGGAATGCAGCAGAGGAGTGGTAAGGCCAGCCAAGGGTCAGGGGTTACGGACAAAGGTTCATGGTAAAACTCCAAGCTGGATGTAAAAAAAAGGGCAGTACAGAAACAAAGTCAAAGTCCAAGATGGGGCACCCCAAAAGTCAGCCCAAGTGATAATACAATTCCATAGTCAAGGAGGAAAAGCTGTGTTACACTGAAAACTGAATACCCAGGGACAGGGGTCCACAGGATCAGTTCCCGTAAATATGAAAAAAAACAGCAGGGGGCTGGCAGGAGGAGGAGAAGGCTTTTATACCTCAGGTGGAGTCTCAGAGGATCCCCCCCCCCATGTGATCAACTATGTCACTGGAGCAGAGAGGTATGGAGGAGGTTTCCCCATTAAAAAGGCTATTGTACCACAGAGGTGGAGCTTCTGAGGATCCCCCCCATGTGACCAACTATGTCACTGGAGCAGAGGGGTATGGAGGAGGTTTCTCTATTAAAATCATTTACAAAGCCACAAACTTGTGAATTAAGACCAAGGCAGAGAGACAGCTCAATTTAAATGATATATTTTAATTAAATAAGCGCACACTAAGTAGGAAATACAAGTGATGAATAACACAACACAGGTCTGAAGAGCGGAATACATGTGACAGGTAAGTAATTACAAACAGAAATGACAGATTTCCTTATTTAAATGGTTGATGTGCAGTTATGCAGAGCACTCCCATGGAGGCTTGGGTTGACATATTTTGTGCTCTTGTCTCTCACACCCTCCTCCCTTGGGATGGAGTCTCGGTTGCCACCATCTCGCTGTGCCAACAACCCACGCCCCTCTCCCAACCAATACGGAAGGGGAGTGGGCGGGTCTGCACCGTGACAGGGAATGGCCGCAAGCTGGCATTACAGCTTTCAGCCCAGCCAGCAAGCAGGCAGGCACACACAGCGTTGTCTGCTATGGAAGATGGGGGGCTCTGTCACAGTCTGCTATGGAAGATGGGGGTCTCTGTCACAGTCTGCTATGGAAGATGAGGGGCTCTGTCACAGTCTGCTATGGAAGATGGGGGGGGCTCTGTCACAGTCTGCGATGGAAGATAGGGGGCTCTGTCACAGTCTGCTATGGAAGATAGGGGCTCTGTCACAGTCTGCTATGGAAAATAGGGGCTTTGCCACAGTCTTCTATAGAAAATAATGGGCGGTTCAGTCACAGTGTGCAATAGAAGATGATGGGGGCTCTGTCACAGCCTGCTATGGAGGAGGATAGGGGGCTGCGTCACAGTCTGCTGTGGAAGAAGATGAGGGGCTTTGTCACAGTCTGCTATGGAAGAAGGGGGGCTTTGTTGCAGTCTGATATGGAAGATGATGGGGGGCTCTGTCACAGTCTGCTATGGAAGATTATGGGGAGCTCTGTCACAGTCTGCTATGGGATGCTTGGGGGCTGAGTTACAGTCTGCTATGGAAGATGGGGGCTTTGCCACAGTCTGCTATAGAAGATTATGGGGGCTCTGTCACAGCCTTCTATGGAAGAGGATGGGGGGCTGTGTCACAGTCTGCTGTGGAAGAGGATGGGGGGCTGTGTCACAGTCTGCTGTGGAAGAGGATGAGGGGCTTTGTCACAGTCTTCTATGGAAGAGGATGGGGGGGCTGTGTCACAGTCTGCTGTGGAAGAAGATGAGGGGCTTTGTCACAGTCTTCTATGGAAGATGGGGGGGTTGTCGCAGTCTGATATGGAAGATGATGGGGGGCTCTGTCACAGTCTGCTATGGAAGATTATGGGGAGCTCTGTCACAGTCTGCTATGGGATGTTTGGGGGCTGAGTTACAGTCTGCTATGGAAGATGGGGGCTTTGCCACAGTCTGCTATAGAAGATTATGGGGGCTCTGTCACAGCCTTCTATGGAAGAGGATGGGGGGCTGTGTCACAGTCTGCTTTGGAAGAGGATGGGAGGCTGTGTCACAGTCTGCTGTGGAAGAGGATGAGGGGCTTTGTCACAGTCTTCTATGGAAGATGGGGGGCTCTGTCACAGTCTGCTATGGAAGATCATGGGGGCTCTGTCAGAGTCTGCTATGGAAGATCATGGGGGCTCTGTCACAGTCTGCTATGGAAGATGATGGGGGCTCTGTCACAGTCTGCTATGGAAGATGATGGGGGCTCTGTCACAGTCTGCTATGGGATGATAGGGGGCTGAGTTACAGTCTGCTATGAAAGATGGGGGTTTTGCCACAGTCTGCTATAGAAGATGATGGAGGGCTCTGTTCCAGTCTGCTATAGAAGGTAATGGGGGCACTGTCACAGTCTGCTATGGGAGAAGATGGGGAGCTCAGACTCAGCCTTCTATAGCAGATAATGGGAGCTCTGTCACAGTCTGCTATTGGGGAGGAGATGGGGAGCCCAGTCACAGCCTGCTATAGAAGATAATGGAGGGCTCTGTCACAGTCTGCTATGGGAGAAGATGGGGAGCTCGGTCACAGCCTGCTATAGAAGATAATGGGGGCTCTGTCACAGTCTGCTATGGGGGAGGAGATAGGGAGCTCAGTCACAGCCTGCTATAGAAGATAATAGGGGCTCTGTCACAGTCTGCTATGGGAGAAGATGGGGAGCTCAGTCACAGCCTGCTATGGAAGAGGATGGGGGCTCTGTCACAGTCTGCTATGGAAGATGATGGGGAACTCTGTAACAGGAAGATGATGGGAAGCTCTGTCACAGTCTGCTATGGAAGATTATAGGGGAGCTCTGTAATAGGAAGATGATGGGAAGCTCTGTCACAGTCTGCTATGGAAGATTACGGGGAGCTCTGTAATAGGAAGATGATGAGCTCGGTCACAGCCTGCTATAGAAGATAATGAAGGGCTCTGTCACAGTCTGCTATGGGGGAGGAGATGGGGAGCTCAGTCACAGCCTGTTATAGAAGATAATGGGGGCTCTGTCACAGTCTGCTATGGGGGAGGAGATGGTGAGCTCAGTCACAACCTGCTATAGAAGATAATGGGGGCTCTGTCACAGTCTGCTATGGGGAAGGAGATGGGGAGCTTGGTCACAGCCTGCTATAGATGATAATGGGGGCTCTGTCACAGTCTGCTATGGGAGAAGATGGGGAGCTCAGTCACAGCCTGCTATAGAAGATAATGGGGGCTCTGTCACAGTCTGCTATGGAAGATGATGGGGGGCTCTGTCACAGTCTGCTATGGAAGATGATGGGGGGGCTCTGTCACAGTCTACTATGGAAGATTATTGGGAGCACTGTAATAGGAAGATGATGGGAAGCTCTGTCACAGTCTGCTATGGAAGATTATGGGGAGCTCTATAATAGGAAGATGATGGGAAGCTCTGTCACAGTCTGCTATGGAAGATTATGGGGAGCTCTGTAATAGGAAGATGATGGGAAGCTCTGTCACAGTCTGCTATGGAAGATTATGTGGAGCTCTGTAATAGGAAGATGATGGGAAGCTCTGTCACAGTCACAGTCTGCTATGGCATGATGGGGGGCTCTGCCACAGTCTACTATGGGGTGATGAGGGGCTGAGTCACAGTCTGCTATGGAAGAAGATGGGGGCTTTGTTATGCTATGGAAGATGGTCTGCTATAGAAAACGATGGTGGTTGTTCTGCCACACAGTCTTCTATAGGGATGATGGGGGTTGTTCTGCAACACAGTCTGCTATGAAGAGTAAAGAACCCCACTTTCACTTTCCTGAATGAATGCCTGTTAAGCGGCATTTATTTAAACAAGGGAAAATGTGTCATTGTGCTGTCAGCTGTCAGTTTCAATGTTAAATAACATAAGTAAAAGTAATTAAAACACTGAAATCTGAAAAAATACAATTAAAATATAAAAAGTCTGACTATTTTTCGATACAAATTGACAACAAAACCTGCTGCCAGTTACCCTTATATTTTTTTAAATAAAGGATATATATTACTACTGTCCCTACTCCATTTGGTGCAGAACAATCACCCCGGTGTTACCCCCAATTTGCCCCTAACACCCGGTAAAAAAATGTAATTTAATTTGAATGTATTTATTAAAGTGGACCAAAGCCAACCTCAATCGGCGATTCCCAGGAAATTCAATTCCCTCCCCCAGAGGCATCCAAAATTGGGATGCCCCACTGTGTGAAACCCCCAGGTTGCCCCATACACTTACCTTGCTTCTCGGTCCAATGGCCCATGCGTGAGCCGTGGCCGCATCCCTGTTATCCCCCTAGCAGCATTTGTGAATGGCCGGTGCGGGCACTCTCCCTGTTAGAGGGAAGTGGGAAATGCGGCCGCCAGAGTTGCTGGCCTTAGACGAAGCTTAGACCACGTGACGTCAGTAGTTCTGAGCATGCTGATGAAAAGGTGAATTGGCCTCAGCGATCTGGGGGGGTTTCACACAGCGGGACACCCCCGATCAGAAAGGATAGGAAAGGACCAAAACCCAGAATAGTTAAATCCTGGGTTTTGGTCCACTTTAAATGTATTTGTTTCCTGTTATAAGTACTTTCTCTACTCCATTTTGTGCAGGGCATTCGACCCCCCCCCCCCAATTTGCAGCCCTCTAGTCCTTGCTACCAATATTTTAAAGCCATTTTTGGGCCCCAAAATTTGGGTCCTCATTGACTTCAATGTTCGGTTCGGGTCAAGTCCAGGGATGCAAACCAGGATTTAGTGACAAGTTTGGCCCAACTTGACGAACCCAAGCTTCACCTGGTCCTCTTACCCTTCACTGAGAAGGTCCCCAAGCCCTGATTTTGGGGATAAATTACTCATCCAGCCACTAGGCATCTTATGGTTCCAGGAAAGGATGGATCAGAACTGGAAATCCCCATATCTCATGTTCATGTTCTGAACTTGGTACCATAAGGAGAGAACAATGGGTATCTTTGACCCCTGGCTCTGATACTGCATGTGGCTGGGGCTAGTTATTCTTAGTACCATGCTGGTGCTGGAGTGAGTAGAAGATCTCTATAAAGTCTGTGGCCTGAGAGCAAGCTCCCCGCATGGGATGATTTATGGATCGTACTTCCGACTTCAGGCAGAGTGTGAAATATAACAGGGGACATTTATTAGAAGGTGTCAAATGCAAGCTCAAGGGGGCATGCGCAACAGGGCTAAAATATAATATTTGTAGTCATGAAAATTTTTAATACATCTTACTAAAACAGAAGATCCTACATGCTTGGTGTTTTCCCCAGTTGGCGGGCAAAAAAGAAACATGCTCACTTCCATCCGGGATCAAACGCCGGGGACCTCATCTGCCCCCGGGTTCTCAGCGGGGCAGAAAACAGTCGTTCTCTGTTTTGTGCGGTGGCTTCTGGCAGCTCACTCACAACCACAGGGAGGGGACTTTTATGCCAGAGAGTGAGATGACATCAGAGAAGCTGGAGTAATCAGCGGAACTCTCAGGGGCTGAGAGTACCAATATTCCGCCCGCTTCCGACGATCACTTGAAGACACCAGACACCAGGTCACCAGTTGAAGACAGGCAAGCGTGGGACAGCAGCGATTGGTGTTGGAAGGAGATAAGTAGTAAAAAATCATAAATATAAGTGTGTTATGTGTTTTTTTTACATTTAACCCTTTGCAAACTAGTGAGGGGCCGTTCAGACCACTATACCAGTTCATTGGCCATTAATATGCACTGAATAAAGCACTGATTGCATGAGCACCTACGTATGTGCCATGGGAACGGTGGAAAGGTGAGTGAAGTGGGCGATCTGGGGGGTTTCACACAGTGGAGCATGTGCAATTGGACTGCCTCCGAAACAAGGACCAATCACCAGGATAGTCAAAATCCTGGTGATTGGTCCACTTTAAGCCTGGTTGTATGCTTGTCTGAATAAGTGCTATCTTATCATTTAAAAAAAAAAAGTTAAATTTAAGCAGAATTTTGCTGATTCATTTCAGTTGGACCAGAATAGAATAATTAAAAAATGGTCAACCGCACCATAACAAAGAAAGCCATACAACACAACAATAATACCAAAAGAAATAAAAATTAATAAGAATTCATATGTACAGAGGGGTACCTGGAAGTCAGGGTTTGAAAATCACTGGTATAATGTATCTGCTGCTCAATAGTGTCAGGCCAACACTGATAATGGCTGGCAAGCACCTTCTGACGTCTGTTACGGGTAATTGCAGCTTTACTGTAAAACGTACTGATTTGTTAAAAAAAAGTGAATTGAGATAAATCCTGCAATGTGTAGCCAGCCTTGTTATAATAGAAGGATAGCATGAGACTTTTGGATCTCTTATTCACATCAATCTGGTGTTTCATCTGTCACCATGTTTGTGCCAGGTCGAGATCAGGGTTCTCCATGTACGGGGCTGTACATCAACATTCCTTTGCCCACTGCTAGTAAATCTTAACCTTCTCTAACTCTTTTGTTTGTAGTCAAATTTATAATTTATAATGTTGATTTACAGCATTTATCCTCTTATGGTCTGAATTCAGACTCCACAATGATATGATTTCACATTGGCAGAGTACAGAAAGCATTTACATCAAGCCCTACCCCCATAGGTGCCTATTATCCAATGTCTCTATTGCCTGTAGACCTGCACATGCACCTGCAGACTGGGGCCAATGCTGCTGAAAGGCAATTGACTAAGTGGCCTAAAGTGGCCCAAAAGCCACTGCCTCTGGCCTCTCGGAGGAGCATCCAATTTTGGATAACCCACAAGTTAAATGTATAGAATCCCAGAATCAAACTTGAGCTGATTTACTACTAGAGCCATGTATCTGCATGTGAGCGTCTGTATAGCGCTAGTAGACGCTGTAAGTGGGTATCGGGCACTATAACCTAGCATTGCGGTCGCTGTAGTAACCTGGCCGGCATTGATGAATGTGATGTGTGCTCTAACAACAGTATAACGCTGCAGGGAGCGAGAGGTAGCGCCAGCTCAGTGCGTCCGGCACTCGGCGCTCCACATCATATTTAACAAACAACTACACACACACAGCGTCGGTGCTCTAAATCTGGGTGCTGTAGCATAGAGCGCCAGATGCTCTGTGATTAAAGTTTGTTTTTTAACACATATTCACCAGTAACAAAGCGAAAACACATGGAATGACATTGTTGTAACATTGTGACAATAACACTTTAGTGCCAGACCTGTAATGACAATTCTGCATAAACATATTTAAAAAAAAATTATAAAAGTGATTGTTTGCAGCCAGGAGGGGTCACACAATGATTTGAGCGAATAAATGTCATTTTTTATTTTTTATTTTCCTATTCAGTATTAGTCTTGGATAGTTAGTTTGATAATCATTTATCATACGTTTTCCAAGTTTAGGTAGATATAAACATCCTTATGGGAAATAAAGCTCTGTGGGTCTGTGCGGAATAGCAAGTAGGAAGAATAAGAGAGAAGAGTATCTCTGTGGCTACGTGCGGAGAGGTATATCTCTGTGGTTAAATGTGAAGTAACAAATAAGAAGAATGAGAGAGAAAGAAGAGAAAAGAAAGGGGTCACAAGAAAGAGAAAGAGGTGAGAGAGAGGAAGAAAGAAAGGCCAAGAAAGAAGAGAAAAGGAAAGAAAAGAAAAGAAAGAAGTGGGGTCAGCAGCCTAGTGCCACTAACACCTTCCCTACCCTCCCTCAACCCTCCCTCCCTCCGGTATAGAGCATTATATAAGTGGGGGGAAAAGAAACATAGAAACATAGAAACATAGAGGTTGACGGCAGAAGAAGACCATACGGTCCATCTAGTCTGCCCTTATGTGTATACTGTATGTTCTCTTTATCTTAGGATAGATGTGTGCTTATACCAGGCAGGTTTAAATTCAGTGACTGTTGATTTTTCAACTACCTCTGCTGGAAGTTTGTTCCCAGCATCTACTACTCTTTCTGTAAAATAATATTTTCTAACATTGCTCCTGATCTTCCCCCCGACTAGCTTCAGGTTGTGCCCCCTTGTTCTATCATTAAGTTTCTTTTTAAAAACACTTCCCTCCTGAACCTTATTCAATCCTTTCACATATTTAAATGTCTCAATCATGTCCCCTCTCCCTTCTTTCCTCCAGACTGTACAAATTAAGTTCTTTAAGTCTCTCCTGATTTTTAAGTTTTAAGTTTAAGTCCTTCCACCATTTTTGTTGCCCGCCTTTGGACACGTTCTATTTGAATGATGTCTTTTTGCAGGTAAGGTCTCCAGAACTGCACACAGTATTCTAGCTGTGGCCTCACCAGGGCTCTATACAGCGGCATCACAACCTCCCTCTTCCTACTGGTGATGCCTCGAGCTATGCAGCCGAGCATCCTGATTGCTTTTCCCACTGCCTGGCTACACTGTCCACTCATCTTGCAGCTATCAGTAATCAGTACCCCTAAATCTCTCTCCCCTGAGGTCCTGGATAACACAGTGCTGCCCATACTGTACTCAGAGCAGGGATTCCTTCTACCCAAGTGCAGGATTTTACATTTAGAGACATTAAACTCTAGTTTCCACAGTTTTGACCATTTATCCAGTAAAGCTAAATCATTTTCCATGTTGCAGACACCTCCAGGAATATCCCCCTATTACTAACCTTTGTATCATCAGCAAACAGACAAACTTTTCCTACCAAGCCTTCTCCTATGTCACTTACAAATATATTAAGAATGGGGCCCAGGACAGAGCCTTGCGGCACACCACTTGTAACTCGCCTTTGTTCAGATTGCACACCATTAACAACAACGCTCTGATACTGATCCTTCAGCCAACTGGAAATCCACTGAACTATCCAGGGATTGAGTCCTACCTTCAATAACTTATCTATGATCTATGAGCTCCTTATGTGGTACAGTGTCAAAGGCTTTGCTAAAATCCAGATAGGCGATATCCACAGCACCACCTTCATCTAACACTTTAGTGACATTGTCAAAGAAATCAATAAGATTGGTCTGACATGATCTGCCCTCGGTAAAGCCGGGTTGTTTTGGGTTCAATAGGTCATTAATTTTTAGATGGGAAATTATCTGTTTCCATTAATTTGACCACTGTAGATGTTAAACTAACTGGCCTGTAATTTCTGGCTTCTTCTCTACAATTCAGTTGACTAGGTAGAGGTAGTTTTTGGGGGGGGGTTCAGGGCCTCTAAAAATGCTTGAATTTGTCTTTTGGCTATAACGGGTTTAAGTGGGGATAGTTCATTTTCCAATACATATTTTATTTTAGTCTTCCGGGGTCTGAAAGTAGGAGGGGTGGTTTTCCCCCAATAACGGCTAATGAATTGCTTAGTGCCTATTATTATTGCTTGCTCTTGGTCTGTCTCGATATGTCTTGAGATTCATTTGGGCAGATTCAGTTGAATTGGTTAAACTGATTTTTTTTTTTTAAGTTTCAGATTCATTTCAGACGTGACATTTTAGGAATTTTGGATACAATCCATTTCTATCCCAATTCCATGTGTGTATGCTTCAGGGGGATCTTCAGGGATTTCCTCCATGATTATTTGTCTGAATGTTACTGTGAGTTTTGTTTCCATTCTAAAGAAATTCAGAAGTATCATCCAAGTTAGTATGGAAAACATGAATAAGATTTGTCTGATTCTAACAATGAGATTAATTTGGGGAAATTTGTATGAAGTTTCAGATTCATTTTGGACCCAAGTATTTAGAAAATTCGGACTGGATTCCATTTTATCCAAATCGGTTTACTTATCTCTACATTAAACTTAAAGCAGACCTCCAGTCAAAAAAAAAGTTTTGAAAGAAATCAGTGGCATAAGCAAGTTGAGAGGGCGTAACCCCATGCAGATGTTGTGGAACGGCATAAAGATTATTCACTCTTAAATTTACATTGGGCGGCCATCTTGCCACACACCTGATAGTCCTGCTTTCATGAGTCCTGCTTACATGAGAATTGGGGGGGGGGCTGTGCCAGCAGTCAGTCACATCAAATTGAGACCGATATTTGCCTCAGAAACAAGGGAAAGCTTGTCTATCATTTTTCACACACACGAACACTAAATAAACAGTAGCAAGAGAAATCTGTGTGAGGGCAGCTGTTACAATGTATCTCTATGCAGTCAGGGGATACAATGTATTCAGAACATGTCAGCAGCTCCCAAAGCAAAGATGATTCATTACAGCTGAATGATTTCTATTTCTGGCTAGCAATAAGACACAATTGCACAGAACTATGGGGCAAGTTTGACTGAGGGACTCTAGGTTTTTCAGAATCAGCTCCTTCATGTCTGTGGCAGGGAAGGCCATATACCGTACTAAGCTTTTATTTTTTTGCCTGGAGGTCTACTTTTAAGTTTTGTATTGGAAGAAACACCATAATGTTTGTTGACTGGTATAGAGATACACTGGAGTACCCACAAGTTATTTTCATTAAGTCTGCTCCCTGAGTTTTCTTTACCTATTTTTTTTATTAGAAATTATTTCACGGAATTTCACAGAACGTACAACTAAAGTGATGAGTGGGATCCACTGGTCTGTCCAATGCTGAATTCTTTGGCATATAGAGGTGCTACATAAATTTGACTGGCCAAGCCAAATTTGGAGCAATCAGCCAATCGGGAATGAGTGAAGGGTTCCCACATTGTTAGAAGTTAGGCTGATTCTAATGATCCCTGACTTTTGTTAGTATTGGTCACCACTAAAAGATGTTCCAACACCAGGATATACAAAGTAAAATCATTTCCCAACAAAAAGAGGGTTTGTAAGTGTTACCCACCTCATTGGCTAGAAGATGGTGGGCTTCAGAGAGCAGGTGTCTTCTGGGAAAAAGGGGATTATAAGACACATGTGTTGGTTAGTGTTGTCCTAGGCCAGGATAGGTACACAAAGAATCCATGCAAAGTCTTAAGAAGGCTTACTTTATTAGAAGCAGACATATCTGGTCATCATTACAGCAGATCCATTTTACACCTTCAAAGTTCTCCAGCCACCTGGACACACCTCCAGGTGGATCATGGCACTCATGCTCTCTTCAGGTACTTTATCTGGTTCCCCTGTTGCAGGTTCCTGAGCAGGATGTAGCTCTCTTTTCCGGGGCTTTAGGTCTACCTTGGTGTCTTGCTGGCACTGGCTTAATTCCCTTTACCTCTTGGCTAGCATTTCTCAAGATACCCCCTTTCAAAACTGATGAGTACTTAGACTTGAAAGAACTAAGACACTGTCTAGGTTTTCCCACTTATATAACTTCTGCTCTCTTTCCAGGTATAAATAGTTATTATGATATCGATACAGTACTCTGCTACAAGCACATGACATAGCATGTGTTAGAAGCTTCTAGGTGTAGACTAAGTGGATTACTCAGACACATGGTTGGGTACAAACTTATTACTCTTTCCTGACTTCTTTCTCAGTGAATAAATCCCATAAGTGTAATACCCAATGCATTAGGCTTCTATACCTCCATAAAAACTCTCTACTCTATATTATATCCCATGGCAAGGTTATGACTTAAGGTCCTCATTACTTTCAACATGCTACAAGCCTTTTCATGGCTTTTTTATAATATGAAAAGCAACGTTATTCATTCATGTACAGAATCTTGGAGATGAGAGTTTGCCTGTATTTTATAATTAACCATCTGCCTTCACTCTTCTGCCATTTCATAATCTCACATCCAACTTCCAGTAGAGGATAATGTGATATTCTAAACCACTGGACCGGAGACAGAAAATGAGAGAACACATCGATATATATCATTTTACTGTGTTCATAAGTTATACTGTTGAGTATGGAGGTTTTGGTTTGTCTCCATTCCTTTAAGTTTAACAATCTAAATTCAGAGCTAGATCTGTTTGCAGAAATTTGTCATCTCACTACAAAGTCCTCACAATGTAAGTAAGACGGCTTTGGGTCGCACGCCAGCATCGGCGCATATTTACCATTTCAGGTTTGTACTCAAAGAGTTACATTGGGTTGTTAAATTTTAAAATGCCCAATTGAAACTGATCTCTCATTAAGGGCGTTATTTAGGAAGTGCTAACGCCATGTAGTACCACGTATCGTCATGTGAACGCCGGGCGCAGTAAGAGAAAAGTCAAACTGGTGAGCACCTCTAATAGCATCAAGTAGCATCACATGTATCACTAGCGGCAGGTCAGTGTAAAGCCCAAGCGCTCTAGGTTCAGCAGCGCCATGTAGCACCTGTCGATCAGTTGCGTTCTCCCATACAATTCAATGGTGTTTAATTTGTCCCCAGTTTTATAGCACCTATGCTGGATTTGTGATATTTTTTCTTAATTATGGGCTTCAGCACTGAGCGTCAGACGCACTTACCTGGCGCTACCTATCTTTCGCTGCAGCATTGTCCTGTTGTTATATGTGGCGTTGCTCTGGGCGGCTTTCCCTTGGGGTGCTACATATGCATTGATTGAGGGAGAACACTTCTACGGCGTCCCCAGACATCACATTTATCAATGTTGGACAGGATACTACAGCGTCACTTGTCCAGTGCCAAAGCTATGTAATAGCGCCTTACACCCAATGGTAGCGTACTCTTGCGGACACTCTAAGCATCGCTACCTAGGCGCTCAAATGGCAATATGTGTCGCTAGTCTTAAATCCACAATGTCTATGGGACATTTACTGCCTATTATTGTTTGTCCCGGGGAGGGTCATACACTACACTGGAATAACTGGATAGTTTGATATTTTCTTGCTTTATCGTATGCTTGCTTGAAATTGTAATCAAATGAGCCCTATCTATTACTTGTATTGCCTTAGCTGTATCTTGGTTTTAGCTCATAATCTCTGAGAACGCTTGTATTGTTAATTTTTCTTAGGGCCATATCACAGAGCAAAATTGAACAACAAAATAGGAAGGAAAATTAAAATATATTTTGTTATTAAGCTATAAGAGATATTGAGATGCAGGATTTAAATGCTTACAAATCCCCTTCAACTTTAATCCAAATCCGAACAGCAACATTATTAAAACCAGTTTATTAGGTATATATGTCTGTTCCCTGTAGTTTCCTTTGGCTTCATTTATTAACACATTACATTAGAGTATCAGTATTAGTGGCACCACTTTGATTCTTTTTTCAAACACATTATAAAGTGAATACAGCTCAACAGTGATATAGCGGCGGTATTTATCGCGCCTCTCTGGGTCAGCTTTAAAGGTTTCAAGAAATTGACCCCGCTGTGATCTAATATGCTGCACTAACTTCCTGCCTGCAAAATGTATTTCTGGAAATTATTATGACTTCTACGAGATGGCCTCGCCGTGGACGTGTCAGTGTTACACTTCTGGCAATTATCAAGGCAGTGCGGATATTTTTAGGATACCTAAGGGGATCCCCAATTAAAACAGGATTCAAATTACAGTAATTGCTTTAACTGGTCAGCAGTCATGAAATACTTTATCCTTCTATATTTAAAGTTGAACATTACCCACCCGGGCCATCCTGGAATATAAAAGATTCCAGGGACGTCTGCTGGCTGGGGTATCCCGAATTGGCATACCCAGCTGTGTAAAACCCCCCAGGGTGCTAGTAATCACTTACCTTTCCCCGGTCCAACAGCACATGCGCTTGAAGGTAGTGCCAGGTCAGTGCGACTGACTCTCGGCACTCCACACCATACTTATCAAAAAAGGACAAACACACAGTGCCAACGCTCTAAATCTGGGCGCTATAGCATGGAGCTCCAGATGCTGTGTGATTAAAGTCTGTTTTTGAACACATATCCACCAGTAACAAAGCGAAAACACATGGAATTACAGTGTTATAACACTGTGACAATAACACTTTAGTGCCAGACCTGTAATGACAATTCTGCATAAAAATATAAAAAGTCAAAAAAGTTTCTAAAAGGAGAGGTCACACAATGATTGGAGCAAAAAAAAAATTAATAAAAATTTCAAACACGCTGTTTAAACACAAAAAAATGAACATCCATTGAAATGTATGGGAGAGCGACACTGAGCGAAAGGTAAACTCTGGCGCTCTGGAAGCTAGAGCGCCGGTGCTATATGCTGAGCCACCTGTAGTAATACATCGGACGCTACATGGCGCTGTTAGAGTCGCTCACCAGATTCTACGAGGCACGACCTGCCGCTATCCCTTCTTAAATAACCCCCTTAGAGTTTATTTGTGAGACCTCCCCTAAAAAATAAAGTGACAACTCGTTGCCCCCACAAATACTGTGATTAGCGTTTGCCTGCTAGAAGGGAAGCTAAGCACGCTGCTCCAGTGCCTCCAAATTGAATTAAAGGCCAATTATTGATAAATGAAGAGTGGTTTGCGCTGGAGTCGAGGAAATACATCTGTCATTTGGCCTCTACAGAAGTCATTCATGTGTGGCGCACCAACCCGCATACTCAATATTCATTTGTAGGTTTCTGCTTTAATTCACTTAGCTGTCTAACTTGATTCGCCATCGCTAGCTTCGTCTGTGGCTATGATATGGACTGACAAGACCAGTGGGTGTCACTAGCTGGTGCCCTCACTACTAAATATCAATTAGAGGCCATTAGAGGGACATTATCTAGCTCCCCTATAAAATTTACCATTTGCAGTGTTTTACATGCAGGACTATTTCAATCGTCAAGAGATGATTTGAGCTTTACAGCTGTAGAAGTCACTAGTATTCGTCTGGATACAGAAACACCTTGGGCCTTATTCATGAAGAGATAGCGACAGGTAGTGGCTGTTAAGCGACAGATAGCGGCAGATATCGGCATAAGAAAGCCGACCACAGCACGCAATTTCACAGTTATGAAGCCGATTCTGTTGAGCGACTGGGATAACGCCATGTAGCGTCCGATTCATCATTATTCCAGCCTCAGCGTCTAGCGCCTGCGTACAGCCTTGCAGAGCGCCACGGAATGAGCGAATCGATCCGGACGAACCCGGATTTGTTCCGAATTTCATGGAAAATTCGATTCTGAACGAATCCGAATTTCCCCACGATTCGATTCGAAGTTTTCCTTTAAACTCCATTCTTTTCAATGACAGGCATTCTAAGATGGTGGATGCACATGTCCAGACATGTACCCTGGGGCAAGGTATGATGGGACAGTCACATGCAGCCTATCAGCAGCCAGGAAGCCCGGTGACGTCACAGTGCTATATAAAGCGGCGGCCATCTTGCTTGTGCGCATTTCAGACTTGCATTCGTGAGACAGCGGTGGTTGCTGCAGACAGGGACAGACAGTTAGCGATAGGTAGGGAGAGTTACAGATAGGTAGGGAGATTTACAGATAGGTAGGGAGATTTAGAGAGGCAGACAGAGCCAGGGAAAGATAGTGGAAAACCGGAACAATCCAGGGACAGCATAAAAGTGACAGGGGGATTTGCCTGATCAGTTTTCAATTCAATTTGATTTCTTTGTGCTGTAAACCGTAATCTGCCTTGCCACTGTGCATTTCATCTATGCAGTGCCTTATGTAACCCTATCTGTTACACACAAGCATTTAAATAACTGGATTAGTGTTAATATTTTTGGGTCTGCTTTAAATACACCAGGCCGCTGTGCATGCCATCTATGCAGTGCCTTATGAAACCCTATCTATTACACACAAGCATTTAAATAACTGGATTAGTGTTAATATTTTTGGGTCTGCTTTAAATACACCAGGCCGCTGTGCTTGGCATCTATGCAGTGCCTTATGTAACCCTATCTGTTACACACAAGCATTTAAATAACTGGATTAGTGTTAATATTTTTGGGTCTGCTTTAAATACACCAGGCCACTGTGCATGCCATCTATGCAGTGCCTTATGTAACCCTATCTATTACACACAAGCATTTAAATAACTGGATTAGTGTTAATATTTTTGGGTCTGCTTTAAATACACCATGCCACCGTGCTTGTCATCTATGCAGTGCCTTATGTAACCCCTATCTGTTACACACAAGCATTTAAATAACTGGATTAGTGTTAATATTTTTGGGTCTGCTTTAAATACACCATGCCACTGTGCATGCCATCTATGCAGTGCCTTATGTAACCCCTATCTGTTACACACAAGCATTTAAATAACTGGATTAGTGTTAATATTTTTGGGTCTGCTTTAAATACACCAGGCCACTGTGCTTGCCATCTATGCTGTGCCTTATGTAACCCTATCTGTTACACACAAGCATTTAAATAACTGGATTAGTGTTAATATTTTTGGGTCTGCTTTAAATACACCAGGCCACATGGGCATCCCAAACCTGCACTTAGCAGCCTATCGGATATACTAAATAAGCGTTGTTCAGCCTCAGCTTTATTAAGTTATTGCATTTTGAATTGTATTTTGTCTGCTTTAAATACACCAGGCCGCAGGGTATCCCAAACCACCACGTGGCACCCTATCTGTTATACTAAATAAGCGTCTAAAGCCTCAGCTTTATTAAGTTATTGCATTTTGAATTGGTTTTGTTCTGCTTTAACCCTTTAAATGCCAGCCACGTAAAATTTACGTGGTTGCCTCTCCGTCACTTATGTGCCAGCCACGTAAATTTTACGTGCCTGACTTTCCCCAATAACAGTTAAAAAAGTAAAAACAAAAGTCACTTACCTGACCATCGTGTCATCGGGGCACCCGGCAGTTCTACTGTCAGATGCCGGTGACGGCTGGGCAGAGAAGGAGGGAGGTAGGCGATCCTCCGATCGCCTGTCTCCCCCCTTCTCTGCCCAGCTGTCACCTGCATCAGATCGCCGCGGGACACTGCATGTGAAGATCGGAGGTGAGTAAAAATGTTTTTTTTTTTTTTTTAATAAACTTTTACAAAACTGTGTCTTTTTTATAATGTTAACCCTTTGTGAACAGGTAAGGGGTCCATGAGACCCCTTATACCAGTTCACAAGGCTCGGGGGTCTGGCAAGTCACTTGCGGCTAGCGGGTGACTTGCCATTAACCCCTGGCCACCCAAATTACCTGCTTCCCCAAAGCCCAGGGGGGGGGGCAGAAGAGCCGTGGCCCTAGGCTATGACGGCTTGTAGCCGGCAGGGCCAGGGGCCACTAAAGATGGCCCCTGCGCCCTGTTTTAAAAATCCAAAAAAAAATGAGGTCCCCCTCCCTGGGAGGGGGGACCCTATGTCATTTTTTTTTTTAAATTAACCCTATGTTACCTGTAACCCAGTAGGTATAAAAGGCCTCCAGCAGCAGTAGGAGAGCAGAAGCCTAAATGATCAGCGTGGGACACAGGGATGGATGGGAGGTAAGTATTAAAAAAAAAAAATTAAAAAAAAAATATATTTTTTAATAAAGTAATTTTGAAAAAGTGTGTCTGTGTGTTTTTTTTTTTTGACTTTTAACCCTTTGTGAACTGGTAAGGGGTCCATGTGACCCCTATACCAGTTCACAAGGCTCGGGGGTCTGGCAAGTCACCTGCAGCTAGTGGGTGACTTGCCATTAACCCCGAGACCCCCCATTACCTGCCTCCCAAAAAAACCCTTATATTCCCCCAAGAAATGGTGCCCCCCCCCCCTGTGAAGGGGGACCCCACACCAATTTTTTTTATTTAACCCTTTATTATGTGGATAGTAGTTATATTTTATTTGTAAATGTTATAAAGTGCTCTTCTAAGTTTAGGGGATCTCCTGGACAGGAACGGGGGGCTACCGATACATATGTGGTATCATTGTAATCGGGAGAAATGGGGCTTTCACGTGCAATATGGGATCTCCTGGACAGGAACGGGGGGCTACCGATACATATGTGGTATCATTGTAATCGGGAGAAATGGGGCTTTCACGTGCAATATGGTTTTCTTTAATAAAATAAATGTTTTTGTTAAAATAAATGAGACAATTTAAAAAATATATATATTTTTTATTTTTTTTTACTTATTTACTTAAAAATATATTAAAAAAAGTAGAAAAAATATATAAAAAAATGTAAAAAAAAATACAAACAAGACATTTCATGTTAAAGTCTAAACTCTGCCACAAAATGAAAATATGCCATTTTCTTGGAAATTCCTGCAAAAATCACACTTAAACATGGCGCAAAATGGTGAAAAATTACCTGTCAGCAGAGGGTGACAAAATCTCAAGTAGGCTGGCAGTTACAAGGTTACAGGTACCTATGCATGTTGGGTATTGTTCTGCTCGGTGGACCTTGCGCTTTCAGATTTAGCTTGTTTTTTCTTATTTGCATATTGATATTTTAGGAAAAGGTGTTTTTTATTCTGCTTTTTTATACAATTTTTTGTGAAACCCTGTGCAACCTAAGAATTCTTCGAGATATTACTCCCAGAAAGATGAGCCCACTACAACAAGCTGGGTACGCTTAGAAAGCTTAACATGTGTACTTTCAGGGAATATATGGATTATCAGGGATATTCCAAATGTAAAGGGTTGTTTTGGTAGAAAAAGCACAAGGTGCGCACTTTGTCTGCAGAGCTGAAATTTTGAAGTAAAATTACCGTTATGCGCATGCTTTACTTTGGGGTGTTTGGCAACTCTCTCCTTGACAGAACCTATGCATGCTGGGTATTGTTCTGTTTGGGGGATGTTGCTTTTTCAGATTTTCAGTTTTCTTCTGGTTTGCATATAATTTTTTTAAGGAAAATGTGGTTTTGATTCAGCTTTTTTATTAATTTTTAGGGAAACCCTGTGTAACCAAAGAATACATTGTGGGATTACTTCCAGAAAACTGCACCTATGTCAACAAGCCTGGTACGCCTAGAAAGCCTGAGGTGTATACTTCTAGGGAATATATCGTTTATTGGGGGTATTTCAAATGTAAAGGGTTGTTTTTCTTGAAAAACTGCAAGGCGCGCATATTGCATAGCATAGTTGTATTTTATCTCAAAATCTCCTAAAGCGTCGTTTCAGTTTGGGGGAGTCTCCTGGGCAGGAAAGGGTGTATACCTATACATATGTGGTACTGCTGTGACCGGGAGAAATTGGGGTTTCACACAAAATAAGATTTTATTGACAAACTTACATTTTTTATTACAAAAAAACACTACAAATTGTAAAAAATTGTTTTTTTTTAATTTTTTTGCACAATTTTCACCCCAAAATATTGGGAATACACTTAGAAAATGACAAACAAGACATTTCATGTTAAAGCCCAGGCTCTGCTGAAAAAAACAATATATCATTTTCCTGGGAAATCCCTGGAAATCCCTTCAAAAATCACAGTTGAACATGGGGAGCGCAAAATAGTGCAAAATGGTCTGGCAACAAAGGGTGACAAAATCTCCAGGAAGGCTGTCACTTAAAGGGTTAAATACACCAGGTTGCACCCTATCTGTTATACTAAATAAGCGTTGTTCAGCATCAGCTTTATAAAGCTATTGCATTTTGCATAGGTTTTTGTCCTGCTATCAATACACCAGGCCGCAGGGTATCCCAAACCACTACGTGGCACCCTATCTGTTATACTAAATAAGCATTGTTCAGCATCAGCTTTATTAAGATATTGCATTTTGCATAGGTTTTTGTCCTGCTGTCAATACACCAGGCCGCAGGGTATCCCAAACCACCACGTGGCACCCTATCTGTTATACTAAATTAGCATCTACAGCCTCAGCTTTATTAAGTTATTGCATTTTGAATTGGTTTTGGTCTGCTTTAAATACACCAGGCCGCAGGGTATCCCAAACCTGCACATTGCACCCTATCTGTTATACTAAATAAGCGTTGTTCAGCATCAGCTTTATTAAGCTTTTGCTATTTGCATTGGTTTTTGTCCTGCTGTCAATACACCAGGCCGCAGGGTATCCCAAACCACCACGTTGCAGCCTATCTGTTATACTCAATAAGCATTGTTCAGCATCAGCTTTATTAAGCTATTGCATTTTGAATTGGTTTTTGTCCTACTGCTAAAACACTAGGCCGCAGGGCATCCCAAACCTGCACTTAGCAGCCTATCTGTTATACTAAATACGCTTGTTCATCCTTCTTCAGCTGAATCAAACTATTGTATTTTGAATTGGTTTTTGGTCTGCTGCCAAAACACTAGGCCACAGGGTATCCCAAACATGCACTTAGCAGCCTATCTGTTATACTAAATACGCTTGTTGATCCTTCCGCAGCTTAATTTTTCATCCAATTTTTGGGCTCCTGCAGCCAACTCCAGTGTCTCTTTAAAGCAATGTTTGGGCTCCTGCTGCTGCTGCTGCTTGCAACTCCAGGGTGTGATTCATCCAATTTTTGGGCTCCTGCAGCCAACTCCAGTGTCTCTTTAAAGCAATGTTTGGGCCCCTGCTGCTGCTGCTGCTCCTGCTGCTGCTGCTTGCAACTCCAGGGTGTGATTCATCCAATTTTTGGGCTCCTGCAGCCAACTCCAGTGTCTCTTTTAGAGTAATGTTTGGGCTCCTGCTGCTGCTGCTCCTGCTGCTGCTGCTGCTTGCAACTCCAGGGTGTGATTCATCCAATTTTGGGCTCCTGCAGCCAAATCCAGTGTCTCTTTAAAGCAATGTTTGGGCTCCTGCTGCTGCTGCTTGCACCTCCAGGGTGTGATTCAGCTAATTTTTGGGCTCCTGCTGCTGCCAGCTCCAGGGTATGTTTTTCAGGCAATATAGGGGCCCCTCATAGTGATGGCACCTCAACTCTCTGCAATTGTGCTGCTCCGCGATTCTATTAGCGATGCCTCCGATCTGCATGTGATAATTATTTACAGTATTATTTCACTAACCCAGCACGCATCCTGTGCGTGTTACAGCAAGGCAGAATGGTTTACAACCCTATTGAGGCTCTAGGAGGCTCAGAAATAGCCGTTTTTAATAGCGATTCGTCGCGAATAAATTCGGGTCGAAACAATTTTTATCGGAAAATTCGGCAAATCAGTCGAATCAAATTTTTTTTTTGTTCGCTCATCTCTAGTTGTGACCTCTCCTGACCTTGAAAAAGCCATTTTTTCAACCTTTTTTCATTTTTTATATTTTTATGCATAATTGTCATTACATGTCTGGTATTAAAGTGTTCATGTTGCAATGTAATAACAATGTAATTCCATATGTTTCCGCTTTGTTACTGGTGGATACATGTTCAAAAACAGCCTTTAAGCACACAGCCTCCAGCTTTTTGAGCGCCGGCGGTGTGTGAGGCTGTTTTTTTGCTGAATATGTCGGTTGCACTGACCAGTCGCTACCATTCGCAACATATTCATCAATGCTGCACAGCAACTGAGGCGCTCTGAACTAGCAAACCTGTGGCCGAGCACAGCGACTACTAGCGGGCGCTCTTTCGCGGGCGCATTTCTACAGACGCTCATCTGTCGCTACCTGCCGCTAGTAATGAATCAGCCTGCCCGATTCATACCTCCCAGGTGTCCCTGATTTGAAGGGACTGCCCCTTTTTTTGAGTCCATGTCCCCCTGTCCCTCGTTGTTCTCATTTGTCCCTCTTTGAGGTGTAACATGCAGATCTGCATCAATAAATGAATTATTCTCCTATTCAAAGTGTTTATATTGTTGTTACTGTTACATCCTATCTCCTATCCATCCCTCATTGAGGGGCGTGGCCTAATTAAACAAATGTCCCTCTTTCCCACCCTGAAGAGTTGGTAGCTATGTTGATTTATTACAGAGTGTGACGGGTGGAAACCATGGGCAACACTACAAGTAGGAACCATTAGAGCCCTGTCAGAGGAATATGCCTCTGATAGTGATAGAAACCTTAAATAGTTTTAGTTAAACCTGTTAGATGCATTTCTTGGGACCATTACATCATGAAACCACATGATGGCAGTGTTGCCTACGGAATGGACCTAACCAACACTTTAATGGTCTGGCGTTCCCAATTATTTTGGTAAATAGAGACATAGCCAGGTGGCATTGGCAACATTAACTGCCCGAATAGGCAATGGGATTGGATCTAAAGCACAGCACAAATGAGATAGTCTGATTTGCAATTAAAAGTGTATTAGGGTATCAAGAAAACAGTTCTCTGATCACATATTTAGTACAAAAAAGGATACAATGAATAGTTCAGTATATATGAATTTCTTTTCCTACTGAGGTGATCAAACGCTCCTGGTAACATCCAGAAATCCCTATATACTGAACTATTCATTGTATCCTTTTTTGTACTAAATGTGTGATCAGAGAACTGTTATTTCTATTTTCTTGATACCCTAATACACTTTTAATTGCAAATCAAACTATCTCGTTTGTGGTGTGCTTTAGATCCAATCCCATTGCCAATTAGATGATGTTTTGGAGTGTCAAGTGGTGAGGCACTCTGCATCTATTTCTAGCACCCATTCTAGTATTCTCATTTGGGTGTGCCGATTACTAACCATTTAATTTCACAACATTAACTGCCCTGACATTGGTTGGAGACTCGCAACTTAGGCCCTTATTTAAGAAGGGATAGCGTCAGGTAGTGGCTGGTTAATGACAGGTAGCGACAGGTAGCGACAGGTGAACGCCGGACACGGCACGCAATTACACATTTATCAAGCAGAATCTGTTTAGCGTCTGGGATAGTGCCATGTAGCGTCTGATTCATCATTTTCACAGCCTCAGCGAACAGCGCCAGCATTCAGCCTTGCACAGTGTCAGGTATGACATCTCGCTACCTGTCGCTCTCCCATACATTTCAATGGACGATCCTTTTCTTCTCTTTAAACGGGTTTTTTTTTTCAAAAAAATCACAAATAATGCTGTGACCTCTTCTGGCATTGAAATAGCGTTTTTTTCATAATTTTTTCATTTTTTATATATTTCCTCAGAAATGACATTACAGGTCTGGCATTAAAGTGTTCATGTTACAATGTTGTTACAATGTAATTCCATATGTTTTCGCTTTGTTACTAGTTGATAGATGCTTGAAAACAGACTTTAAACACACCGCCTCCTGTGCTCTGGGCTTCAAACAAATATTTTTCAGCGCCAGAGATTTGTGAGGCTGTTTTTTTGTTGAATATGGTGTGAGTCGGTCTCTATGAGCAGTCGCTAACATGCTCTCCCATACAGCGCTGTACTGGTCAAATAGCGACTCCTCACAATGTATTCAACATTACTGAACAGTGACTGAGTCGCTATAAAGTAGCTACTAGCGGGCGCTCTGAAAATGCCTGCTACAGACGCTCATCTGTCGCTACCTGCCGCTAATGATGAATCAGCCTCTTAGTTGTAGTAGTAACAATACAGAGGTTATATAAGGGAGAGACCAACCCTGTACCAAGTTCTTTGCCAAGACTATGCTCATGAGGGGAAGCGTGTCAATGTAGTGGAGGAGCTGAGAGACAGCCATGGAGGAAGCCAATGGATTGTATTGTTTGCTGTAACCTTTGGATTATGCCTGTACTGAACTTTGCTGTTTTACCATGGATGGAAGCCTAACAATAAAGACCATGATGCCGATTCATTAATAGCGGCAGGTAGCAACAGTTGAACTACTGTAGCAGTATTTTCACAGCGCCCGCTAGTAGTCGCTGTGCTTGGCCATTGTTCGGTTGTTGATAGCGACTGAGTCGGTGTGCAGTAATGTTGAATACGGGGTGACGAGTCGCTATTTGACAGGTTCCGCGATGTATGGGTGCGCATGATAGCGACCGTCAGAGCGACCGGCTCCCACCAAATTCATCAAAAAATCACGCTCAAAAAATTCTTGTGCTGTGAAATGCATGTTTAAACCCCAGAGCGCTGGCGGCGATGTGTTAAAAGTAGTTTTTTAACCCCCAAACCACCATATTTTTGGAAACCCCCAAAAAAAAAATTTTTTAAGAATTTAGTAATATGAATACAATAATATAAGACCTGTAATATCAATTCTGCACAATTTTTTTTTTTTTTTTTTACCTTAAAAAAATTATCTAACATGGCAGAAGTGGTCACAGAATTTTTCACATTTAAAAAAAAAAAAAAAAAAAAAACATTAATAACAATTAATTATGAATATTTAAAGATTGTTCCATTGAAATGCATTGGAGAGCGCCAGGTAGCGAGAGGTCATACCTGTCGCTGTTCAAGGTCGGACGCTGGCGCTGTGGGCTGAGGCTGGAATAATGATGAATGAGTGGCTATCTGGCGCTATCTCAGTCGCTAAGCAGGATTGGCTTGATAAATGTGTGATTGTGGTGGGGAGCCGGCGTTCTCGTGGTGGTTCCCGTCATTACCGGTCGCTCACCCGTCGCTACCTGTCGCTATTCCTTCATAAATAAGGGCCCATGTTGAGTTCACCTAAGAGTGTCATCAATGGAGACCAGCGACGACTGAAGCCAGTAAGTGCACCTCCACCCACACATGCCGCACCGACATGGGATGCCCTACCCTAGGTCCAAGAACCCCCCTCGCTCCCCAGAGTGCGTGCCCACAGCCAGCCATGCGCCTGCTACACAGGGGAGAAAATAAAATTAATTCGGCACATGACTGGGGGGTTTGACACAAGGCATTAAAGCGGACCTTCACTCTAAATAAGAGTCTATCTTATATGTTTCCCACACCCTGTACATACAGATTGCTCACATTAAAAATCATCCTACCTGCATCTACTGCATTTTATAAGCCTTTAAACATCCAAGATGGCGGCTTATGGAAGCTGCCATTTTTGCAGGCAGCCTGCAAACAGGAAGTGCCTGCAAACAGGAAGTGACTGTGCTGCTCTGCATTCTGGGACTGCTGACCTTTCCCTGACCCCAGCTCTGCTCTGTCTGAGCAAAGCACAGCTATAACCCGCCCCCCTGTACCTTATCCCACTCTCCTCTCCTCAGTAAGTGTGATGCTTCTGAGTCAAGATGGCGGCGCCCGTATCCTAAATTCCCGAACAGAGTTGCAGCCCAGTGGGGGAAAGTATAATAAATTAGTGACTAAACATGTAAAATATATTAATTTTAGATGCTGAGGAATTGTTTTTTAAGAGTTTGGGCTTTTCATTAAATCAGGGTGAAGGTCCGGTTTAAGATGGTTCCTCATAGGCGAAATCTAAAGTGAAAATGGTTCCTTGGGGGTTGATGTTTAAAGTGAACCAAAACCCTTCTCAGCCGATCCTGGAGTCTAAATGATTCCAGGGATGGCCAATTCCCTCCCCCAGGGGCTTCCCAATAAGGTAACCCTGGGGTTATCCACATTAACTTCCTTAGCTGCCATAGCTGAAGCCCTGCTAAACCTTTAGCTAGGCACGCACCTGTGCAAGCTAAAGCAGAGCACTGATGCAGCCAGTGGCACGCTCACTCCATTCAGAGAAGCTGATTGGCTGCCCACCCACGTCCGTGCCATGGGAACACTGAAAGTGTAAGCTTTACTGCAGAGATATACACAACACTGGGCTTTGGTCCACTTAAACCAGACCTTCAGCATCATCTAATGAAAAGCTCAAACCCTTAAAAAACTATTCCCCAGCATCTAAAATTAATATATTTTGCGTTTTTAGTCACTTACTTATTATTCTTTCCTCCACTGGCCTGCAACTCTGTTCAGGACTCGAGGACACGTGCGCCGCCATCTTGGCTCAGTAGCATCACATACTGAGGAGAGGAGAGGAGAGCAAAAGTACAGGGGATGGGGTAAGAGCGGTGCTTTGCTCAGACAGGGCAGAGCTGGGGTCAAGAAAAGGTCAGCCATTCCGCTATGCAGAGCAGCACAGTCAGAAGGCACTTCCTGTTTGCAGGCAGCCTGCACCTCCATAGGCCGCCATCTTGGATGTTTAAAGTCTCGAAAAATGCACTAGGTGTAGGTAGGATGATTTTTTATGTGAGCAATCTGTATGTACAGGTTGTGGAAAACATATAAGATAGACTCTTATTTAGGGTGAAGGTCCGGATTAATGTGAGCAATCTGTATGTACAGGGTGTGGGAAACATATAAGATAGGCTCTTATTCAGAGTGAAGGACTGATTTAAGTGGACCAAAAGGAAGGTGAGTGAAAAACCTGGGTTTTGTTCCACTTTATCCTGGGTTTGAGTCCTTATCACCCCTGATCGGGATGCCCCGCTGTGTGAAACCCCCCAGGTTGCAGAAACCAACTCACTTCTTCCCTTGCGTCCTATAGCGCATGCACGGACACTCGTCCAATCAGTGTGCTTCCCTTCGTATAAGGAGAGTGGCTCCATGCGCGCTGACGGCCACATCCCCGCTACTCTCTAACAGGGAGCGTGCCCGGGCCGGCCATTCACAAATGCCTGGCATGGGCATGTGCCATGCTAGAAGGATATGCACGGGGATGCGGCTGCGGCTGACACATGCGCCGTTGGACCGGAAAAGAAGGTGAGTGTATGGGCGACCTGGGGGGTTTCACAAAATCGGGATGCCCCGGGGGGAAATAAATCGGCCCTGGAATCTATAGATTCCCAGACAGATTACTGTAGGTTTTGGTCCACTTTAAATGTATGTATCCAGGTGCTACTGACAGGTGCTGCAATGACTGAAGAGCAAAAGAGCGTGTGGCGGGGTTTTACAGTGGGGGTCATTCTAATTATTTGGTGAAACAAGCGTAACTTTGGGTTGGTTTTGCAGTTTGAATTGCATCCGACATCTCAGTGAGTTTTCTTAAATTTAATACATAAGAAAGTACAATGAGACATGTTGGGGTAAGTTTACAGAATCAAGGTCAAGGTCTTGAGACTGGGAGGCCGATTCATTAATAGCGGCAGGTAGCGACAGTTGAGCGACTGTAGCAGTATTTTAACAGCGCCCGCTAGTAGTCGCTGTGCTTGCCCATTGTTCGGTTGTTGATAGCGACTGAGTCGGTGTGCAGTAATGTTGAATATTGGGTGACAGGTTCCGCGCTGTATGGGAGGCTGGCCCTAGCGACCAGCTCCCACTAGTGATGAGCGAGTAGTATTCGACCGAGCCGGTATTCGATCGAATACTACGCTGTTCGTCATACTCGATTTCGATCGAGTACAGCGGCGATGGCGCACTCACAATTCGTTTCCCCTCCCACCTTCCCTGGCGCGTTTTTTACACCAATCACCATGCAGGGGGGGTGGGACAGGTCCTGGGAGGACGCTGGCATCGCGAAAACGGCGTCTACACGCATTGGCTGGAAAAACCATGTGACCTTGAATATACAAAACTCAGCACTTCCTCTTCGTCAGCATTAGCAGCTTGAACTTAGTGAGGGACAGACGCTCACAGCAGGGAAAGACAGGCTGTCGCTGGCAGGGCCCCAGAAGCTCGGAATATCGCTTTTACCACCATCTATACCAGCTACCAGAAGACAAGAGAGTCATTAAGAGCCCTTATTAGGGCTACTACGCTGAACAGTATATAGCTCATTTTCTATGTAGTCAGGCAGGGCCCCAGAAGCTCAGAATATACCTATTCTTAGTATGTCACACACCCCGCTTCAAGAATCCATAACATGTGGGTAATATCGTCCTGAAGAGGGCGTTCCTGCAGAGATGATAGCAAAAGAAAGCCCCTCCCTGATCCATAAATACCTGGGACCTCCCACTCACAACCCAGTTTTCCATCTCTGCAGACGGCGAGCAAGTCAGAAGATGATGGCTCCTCCTTGCACAGGGGGATTTCAGGTAGCCGGGGTAACTCCCGGCCTTTTATTTTGTCTATTTCCGCTCGGACCCCTGTTTGTCCCAAAATTTACCTCAGATTACATGCCTCCACAGTCTTGGCTGCTGGCCCGAGCGAGGGTACATTGGCACCTCTGGTGCTCAGGAGCAGAGCTCCACCGTGAGACCCTAAAAGAGAGGGTAGGCGGTCATACCGGGTAGGTGATCCCGGTTTGGGATGCCCCATCCCTTGACTTTCCCCTGGGGGGGGCCCTTCCCTTTACCAACTATGGGGGGTGGGGGTTCCTCTCATAGGGGTTAGCTTTATTTTCTTTCTCTTTATTCACTTTCTCTTGTTGATGTGGAGCGTCTGGAAGTAATCCCTCAATGAATTGGTTGCACTGTTGTTACTATGTTGCAGCACCGCGGCTGTCATTGCAGCCGGGTGCCGGGGTTTTTCAGTCTGTGAGGTAAATTTTTTACCTCACACGCTTTGGGGGGGCGGGGCTGGCACTCGACGCTCTGCCGCGGCCAGCCCCCGTTCTCTCATTCATTCCTCGCTGCAGCGAGCGGGGCGGGTGCTCCGCTAGTGATAGCGGGAGCACCCGCTGTCATGGCAGCCGGCGCCGCGGTTGTCGGCGGCGCCGGTCTCTGGGCTGGTGCGTGAGGGACTTCTTCCCTCACGCTTCATTCACACTGGAAGGGGGGGCGGAGCCGGGCTTTCGGCGCGTCGCCGCGGCTCCGCCCTCCTCTGTACTGGCGCCGCTGCGGAGCTGAGCTCCCTGTTACTAGGCAGCTCCCTGTTACTAGGCAGCTTAGGGGGCACAGATCAGCTTTGCGCGGGCTGCGCAGACCACGCCCCTGACAAGGCAGTTCTTCTTCTCTTCACTTCACCTCAGAAATCGCCATTGTTCTGAGGCGGATCGTTCACCGCAGCGTTTGTGAGTGGCCCTGTGGGCCTCATTTATTTCTTCTTTTCTTTATCTGTTAAGTCTTATTGTAGGGACTTATTGGTCTCTCTCTGTCTTTTAGGTGAAGGTTATCCAGGAGGATCTTCTGTAGTATTGGAAGGTCTCTCCTGATCCTGGGTCCCTGGGTCCATTTTAGCATCACAAATCCTCCCACTCGGGACATTAAAGGGGCATCCCGGGTTGTCTAACTGGCGTAATTCCCTGGGTCATAGCGACCACTCAAAATTCACCTTATGGAGGCATCCCCGGATACTGGGACTGGGACCCCTTCGGGGCATCCCAAAAAGTGTATGTTGTGTGGGATTTCCATTACTGGGGATGATGTGTTACTGTGTATACCATGTGCACAGCAAACTATTACGCGGCAGTCCGAACCCCAAGCGGCGGGGTCAGCACAGCCGGCCACCTTAACTCCCCCTCCCGCCTTGACTCGTGCCCCGTGTGACGTGGTCATGGGCAGGGATCTGCAATCCGAGGTGTGCCAGATTGGCTAGCCTTGAGAAAATGCTCTCTAGCTCGGTCGCCCGTAAGGCTCCGTCTAAGAGAAAGCATTTGTCGCCGGCTCCGCCGGTGGATGATCTTGATGACAGAGACAATCTGGATTGGTCTGATTATCCTCAGCTAGAGGAGGGGGAAGTTGATGAGGGTTCAGAATTTTCGGATGATGAGCAGTCTGCTGGCGCTGATGCCGAGCTTTCTGATTTAGGGAGATCCTTGGACTCTCCTCACGCTCTGTCTCTCATGCTGGAAGTTCTGAATATTTCCCCTCCCGAGGAGGCGTCACAGCAGAAAGGTGAATTGTTTGAGGAATCCAGGCCGCGCCTGGAGTTTCCTACGCAACGCCATTTTGATAGAATCATTGACAAGGAATGGGATAGGCCGGCTCGGCTCCCTGGCATCCCTCAGGGGTGGGATAGGAAATATCCCTTTCCTTCTGAGGCGGTCAAGCGCTGGGCATCTCCCCCCGAGGTGGATGCACCGGTTTTGGGGTTGTCTAACTCCTCGGTTTTAAACAGACCTGATTGTTCCACTCTCAAAGATGGAGAGGATAAACGTATTGATCAGATGGCTTCTCATGGCTTTACTAGCATTGGGTCGGCCATCCGGCCTGTGTGCGCTTCGGAGCTAATGGTGTTGGCTACCAGGTCTGTGGTCAGGGACCTGTTGACTTCTTCCGGGCTTCGTCCTGGTAGTAACGAGTTCCTTAGCCTTAAACGGTGTGAGTTGTTTCTATCCTTTGTGTTGACTGCCTTGGATGACACTTTGATGATGTGTGGTAGGACGTCGGCTCTGCTTGTGGCTATTCGGCGGTCGGTGTGGCTGCGCCAGTGGGCGGCCGATTTTATGTCCAAAAAATCACTGACGGCTTTACCCTTTGTTGGTCTACGGCTCTTTGGAGAGACATTGGACTCTGTCACCAAGGGTGGTAGGTTACCTCAACGTAAGAAACAACGCCGCCCTTTTCGGGGGGCGCCTGCCTTTACCCCCTCCTTTCGGGGGGCCAGATCTGGTAGGGGTTCTGCATTTCCCTCTTCCAGAGGAGATTCCAGAAACAGGGGCAGAGGACGTGCCCGTTCTGGATACAGTTGGGGCTCTAAGCCCAAACCGGCTGCTAAGCCGGCTCAGCAATGAGGGGGCGCCCTCACCCATGCGGGTGGGGGGACGGCTGCAGCACTTCTCTCAGATCTAGGATCAAGAGGTCTCGGACAGATGGATCCGGGAAGTGGTGTCTTCCGGCTACAAGCTGGAGTTCGAGCTCCGCCCCCCATCCAGATTTGTCAGGTCTCGGATGCCGTCGGAGCCTCTAGCGGCGCAGGGGCTCCTGGTGGCAGTGGAGAATCTTCTGGACATGGCTGTCATTTGCCCAGTGCCCCCTTCAGATCGGGGCTGGGGCTTTTATTCCAATCTGTTCACGGTACCCAAGAAGGACGGGTTGGTCCGACCCATCTTGGATCTGAAGTTTCTCAACAGGTTCATCCGGCCGAGGAAATTCCGCATGGAAACGCTGCGTTCGGCCATTCACTCTCTTCGTCAGGGAGACTTTCTGACGTCCATAGACATCAAGGATGCTTATCTACACGTTCCGGTTTTTCCAGCACACCAGAGGTTTCTCAGGTTCGTGGTGGAGGATCGGCACTTTCAGTTTGTGGCACTTCCTTTCGGTCTCACCTCAGCTCCTCGGGTGTTCACCAAGGTGCTAGCGGGGGTGATGGCTCTGCTCAGAGGCCAGGGTATCCGCATTGTGCCCTATTTGGACGATCTACTGATCATGGCCTCTTCCTTCAACCAAGCGGAGTTGGACACCAGAGCGGTGGTGTCCACTCTGGAAAGGTTCGGTTGGGTGATCAACCACCCCAAGTCTTCTCTTTCTCCGTCCAGAATTCTGACCTTTCTGGGAATGTCTCTGGACACTTCACAGGCCAGGGTGTTTCTACCCCAGGCCAAGATTCTTTTGATTCAGGAGTTAGTTCGGCTTCTCTTGTCTACCCCTCATCCGACCATCCGGTTAGGGATGAGGCTGGTGGGGTTAATGGTGGCCTCATTCAAGGCAGTTCCCTTTGCGCAGTTTCACACAAGGACGCTTCAGCTTCATCTGTTGAAGGTTTGGGACAAGTCTCCTCTATCGTTGGATCAGTCCTTTCTGATGACTCCCCGAGTTCGTCGATCCCTGCAATGGTGGCTGGGGTCGGTCAATCTGTTGAAGGGCAGATCTTTTCTGGCTCCGTGTTGGGAAACAGTCACCACGGATGCCAGTCTGTCAGGTTGGGGGGGTGTTTGGAAGGACCTCCAGTTTCAGGGTTTGTGGGGCCCGCGGGAGGCTCACGAGCCCATCAATGTTCTGGAGTTGAGAGCCATCAGGTTGGTTCTGTTTCGCTTGACTCATCAGTTGAGAGGCCTGCCAGTTCAGGTCCGGTCGGACAACAGAACGGCGGTTGCTTACATCAATCACCAAGGAGGGACTCGCAGCAGGAGTGCCCTCAGGGAAGTGTCTTTGATTCTGGACTGGGCAGAGACCCACGTCCCGTGTATCTCAGCAGTCTAAATTCCGGGAGTGGAGAACACGGAGGCGGACTTGCTGAGCAGGGCCTCCTCTCGTCAGGGGGAGTGGTCTCTCAGTCCCAAGGTGTTTCGTTCGATATGTCTCAGGTGGGGGGTCCCAGCGGTGGACCTCTTTGCTTCTCGTCACAATCACAAGCTTCCAGTCTTTGTGTCTCTCTCGCAGGATCCTCTGGCTCTGACAGTGGATGCCATGTCTCTAAACTGGAGGGATCTGGGGTTCCTTTACCTGTTTCCTCCGTTCCCAATGCTAGCCAGAGTGCTGCGCAAACTGGCCTTGGATGGTGCGTCGGCAATTCTGGTGGCCCCAAGGTGGCCAAGGCGAGTTTGGTTCGCAGATCTTGTAAGACTGGCAGAGGATCAGTTCGCCCTGCCTCTGCTGCCGGACCTGCTCACCCAGGGTCGGCTGCGCTATCCCAATTTACCATCGCTGGCTTTGACGGCATGGCTGCTGAAACCGCCATCTTGAAGGAGGAAGGTCTTTCTGACGCAGTGATTCAGACTCTTATCTGTGCCAGGAAGCGCTCTTCCTCTTCTATTTACTACAGGACTTGGAGGGTCTATATTGATTGGTGTGAAAGTAGGTTTTTCTCTTGTCGAGAGTTCTCCATTCCTAGAATTTTAGAGTTTCTCCAACATGGTCTAGATCTGGGGCTCCAGCTTAGTACATTGAAAGGGCAGGTTTCTGCCCTGGCGGTGTTCTTCCAAAGGTCTTTTGCACTTCATCCCTTAGTCAAGACCTTTTTCCAAGGTGTTACACATGTTCGGCCTCCTAGGAAGCCTTTTGTTCCAGTTTGGGATTTGAACCTGGTTCTTTCTGCTCTCCAGGGCCCTCCGTTTGAGCCCTTGAATGAGATAGCTTTGTCTTCTCTTACCCAAAAGGTGGCCTTTTTGGTGGCTATCACTTCGGTTAGGCGTGTTTCTGAGTTGGCAGCTTTATCCATTACAGCTCCGTACTTCGAGAAACATCAGGACAAGGTTATCTTTCGTTTCAAGCAGGATTTTCTTCCTAAAGTGGTCTCGGAATTTCATCTGAATCAGGACATTGTTTTGCCCTCTCTATGCCCAAATCCCAGCGACGACAAGGAAAGGGCATTGCATTCCTTGGATGTAGTTCGTGTTGTGGAACATTATCTGGAGGTTACGTCTTCCTTTCGTAAGACTGATGCTTTCTTTGTGGTGCCCTGCGGGCCTAGGAAAGGTTTGGCTCCTGCCAAATCTTCCATTAGTAAATGGATTCGTCAGGCCATCATTGGGGCCTATTCTGCCAAGGGGAGGAGTCCCCCTTTTCGTGTTACTGCTCATTCTACTCGTGCAGTTGGTGCGTCCTGGGCCTTTCAGCACCAGGCTTCTGTTGAACAAGTTTGTAAGGCCGCTACCTGGTCTTCGGTTCACACCTTTTCCAAGTTTTACAAGGTTGATGTTCGGGCCTCAGCGGATGCTGTTTTTGGCCGCAAAGTTTTGCAAGCTGTTGTGGTTTAAGGTTGTGCATTGTTGCCTAGTTTTGGATCCCCGCCCTTGTTATGGACACTGCTGTTGGATGTCCCACATGTTATGGATTCTTGAAGCGGGGTGTGTGACATACTAAGAATAATACCATTTTGTGAATACTCACCTTGTAAAATGGGTATTATGAGTATGTCACACACCCCGCTTCAACCCGCCCTTTTGTATTCAGGATCCTCTTTATTGCGAACTTTGCGTGGTTGTTGTTTATATTTGCCTCTTCCTGGTCCCTTACCTTACTGCTTTCTGTATACTGGGTTGTGAGTGGGAGGTCCCAGGTATTTATGGATCAGGGAGGGGCTTTCTTTTGCTATCATCTCTGCAGGAACGCCCTCTTCAGGACGATATTACCCACATGTTATGGATTCTTGAAGCGGGGTGTGTGACATACTCATAATACCCATTTTACAAGGTGAGTATTCACAAAATGGTATTTTTACCACCATATATACCAGCTACCAGAAGACAAGACAGTCCTTAAGAGCCCTTATTAGGGCTACTACGCTGAACAGTATATAGCTCATTTTCTATGTAGTCAGGCAGGGCCCCAGAAGCTCAGAATATACCTTTTACCACCATATATACCAGCTACCAGAAGACAAGACAGTCCTTAAGAGCCCTTATTAGGGCTACTACGCTGAACAGTATATAGCTCATTTTCTATGTAGTCAGGCAGGGCCCCAGAAGCTCAGAATATACCTTTTACCACCATATATACCAGCTACCAGAAGACAAGACAGTCCTTAAGAGCCCTTATTAGGGCTGCTACGCTGAACAGTATATAGCTCATATTCTATGTAGTCAGGCAGGGCCCCAGAAGCTCAGAATATAGCTTTTACCACCATATATACCAGCTACCAGAAGACAAGACAGTTCTTAAGAGCCCTTATTAGGGCTGCTACGTTGAACAGTATATAGCTCATATCCTATGTAGTCAGGCAGGGCCCCAGAAGCTCAGAATATAGCTTTTACCACCATATATACCAGCTACCAGAAGACAAGACAGTCCTTAAGAGCCCTTATTAGGGCTGCTACGTTGAACAGTATATAGCTCATCATATTCTATGTAGTCAGGCAGGGCCCCAGAAGCTCAGAATATAGCTTTTACCACCATATATACCAGCTACCAGAAGACAAGACAGTCCTTAAGAGCCCTTATTAGGGCTGCTACGCTGAACAGTATATAGCTCATATTCTATGTAGTCAGGCAGGGCCCCAGAAGCTCAGAATATAGCTTTTACCACCATATATACCAGCTACCAGAAGACAAGACAGTCCTTAAGAGCCCTTATTAGGGCTACTACGCTGAACAGTATACAGCTCATTTTCTATGTAGTCAGGCAGGGCCCCAGAAGCTCAGAATATACCTTTTACCACCATATATACCAGCTACCAGAAGACAAGACAGTCCTTAAGAGCCCTTATTAGGGCTGCTACGCTGAACAGTATATAGCTCATATTCTATGTAGTCAGGCAGGGCCCCAGAAGCTCAGAATATAGCTTTTACCACCATATATACCAGCTACCAGAAGACAAGACAGTCCTTAAGAGCCCTTATTAGGGCTGCTACGTTGAACAGTATATAGCTCATATCCTATGTAGTCAGGCAGGGCCCCAGAAGCTCAGAATATAGCTTTTACCACCATATATACCAGCTACCAGAAGACAAGACAGTCCTTAAGAGCCCTTATTAGGGCTGCTACGTTGAACAGTATATAGCTCATCATATTCTATGTAGTCAAGCAGGGCCCCAGAAGCTCAGAATATAGCTTTTACCACCATATATACCAGCTACCAGAAGACAAGACAGTCCTTAAGAGCCCTTATTAGGGCTGCTACGCTGAACAGTATATAGCTCATATTCTATGTAGTCAGGCAGGGCCCCAGAAGCTCAGAATATAGCTTTTACCACCATATATACCAGCTACCAGAAGACAAGACAGTCCTTAAGAGCCCTTATTAGGGCTGCTACGTTGAACAGTATATAGCTCATATCCTATGTAGTCAGGCAGGGCCCCAGAAGCTCAGAATATAGCTTTTACCACCATATATACCAGCTACCAGAAGACAAGACAGTCCTTAAGAGCCCTTATTAGGGCTGCTACGTTGAACAGTATATAGCTCATATTCTATGTAGTCAGGCAGGGCCCCAGAAGCTCAGAATATACCTTTTACCACCATATATACCAGCTACCAGAAGACAAGACAGTCCTTAAGAGCCCTTATTAGGGCTACTACGCTGAACAGTATATAGCTCATTTTCTATGTAGTCAGGCAGGGCCCCAGAAGCTCAGAATATACCTTTTACCACCATATATACCAGCTACCAGAAGACAAGACAGTCCTTAAGAGCCCTTATTAGGGCTGCTACGCTGAACAGTATATAGCTCATATTCTATGTAGTCAGGCAGGGCCCCAGAAGCTCAGAATATAGCTTTTACCACCATATATACCAGCTACCAGAAGACAAGACAGTCCTTAAGAGCCCTTATTAGGGCTGCTACGTTGAACAGTATATAGCTCATATCCTATGTAGTCAGGCAGGGCCCCAGAAGCTCAGAATATAGCTTTTACCACCATATATACCAGCTACCAGAAGACAAGACAGTCCTTAAGAGCCCTTATTAGGGCTTCTACGTTGAACAGTATATAGCTCATCATATTCTATGTAGTCAGGCAGGGCCCCAGAAGCTCAGAATATAGCTTTTACCACCATATATACCAGCTACCAGAAGACAAGACAGTCCTTAAGAGCCCTTATTAGGGCTGCTACGCTGAACAGTATATAGCTCATATTCTATGTAGTCAGGCAGGGCCCCAGAAGCTCAGAATATAGCTTTTACCACCATATATACCAGCTACCAGAAGACAAGACAGTCCTTAAGAGCCCTTATTAGGGCTACTACGCTGAACAGTATACAGCTCATTTTCTATGTAGTCAGGCAGGGCCCCAGAAGCTCAGAATATACCTTTTACCACCATATATACCAGCTACCAGAAGACAAGACAGTCCTTAAGAGCCCTTATTAGGGCTGCTACGCTGAACAGTATATAGCTCATATTCTATGTAGTCAGGCAGGGCCCCAGAAGCTCAGAATATAGCTTTTACCACCATATATACCAGCTACCAGAAGACAAGACAGTCCTTAAGAGCCCTTATTAGGGCTGCTACGTTGAACAGTATATAGCTCATATCCTATGTAGTCAGGCAGGGCCCCAGAAGCTCAGAATATAGCTTTTACCACCATATATACCAGCTACCAGAAGACAAGACAGTCCTTAAGAGCCCTTATTAGGGCTGCTACGTTGAACAGTATATAGCTCATCATATTCTATGTAGTCAAGCAGGGCCCCAGAAGCTCAGAATATAGCTTTTACCACCATATATACCAGCTACCAGAAGACAAGACAGTCCTTAAGAGCCCTTATTAGGGCTGCTACGCTGAACAGTATATAGCTCATATTCTATGTAGTCAGGCAGGGCCCCAGAAGCTCAGAATATAGCTTTTACCACCATATATACCAGCTACCAGAAGACAAGACAGTCCTTAAGAGCCCTTATTAGGGCTGCTACGTTGAACAGTATATAGCTCATATCCTATGTAGTCAGGCAGGGCCCCAGAAGCTCAGAATATAGCTTTTACCACCATATATACCAGCTACCAGAAGACAAGACAGTCCTTAAGAGCCCTTATTAGGGCTGCTACGTTGAACAGTATATAGCTCATATTCTATGTAGTCAGGCAGGGCCCCAGAAGCTCAGAATATAGCTTTTACCACAATATATATAAGCTACCAGAAGACAAGACAGTCCTTAAGAGCCCTTATTAGGGCTGCTACGCTGAACAGTATATAGCTCATATTCTATGTAGTCAGGCAGGGCCCCAGAAGCTCAGAATATAGCTTTTACCACCATATATACCAGCTACCAGAAGACAAGACAGTCCTTAAGAGCCCTTATTAGGGCTGCTACGTTGAACAGTATATAGCTCATCATATTCTATGTAGTCAGGCAGGGCCCCAGAAGCTCAGAATATAGCTTTTACCACCATATATACCAGCTACCAGAAGACAAGACAGTCCTTAAGAGCCCTTATTAGGGCTGCTACGCTGAACAGTATATAGCTCATATTCTATGTAGTCAGGCAGGGCCCCAGAAGCTCAGAATATAGCTTTTACCACCATATATACCAGCTACCAGAAGACAAGACAGTCCTTAAGAGCCCTTATTAGGGCTGCTACGTTGAACAGTATATAGCTCATATCCTATGTAGTCAGGCAGGGCCCCAGAAGCTCAGAATATAGCTTTTACCACCATATATACCAGCTACCAGAAGACAAGACAGTCCTTAAGAGCCCTTATTAGGGCTGCTACGTTGAACAGTATATAGCTCATCATATTCTATGTAGTCAGGCAGGGCCCCAGAAGCTCAGAATATAGCTTTTACCACCATATATACCAGCTACCAGAAGACAAGACAGTCCTTAAGAGCCCTTATTAGGGCTGCTACGTTGAACAGTATATAGCTCATATCCTATGTAGTCAGGCAGGGCCCCAGAAGCTCAGAATATAGCTTTTACCACCATATATACCAGCTACCAGAAGACAAGACAGTCCTTAAGAGCCCTTATTAGGGCTGCTACGCTGAACAGTATATAGCTCATATTCTATGTAGTCAGGCAGGGCCCCAGAAGCTCAGAATATAGCTTTTACCACCATATATACCAGCTACCAGAAGACAAGACAGTCCTTAAGAGCCCTTATTAGGGCTGCTACGCTGAACAGTATATAGCTCATATTCTATGTAGTCAGGCAGGGCCCCAGAAGCTCAGAATATAGCTTTTACCACCATATATACCAGCTACCAGAAGACAAGACAGTCCTTAAGAGCCCTTATTAGGGCTGCTACGTTGAACAGTATATAGCTCATATTCTATGTAGTCAGGCAGGGCCCCAGAAGCTCAGAATATAGCTTTTACCACCATATATACCAGCTACCAGAAGACAAGACAGTCCTTAAGAGCCCTTATTAGGGCTACTACGCTGAACAGTATATAGCTCATTTTCTATGTAGTCAGGCAAGGCCCCAGAAGCTCAGAATATACCTTTTACCACCATATATACCAGCTACCAGAAGACAAGACAGTCCTTAAGAGCCCTTATTAGGGCTGCTACGCTGAACAGTATATAGCTCATATTCTATGTAGTCAGGCAGGGCCCCAGAAGCTCAGAATATAGCTTTTACCACCATATATACCAGCTACCAGAAGACAAGACAGTCCTTAAGAGCCCTTATTAGGGCTGCTACGTTGAACAGTATATAGCTCATATCCTATGTAGTCAGGCAGGGCCCCAGAAGCTCAGAATATAGCTTTTACCACCATATATACCAGCTACCAGAAGACAAGACAGTCCTTAAGAGCCCTTATTAGGGCTGCTACGTTGAACAGTATATAGCTCATCATATTCTATGTAGTCAGGCAGGGCCCCAGAAGCTCAGAATATAGCTTTTACCACCATATATACCAGCTACCAGAAGACAAGACAGTCCTTAAGAGCCCTTATTAGGGCTGCTACGCTGAACAGTATATAGCTCATATTCTATGTAGTCAGGCAGGGCCCCAGAAGCTCAGAATATAGCTTTTACCACCATATATACCAGCTACCAGAAGACAAGACAGTCCTTAAGAGCCCTTATTAGGGCTACTACGCTGAACAGTATATAGCTCATTTTCTATGTAGTCAGGCAAGGCCCCAGAAGCTCAGAATATACCTTTTACCACCATATATACCAGCTACCAGAAGACAAGACAGTCCTTAAGAGCCCTTATTAGGGCTGCTACGTTGAACAGTATATAGCTCATATCCTATGTAGTCAGGCAGGGCCCCAGAAGCTCAGAATATAGCTTTTACCACCATATATACCAGCTACCAGAAGACAAGACAGTCCTTAAGAGCCCTTATTAGGGCTGCTACGTTGAACAGTATATAGCTCATCATATTCTATGTAGTCAGGCAGGGCCCCAGAAGCTCAGAATATAGCTTTTACCACCATATATACCAGCTACCAGAAGACAAGACAGTCCTTAAGAGCCCTTATTAGGGCTGCTACGCTGAACAGTATATAGCTCATATTCTATGTAGTCAGGCAGGGCCCCAGAAGCTCAGAATATAGCTTTTACCACCATATATACCAGCTACCAGAAGACAAGACAGTCCTTAAGAGCCCTTATTAGGGCTGCTACGTTGAACAGTATATAGCTCATCATATTCTATGTAGTCAGGCAGGGCCCCAGAAGCTCAGAATATAGCTTTTACCACCATATATACCAGCTACCAGAAGACAAGACAGTCCTTAAGAGCCCTTATTAGGGCTGCTACGCTGAACAGTATATAGCTCATATTCTATGTAGTCAGGCAGGGCCCCAGAAGCTCAGAATATAGCTTTTACCACCATATATACCAGCTACCAGAAGACAAGACAGTCCTTAAGAGCCCTTATTAGGGCTGCTACGTTGAACAGTATATAGCTCATATCCTATGTAGTCAGGCAGGGCCCCAGAAGCTCAGAATATAGCTTTTACCACCATATATACCAGCTACCAGAAGACAAGACAGTCCTTAAGAGCCCTTATTAGGGCTGCTACGCTGAACAGTATATAGCTCATATTCTATGTAGTCAGGCAGGGCCCCAGAAGCTCAGAATATCGCTTTTACCACCATATATACCAGCTACCAGAAGACAAGAGAGTCATTAAGAGCCCTTATTAGGGCTACTATGCTGAACAGTATATAGCTCATTCTAGCTATATACACACTGCACACAACGGCTGCTTTAGTGAGGGGTAGCTGCTGCTGCTGGAATAGGGACAGAAAGACTTCAGTGGTGTATTAGCACCTATATACAAAACTATATTTTGCACTACTGTTTTGTGTCCTCTGTGCCAACAAAACCTTGTTATATACCCGGTGCGTATAGGCACCATTTCACCTTCTGGCAGTATACGGCTGTATAGCCAGGTGTTTTTCTTAAAAATATATTTATATTTGGCACTACTGTTTTGTGTCCTCTTTACCAACAAAACCTTGTTATATACCCGGTGCGTATATAGGCACCATTTCACCTTCCGGCAGTATACGGCTGTATAGCCAGGTGTTTTTCTTAAAAATATTTTTATATTTGGCACTACTGTTTTGTGTCCTCTTTACCAACAAAACCTTGTTATATACCCGGTGCGTATATAGGCACCATTTCACCTTCTGGCAGTATACGGCTGTATAGCCAGGTGTTTTTCTTAAAAATATTTTTATATTTGGCACTACTGTTTTGTGTCCTCTTTACCAACAAAACCTTGTTATATACCCGGTGCGTATATAGGCACCATTTCACCTTCTGGCAGTATACGGCTGTATAGCCAGGTGTTTTTCTGAAAAATATTTTTATATTTGGCACTACTGTTTTGTGTCCTCTTTACCAACAAAACCTTGTTATATACCCGGTGCATATATAGGCACCATTTCACCTTCTGGCAGTATACGGCTGTATAGCCAGGTGTTCTTAAAAATATATTTATATTTGGCACTACTGTTTTGTGTCCTCTGTGCCAACAAAACACTGTTTTATACACGGTGCGTATAGGCACCATTTCACCTTCTGGCAGTATACGGCTGTATAGCCAGGTGTTCTTAAAAATATATTTATATTTGGCACTACTGTTTTGTGTCCTCTGTGCCAACAAAACACTGTTTTATACACGGTGCGTATAGGCACCATTTCACCTTCTGGCAGTATACGGCTGTATAGCCAGGTGTTCTTAAAAATATATTTATATTTGGCACTGCTGTTTTGTGTCCTCTGTGCCAACAAAACACTGTTTTATACACGGTGCGTATAGGCACCATTTCACCTTCTGGCAGTATACGGCCGTATAGCCAGGTGTTTTTCTTAAAAATATATTTATATTTGGCACTACTGTTTTGTGTCCTCTTTACCAACAAAACCTTGTTATATACCCGGTGCGTATATAGGCACCATTTCACCTTCCGGCAGTATACGGCTGTATAGCCAGGTGTTTTTCTTAAAAATATTTTTATATTTGGCACTACTGTTTTGTGTCCTCTTTACCAACAAAACCTTGTTATATACCCGGTGCGTATATAGGCACCATTTCACCTTCTGGCAGTATACGGCTGTATAGCCAGGTGTTTTTCTTAAAAATATTTTTATATTTGGCACTACTGTTTTGTGTCCTCTTTACCAACAAAACCTTGTTATATACCCGGTGCGTATATAGGCACCATTTCACCTTCTGGCAGTATACGGCTGTATAGCCAGGTGTTTTTCTGAAAAATATTTTTATATTTGGCACTACTGTTTTGTGTCCTCTTTACCAACAAAACCTTGTTATATACCCGGTGCGTATATAGGCACCATTTCACCTTCTGGCAGTATACGGCTGTATAGCCAGGTGTTCTTAAAAATATATTTATATTTGGCACTACTGTTTTGTGTCCTCTGTGCCAACAAAACACTGTTTTATACACGGTGCGTATAGGCACCATTTCACCTTCTGGCAGTATACGGCTGTATAGCCAGGTGTTCTTAAAAATATATTTATATTTGGCACTACTGTTTTGTGTCCTCTGTGCCAACAAAACACTGTTTTATACACGGTGCGTATAGGCACCATTTCACCTTCTGGCAGTATACGGCTGTATAGCCAGGTGTTCTTAAAAATATATTTATATTTGACACTGCTGTTTTGTGTCCTCTGTGCCAACAAAACACTGTTTTATACACGGTGCGTATAGGCACCATTTCACCTTCTGGCATTATACGGCTGTATAGCCAGGTGTTCTTCTTAAAAATATTTTTATATTTGGCATAACGCGTGGCCAAAAAAGTAAAACGTCTGAAATGCGGAGGGCTAGCGCAAAGGGACGTGGACGAGGACGGGGGCGCGGAAATGCTGGTGGGGGCACAAACCGCGTTGAAGCCAGTGGGGATACAATGCGTGCTGATGAGGGGCAGCCAGCATTACGCTCATCCAGCTTCCCTGCCTTTATGGGACAGTTATGCGGGGGGCGGGGTACACCTCTGTTAAGGCCTGAGCAGCGTGAACAGGTGGTGCAATGGATGGCCGATAACGCTTCCAGTCACTTGTCCACCACCCAGTCATCCACGTCTCACTCTGACCCTCCTTCCTCCCAACCTGGCCAACAGAGTCAGCCCAACCTTGACCCCTCCCAGGACCTCTTTTCGGGTCCTTTTCCAGATGTGCTGCAAGAATCCCAGGAGCTAGCAGAGGAATTTGTTTGTAGTGATGCCCAAACACTTGAGTATCCGCCATCTGCTAGTGATGTGGACCCGGAACCAGCATCTGCTATCATGAGCGATGATGATGAGACGCAGTTGCCATCAAGGGAGGCTGTTGGAATGTCCAGTGGGCAGGAGGAGGAGCAGAGAGAGGAAGTGGAAGAGGAGGTGGTGGACGACGAAATGACCGACCCCACTTGGACAGGGGTGATGTCCAGCGGGGAAAGCAGTGGAGATGCGGTCTGCGCATCACCGAATAAGGCAGCAAGAGGCAGAGGACAGTTCAGAGGCAGAGGACAGTCCAGACAGAGAAGGCAGGCCACAGCCAGCAGGGCCGAAGCTCTTCCCGGCAGCAGGCAGTCGCGCGAAGCTCCCCCATCGAGGCCTCGTACTTCTGTGGTGTGGAGATTTTTTAACGTTTGCGCGGATGACAAACTGAGCGCGGTTTGCGCAATCTGCCACTCAAAACTGAGTAGGGGCTCTGAGAAGAGCAATCTGACCACCTCAGGCATGCGCCGTCACTTGGAATTCAAGCACTGGGCTGAGTGGGAGAGAGCAAACGCAATACAACCTGCGCCCCGTCTTGCTGCCACTGCCTCTTCCCCTTTGTTGTGTGCTGCCACTGCGGTCCAGACCTCCAGCCAGGACACCTCCACATCTGCCTCTGCCTCGGCTACTTTGGGGCCTTCTCCTTCAGCCCCCCCTTCCCCCGCATCTTCGTCTGCACCTTCCATCTCCTCGTCCCATCAACTGTCCATCTCGCAGGCGTTCAACCGCAGGCGGAAGTACGCCTCCAGTCACCCCCAAGCCCAAGCCTTAACCTGCCTCATCTCCAAACTGCTGGCCCTGGAGATGTTGCCGTTTAGGCTTGTGGAGACGCAGGCCTTCCGCGACCTGATGGCGGCTGCCGCACCTCGCTATTCCGTCCCTAGCCGCCACTATTTTTCCCGGTGTGGCGTCCCCGCCCTGCACCAGCACGTGTCGCGTAACATCAGGCGGGCCCTGAGGTACGCAGTCAGCGCAAAGGTCCACTTGACCACCGACTCGTGGACAAGCGCTTGCGGCCAAGGACGCTACATCTCTTTGACGGCACACTGGGTGAATGTTGTGGAAGCGGGGACGGGGTCGCAAACAGGGACGGCCTACATACCACCCCCGCCCAAGATTGCCAGCACGGGTTCTGATAGACCCCCCTCCTCTTCCTCCTCCTCCTCCTCCTCCTCCTCTGCCTTAACATCGCCCTCAGCCCCTAGCTGGAAGCGTTGCAGCATTGGCGCGGGGAGACGTCAGCAGGCAGTGCTTAAGCTCATCAGCTTGGGCGACAGGAAGCACAGCGCCGCAGAGGTGAGGCACGCCATATTGCAGCAGACAGAGATGTGGCTGTCGCCGCTGCAGCTAGGACCAGGCATGGTCGTGTGCGATAACGGCCGTAACCTGGTGGCGGCTCTGGAGCTTGCAGAACTCAATCACGTACCATGCCTGGCCCACGTTTTTAATTTGGTAGTACAAAAGTTTCTAAAGACTTACCCCAACCTGGCAGAGCTACTGGTCAAAGTGCGGCGCTTGTGCGCTCACTTTCGGAAGTCAACTGTAGCTGCTGCTAGCTTAAAAAAAATCCAGCAACGCCTCCATTTGCCTCAACATCGGCTGTTGTGCGACCTGCCCACTCGCTGGAATTCCACCTATTGCATGTTGGCCAGGGTGTGTGAGCAGCAGAAAGCATTGATGAAGTACCAGATGATGCATCCACGCTTGCCTCCAACTCAGCTCCCTCAGTTTGCCAACCACGAGTGGCCATGGATGGCAGACATATGCGATGTATTGCGTATCTTTGAGGAGTCCACTAAGAAGGTCAGCAGCGAGGACGCTATAGTGAGCGTAACCATCCCGCTCCTATGCGTCCTTAAAGAATCGCTCATCGCAATAAGGGAGAACGCATTGCACACAGAGGAGACGGGGGTAGGAGGAGACGCAACGCAGGTAGACAGTCAGACCACACTTTTGTCTGCTGCTCGGTGGCAGTTGCAGGAGGAGGAGGATGAGGAGGAGGAGGACAACGTGGAGGTGGCTGTGGAAGAGGATGCTGGCGGCGAGGGTAGCAGTCAGGCTGTGTGCGTCCCATTGGTTCAGCGCGGATGGGGCGGAGAGGAGGAGGAAGAGGAGGAAATGGAAAATGATCCTTCTGGTGGGGGCAGTGAGGTCATGCCTACTCAGAGTCTGGCACACATGGCTGACTTCATGCTGGGCTGCTTTTCCCGGGACATACGTGTTGTCCGGATATTGGAGAACAAACTATACTGGGTCTTCGCACTCCTGGACCCCCGGTATAAAGATAACTTCTCCTCTTTTATTCCGGTAGAGGAGAGGACGAATCGATTACTGGAATACCAGAGGGAACTCTTGCAGAACATGATGCAGATTTTCCCACCCAGCATCGCTGGCGGCAGAGAGGAGAGTGTCTCCCAGAGTCTGACAACATCGATCAGGCCCACAGCCACCAGGGGAACACTCTCCAAGGTGTGGGACACGTTCATGTCACCCCCTCGTGCAACTTCCATCACTGCGGGGCCCGCTATCAGCAGGAGGGACAAGTATCGGCGGATGTTGCGGGACTACCTGGCAGACCACACCCCTGTCCTCCCCGATCCCTCGGCGACCTACACTTACTGGGTCTCCAAGTTGGACACGTGGCTGGAACTGTCCCTGTACGCCTTGGAGGTGCTTGCCTGCCCTGCCGCCAGCGTGCTATCAGAAAGGGTGTTCAGCGCAGCCGGGGGCATTATAACCGATAAGCGCAGCCGCCTGTCAACCGACAGTGCCGGCAGGCTGGCGCTAATCAAAATGAACAGCAAGTGGATTGACCCGGACTTTGCTTGTACAACAGTGGAAAGCAGCCAAGAGTGAAGTGCCATCTGTATGAAGTGCCATTTCCTCCTCCTCCTCCTCCTCCTCCTCCTCCTTAACCGCCGTAGAATTGCTGTATTAATAAAAAAAAATGATGGCTCACCTCTTGGGCTTAATACAATCAATTTTTAAGAGGTCTCAGCTCTTGGGCCTCCACACAATTTTTAAGAGGTCTCAGCTCGTGGGACTCCACACAATTTTTAAGAGGTCTCAGCTCTTGGGACTCCAGACAATGTTTGAGAGGTCTCAGCTCTTGGGCCTCCACACAATTTTTAAAAGGTCTCAGCTCTTGGGCCTCCACACAATTTTTAAAAGGTCTCAGCTCTTGGGCCTCCACACAATTTTTAAAAGGTCTCAGCTCTTGGGCCTCCACACAATTTTTAAAAGGTCTAAGCTCTTGGGCCTCCACACAATTTTTAAAAGGTCTCAGCTCTTGGGCCTCCACACAATTTTTAAAAGGTCTCAGCTCTTGGGCCTCCCCTACTGCTGGGGTGACACACTGTAACAAACCTCCTCCTGTAAGCTTCCCCTACTGCTGGGGTGACACACTGTAACAAACCTCCTCCTGTAAGCTTCCCCTACTGCTGGGGTGACACACTGTAACAAACCTCCTCCTGTAAGCTTCCCTGACTGCTGGGGTGACACACTGTAACAAACCTCCTCCTGTAAGCTTCCCTGACTGCTGGGGTGACACACTGTAACAAACCTCCTCCTGTAAGCTTCCCCTACTGCTGGGGTGACACACTGTAACAAACCTCCTCCTGTAAGCTTCCCTGACTGCAGGGGTGCCACACTGTAACAAACCTCCTCCTGTAAGCTTCCCTGACTGCAGGGGTGACACACTGTAACAAACCTCCTCCTGTAAGCTTCCCTGACTGCTGGGGTGCCACACTGTAACAAACCTCCTCCTGTAAGCTTCCCTGACTGCTGGGGTGACACACTGTAACAAACCTCCTCCTGTAAGCTTCCCTTACTGCTGGGGTGACACACTGTAACAAACCTCCTCCTGTAAGCTTCCCTGACTGCAGGGGTGCCACACTGTAACAAACCTCCTCCTGTAAGCTTCCCCTACTGCTGGGGTGCCACACTGTAACAAACCTCCTCCTGTAAGCTTCCCCTACTGCTGGGGTAACACACTGTAACAAACCTCCTCCTGTAAGCTTCCCTGACTGCTGGGGTGACACACTGTAACAAACCTCCTCCTGTAAGCTTCCCCTACTGCTGGGGTAACACACTGTAACAAACCTCCTCCTGTAAGCTTCCCTGACTGCAGGGGTGACACACTGTAACAAACCTCCTCCTGTAAGCTTCCCTTACTGCTGGGGTAACACACTGTAACAAACCTCCTCCTGTAAGCTTCCCTGACTGCAGGGGTGCCACACTGTAACAAACCTCCTCCTGTAAGCTTCCCCTACTGCTGGGGTGACACACTGTAACAAACCTCCTCCTCTAAGCTTCCCTGACTGCTGGGGTGACACACTGTAACAAACCTCCTCCTTTAAGCTTCCCTGACTGCAGGGGTGACACACTGTAACAAACCTCCTCCTGTAAGCTTCCCTTACTGCTGGGGTGCCACACTGTAACAAACCTCCTCCTGTAAGCTTCCCTGACTGCTGGGGTGACACACTGTAACAAACCTCCTCCTGTAAGCTTCCCCTACTGCTGGGGTAACACACTGTAACAAACCTCCTCCTGTAAGCTTCCCTGACTGCTGGGGTGACACACTGTAACAAACCTCCTCCTGTAAGCTTCCCCTACTGCTGGGGTAACACACTGTAACCAACCTCCTCCTGTAAGCTTCCCTGACTGCAGGGGTGACACACTGTAACAAACCTCCTCCTGTAAGCTTCCCTTACTGCTGGGGTGCCACACTGTAACAAACCTCCTCCTGTAAGCTTCCCTGACTGCAGGGGTGACACACTGTAACAAACCTCCTCCTGTAAGCTTCCCTTACTGCTGGGGTGACACACTGTAACAAACCTCCTCCTGTAAGCTTCCCTGACTGCAGGGGTGACACACTGTAACAAACCTCCTCCTGTAAGCTTCCCTTACTGCTGGGGTGACACACTGTAACAAACCTCCTCCTGTAAGCTTCCCTGACTGCTGGGGTGACACACTGTAACAAACCTCCTCCTGTAAGCTTCCCCTACTGCTGGGGTGACACACTGTAACAAACCTCCTCCTGTAAGCTTCCCTGACTGCAGGGGTGCCACACTGTAACAAACCTCCTCCTGTAAGCTTCCCTTACTGCTGGGGTGACACACTGTAACAAACCTCCTCCTGTAAGCTTCCCTGACTGCAGGGGTGACACACTGTAACAAACCTCCTCCTGTAAGCTTCCCTTACTGCTGGGGTGACACACTGTAACAAACCTCCTCCTGTAAGCTTCCCTGACTGCTGGGGTGACACACTGTAACAAACCTCCTCCTGTAAGCTTCCCCTACTGCTGGGGTGACACACTGTAACAAACCTCCTCCTGTAAGCTTCCCTTACTGCTGGGGTGACACACTGTAACAAACCTCCTCCTGTAAGCTTCCCTGACTGCAGGGGTGACACACTGTAACAAACCTCCTCCTGTAAGCTTCCCTTACTGCTGGGGTGCCACACTGTAACAAACCTCCTCCTGTAAGCTTCCCTGACTGCTGGGGTGACACACTGTAACAAACCTCCTCCTGTAAGCTTCCCCTACTGCTGGGGTGACACACTGTAACAAACCTCCTCCTGTAAGCTTCCCTGACTGCAGGGGTGCCACACTGTAACAAACCTCCTCCTGTAATCTTCCCTGACTGCAGGGGTGACACACTGTAACAAACCTCCTCCTGTAAGCTTCCCTGACTGCTGGGGTGCCACACTGTAACAAACCTCCTCCTGTAAGCTTCCCTGACTGCTGGGGTGACACACTGTAACAAACCTCCTCCTGTAAGCTTCCCTTACTGCTGGGGTGACACACTGTAACAAACCTCCTCCTGTAAGCTTCCCTGACTGCTGGGGTGACACACTGTAACAAACCTCCTCCTGTAAGCTTCCCCTACTGCTGGGGTAACACACTGTAACAAACCTCCTCCTGTAAGCTTCCCTGACTGCAGGGGTGACACACTGTAACAAACCTCCTCCTGTAAGCTTCCCTTACTGCTGGGGTAACACACTGTAACAAACCTCCTCCTGTAAGCTTCCCTGACTGCTGGGGTGACACACTGTAACAAACCTCCTCCTGTAAGCTTCCCTTACTGCTGGGGTGCCACACTGTAACAAACCTCCTCCTGTAAGCTTCCCTGACTGCTGGGGTGACACACTGTAACAAGCCTCCTCCTGTAAGCTTCCCCTACTGCTGGGGTAACACACTGTAACAAACCTCCTCCTTTAAGCTTCCCTTACTGCTGGGGTGACACAATGACACAAGAGGACATGTCTGACCACATCTCACACACACACACACAATGACAATTAGGGGTGGGGTCTATTTATTTTCCCCCTTGCCTATGCCATCTGTGGTTGTCATTAGGCAACGTGATTTTAAGGGGTGCAGAATTTTGTTCTTCTTTTTTGTACAGTTTGGCTTGGGGTCCATGGCAATGTAGAGGAAAGAAGGTTTCCTTGTCTTGTCTCACTTTACGTAGAAGTAATATTGTGTTTGGAGTGTATTGTTGAGAGGCTGTGATAGTGGCGTAATAGTGCGACTTGGGCGCGTTATATGCACCCAGACATGCTTCCCCTGCTGTCCCAGTTGCATTCCAGCAGTGTTGGCATCATTTTCTGATGTTTCAGGGTGGACTTGGTGACCTCCAAGTGGTCGAATTGAGATTTCCAAGTGTCGAGCATTTTTTTCCCATAGACTATAATGGGATTCGATATTCGGTCGAGTAGTCGAGTAACGCGGTCTATTCGAATCGAAATTCGAAATTTCGAATATTTCACTACTCGCTCATCTCTAGCTCCCACCATATTCATTAAAAAATCACGCTCAAAAAATTATTGCGCTGTGAAATGCATGTTTAAACCCCAGACCGCTGGCGGCGATGTGTTAAAAGTAGTTTTTTAACCCCCAAACAACCTTATTTTTGGAAACCAAAAAAAAAAAATTTTTAAAGAATTTAGTAATATGAATACAATAATATCAGACCTGTAATATCAATTCTGCACATTTTTTTTTTTTTTTACCTTAAAAAAATTATCTAACATTGCAGAAGTGGTCACAGAATTTTTCACATTAAAAAAAAAAAAAAAAAAAAAACATTAATAACAATTAATTATGAATATTTAAAGATTGTTCCATTGAAATGCATTGGAGAGCGCCAGGTAGTGAGAGGTCATACCTGTCGCTGTTCAAGGTCGGACGCTGGCGCTGTGGGCTGAGGCTGGAATAATGATGAATGAGTCGCTATCTGGCGCTATCTCAGTCGCTAAGCAGGATAGGCTTGATAAATGTGTGATTGTGGTGGGGAGCCGGCGTTCTCCTGGCGGGGCCCGTCATTACCGGCCGCTCACCAGTCGCTACCTGTCGCTATTCCTTCATAAATAAGGGCCTAAGAGGCTGATTCACTACTAACACCAGGTATAGCCAGATGAGCGTCTGTATAGCGGCGCTAGTAGAAGCTGTAAGTGGGTATTGAGCGCTGTAACAGAGCGTCTCAGTAGTAGTAACTTGGCCCGAATTGATGAATGTGATGTATGTTGGGAGCTCTACAGCCATATTCAAGAAAAAGCTACACACACAGCGTCGGCGCTCTGGATCTGGTCACTGTAGCATAGAGCGCCAGACGCTGTGTGATTAAAGTCTGTTTTGGAACACATATCCACCAGCAACAAAGCGAAAACACATGGAATGACATTGTATTAACACTGTTACAATAACACTTTAGTGCCAGACCTGTAATGACAATTCTGCATAAAAATATTTAAAAAATATAAAAATTGTTTGCACAATGATTTGAGCAAAAAAAAAAAAAAAGCATAACACGTTGTTTATACACAACTAATGAAACCCCATTGAAATGTATGGGAGAGTGACACTGAGTGACAGGTGCTACATGGCAGATGAGCCTAGAGCGCTGGCGCTATACACTGAGCCACCTGTAAAAATACATGTGACGCTACATGGCGCTGTTAGAAGCGCTCAACAGATTCGCTTTCATAAATGTGATTTTGTGTACAGTGCCCGGCGTTCACCAGACGCTGCCCGCCGCTATGAGGCACTACCTGGCGCTATCCCTTCTTAAATAACCCCCTTACTTGAGGGTACCCTGGTCTCCAGCGATTCTTCTTTATAGTAAGCCACCGCCCCATCTTCTCGCTGGCTCCCAGCCAGTCAACTGTCAGTTCTGCCAATGGAGGGGTATTTAAACCCAAAGCATGTGTTACCCCACCCCACCCAGTGTCAGGGTTTGGAATTGAAAAAAATGTCCAGACTGAATGTTCGCAAGCAGCTAGAAAAGGCAGAAGAGAAACACTAGAAAGCAGCAATTTTTCAAGCAAATCTGAAGACACAAGCTCATGCCCAGAAAAAGACGCAAGACATCGTAAACCCTGCAAAACCAATACATGCCACATCTCAGACTGAGAGAAGATGGAGGGTGTTTCTTTTTACTTCCTTTACATTACTTGTGAACTGGTAAGTGGTCCTAAGGTCAATTCAAATTTTAGGGGGTGCAATTCTGCTATATGGACAGGGGCCTCAGTAAACCCTAAACCGAGTCCTGGGGATATCAACCCCTATGTCTGAGGTACCAGGATGGTAAACTAGGAAGGGTCAAGCCCTCCCTTTTCTTAAAGTGGCCCAAAACCCAGGATTTTGACTATCCTGGGTTTTGGTCTTGGCCCCCCTGGACACCCTGATTGGGGATGCCCCGCTGTGTGAAACCCCCCAGCTCCCCCAATCTCATTCATCCTTCCTCTGTCCTACGGCACACCCCCCGCCTCTCGTCCAGTCAGCGTGCTCGGATCCTTTAGTCCAAGAGCTCGTCTAAAGCGAGCGGATCTCAGCGTGCTGGCGTTCGCATCGCCCGCTACCTTTTTACAGGGAGTGTACCCATGCAGGTCATCCATAATTGTCTGGTGCGGGCACGCGCCCTGCTAAATGGATAGCAGGACTGCGGCTACCCCTGGGGGGTTTGACACAGTGGGGCAGCCTGAATCTGGATGCCCCGGGGGGAACGAGTATGCCTGCCCTGGAGTCTCATAGACTTTAAGCAGAGTTGGACAAATATTTATCCAAATTTTGCCAAAATTAAAACTTACCCAACTAACTATTAAAATGGACCAAAATTTTGACTATCCTGGGTTTTGGTCCTTTTCTCCTGAGGCACCCCAATGGGGGTGCCCCTCTGCGTGAACCCCCCCCCAGATCACCAAAGCCAACTCACGTCTTCACGGTCCTACGGTGCATGCATGGCCGCTCGTCCAATCAGCACCCGTATCCTAGAGTCCTGAACAGAGTTGCAGCCCAGCGGAGGAAAGAATAAAAAGTAAGCGACTAAAAAAATATATTAATGTTAGATTGGGGAATAGTTTTTTAAGGGTTTGGGTTGGGCTTTTCATTAAATCATGCTGAAGGTTTAAGTGTATGGGGTGATCTGGGGGGAGGAAATCGATCGGCCCAGGAATCTTATGGATTTTGGTGGGGTTTGGTCCACTTTAAGGCTCACATTTGGAATGCAATACATCAATTAAACTGCATTTTGATCTGTGTTTTTTTACTTTCCCGGTACAGAATTGTTCAAGAAGTTGACATGTCATCAGGTTCACAAAACTCCCTTCGGTAAATTATCCACTGTGTCCAGTATTGATCTACATTATCCAGTGTCTTTTGTAAGGACACCTGGGACACATTGATTTTGGTGAGTAGGATGGTTCATGTAGGACTCATGTTCCAATAAAGATTTGTGTACTTCACTATAGTACCATGAAAACCATTTGTTCCTTTCCACAGGTGAAATCAATGTGTTCTGTACTTAATATATCAAGTGATATTAAGAAAGTTTCTTTGACATTTGTGTGTTTATACAGCACTTTATTTTATGGTAATAATACTTTCTACAAGATAACAGGAAACTAAAGGTCAGTGCAGGTTGTTACTCTAATCCTCTGTACGGTACGCGTACCCCAGGGGTACTCAGCAATGGTCAAGGGTGCACCAACAAGGGCTACCAACAGCTCTGGTATATTATTTTAACAGTAAAACACAATTCTTTCTTGCTTCAGAAAGTGTTACAAGGCCAATGACCTACTTATTTTGGTAAGATTAGTAATTGATCTCAGCCCTGGATTTTACCAGCCCCTTGCTGGCCCGGGACATGATGCCCCCCAACCATGATGCCTAATGATGGCTATAGCATTAGGGGCTGGGGTTCCCTGGCTTGTGGGTACAGTAGGGCCAGGAATAAATGAGGGTGTTAGAAGCAGCAGCCCAACAGGCCTCAAAGCAATACAGCCCACCGGGCATTGTCCCAGATCTCCCTATCACCTATCTGCCCCTGATGGAGAGCACCTAGGGAGTACTACTGCACAGCCAGTAAGCCATATGGCTGCCAGTCGAGCCATCTTTTTGGGTATAGGATCACTTTAAAGTGGACCAACACCCAGGATTTTGACTATCCTGGGTGTTGGTCCACTTCAGGGGGGCACCCCGATTAAGGGTGCCCCGCTGTTTGAAACCCCCCAGAAAGCTCCCAAAACTCACCTCACCACGCTCCCACGTGGGCGCGCTGACCAATCACCGCCGACGGACAAGCGGGTGACAGCGGCGGACAACACAGCGCGTCCGCCGCCGCCTCCCGCGTGCCCCTCTGACAGTGCGCACGCCCGCGCCGGCCATTCTCAAACGGCCGGCGCGGGCGCGCACACGTCTAGAGGCCGCCGCCGATGAGGTACGTTTTTGGGGGGTTTTGGGGGGGGTCCCTCACCGCGGGACATCCCGATCTCGGATGTCCCGCGGTGAGGGAGGTGATCACCCCTGGGTGACGGTCCACTTTAAGCTTTTCAGAGAAGGTTTGTAAACTCTGATGAACAAGTTCACTGGAAATAACATCAAGGGCAGGGTGGGTCCAATCTTTTTTACCAGTATTTGCCAGGAGTAAATGCCCCAATTCCTTCTTGAGGTTTTAATATATCTGACTGACATGCTTCTAAGATGCTTTAGTAGTAGAGGACATGATATTCCTTGATCCCACAAGTGAGATTTTCCTCTCCAAGCTTCCATGAACACGTATTTGAGTGCAGGCGTTGGATACCTATGACCTTGGAGCAGGGCAGGCTCCAGGTTTATGTGGGTCCCTGGACGATAGTGTCTCAGTGGGCCCCTCAATACACTTATAGAGATACAGATTATACCAACCTAGAATCAAACTGTCTGCTTTCTACAGTCATTTGTTACTTACTTGCAAGTGGACACTTGTTAATACTCTACAAGCTTATTTAATAAAAAAAATATTAGAAAGCAGAGGAAAGAGGAAAAAAATTACAGAACTACCAATTTTGTAATTCTTTACTTAACATTAGTTTCATAAAAGTTGATAAAGTAAAGGTTACCATGGCAATCCCCATGGAAACACACTCATCCTGATTCTACAAACAATGGCTAAGCTAAGAGGAACTTGAGTTTCCTTGACAAGAGACATGCGAAATAGCATGGTTTATTAAAAAAGAATTAAAGGGACGGACTTCTTTTTTTGGCGGGGGGGGGGGGGGTATTTCTCATTAAGGCATTGATGGGCATACAGCAAAATATTGGTATCAATTTGCTCTAGGTTAAAATGAGAATCGGCTATAGCCTGTATTCCTAATCTGTAACTAACAACCTCCACAAATAGCTTGAACTCAACCATAATTTCCATGTTAAAAGATTTGTAACTTTTATTTTAACTGTATGACCTCATTGTGGTAAAAGAGCTACTTAGCAATAGATAGAGAACATGGATTGTTTTTTTGTGCCGCCCCCTGAAAATACACTATTGCTGTCTATTGTCTACTTGTTGGCTACTTATATAAGTTAACTTACAAAAAAGTTTTTTTGCTGAGGTGGCGGACCACTTGTTGCCTCTGTAATCAAAAGGTTAGTAATAGTAAAAATCTGAATAAAGATGTGCCCTTCCTTGTGTTTTCTTGTGGCTAATTACTAGATGGCTAGATGACCAGTGTATGCTTGCGCACATATAGGAATTCTTTCCCCACATTTAACTCATCCATGCATTGAGTGCATTCATGTCCAGAGAGGTCGGCTTCACTACTTACAGCACCTGGGGAGCAGTTGCTACCTTACTTCTAGGCCACAACTGCATCTGTGTCATGAAAGGACCAGCTTGTTCAATTGTTAGTGTGGACCAGGTCCGGCTTATTCCCTCCCCCCAGGCCATTCCGAAACTGGGATGCCCCACTGTGTTAAACTCCCCCCGGGTTGTCCGCAATTCTTAGCCTTCCTGCCGAGCCTACGGAGCGTGCATGAACAGCGCCGGTATCACTTGCATTCCTTCCCGGCTGTGCTCTGACACATCCGCCGCAACTTAATGGCTGTGTGTTGCAGCGCATAGTCAAAGAATACCAATGATTTCGTGCACCGACCATGTGTGTGGCTGGGGATTCCATTCCATTTTTCCAGTCGCATATTAATATGTATGACCAGAGAAGCTGGTTGGATAAGCACCCACTCATGCACTGTTCGACCGAGGAGAGGTGAGTAGATGGGTGAGTAAAGGGAGACGAACCAAAACCAAGGATAGTGAAAATTCTGGGTTTTGGTACACTTTAAAGTATAGTCCTCTGCTACAAGATGCAATCTAGTCTTTCCTGTTGTTTATGTTTATGGGTGGTTAGCTGGTGTCTGTTTCATCACCTTTCAGAGATTTAGTTACAGTATAATTATAGTGCGCTAAACAGATATCATGTTTAGGGTGTTTTAACATAATTCAAGTTTAGGTAAGAATGGGCACATCCGTTTCAAACCGTATGTGCTTGACATTGTGCTGGACATTGGCATTAATGGGAAGTTAATCTCACCTTTACTGCTACAACAGGCTTGTATGGCTTTTAGAGCAGAGCAATGTCAGTCATCTCATCCCAGTCAACTGGCATGCACACTCACAACTGGGAGGCCGATTCATTAATAGCGGCAGGTAGCGACAGTTGAGCGACTGTAGCGGCATTTTCAGAGCGCCCGCTAGTAGTCGCTGTGCTTGGCCGTTGTTCGGTAGTTGATAGCGACTCAGTCGGTTTGCCGTAATGTTAAATATTGGGCGAGGAGTCGCTATTTGACAGGTTCCGCGATGTATGGGAGCACATGATAGCGACTGGCCCTAGCGACCGGCTCCCACCATATTCATTAAAAAATCACGCTCAAAAAATTCTCGCGCTGTGAAATGCATGTTTAAACCCCAGAGCGCTGGCGGCGATGGGTTAAAAGTAGTTTTTTAACCCCCAGACAACATATTTGGAAACCAAAAAAAAACAAGTTTTTTAAATAATTTAGTAATATGAATACATTAATATCAGACCTGTAATATCAACTCTGTACAATTTTTTTTTTTTACCTTAAAAAATGGCAGAAGTGGTCACAGAATTTTTGACATTTAAAAAAAAAAATTAATAACAAATAATTATGAATATTTAAAGATTGTTCCATTGAAATGCATTGGAGAGCGTCAGGTAGCGAGAGGTCATACCTGTCGCTGTTCAAGGTCGGACGCTGGCGCTGTGGGCTGAGGCTGGAATAATGATGAATGAGTGGCTATATGGCGCTATCTCAGTCGCTAAGCAGGATTGGCTTGATAAATGTGTGATTGTGGTGGGGAGCCGGCGTTCTCGTGGCGGGGCCCGTCCTTACCGGCCGCTCACCAGTCGCTACCTGTCGCTATTCCTTCATAAATAAGAGCCTAAGCAACTCAAAGAATGTGAGTCTACCTTCACAAGCATTTGACTTCAAAGTTTTCCAGTAAATGGGGGGAGGAAGTAAAAGCTTTTTGTAAGCCCCAGCCACCCTTCCCTCCCTCTGTGCGAAGACGGATTTGGGGAGTAAAACAATAAAAAAACTCACCTAATTACTGAAATCCTCCCCTTATGCAGATTAGAGGCAGGACTTGTAAGCCCCACCTCACAATGGGGAACAAGAAACAATGTATGGTTAAACCCTTGGGGGCAGAGTGCCCCCCTTTCGTCGCAGCAGTGTGTACTGTCCAGGAGCTGTGCACACAAGGGGTTAATACTTAGCAGAAAGTCAATTTATTGGAAAACACTTTCACAGTGAAGCGTGTAAAGGCACAGTAACATGATGGTCTTAGTAAAACGATACACCATCCCTCTTCAGACGGGGATAGCACTACAGCAAACTTGTAGTGCAATTTTAGGGTGCCAGACAGTCATGGACCATCCCAATGAGCAGCCTCTATGTAGGGGAGAGACTATATATGCCAGTCGCGCTTCACCCCACTACAAAGTCACTTTCTCTCTCAATCCCCGTCCCCACAGAATGAGCCCCTCACCTCTCTAAGACAGCACCACTTCCAAAAGACTCTCCGGTCTCGTCATCCAAGGAGGTGCTCTTCGAGGCCTAGACCTCCCACTCGCCTCCTGCCCTCCTCCTGTTTGCGCAGTTCTCAACACGTGCTGCTTCCGCCAGTCTATTTATAGGGCCCCGCCCCTTCACTAATAAGCCCCACATGGTCTTGTGAGTCCAGCTGGGCTGATCTACTTGGCCCTCAACCAAGATGGTGGTGGCGGTGGCATCAAACACCGGCCACCAACCCTAAAACAACAGAGGTACTTACCTACTTTACAGGCTCCGCATGACAGCCATGGGTATGAATGACAGGTGGACTTGAGTGTCAGAAGATTGGGTGACTGACTTGTTACTCAAGGTCCCCACTTTGTCTTCCATATAGGAAGCATCTTTATAACTTAATGAGTGTTCTTATCTATTATTTTTATTTAATTTAATTTTAATTATTTATCATTCAATTTCATATCGGTAGTATGTTTTTGAATCATTTATGATTGCTTTCTGCTGACTTAATTCTGGTTGTAAATGGCACATAGCCTTCAGTGGTGAACACTAATACACAAATTGGGGTTCAGGATCTAGCTTGCACTCTGTGGTCCCCAGTCCACACCAAGAGCCTGTGTCTCACCGAGGTTGTCCCATGCAGCTGTGAGGACTATAGAACCGATTCAGCATGTGTCATAAAAAAAACTCAGTCCGGTGCAAGAGTAAACTTGCACATGAGAACTCTCGCATGATTCAAGGGGCACTTGCAAAACAATCTTGGAGGTATCAAAACCACCCGAGAACTCTTGCACCGTGCCCTATTTAAGCGAAAACTTTCCTGCCTACCATACATTGGGGAATAGGTGTTCCCCATTGTGATTTGTATAAATGTATGTTTTATGGATTTTAGTATTTTATAACTTGACTCTAATACCTTTGTTATCATGTTTATTTTTCCCTGTCCTGTTTTAAACCAGACCAACAGCCTGGCACAATTGGAAAAATTGTCGCCCCGGGGGAGGGATACATATGAGCACTGTTTGTTGTGTTGGTCTCATTTTTGACTGTTGGTCCACTTTAAATACTAAAACAATACCATAACTGTTAACAAAATTAATATTTATTATTTAATTAGTAGATTATAGTAAATTTTTAACAGTTTTTGGTTTGAAAAATAAACATTCATTTATGAGTAATAACATTGGTAAAACCTGGATAATTATTTATAATATAATAACAAATAACAATACTAATAATAAATATTAAAAAAAAACACTAGAATCACCAGAGATTAAGAACAGGTAGGATTTATCAATATCTCCGCATGGAATTCATTAAAAGGTTTCTCGAAAAAGGTTGCTGAAACTCACCAAAAGCACCATTCTCGCCAGCCCAAAAAATTGAGGAAATTCTCACACCAACTCCTCGCCTCAATAGCCTATCTCTAAGGGTAATTGTGGTCCCTGAATCATCTAAGAGCAATGCAGGAAAACTTAAAACGAGAATACTCGCTTGCACCTGAGCTGTGTCTGCTTGTACTAAAAAAAAAACGTACAAAAGGTGTGTGCTGAATTGCACAAGGCAAGAAAGTAAGGTTCTTGCACCAAAACCGTGCGAGAATGGATTGATGACTGGTACTGAATTGTGTGGTGTCTAAGAAGTGTCTTAGTTTTTATTAAAATATTAGATAACTATATGAGGTTCACGCTCAAAATATTTTTTCTCTGCATTTATCCCATCCGTGAGGTGAGACAAGCAGTGAATGCAGTGATCCCCAGAGTGGTGGGCTGCCCTGACCATTGCAGGGGATTAGGTGGCCACAAGGCTGCTTCTTTTTATTCAGTTTAAACTGCTCATTGTCACCCACAAAGCTCTCCATGGTGCTGCACACCCCTACATGTCTTCCCTAAACTCTATCTACCACCCTAACCACACCCTGCACTCTGCTAATTTGCATAGTTACGTAGTTAATATGATTACAAAAAAGACATATGTCCATCAAGTTCAACCAAGGGTGTTGGGGTAGGGGGAAGTTATTTTTCATTTTATGTTTTGTTTTTTACTGATAACAGCTTTGGAGGAGGAAAATAAGAAGAAAAAATTGTGCTAAAACATCCCATTACAGGCAGTGTGACATTCCCCCCAACCCAATTCTCCATAAGCAGTGTGGCATTCCCTCTCCCCATTCCCTATATAGGCAGTGTGGCATTTCCCCATCCCATTCCTCATGGGCAGTGTGCCCCCCCCTCCTATTCCCCATAGGTTGTGTGGCATTCCCCCATTTCCCATAGGCAATGTGGCATTTCCCCTTCCCATTCCTACAGGCAGTGTGGCATTCCCCCCTCCCATTCCCATAGGCAGTGTAGCATTTCCCCCTCCCATTCCTATAAGCAGTGTGGCATGCCCCCATCCCATCATTCCCCATATAGGCAGTGTGGTATCCCCCCTCCCATTCCCATAGGCAGTGTGGCATTCCCCCCTCCCATTCCCATAGGCAGTGTAACATCCCCCCTCCCATTCCCATAGGCAGTGCGGTATTTTCACCTCCCATTCCCATAGGCAGTGTGGCATTTCCCCCTCCCATTCCCATAGGCAGTGTGGCATTCCTCCTGCCAGTTCCCATAGGCAATGTGGCATTCCTCCCTCCCATCTCCATATAGGCTGTGTGGAATGCTCTCCTCCCATTCCTCATAGGCGGTATTGCATTCTCCCCATCCCATTCCAATAGGCATTGTGGCACTCTCCCCTCCCATTCACTATCTAGGCAGTGTGGAATGTCCCCCTTCCGTTCCCCATATAGGCAGTGTGGCATCCCCTAATCAGTGTGGCATTCCCCCCAACCCCCCCAACAGTCGAGTGTCAGAGCTCACTGAACGAGATTCAATGGCGGAGTCGGAAGCCAGAGCGAGGACGCTGTCTGTCCCCGCCCTGCTCCCACCACCGGCACCGCATCTCATTCAGCCTGCAAATTCGGATGCTCCTGGGGAAAGCTAGCGGATGGCCCTGGAATCTTTTACATTTCAGGGCTGACCATCCTGGGTTCTATTTCCTTTTTAAGATAGTTTTTTCCTAATTCAGGATACCTATCCAAAAAAAAATACTTTAGGAAGCATAAAGTTCAAAAGTGTTTCCTATTAAATAAAAGTAATATATTATTTCTGTATTATTAGTATTGTGCTTGTTACTGCCTTTTACTTAGCTTGACTGGCAGATGAATGACTGAACAGGCAGATCATCGAGCAGAAACTCTGATAGCATAATGAGCTTTCCATATGGACAATGTTGGCAAATGTTTCTCTGTCATTTGATGTGTAGGCTGGGATCACTGTCGAGGCAAGAGACTACTATTACAAGTTCCCTGCGAGTTAGATAATGTATCATAATATATTTGATTAGGTGAGTAGTTTACCTAGGTCAAGGTGATTTATTAATCTCAACCGTAATAACTGAAAGAAATAAAAAGGAACAAAGCTCAAACTGATGCTCAAGTTCAGAACACTATAATACTTATTGGTATATTGTATATGTATACTATATATGTTACTAAAACATATTCGTAATTAAAGTTGACCAAAGTTTGACCTTCCTTTTCTGAAAGCTGAGGTATGTCCCAAGTTGCAGTGCTAGTTCTGGCAGTGATTGCCTTGTATGAGAGACGTACGGGTGATTTACCTTTATTTTCTCTTGTTCATCATCTTGGTTCTGTGTCTGAGCTTGCTTGGTATGCTGTTGCTAATAGTAACCTTTAACACTGTCACAGTTTTTATATGGATTGATCTCTCTTATGAATAGGTCATGTGGGTGGTTTTTTGTGCCCCTTAGTTCTGAAATGGTTAATATGCCCCGCCGCAACCTGAAGGATAATGCGGAATAAAATACAATGCTTGTGACTCCCATAAATAGTTCACCATATGTGCTCAATTGGTTCATTATGTTCTTCTTTGAATGTTACCGCCCATAGCAGGGTGGTGCCAATAGGTAACAGATATAAGACATTTTATTATGTGATGCATATGTCATGATTAAGGACCGGGTGTCGGTCTGAAACGCGTAGACGCTTTCAAGTGTTTTCTTCACTAGAATATTGGCCTCTTGGCATTTTTATGCTTTTTTGATACAATAAAGTTTGGCTAATAAATAATTTTCACTGGATCAACTGGCTGGCGATTTTTTCTTTTTACCGTGAGGATTATTTGAGTGGAGCATCCTTAGCCGTTGCCGAGGTTTCTGTGATTTCACCTGGGATGACTATGGATTTAAGATAGAGCTTACCTTTTACATACTGTCACTGTATCCTACAAATATTCCTTCAAATGCTCTGTTTTAGAGTTTGGTGCGCTCTTCCTCTGGAATGTAGATGAACGCTTTGCATCCAAAAACTCTTAGGTGTTTTACATTTGGCTTCTCACTGTGCCACAGTTCATATGGAGTTTTCTCCATTGTTCTAGAAAATAGTCTGTTCTGCAAATAAGTGGCTGCTGTCATTGCTTCTTCACCCCAATATTTTTGAGGCAGTCCAGAGTATGCAGCGTACATCTCGTCACTCCAGTCACAGTTCGGTTCTTTCTTTCAAGTTCCCCATTTTGCTCTGGTGTGTATGGCACTGTCTTTTCATGCTCTATTCCATTCTAATTCAAGTACTCTGTGTATACCAAAGAAAAGAGAAAGGGGGTTGCCCAGAATCCCCTAAAATGACTTACCAGAGACTATTGCACACACCCCAAAATTAAGTATCAAAAATATAAATGTATTAATTCATCTAGACATACATTAATTACAATTAGGACAAGTACTCTTGTACCTCGTGTCCTGTGAATTCACCTCTATTATCACTCCAAAGTATGAGAGGTTTCCTCTGAAACTTGTTACTTTCCTTTACTACATAGTCCTGTGATTTGTTAAGAACTTTACTCTGGTGTTGATTAGAAGTGACTGTGTATCTTGAATAGTCATTCAATATAAAAGTAACTATGTACCTGTTGCCTTCAGGTGTATGAGGGTTTAGGGGACCACATACATCATGGTGAATTAGGCCAAATAGTCTTGAAGCTCTATTCTGACTGACTTTAGGAAGTGTTGCTCTTGTAGCTTTGGATTTTGTACATTATTCACACTTAACAGTAACTGGACAAGGGGATACTGTAAGCTTCTTTGTCAGAATACTCTTTTGTAGTTCTTATATGCATTCTGGGTGTCTGCGACCTAAATGCCTGTACCACATATTTATACAGTCATTGTGTTTATAGGTGTATAGTCTCACTTTTTCCTTCACTGTGTTGAGGTGATATAGATGGTCATCCAGCTTGGCACTTGCTATCGTCTGCTTGCCATCCAGGATAGAACACTTGTCACCTTGTAATTTTACAGTGAGTCATTTGGCTGTCAGATGCTTCACAGATAAGAGTCCATCTTTTAGATCAGGAACATAAAGCACACCTTGTACTGGTATGGTTAAATTGTGTGCTGCATCATTGGGCATACAAGGGTTCCATGCCCATATCCCTCTGCATGTATTTTACTTCCATCTGTAAGGTAGTCTCTTTGTATTTCAGATCAAGTTCTGTGAAAAAGCTTCTATCACTTGTCATGTGACTGGTTTCTCCAGAGTCAATGAACCAGCCTTGAAATGTATGATTGCCTGTCAATTTAAATGTGGCATTCCAGTTCCCTTCACATGGATCAGAAATTGTGTCTTTGCCTTTCTGTTTAGTATAAGAGGGACGCTGTCTCTTTGCTTTGTTTTCCATATAGTACAGTCTCTCTTTATGTGTTCAGTGTTTATGGCATCAAAAGCACACCCTGGTTTTCTTCCTGTGTAACCTTGTGTTTGCAGCTTTAAGAGCAGTTCTTGTGTTGGATCTTGAGTCATGCTCAAGCTCCTTTCTTTGCTGATACTCATATATGAGCCTGGTCTCAGGCCTTGTCTTCAGGCCACTGATCAGTGCAGTATATGAATCAGGTAAGCTGCACACCAACATGGCTGCTGCGTGACTGTCTGTTATATTCTCCCCAATTGATCTGAGTTGTGCTCGCATCCAGCATGGCATTTATATGCTCCTGCATGCCCTGCTCTCTGTTGAGACTAATTTTGTAAAGTTTCTTCAGCAGTAACAACTTGCTGTTTAAGCTGGATCTCGCATGCAGTATTTTCAGTAAATCCCACATGCCTTTCACTGTGTTCTCACTTTGTATGTGAATAAGCTGAATGTCTTCTCCTGGTAAGCTTATGGTAGCCCAAGCCTGTCTGTTTTTCCTGTCCCAGTTCTGATTATGTCAAGTGGCCTCTCTGTAGTAATAACCCCCCACATGTCATATTTGGATAATAGCATAACTTTATCATATCATAGCTGATAATTGTCATTGTTTAGCTTGGCCACTGAGAGATTATAGTGACCGAAAACCCTACCCCTTGACCAAGCAACAGGGGCTGCTGTTGGCTGATTGTCGGAGTTTCATTCGGTCACTGGGCCCATAAGCTGTTGCAGAGTGTGAGTGCTAGGTGCAACGGAGTCACATACAGAAAGACATTTTTGCTGTAACAGGTACTAGCTATACTGGAACATGAGTGCGGTAAGTGGTCAACGTAAATGTTGGATAATATAGACAGGAAAAATAAGTCATATAAATCACCTCAGTACAGGAAATACAACATGCACTAGAGAATGTACAACAGAGACTACACACAGATATATGTAACAGCGCCATCTACTGTCATAAATGTAAACTGCAATAACCTAGCAATATAGATGCAGATCACAGATACAGATTAGCTGTAAGCTAACACAGTATCTCCAACACCCATTTGATGGGGAGGCCTGAAAATAGATTTATACTTCATGTAGTAAGAAAAAAAAAGGCATGCTCAACTTTTGTCCCTGCAACTATTCTTTCCCCGTCAGAAACATACAGTAAATGGAGTAGGCATGCTGCAGTCACAGGCGTTCATCCAAGAGGTCTCTGATAAATATTGATCTTGCCTTCTCCTCACTGCATCAGCAAGCAGGCCCTGCAATTAGCTGGTAGTGGTCCTCTTCTGGGTTACTGGCCCCCGAAAGGACTCTGGACTATGTGACCTTTGGTGGCTAATTACAGAGCCCAAGGGCACAGAGTGAGCAAGGGGCAGGTTAGAAGAAATCAAGGTTGAGAGGATTTACTCATGAGAGATGTGCTGTTCTGCAGTCAACAACCATTTCGTATAAACTAGATATAGGATGATTTTAAAGGCAACTTACATTGCCACATACCTCCTTAGCGTATCAAAATTAAAGCAGACCAGCACTCTGCTAACGGGTGTTGGTCCGAGTTCAGGTGCATTCAAACAGGCTCGGGTGGGGGGGCATCCAGACTGCTGGAGCATCCACCCCGCATCACCTCCCAGAATGCCTGCAATTATGACCCCATCCTGCATCCTCGGCCTCGAATGCAGCCCCGTGTTTGGCTGCCGGCGGCCACGTGGGTGGGCACTTTCGGCTGCCAGAACCGAGGATGCAAACCTGACCAAAGTAACCGCCGGTGGCCAATTACGAGGCTGCAATCTCAGCTGAGGCTCCCGGAAGAGGTGAGAATTACGGACATTCTAAGGGGTGATGCATGGAGGGCTCCACCATTCTGGATGCCCCCTTAGCCTGTTTGAACACACCCGGATCAACAGGGTTAGCGAAGAAATGGGTGTTGGTCCACTTTAATGCTGATGGATTTTGGAACTCCCTTGGTTTTAGTCCATGCACCTTGGGCATCCCAATTTTGAATTCCTGCTCTGTGAAACCCACCAAGTCACTGCTATTCATAACTGGCCTATAATACTGTATATAAGAGAGGTCCTCTATAATGCAGAGAGACCTTATTTAAAATGTTAGCCAGGAACTACCTACACGAGTTATGAATGTTGTGACCCTTTAAGAGATTTGAGTATGACAAATTCCCGGTAATAGGTGTTTATATTTTCAGTTTAACACGCATGGTGAACACACGGGTGATGAACGGCCCAGCACAGAAGATGGATCTCATTTGTCTAGGCACAGAGCTGGCGTTTAATCAGGTTTTGCAATTACAGTGCATGGGTAATATTTTTACAGCTGTTGTATCAATAATGCTTACAGCCCATCCAGCCAGCATTTGTTGGAGACACCTCAGCAAAGTGAATGATGCAAATAACAGATGGAACTAGAGTGTTCTTATAAACACTTAGAGACGTATTACAGTCACATTGAAAAGGAATTTAGAACAACCCTAGTTTAATGCAATGAGCCAAAATAATGATCTATAGAAAAAAATAACTTTCTGCACATGTACAGCAGCAACTTTAATGACCAGTTAATGATAATTGGGAAATATTACCATTTACCTGTTCTTTTGCAGCTGTATTAAGGGAATCTAAAGAGTAATTTACCAACTACAAAAGGTCACAAATGTTAGTCATTTTTGGACATGATAAATATGGCTTCATAGAGAATTGCAGTCTAAAAACTGGCTCTGTGTGTGTTACTGCAGATGCTGCAGGGTAATTGGCTCTATTAAGAAAAAAAGGGGTGGAGTGAGGCCAAAAATCACCCTGAAAAATGTATTCTCCCAAGCCAGCCCATGACCACCCCAAAAGCTGGAGAAATGCAGTCGTCAGCTGAGGCTATAGCCCTGCAGGAGCAGATTGTGGGAAGAGCTGGATATGGCCACTCTACGCAAGATGGTGCCGAAACTTTAATATTGATACTGTAGCAGGAGTGGCTTTGTCTCCCACATCTATGGTGCTTGGGCTATAAACATTGTTGGTAAAAAATGTTGGCTGGGGGAGGGCAAAAAGGGGACAGATATGGGGGAAGACATGGTAGGCATTGACCTCAGGGGGGCGTTAGAAGATGTCTGAGTGCTAGTTGGCACCAAAGCAGTGCGACCTACTGTAATTTACCTTGTATTCTTTCCGACAAGTTCCCTTCGGTTATTAAAGGCATACAGCATTGAAAAAGAAGAAATAGCCGAGATATCAAGGTTTACAGTTTCACTTTTTTGAAGCAGTTGGGTATGGCCTTTGATTCTGTGACACATAGTTACATAGTACGGTTGAAAAAATGCATAGCTGTATGCCCATCAAGTTTAAACAAGTTAATATTACTTTGTGCTAGAAAAGGATCTAATCCTTTTTTAAAGCTGTGAAGGAAAATGTGTTTAAAATGTGTGTCATAACTAGAGATGAGCGAACTTTTGAAAAATTCGATTCGACTGATTCGCCGAATTTTCCGACAAAAATCAATTCGACCCGAATTTATTCGAGACGAATCACTATTAAAAACGGCTATTTCTGAGCCTCCTAGAGCCTTAATAGGGTTGTAAACCATTCTGCCTTGCTGTAACACGCACAGGATGCGTGCTGGGTTAGTTAAATAATACTTTGAATAAATATCACATGCAGATCAGAGGCATCGCTAATAGAATCGCAGAGCGGCACAATTGCAGAGAGTTGAAGTGGCATCACTATGAGGGGCAGGAGCCCAAACATTGCTTTAAAGAGACACTGGAGTTGGCAGCAGCAGGAGCCCAAAAATTGGATGAATCACACCCTGGAGTTGCAAGCAGCAGCAGGAGCCCAAACATTGGCTGAAAGAGACACTGGAGTTGGCTGCAGGAGCCCAAAAAATGGATGAATCACACCCTGGAGTTGGCAGCAGCAGCAGCCCAAACATTACTTTAAAGAGGCACTGGGGTTGGCTTCAGGAGCCCAAAAATTGGATGAATCACACCCTGGAGTTGGCAGCAGCAGCAGGAGCCCAAACATTACTTTAAAGAGACACTGGGGTTGGCTTCAGGAGCCCAAAAAATGGATGAATCACACCCTGGAGTTGGCAGCAGCAGCAGCAGGAGCCCAAATATTACTTTAAAGAGACACTGGGGTTGGCTTCAGGAGCCCAAAAATGGGATGATTCACACCCTGGAGTTGGCAGCAGCAGCAGGAGCCCAAATATTACTTTAAAGAGACACTGGGGTTGGCTTCAGGAGCCCAAAAATTGGATGAATCACACCCTGGAGTTGGCAGCAGCAGCAGGAGCCCAAACATTACTTTAAAGAGACACTGGGGTTGGCTTCAGGAGCCCAAAAATTGGATGATTCATACCCTGGAGTTGGCAGCAGCAGCAAGAGCCCAAACATTACTTTAAAGAGACACTGGAGTTGGCTTCAGGAGCCCAAAAATTCGATGAATCACACCCTGGAGTTGGCAGCAGCAGCAGGAGCCCAAACATTACTTTAAAGAGACACTGGGGTTGGCTTCAGGAGCCCAAAAATTGGATGAATCACACCCTGGAGTTGGCAGCAGCAGCAGGATCCCAAACATTACTTTAAAGAGACACTGGGGTTGGCTTCAGGAGCCCAAAAATTGGATGAATCACACCCTGGAGTTGGCAGCAGCAGGAGCCCAAATATTACTTTAAAGTGACACTGGGGTTGGCTTCAGGAGCCCAAAAATTGGATGATTCACACCCTGGAGTTGGCAGCAGCAGCAGCAGGAGCCCAAATATTACTTTAAAGAGACACTGGGGTTGGCTTCAGGAGCCCAAAAATTGGATGAATCACACCCTGGAGTTGGCAGCAGCAGCAGCAGGAGCCCAAATAAAACTTTAAAGAGACACTGGGGTTGGCTTCAGGAGCCCAAAAATTGGATGATTCACACCCTGGAGTTGGCAGCAACAGCAGGAGCCCAAATATTACTTTAAAGAAACACTGGGGTTGGCTTCAGGAGCCCAAAAATTGGATGAATCACACCCTGGAGTTGGCAGCAGCAGCAGGAGCCCAAACATTACTTTAAAGAGACACTGGGGTTGGCTTCAGGTGCCCAAAAATTGGATGATTCACACCCTGGAGTTGGCAGCAGCAGCAGGAGCCCAAACATTACTTTAAAGAGACACTGGAGTTGGCTTCAGGAGCCCAAAAATTGGATGAATCATACCCTGGAGTTGGCAGCAGCAGCAGCCCAAACATTACTTTAAAGAGACACTGGGGTTGGCTTCAGGAGCCCAAAAATTGGATGGATCACACCCTGGAGTTGCAAGCAGCAGCAGGAGCCCAAACATTGGCTGAAAGAGACACTGGAGTTGGCTGCAGGAGCCCAAAAAATGGATGAATCACACCCTGGAGTTGGCAGCAGCAGCAGCCCAAACATTACTTTAAAGAGACACTGGGGTTGGCTTCAGGAGCCCAAAAATTGGATGAATCACACCCTGGAGTTGGCAGCAGCAGGAGCCCAAACATTACTTTAAAGAGACACTGGGGTTGGCTTCAGGAGCCCAAAAAATGGATGAATCACACCCTGGAGTTTGCAGCAGCAGCAGGAGCCCAAACATTACTTTAAAGAGACACTGGGGTTGGCTTCAGGAGCCCAAAAAATGGATGAATCACACCCTGGAGTTGGCAGCAGCAGGAGCCCAAATATTACTTTAAAGAGACACTGGGGTTGGCTTCAGGAGCCCAAAAATTGGATGATTCACACCCTGGAGTTGGCAGCAGCAGCAGGAGCCCAAATATTACTTTAAAGAGACACTGGGGTTGGCTTCAGGAGCCCAAAAATTGGATGAATCACACCCTGGAGTTGGCAGCAGCAGCAGGAGCCCAAACATTACTTTAAAGAGACACTGGGGTTGGCTTCAGGAGCCCAAAAATTGGATGATTCATACCCTGGAGTTGGCAGCAGCAGCAAGAGCCCAAACATTACTTTAAAGAGACACTGGAGTTGGCTTCAGGAGCCCAAAAATTGGATGAATCACACCCTGGAGTTGGCAGCAGCAGGAGCCCAAACATTACTTTAAAGAGACACTGGGGTTGGCTTCAGGAGCCCAAAAATTGGATGAATCACACCCTGGAGTTGGCAGCAGCAGCAGGATCCCAAACATTACTTTAAAGAGACACTGGGGTTGGCTTCAGGAGCCCAAAAATTGGATGAATCACACCCTGGAGTTGGCAGCAGCAGGAGCCCAAATATTACTTTAAAGTGACACTGGGGTTGGCTTCAGGAGCCCAAAAATTGGATGATTCACACCCTGGAGTTGGCAGCAGCAGCAGCAGGAGCCCAAATATTACTTTCAAGAGACACTGGGGTTGGCTTCAGGAGCCCAAAAATTGGATGATTCACACCCTGGAGTTGGCAGCAGCAGCAGCAGGAGCCCAAACATTACTTTAAAGAGACACTGGGGTTGGCTTCAGGAGCCCAAAAATTGGATGAATCACACCCTGGAGTTGGCAGCAGCAGCAGCAGGAGCCCAAATAAAACTTTAAAGAGACACTGGGGTTGGCTTCAGGAGCCCAAAAATTGGATGATTCACACCCTGGAGTTGGCAGCAGCAGCAGGAGCCCAAATATTACTTTAAAGAAACACTGGGGTTGGCTTCAGGAGCCCAAAAATTGGATGAATCACACCCTGGAGTTGGCAGCAGCAGCAGGAGCCCAAACATTACTTTAAAGAGACACTGGGGTTGGCTTCAGGTGCCCAAAAATTGGATGATTCACACCCTGGAGTTGGCAGCAGCAGCAGGAGCCCAAACATTACTTTAAAGAGACACTGGAGTTGGCTTCAGGAGCCCAAAAATTGGATGAATCATACCCTGGAGTTGGCAGCAGCAGCAGCCCAAACATTACTTTAAAGAGACACTGGGGTTGGCTTCAGGAGCCCAAAAATTGGATGGATCACACCCTGGAGTTGGCAGCAGCAGCAGGAGCCCAAACATTACTTTAAAGAGACACTGGAGTTGGCTTCAGGAGCCCAACAATTGGATGAATCACACCCTGGAGTTGGCAGCAGCAGCAGCCCAAACATTACTTTAAAGAGACACTGGGGTTGGCTTCAGGAGCCCAAAAAATGGATGAATCACACCCTGGAGTTGGCAGCAGCAGCAGGAGCCCAAACATTACTTTAAAGAAACACTGGGGTTGGCTTCAGGAGCCCAAAAATTGGATGAATCACACCCTGGAGTTGGCAGCAGCAGCAGGAGCCCAAATATTACTTTAAAGAGACACTGGGGTTGGCTTCAGGAGCCCAAAAATTGGATGATTCACACCCTGGAGTTGGCAGCAGCAGCAGGAGCCCAAATATTACTTTAAAGAGACACTGGGGTTGGCTTCAGGAGCCCAAAAATTGGATGAATCACACCCTGGAGTTGGCAGCAGCAGCAGGAGCCCAAACATTACTTTAAAGAAACACTGGGGTTGGCTTCAGGAGCCCAAAAATTGGATGAATCACACCCTGGAGTTGGCAGCAGCAGCAGCAGCAGGAGCCCAAATATTACTTTAAAGAGACACTGGGGTTGGTTTCAGGAGCCCAAAAATTGGATGATTCACACCCTGGAGTTGGCAGCAGCAGCAGGAGCCCAAACATTACTTTAAAGAGACACTGGGGTTGGCTTCAGGAGGCCAAAAATTGGATGATTCACACCCTGGAGTTGGCAGCAGCAGCAGGAGCCCAAACATTACTTTAAAGAGACACTGGATTTGGCTTCAGGAGCCCAAAAATTGGATGAATCACACCCTGGAGTTGGCAGCAGCAGGAGCCCAAATATTACTTTAAAGAGACACTGGAGTTGGCTTCAGGAGACCAAAAATTGGATGAATCACACCCTGGAGTTGGCAGCAGCAGCAGGAGCCCAAACATTATTTTAAAGAGACACTGGGGTTGGCTTCAGGAGCCCAAAAAATGGATGAATCACACCCTGGAGTTGGCAGCAGCAGCAGGAGCCCAAACATTACTTTAAAGAGACACTGGGGTTGGCTTCAGGAGCCCAAAAATTGGATGAATCACACCCTGGAGTTGGCAGCAGCAGCAGCAGGAGCCCAAATATTACTTTAAAGAGACACTGGAGTTGGCTTCAGGAGCCCAAAAATTGGATGATTCGCACCCTGGAATTGGCAGCAGCAGCAGGAGCCCAAATATTACTTTAAAGAGACACTGGGGTTGGCTTCAGGAGCCCAAAAATTGGATGAATCACACCCTGGAGTTGGCAGCAGCAGTAGGAGCCCAAACATTACTTTAAAGAGACACTGGGGTTGGCTTCAGGAGCCCAAAAATTGGATGAATCACACCCTGGAGTTGGCAGCAGCAGCAGCAGGAGCCCAAATATTACTTTAAAGAGACACTGGGGTTGACTTCAGGAGCCCAAAAATTGGATGATTCACACCCTGGAGTTGGCAGCAGCAGCAGGAGCCCAAATATTACTTTAAAGAGACCCTGGGGTTGGCTTCATGAGCCCAAAAATTGGATAATTCACACCCTGGAGTTGGCAGCAGCAGCAGGAGCCCAAATATTACTTTAAAGAGACACTGGGGTTGGCTTCAGGAGCCCAAAAATTGGATGAATCACACCCTGGAGTTGGCAGCAGCAGCAGGAGCCCAAATATTACTTTAAAGAGACACTGGGGTTGGCTTCAGGAGCCCAAAAATTGGATGAATCACACCCTGGAGTTGGCAGCAGCAGGAGGAGCCCAAACATTACTTTAAAGAGACACTGGGGTTGGCTTCAGGAGCCCAAAAATTGGATGATTCACACCCTGGAGTTGGCAGCAGCAGCAGGAGCCCAAACATTACTTTAAAGAGACACTGGATTTGGCTTCAGGAGCCCAAAAAATGGATGAATCACACCCTGGAGTTGGCAGCAGCAGGAGCCCAAATATTACTTTAAAGAGACACTGGAGTTGGCTTCAGGAGCCCAAAAATTGGATGAATCACACCCTGGAGTTGGCAGCAGCAGCAGAAGCCCAAACATTACTTTAAAGAGACACTGGGGTTGGCTTCAGGAGCCCAAAAAATGGATGAATCACACCCTGGAGTTGGCAGCAGCAGCAGGAGCCCAAAAATTACTTTAAAGAGACACTGGGGTTGGCTTCAGGAGCCCAGAAATTGGATGAATCACACCCTGGAGTTGGCAGCAGCAGCAGGAGGAGCCCAAATATTACTTTAAAGAGACACTGGAGTTGGCTTCAGGAGCCCAAAAATTGGATGATTCGCACCCTGGAGTTGGCAGCAGCAGCAGGAGCCCAAATATTACTTTAAAGAGACACTGGGGTTGGCTTCAGGAGCCCAAAAATTGGATGATTCGCACCCTGGAGTTGGCAGCAGCAGCAGGAGCCCAAATATTACTTTAAAGAGACACTGGGGTTGGCTTCAGGAGCCCAAAAAATGGATGAATCACACCCTGGAGTTGGCAGCAGCAGCAGCAGGAGCCCAAATATTACTTTAAAGAGACACTGGGGTTGGCTTCAGGAGCCCAAAAATTGGATGATTCACACCCTGGAGTTGGCAGCAGCAGCAGGAGCCCAAATATTACTTTAAAGAGACACTGGGGTTGGCTTCAGGAGCCCAAAAATTGGATGAATCACACCCTGGAGTTGGCAGCAGCAGCAGGAGCCCAAACATTACTTTAAAGAGACACTGGGGTTGGCTTCAGGAGCCCAAAAATTGGATGATTCATACCCTGGAGTTGGCAGCAGCAGCAAGAGCCCAAACATTACTTTAAAGAGACACTGGAGTTGGCTTCAGGAGCCCAAAAATTGGATGAATCACACCCTGGAGTTGGCAGCAGCAGGAGCCCAAACATTACTTTAAAGAGACACTGGGGTTAGCTTCAGGAGCCCAAAAATTGGATGAATCACACCCTGGAGTTGGCAGCAGCAGCAGGATCCCAAACATTACTTTAAAGAGACACTGGGGTTGGCTTCAGGAGCCCAAAAATTGGATGAATCCCACCCTGGAGTTGGCAGCAGCAGCAGCAGCAGGAGCAGCAGCAACAGGAGCCCAAACATTACTTTAAAGAGACACTGGAGTTGGCTTCAGTAGCCCAAAAATTGGATGATTCACACCCTGGAGTTGGCAGCAGCAGCAGCAGGAGCCCAAACATTACTTTAAAGAGACACTGGGGTTGGCTTCAGGAGCCCAAAAATTGGATGAATCACACCCTGGAGTTGGCAGCAGCAGCAGCAGGAGCCCAAATAAAACTTTAAAGAGACACTGGGGTTGGCTTCAGGAGCCCAAAAATTGGATGATTCACACCCTGGAGTTGGCAGCAGCAGGAGCCCAAATATTACTTTAAAGAAACACTGGGGTTGGCTTCAGGAGCCCAAAAATTGGATGAATCACACCCTGGAGTTGGCAGCAGCAGCAGGAGCCCAAACATTACTTTAAAGAGACACTGGGGTTGGCTTCAGGTGCCCAAAAATTGGATGATTCACACCCTGGAGTTGGCAGCAGCAGCAGGAGCCCAAACATTACTTTAAAGAGACACTGGAGTTGGCTTCAGGAGCCCAAAAATTGGATGAATCATACCCTGGAGTTGGCAGCAGCAGCAGCCCAAACATTACTTTAAAGAGACACTGGGGTTGGCTTCAGGAGCCCAAAAATTGGATGGATCACACCCTGGAGTTGGCAGCAGCAGCAGGAGCCCAAACATTACTTTAAAGAGACACTGGAGTTGGCTTCAGGAGCCCAACAATTGGATGAATCACACCCTGGAGTTGGCAGCAGCAGCAGCCCAAACATTACTTTAAAGAGACACTGGGGTTGGCTTCAGGAGCCCAAAAAATGGATGAATCACACCCTGGAGTTGGCAGCAGCAGCAGGAGCCCAAACATTACTTTAAAGAAACACTGGGGTTGGCTTCAGGAGCCCAAAAATTGGATGAATCACACCCTGGAGTTGGCAGCAGCAGCAGGAGCCCAAATATTAATTTAAAGAGACACTGGGGTTGGCTTCAGGAGCCCAAAAATTGGATGATTCACACCCTGGAGTTGGCAGCAGCAGCAGGAGCCCAAATATTACTTTAAAGAGACACTGGGGTTGGCTTCAGGAGCCCAAAAATTGGATGAATCACACCCTGGAGTTGGCAGCAGCAGCAGGAGCCCAAACATTACTTTAAAGAAACACTGGGGTTGGCTTCAGGAGCCCAAAAATTGGATGAATCACACCCTGGAGTTGGCAGCAGCAGCAGCAGGAGCCCAAATATTACTTTAAAGAGACACTGGGGTTGGCTTCAGGAGCCCAAAAATTGGATGATTCACACCCTGGAGTTGGTAGCAGCAGCAGGAGCCCAAACATTACTTTAAAGAGACACTGGGGTTGGCTTCAGGAGCCCAAAAATTGGATGATTCACACCCTGGAGTTGGCAGCAGCAGCAGGAGCCCAAACATTACTTTAAAGAGACACTGGATTTGGCTTCAGGAGCCCAAAAATTGGATGAATCACACCCTGGAGTTGGCAGCAGCAGGAGCCCAAATATTACTTTAAAGAGACACTGGAGTTGGCTTCAGGAGACCAAAAATTGGATGAATCACACCCTGGAGTTGGCAGCAGCAGCAGGATCCCAAACATTATTTTAAAGAGACACTGGGGTTGGCTTCAGGAGCCCAAAAAATGGATGAATCACACCCTGGAGTTGGCAGCAGCAGCAGGAGCCCAAACATTACTTTAAAGAGACACTGGGGTTGGCTTCAGGAGCCCAAAAATTGGATGAATCACACCCTGGAGTTGGCAGCAGCAGCAGCAGGAGCCCAAATATTACTTTAAAGAGACACTGGAGTTGGCTTCAGGAGCCCAAAAATTGGATGATTCGCACCCTGGAGTTGGCAGCAGCAGCAGGAGCCCAAATATTACTTTAAAGAGACACTGGGGTTGGCTTCAGGAGCCCAAAAATTGGATGAATCACACCCTGGAGTTGGCAGCAGCAGTAGGAGCCCAAACATTACTTTAAAGAGACACTGGGGTTGGCTTCAGGAGCCAAAAAATTGGATGAATCACACCCTGGAGTTGGCAGCAGCAGCAGCAGGAGCCCAAATATTACTTTAAAGAGACACTGGGGTTGGCTTCAGGAGCCCAAAAATTGGATGATTCACACCCTGGAGTTGGCAGCAGCAGCAGGAGCCCAAATATTACTTTAAAGAGACCCTGGGGTTGGCTTCAGGAGCTCAAAAAATTGGATGAATCACACCCTGGAGTTGGCAGCAGCAGCAGGAGCCCAAATATTACTTTAAAGAGACACTGGGGTTGGCTTCAGGAGCCCAAAAATTGGATGAATCACACCCTGGAGTTGGCAGCAGCAGCAGGAGCCCAAATATTACTTTAAAGAGACACTGGGGTTGGCTTCAGGAGCCCAAAAATTGGATGAATCACACCCTGGAGTTGGCAGCAGCAGCAGGAGCCCAAACATTACTTTAAAGAGACACTGGGGTTGGCTTCAGGAGCCCAAAAATTGGATGATTCACACCCTGGAGTTGGCAGCAGCAGCAGGAGCCCAAACATTACTTTAAAGAGACACTGGATTTGGCTTCAGGAGCCCAAAAATTGGATGAATCACACCCTGGAGTTGGCAGCAGCAGGAGCCCAAATATTACTTTAAAGAGACACTGGAGTTGGCTTCAGGAGCCCAAAAATTGGATGAATCACACCCTGGAGTTGGCAGCAGCAGCAGGAGCCCAAACATTACTTTAAAGAGACACTGGGGTTGGCTTCAGGAGCCCAAAAAATGGATGAATCACACCCTGGAGTTGGCAGCAGCAGCAGGAGCCCAAACATTACTTTAAAGAGACACTGGGGTTGGCTTCAGGAGCCCAGAAATTGGATGAATCACACCCTGGAGTTGGCAGCAGCAGCAGGAGGAGCCCAAATATTACTTTAAAGAGACACTGGAGTTGGATTCAGGAGCCCAAAAATTGGATGATTCGCACCCTGGAGTTGGCAGCAGCAGCAGGAGCCCAAATATTACTTTAAAAAGACACTGGGGTTGGCTTCAGGAGCCCAAAAATTGGATGATTCGCACCCTGGAGTTGGCAGCAGCAGCAGGAGCCCAAATATTACTTTAAAGAGACACTGGGGTTGGCTTCAGGAGCCCAAAAATTGGATGAATCACACCCTGGAGTTGGCAGCAGCAGCAGGAGCCCAAACATTACTTTAAAGAGACACTGAGGTTGGCTTCAGGAGCCCAAAAATTGGATGATTCACACCCTGGAGTTGGCAGCAGCAGCAGGAGCCCAAACATTACTTCAAAGAGACACTGGAGTTGGCTTCAGGAGCCCAAAAATTGGATGAATCACACCCTGGAGTTGGCAGCAGCAGGAGCCCAAATATTACTTTAAAGAGACACTGGAATTGGCTTCAGGAGCCCAAAAATTGGATGAATCACACCCTGGAGTTGGCAGCAGCAGCAGGAGCCCAAACATTACTTTAAAGAGACACTGGAGTTGGCAGCAGGCGCCCAAAAATTGGATGAATCACACCCTGGAGTTGCAAGCAGCAGCAGCAGGAGCCCAAACATTACTTTAAAGAGACACTGGAGTTGGCTTCAGGAGCCCAAAAATTGGATGAATCACACCCTGGAGTTGGCAGCATCAGCAGGAGCCCAAACATTACTTTAAAGAGACACTGGGGTTGGCTTCAGGAGCCCAAAAATTGGATGATTCACACCCTGGATTTGGCAGCAGCAGCAGCAGCCCAAACATTACTTTAAAGAGACAATGGGGTTGGCTTTAGGAGCCCAAAAATTGGATGAATCACACCCTGGAGTTGGCAGCAGCAGCAGGAGCCCAAACATTACTTTAAAGAGACACTGGAGTTGGCTTCAGGAGCCCAAAAATTGGATGATTCACACCCTGGATTTGGCAGCAGCAGCAGCAGCCCAAACATTACTTTAAAGAGACAATGGGGTTGGCTTTAGGAGCCCAAAAATTGGATGAATCACACCCTGGAGTTGGCAGCAGCAGCAGTAGCCCAAACATTACTTTAAAGAGACACTGGAGTTGGCTTCAGGAGCCCAAAAATTGGATGAATCACACCCTGTGGAGAGTCATGTGGAGAAAAAGTAGCTTAGTTAGTAATATCTACATAAAATTATGAATAAACAAATGCAAAAGTATTGCCAAAGTGAAGTTTTGTTTGAGGGTGTGTTTCCACCTTTTAATTAAATCAGAAACAACAAGGTATCATTGCCTCTGACTAATTAGCCCTCAAAAATTCTTGGAATTTTTAATCGGGAATCATGTCTGATCCGTCTTATCCGAAGAATATTAATAAAAACGTAAAAAGTAAGAGTAACGTAAAGGATTTTTTATCAATACTTACTTGTGGTCCGATGCGGAGGAATGTCTGTAACTGGAGAGCAGCGCCTTAAATCTGTTTTGCACAATCCATCTTTCTTTAGTATTGGTCTGGCCCCGTCATCTATCTACTGGAATACATCAGGAATTGTTGGGAGGAAAGCTTGGCTGATCCATGCACCATTCATTTCCACGCAGGGCAGTCTCTGGAAAAAAAAACTATGTATAAACCAGGGTCTTTTTCATATAAAAACAAATGGTTATTTTTGCTTTTAAACCATATGTTCCACAGCTTTACCAGTCATTGTGTCAGCCAATGAAGCAACTTTGTCTGGAAGTGCTGCAAAAGCAGTCCACTGCATCACAAGTGGCATCTGACACCCCCAGTCAACTGTCTGTTGTCTGTCTGTTATGCTTTGGGTTCAGCTCCACTATCCATTGATGAAGATCTGATAATCATAAAATTCAGCAGCTACTGCCCAGCCAAGAAGTGGAGGAGACACTCGCCTCTTCTTCCACTAGCCGGCAATTAGTGATGAGGAGAGTGTCGTGGGAGGAGGTGTGCAAGCCGAGGTAGTGGAAGAGGGTCCCTGGAGTCTGCGGTGGTGGCGGCGGCAGCAGCAGCAGCAGTGAATTATTGGGGACTGTTGATAGGAAAAATCAGCTACTCAGCGATGTGTCAGTTTTTCATGTTGCATCCACAATCCTGTGGAGAAAAAGTAGGTTAGTTAGTATATATACATAAAATTATGAATAGACAAATGCAATAGTATTGCCAACGTGAAGTTTTGTTTGAGGGTGTGTTTCCACCTTGTAATTAAATCAGAAACAACTAGGTATCATTGCCTCTGAATAATTAGCCCTCAAAAATTCTTGGAATTTTTAATCTTGATGTCTGAGGGATTTCTCCTCTCAGACAGCGTCACCATAAGTCCAGCCTGCTGCATTACCCAGTGGTGGACCTTTCAGAGAACTGATGGCATTGGCTTGTGCCGAGCCGAGGTGGAGAGTCCCATGGTATCATTGCTTTGCGAAGATGGCAGTACCTGCCCTGTAAAATGTTGTTGAACAGAAGGTGGGCCAGTCCTTTAGCCTGTCAGTGTGTACCAAAGTGCACAGTGCTGTCTACGTCTGGAGCTGTAACTATGGACTCATGGTGGACAATATATATCCTTTTAGGCCCCCTTGGTGATTGTGGTTTCACGCTGTTCTTCACATGGTTTTCCTTGACCAACAGAGTCACACATGGGAGGAACTACTAAAAATGAGAACTCAATCCATGAAAGCATTGCTTAATCCACGAAAACTGCAAATTTGGACCCATGGTGACTGACACTTGGAAGAACATCTTGTTTGCGCTGCGACAAGGAAGCCAGAGTCATGCGTCCTGACATGGCACACGTGTTCAGTCTAGTTGTCAAGCGTATTCTGAAGTCTTCCGCCCATCTGAAAGATATCCGAACAGCAGGAAAGAAAGTTAGCATGCACTTCTGGCACTCCTACACCACCAAGCACAACCTTATTAAGCTTCAGCGTCAGAACGGTGTACCCCAACATAGTCTGATTTGCCATATTTCAACCCATTGGAATACCACCCTCCATATGCAGGATCCACTATAGGAACAGAGAAAAGCCATCACGGATTTCTGGATGATCCAAACGGATAGGGGGACACCCCTGTGTAAATTCAATGTAAACCATTGGCAGCTCATACGTGACACCGGCCGTTTGCTCAGGCCCTTTGAGGAAGCTACTTTATTAGACAGTTGCCAGAACTATGAGATGAGCGATGAGATTCCACTGCTTCGTGTACTACAACACATGTTGGAAACCATGGCTGGTCAGGGCACTGGAGACATGGCACATACATTTCACAGCCACATGAAGCCTGTGGGGGCTGAAGTGGAGGAGGAGGAGGGGGTGGGGCACAGCAAACCACAGTTTAGGTTTCACAAAATGACCATTTTATCTAGTCATCTGACAGGAGAGGAGGAGCAGGAGCAGCCACAGGAGCTAGAGGGTTGGGAGGAAGGCGAGACAGAGGACCCAGACACACCGTGGCAGTTTACAGTGGAGATGGAGACAGGTAGTCCCTCCGAGTCACTTGCACAAATGGCACGATGCATGCTCACATGCTTGCGTACTAGTGAGCACAGAATTGTCTCCATTTGTCAGCGGGGACCTCTGCGATCACCTTCCACTGCCATGGCTGCTGGGGGGGTGGAATGAGCAGCAGCAGCTCCATCAGCAGCAGCCTCAGTCTTCAGTCGCTAGTGAGTAGCTTTCTACACCCGCATAGTGAGTCTACTCATGAGCAGCAGGAAGACCTGGAGCTGGACCTCAAACAGCAGGTCATGTCATACCTTGACATGACCAGGCCAACACACCTTCAGGATCCACTGGATTTGCTGGGAAGCCAAACTTGACTTGTGTCCGCAACTAGCAGAGTTTGCCCTGGAAAAGCTGTACTGGCCGGACAGTAGTTGATTTAGATGGCAACTGGGCTGCTCTATATAATGAAGCAAAATGGCAAATTTACCTCACAATATAAGTTATTGCCCCTCAGATTTACACAGGGGCTGCTCCATATAATGGTGCAAAACCATGAATTTACCTCATAATATAAACTATTGCCCTTCAGATTTACACAGGAGCTGCTCTATATAATGATGCAAAATGGCAAATTTACCTCACAATATAAGCTATTGCCCCTCAGATTTACACAGGGGCTGCTCCATATAATGCTGCAAAATGGCAAATTTACCTCACAATATAAGCTATTGCCCCTCAGATTTACACAGGGCCTGCTCTATATAATGAAGCAAAATGGCAAATTTACCTCACTATATAAGCTAATGCCCCTCAGATTTACACAGGGGCTGCTCTATATTATGCTGCAAAATAGCAAATTTACCTCACAATATAAGCTATTGCCCCTCAGATTTACACAGGGCCTGCTCTATATAATGAAGCAAAATGGCAAATTTACCTCACAATATAAGTTATTGCCCCTCAGATTTACACAGGGGCTGCTCCATATAATGGTGCAAAACCATGAATTTACCTCATAATATAAACTATTGCCCCTCAGATTTACACAGGAGCTGCTCTATATAATGATGCAAAATGGCAAATTTACCTCACAATATAAGCTATTGCCCCTCAGATTTACACAGGGGCTGCTCCATATAATGCTGCAAAATGGCAAATTTACCTCACAATATAAGCTATTGCCCCTCAGATTTACACAGGGCCTGCTCTATATAATGAAGCAAAATGGCAAATTTACCTCACTATATAAGCTAATGCCCCTCAGATTTACACAGGGGCTGCTCTATATTATGCTGCAAAATAGCAAATTTACCTCACAATATAAGCTATTGCCCCTCAGATTTACACAGGGCCTGCTCTATATAATGAAGCAAAATGGCAAATTTACCTCACTATATAAGCTAATGCCCCTCAGATTTACACAGGGGCTGCTCCATATAATGCTGCAAAATGGCAAATTTACCTCACAATATAAGCTATTGCCCCTCAGATTTACACAGGGCCTGCTCTATATAATGAAGCAAAATGGCAAATTTACCTCACTATATAAGCTAATGCCCCTCAGATTTACACAGGGGCTGCTCCATATAATGCTGCAAAATGGCAAATTTACCTCACAATATAAGCTATTGCCCCTCAGATTTACACAGGGCCTGCTCTATATAATGAAGCAAAATGGCAAATTTACCTCACTATATAAGCTAATGCCCCTCAGATTTACACAGGGGCTGCTCCATATTATGCTGCAAAATGGCAAATTTACCTCACAATATAAGCTATTGCCCCTCAGATTTACACAGGGGCTGCTCCATATAATGCTGCAAAATGGCAAATTTACCTCACAATATAAGCTATTGCCCCTCAGACTTACACAGGGGCTGCTCCATAAAATGCTGCAAAATGGCAAATTTACCTCACTATATAAGCTAATGCCCCTCAGATTTACACAGGGGCTGTCCCATATAATGCTGCAAAATGGCAAATTTACCTCACTATATAAGCTAATGCCCCTCAGATTTACACAGGGGCTGTCCCATATAATGCTGCAAAATGGCAAATTTACCTCACTATTAAAGCTATTACAGCTCTATATAAATAAAAATAAATAAATAAAAAAAGGCCTGTAGAAGCTTATTTAGTATAACAGATAGTGTGACATGTGCTGGTTTGGGATGCCCATATGGGCTAGTGTTTTGGCAGCAGTACAAAAACCAATGCAAAATGCAATAGCTTAATAAAGCTGATGCTGATCAACGCTTATTTAGTATAACAGATGGGGTGCAACATGCAAGTTTGGGATGCCCTGCGGCTTGGTGTATTTAAAGCAGACCAAGACCAATTCAAAATGCAATAACTTAATAAAGCTGAGGCTGTAGATGCTTATTTAGTATAAACAGGTAGGGTGCAAGGTGCAGCTTTGGGGTGCCCTGCGGCCTGGTTAAATGAAAGCAGTCAAAAAGGAAGTGCAAACTGAAGTAGCTTAATGAAGCTGATGCTGATCAACGCTTATGTTGTATACCAGATAGGGTGCAAGGTGCCGCTTTGGGGTGCCCTGCGGCCTAGTTTATTAAAAGCAGTCAAAAACAAGTGCAAACTGAAGTAGCTTAATAAAGCAGCTGATGCTGATCAACGCTTATGTTGTATAACAGATAGGGTTAAAATAGCATGTGCCTTGGGATGCCCATGTGGCCTGGTATATTTTAAGCTGAACAAAAAGTAACAATAATCCAAGTACGAGAAATGCTTGTGCTTAACAAATAGGGTTAAACAGCATGTGCCTTGGTATGCCCGTGTGGCCTGGTATATTTTAAGCTGAACAAAAAGTAACAATAATCCAAGTACGAGAAATGCTTGTGCTTAACATATAGGGTTAATCAGCATGTGCCTTGGGATGCCCGTGTGGCCTGGTATATTTTAAGCTGAACAAAAAGTAACAATAATCCAAGTATGAGAAATGCTTGTGCTTAACATATAGGGTTAATCAGCATGTGCCTTGGGATGCCCGTGTGGCCTGGTATATTTTAAGCTGAACAAAAAGTTACAATAATCCAAGTATGAGAAATAATTTTGACCTTCTTTACAGCGCCATACTTTGAAAAAAATCCTTAATTTCATGCCGATCAATCCAAAGGTCAATGCCCCCAACAAAAATAGTGTTCGGCATAAGTTTTCCTTCTGGAAGGACGTAACCTTTAGTTTACATGGTTGGGGTAGGTTATCTTACAAATTGGGATACCCCAGGCAGCAGTGTAATTGAAAGAGACAGATTGTAATGCAGGCCATACGCAAGCAGAGAAACTCAGGCTGCAACAGGCCTCTTTAGTTTACATGGTTGGGGTAGGTTATCTTACAAATTGGGATACCCCACTGTATATGAAACCGAATATAATGCACACCCAAAAGTGGACAATCAGCATCCAAGAGGCCTGCTTAGTTTAAATAAGAGAGCTGCTTAGCTTAAATAAGATAGCTGCTTAGTGAAAATAAGAGGCCTGCTTAGTTTAAATAAGAGAGCTGCTTAGTGTAAATAAGAGAGGTAGGTTATGTTATGTTACAGAATGGGATGCCCACAGCAGACTTGAGATCAGTATATATGCACACAGCAACAGTGTGTAAGCAGGCTGAAACAAGCCAAATTACTTTAAATAACTGTGCAGCTTACAGTGAATGCAGAGGCTAATGGTATGTTACAGAATGGGATGCCCACAGCAGACTTGAGATCAGTATATATGCACACAGCAACAGTGTGTAAGCAGGCTCATACAGCCCAAATTACTTTAAATAACTGTGCAGCTTACAGTGAATACAGAGGCTAATGGTATGTTACAGAATGGGATGCCCCAAAGCTGACTTGAGATCAGTATATATGCACACAGCAACAGTTTGTAAGCAGGCTCATACAGGCCAAATTACTTTAAATAACTGTGCAGCTTACAGTAAATGCAGAGGCTAATGGTATGTTACAGAATGGGATGCCCCAACAGCCAGCAGTGCACCTGGAAGCAGTACTACTATGCACAGCAAAAGTGTCTTTATCAGGCCAAATTTCTATTAGAATAAGTGCAAAGGGTTATAGTATTAAATAGAGGCAGGTGTAGTCACAGAATGGGATGCGCCAACAACCAGAGAGCACCTGGCAGCAGTACTACTATGCACAGCAAAAGTGTCTTTATCAGGCCAAATTTCTATTAGAATAAGTGCAAAGGGTTATAGTATTAAATAGAGGCTAGTGTAGTCACAGAATGGGATGCCCCAACAACCAGAGAGCACCTGTGAGCAGTACTACTATGCACAGCAAAAGTGTCTTTATCAGGCCAAATTTCTATTAGAATAAGTGCAAAGGGTTATAGTATTAAATAGAGGCAGGTGTAGTCACAGAATGGGATGCCCCAACAACCAGAGAGCACCTGTGAGCAGTACTACTATGCACAGCAAAAGTGTCTTTATCAGGCCTAATTTCTATTAGAATAAGTGCAAAGGGTTATAGTATTAAATAGAGGCAGGTGTAGTCACAGAATGGGATGCCCCAACAACCAGAGAGCACCTGTGAGCAGTACTACTATGCACAGCAAAAGTGTCTTTATCAGGCCAAATTTGTATTAGAATAAGTGCAAAGGGTTATAGTATTAAATAGAGGCTGGTGTAGTCACAGAATGGGATGCCCCAACAACCAGAGAGCACCTGTGAGCAGTACTACTATGCACAGCAAAAGTGTCTTTATCAGGCCAAATTTCTATTAGAATAAGTGCAAAGGGTTATAGTATTAAATAGAGGCCGGTGTAGTCACAGAATGGGATGCCCCAACAACCAGAGAGCACCTGTGAGCAGTACTACTATGCACAGCAAAAGTGTCTTTATCAGGCCTAATTTCTATTAGAATAAGTGCAAAGGGTTATAGTATTAAATAGAGGCAGGTGTAGTCACAGAATGGGATGCCCCAACAACCAGAGAGCACCTGTGAGCAGTACTACTATGCACAGCAAAAGTGTCTTTATCAGGCCTAATTTCTATTAGAATAAGTGCAAAGGGTTATAGTATTAAATAGAGGCTGGTGTAGTCACAGAATGGGATGCCCCAACAACCAGAGAGCACCTGTGAGCAGTACTACTATGCACAGCAAAAGTGTCTTTATCAGGCCTAATTTCTATTAGAATAAGTGCAAAGGGTTATAGTATTAAATAGAGGCAGGTGTAGTCACAGAATGGGATGCCCCAACAACCAGAGAGCACCTGTGAGCAGTACTACTATGCACAGCAAAAGTGTCTTTATCAGGCCTAATTTCTATTAGAATAAGTGCAAAGGGTTATAGTATTAAATAGAGGCTGGTGTAGTCACAGAATGGGATGCCCCAACAACCAGAGAGCACCTGTGAGCAGTACTACTATGCACAGCAAAAGTGTCTTTATCAGGCCTAATTTCTATTAGAATAAGTGCAAAGGGTTATAGTATTAAATAGAGGCAGGTGTAGTCACAGAATGGGATGCCCCAACAACCAGAGAGCACCTGTGAGCAGTACTACTATGCACAGCAAAAGTGTCTTTATCAGGCCTAATTTCTATTAGAATAAGTGCAAAGGGTTATAGTATTAAATAGAGGCTGGTGTAGTCACAGAATGGGATGCCCCAACAACCAGAGAGCACCTGTGAGCAGTACTACTATGCACAGAAAAAGTGTCTTTATCAGGCCAAATTTCTATTAGAATAAGTGCAAAGGGTTATAGTATTAAATAGAGGCCGGTGTAGTCACAGAATGGGATGCCCCAACAACCAGAGAGCACCTGTGAGCAGTACTACTATGCATAGCAAAAGTGTCTTTATCAGGCCAAATTTCTATTAGAATAAGTGCAAAGGGTTATAGTATTAAATAGAGGCTAGTGTAGTCACAGAATGGGATGCCCCAACAACCAGAGAGCACCTGTGAGCAGTACTACTATGCACAGCAAAAGTGTCTTTATCAGGCCTAATTTCTATTAGAATAAGTGCAAAGGGTTATAGTATTAAATAGAGGCTGGTGTAGTCACAGAATGGGATGCCCCAACAACCAGAGAGCACCTGTGAGCAGTACTACTATGCACAGCAAAAGTGTCTTTATCAGGCCTAATTTCTATTAGAATAAGTTCAAAGGGTTATAGTATTAAATAGAGGCAGGTGTAGTCACAGAATGGGATGCCCCAACAACCAGAGAGCACCTGTGAGCAGTACTACTATGCACAGCAAAAGTGTCTTTATCAGGCCTAATTTCTATTAGAATAAGTGCAAAGGGTTATAGTATTAAATAGAGGCTGGTGTAGTCACAGAATGGGATGCCCCAACAACCAGAGAGCACCTGTGAGCAGTACTACTATGCACAGCAAAAGTGTCTTTATCAGGCCTAATTTCTATTAGAATAAGTGCAAAGGTTATAGTATTAAATAGAGGCAGGTGTAGTCACAGAATGGGATGCCCCAACAACCAGAGAGCACCTGGCAGCAGTACTACTATGCACAGCAAAAGTGTCTTTATCAGGCCAAATGTCTATTAGAATAAGTGCAAAGGGTTATAGTATTAAATAGAGGCTGGTGTAGTCACAGAATGGGATGCCCCAACAGCCAGCAGTGCACCTGGCAGCAGTACTACTATGCACAGAAAAAGTGTCTTTATCGGGCCAAATTTGTATTAGAATAAGTGCAAAGGGTTATAGTATTAAATAGAGGCTTGTGTAGTCACAGAATGGGATGCCCCAACAGCCAGCAGTGCACCTGGCAGCAGTACTACTATGCACAGCAAAAGTGTCTTTATCAGGCCAAATTTCTATTAGAATAAGTGCAAAGGGTTATAGTATTAAATAGAGGCTGGTGTAGTCACAGAGTGGGATGCCCCAACAGCCAGCAGTGCACCTGACAGCAGTACTACTATGCACAGCAAAAGTGTGTTTATCAGGCCAAATTTCTATTAGAATAAGTGCAAAGGGTTATAGTATTAAATAGAGGCTGGTGTAGTCACAGAATGGGATGCCTCGCAGCAGACTTGAGATCAGTTCAGTATATATGCACAGTAAGTGTATAAGCAGCCTGAAAATGCTAACAAAGCCAGTCAGCCAGCCAGTAACACTCAGGCTGGATGAAAAATAAAAAAAATCTCCCTGTGACTGCCTCCGATTTTTCCTAACTTTCCCTTCTTCTCGCTGACTTCCTGCCTTTCTCCTGCCTGTCTCCTGTCTGTCCCTGTCTGTCCCTGGCTCTCTGTCTCTCCCTCACTACAGCAGCGTCCTGTCTCTCACGAATGCAATAGAGAAATGAGGAAAAGCAAGATGTCCGCCGCCTTAAATATCGCTGTGACGTCACCAGGCTTGCTGGCTGCTGATAGGCTGCATGTGACTGCCCCAGCATGCACTGGTGCGGGGTAGATGTCTGGACATGTCCCGTCCGCCATCTTAGAATGCCTGTAATGTAAATGAATGGATGTTAAAGGAAAACTTCCAGCGATCGAATCGCGGGGAAATTCGGATTCGATCCGAATCGAATTTTTCATGAAATTCGGATCGAATCCGGGTTCGTCCGGATCGATTCGCTCATCCCTAGTCATAACCCATGGATACAAGTCCAGAGTTCCCCCTTTAAAAGCCACTGGCCGGCTACCCGCAGCTGGATTTTGTTCCACTTTAAGTTAATTCACATTGCCTTATTCCCACAATACCAAAAGTGCTGAACATTAGTTCTGGGTACTTAATTAAAAATAGATGTTAAAGCTCACCCATTTTCTGGGCATTGTGGGAGGCGATGTGCAGGGGGGAAAGTCCAATCTGGATGCCCCCCCCAAGCCCATTGCAATGCAGCCCCGGCCGGACCCACACCCAATAGCTAGGAAATTGTTGTGGGTCATCTTTAATGTTTTTTTCATAAGCTTGATACAAGAATACAACTAAAACCAAGCCATGGTATGAACCAAGAAGGACATTCACCAGTAACAGTCAAAAGGCCAAGTTAATAAACCAAACCAGAATTGTTACCATACAGAGAGTCTACCAAATGGGATAGAGGAGAAGAAGTAGTTATACTCTCCAGGAAAAGCCCATAAAAAGTAATTGTAAAATCACAATATAGCAGCTAGTTACTCTTAGTAATATAAAACAGGTGATTAAAGATGGGTGAACCCGAACCGCAAAGTTTGGGTTCGTACCAAACTTTGAACACAGAAAAGCTGGATAATGGGCTGCTGAGCAGGCCATCAACCAGCTTCACCTAAGGGTGCACTCACCTCAACCTGCGATCCTTTAGTGGCGGCAGCGGCAACGTTTTAATCTGGCCCCAGCCTCCCATGAATGAGGCTAGCTTGCACTAGAAGTGTCCTCACTCATGGGAGCTGGTACCATGTAGCCCTGTCTGGGGCCAGATTTAAAGCGGACCAACATTCAAAAATGATTTAAACCCGACCAACACAACAATCAGTGCTCCTATGCATCCCTCCCCAGGGCAATTCAGATTGCTGCACATAAAAAATTATTTACCTTTTTCTAACGTCTACTGTGGTAAATGTTGAAAACAAATTGCAGTTCATGGGCTTGCAGACCACCTGCAAACAGGAAGTGCTGCTGGGCTTCATGTAACTGTGCATTGTCAGTTATGTCAGTTGGAAGAGGAAGCTCCAAAATGGGCACTTACTTTCTCTTCCAAATGTGCCAGGCTGTCGGTCCGGTTTAAACACCATTACCACTCCTTCGCTGCTGTCGCTGTGGGTCATGGGCTGAGATAAGTTAAAGCAGCATTCTTACTGCTGCACGCTCTGTCCCTCCCAGCCTCAACCCCTGCCCCCCACAACCTCCCCCCAAAGTTTGGGTCCCCATTGATTTTTTTGCCTCTGTAAGTGTAGGCCCTTGGTGTGCGCCACCGGGGCTGCGCAAGGAAATATGCAGCGGAATGGGCCACCAGTTGTGTTACTCCCCTATTTTTAAGACCATAAACTGTTGTTTAGATACACACAATAATATCTACTAAATTCTAAGGAGACCTTACCAGATGACCCCAAAAAGGTGCTTTCATATTACTCCATTATCACAGAAATCCTTGCCATCTGCGTTGATGGCCCTTGTGCTCCATCAGCCAAGTTTCTTTATCTGAGTCTGCTGAACTAAAATGGGGTACAAGACGCCATCACATTACTTCTCTTGCATAAGAAATCATATTGCCATTTTCTCTGATGGCAAATGGGCGACTTAATCATGATATATTAATTACTGAATTTCACAATTATAGGAGTCTAAATATCAAGGACTAGTTGAAATAATTTACTGTCGTTCCTAGCGCGCCATATAAAAGCCCATATTTATTCCCGGGGAAAAGACATTTCAACGCTAAAAGGCATTTATGCAAATGTTGTTGTGTTGCTAAGGAAACAGGGTTAAACACAGCTCATTGATACTTGGGCAGACAATTAATGATCACATTTGGCATTTGGCAGGTAATAGAATGGAAAATGCAACTATACAAGCTGCAAACAATTAAATTTAATTTATAATAGGTCACCTTATTCAGACTAATACAATATGAGCAGGAGAATAAACAAATGCTTAATAATGCAGGAAAGAAAAGCAGCCGCTGTCTAAAAAGTGGTGTAACACAGACAACATCTACATATAAATAAAAAGAAAGTGCATCGGAATTAAGTTTGTTAAAATGTCACAAAGTCAACATATTTGCTCTGTGAGCGTCACATTTAGAAGATGTCTGTACGAGCCAAGACCAGATGTTTTGTTGGCTTTTTTGGAACACGAGCTATTCAAGATGGGTGTGTGGCAAGTATTACTGAAGTCAGAGGAAGCTATTGTAATCATTTTTGGATTAAATCCTGATGGCTACATATGTTTTGTGTGTGTGGTTGTTTATTCTGAGATGCCTCCTCTCTTAAAGTCTATTTTTAGTCAAATAACAAAAAAAACGCTATACTCACCTTTTCTCCAACACATCCCATCGATCTGTCAGGATCTGGGGGGGGGGGGGGGGCTAATGACAATGACTCTGGAAACAGTTCTTAGTTGAAATAATAAGCGGTTTATTGAAGACAAAGTCCTACAGAAAAATCTCTTAAATTCAGAGCATAATGCAGGGTGCGATGCAGTACAGTCAGCCGTTTCCTCACCAGCAATGTCCAGTGTCTGATAGGTACAGAGTATTGTAAGTCCTCGATATCACAGGTCCACTTTCAGGGCACAAAAGCCCAGGCTGCTAATCCACAGGTTCAAAAAAACATAACACATAAAGTCCTTCGGATGCAGTTCAGACCTGTAGGTTTTGGGAGCAGCACGACACTGGCTCCTTATCCCAGTCTCTCCTTCTCCAAACTGGAAGCCTCAGCAGCTCCTTTTATTAGGCTTCCTTCCTTCAATTAATCTAATCACCTGGAAAGACCTGAGAGTAGGGGAAAACCTGTAGAGAACTGGTGATGTGGACTGGAGCTCTATTATCCCGGCATGGATCGTGCCTGGCTGAAAAAACCAAGGGAAATATAGACCACTTTTCCACCACTTTTCCATACACTTTACCACAGCTCTTAGTGCACAGCTGCAGCTCTTAACTGATCGTTGGGTCCAGGCCCGTCAAGCGTCCAGCTAAGCGTGCCTCATTACTGTGAGCTAGCACGCCAACCTCCATTCACTGCAATGGAAAGGGGCGTGTTAGGTCTTCACATGACCCATTTCATTGTAGTGAATGAGAGGGCGTGCCAGCTCGCTGTGACTGATGGCAGGGCCGTCGCTTCAATAGAGAAACCGGAAGAGTTGCACGATCAACCAGGCGGTGATGGACGTGGATCCAGCAATCAAATAAGAGCTGCAGCTGCATACTAGGAATGATGGGCTGCATGGGAGAAAAGGCGAGTATAGATTTTTTTGTTATTTGACTAAGGGGGTAATTTAAGAAAGGATAGCGACAGATAGCGACTGGTCAACGCCAGACACGGCACGCAATTACACATTTATCAAGCAGAATCTGTTTAGCGACTGGGATAGCGGCATGTAGCATCTGATTCATCATTTTCAAAGCCTCTGCGCACAGCGCCAGCGTTCAGCCTTGCACAGCACCAGGTATGACCTCTCGCTACCTGTCGCTCCCCCATACATTTCAATGGACGAACATTTTCTTCACTTTAAACAGGTTTTTTCCCCAAAAATCACAAATAATTCTGTGACCTCTTCTGGCATTGAAAAAGCAGTTTTTTCCAATTTTTTACATTTTTTAAATATTTCTTCAGAAATGACATTACAGGTCTTACATTAAAGTGTTCATGTTACAATGTTGTTACAATGTAATTCCATATGTTTTCACTTTGTTACTAGTTGATAGATGCTTGAAAACAGACTTTAAACACACCGCCTCCTGCGCTATGGGCTACAAACAAGTATTTTTCAGCGCCAGAGATTTGTGAGGCTGTTTTTTTGCTGAATATGGTGTGAGTCGGTCGCTATGAGCAGTTGCTAACATGCGCTCCCATACAGCGCTGTACCGGTCAAATAGCGACTCCTCACAATGTATTCAACATTACTGAAGAGCGACTGAGTCGCTATGAAGTAGCGACTCACGGCTGAGCACTGCGACTACTAGCGAGCGCTCTGAAAATGCCTGCTACAGACGCTCGTATGTCGCTACCTGCCACTAATGATGAATCAACCTCTAAAAATAGATTTTAATGTGCCTTTTGCTTGCTTTCTATTATTCTATTCCTCCTGTTTCGGATCACGTTTGTCTTTGCCCCAATTCTGTCTGTGCCTTACCTCAATTTGTTGTCAAAATTTCTCCCCATCCTTCCTGTTCACTGAAACATTTAGTGGTTGACTCCATATCATAGTAACATAGTAGTAATATAGTAACATAGTATGTGCGGCTGAATAAAGACTTTAGTCCATCCAGTTCAGCCTGTTTATCTCCTTCCAGTGGTCTAGTAGCCATAGATGGAAATGTTATTACATGCCAGGAAGGCATCCAGGACACTTTTGAACGTTTTTACTGTATCCTCTATAACTACCTCCTCTGGCAACGAGTTCCATAGTCTCACTGATCTTACAGAGAAGAATCCCCTCCTATGTCGGTGGAGAAAGCACCTTTCCTCTAACCTTAGTGGATGCCCTTTGGTTATAGTTACACTCTGGGGTATAAATAGATTGTGGGACAGATCTTTGATTGTATTGACCCTGAATATATTTATACATAGTTATTAGATCACCCCTCAAGCGTCTTTTTTCTAAACTAAATAAACCTAACTTACTCTAGCCCCCGCACTCCTTTTATTAACTTTGTTGCCCTCCTTTGAACGCGCTCCAGTTCTGATATATCCTTCTTCAGCACAGGTGCCCAGAACTGTACACAGTACTTCATATGGGGTCTGACCAGGGACTTGTACAGGGGTAAAATGATGCTCTGGTCATGTGCACCTATGCCCCTCCTGATGCACCCCATGATCCTATTTGCTTTGGCAGCAGCTGCCTGGCATTGATTACTACAATTGAGCTAATTGTTAACTAAAACCCTAGGTCCTTTTCCATTGTTGTTTTACCAAGTGTTTCTTTATTTAATGTGTAATCATGACACAGATTTCTCCTTCCCATGTGCATAACTTTACATTTATCTTTGTTAAACTTCATTTGCCATTTAACTGCCCATACTTCCAATTTATCTAAATCTGTTTGTAGCTGCCTGCTGTCCTATTTTGTTTTAATTACTTTACACAGCTTAGTATCATCTGCAAAGTTTGAGACTTTACTGTTTAATTGGTACCCAATGTCATTTATATATATATTGAAGAGAACTGGTCCCAGAAATGACCCTTGTGGTACTCCACTAGTAACAGTGACCCAATCTGAAGTGTGTACCATTGATAACCGCCCTCTGCTTCCGATCATTAAGCCAATTTCTCACCCATCTGCACACATTTTCCCCCAGTCCAAGCATTCTCATCTTTTGTACTAGCTTTTTATGTGGAACAGTATCAAATGCTTTAGAAAAGTCAAGATATATGATATCCAATGACTCCCCCTGATCCAATCTTGAACTTACCTCCTCATAAAAGCTGATTAGGTTTGTCTGGCAGGAGCGATTTCTCAAAAATCCATGCTGATATGGAGTAATAAGGTCATTTTCCCCAAGGTGCTCCAGGATAGTATCCCTTAAGAAATCTTCAAACAGCTTGCCCACCACAGATGTTAAGCTTACTGGTCTGTAGTTCCCAGGTTCCCCCCTAGATCTCATTTTGAATATTGGCACCACATTTGCCAAGCGCCAATCCCTTGGAACAAACCCTGTAGTTATTGAGTCCACAAATATAAGAAATAACGGCTTGTCTATTACTATACATAACTCCCTTAAAACACGAGGATGTATGTCATCTGGTCCCGGTGATTTATCGATTTTTATCTGCTTGAGACAGTGCTATCTTGGTTAGACCAGTGACATTTAATGGAGGGTTTTGGTTATTCCCCTGTATTTCACTCGATATGTCACATTCTTTTGTGAATATAGAAGCAAAGAAGTTGTTTAGTAAATTTTCTTTCTCCTCATTTCCCTCTATAGGGGTCCCCTCCTTGCTTTTCAGGGGGCCCACACCCTCAGGTTTGTACCTTTTACGGTTTATGTAGCTAAAGAATAATTTGGGGTTAGTTTTACTCTCTTTCGCGACCAGTCTTTCTGTCTCCAGCTTAGCTGCCCTTTTCTGTTGTTTACATTGTTTATTTTCTTCTTTATAGTTTTTTAACGCTTCCGTTGTCCCTTTAAACGTTTAAATGCCTTTTTTTTGTTGTTAAATGCCCCTTTAACCTTTTTGTTTAGCCACATCGGTTTACACGTGTGTCTAACAGTTTTATTCCTGTAAGGTATATATCTGTCACAATGAAAATTAAGAATTCCTTTGAAAGTATCCCATTTAGTGCCAATACTTTTATTTTTAAGGACATTTTCCCAGTCAATGCAGTTTAGGGCGTCTCTAAGCTGGTCAAACTTTGCCTTTTTGAAGTTCCGCTTTTTTGTGGCTCCTTTACCTTTATTACTTTGTCTGGTACATTGGTTAGTATTAGGTCCAATATGGCTATCCCCCTGGTTGGAGCTTGTACTTGTTGGGAAAGGTAGCCATCTTTTGTTCTAGATAAAAAAACTATTAATTTTATGAGAACTACATATTTCAGCCTCCCAGTCTATATCTGGGTAATCCCCCATAATAACTACCTCATTTAAGTTAGCGGCTATATATTTTTGTCTTAGCATCATATTTTCTGTGGATTCAGATATATCTGGAGGTTTGTAATTTTTGTTTCTCCCTCCATGTATTTCTACCCATACAGACTCCATATGGTCATTCCTCTCACATATATCCTCCCGCAGAACGGGAGAGAATTTTACAATTAAGCAGACTCCAATATAATTTTCCCATATGTTGCACTGTCTAGTTATAATTGGTCTGATGGCTTGGATACAGGTGTAGAAACATGGAAGGGGGTTCCTAACTCACAAGGTAGATTAAACAAAGTCTTTAATATAGTCCATTAAATACAAATAAAGGTGGTGGCATCTCCAGTGACAAGAAATATGTCCAACAAGTGAGTTGTTTCAGGTGGTGTTCCCCTTAGCCCTACCTCAATTTTATTGGGGTATATTAAAAAATAGTTCTAAGAGTCTACCTGGAAACCCCCTCCAATGTTTCAAGGTGCTTTTTTGTTGCCATCTTGTGCTCACACTGTGACTTGCATCACAAGCTAGTTTTGGGAGCTGTATTTCACTAACTGAATTCAGGTGTCACAGAAATACATAGTGCCTAGTAGGATCTTTCTGGTGGGGAATCAAGCCTGTCAACACGGGTGTAGCAGAGGTTGTCACAGCAAGTATCGACCAACACTGGTGCCAACAACAGATCAGGGAGCCTACAGGGGAAACCTTGTCTTCCCCCGGTAAGACCCTGATAGTGGAAATAGATTTAAGCTGCAGGGAAAACCTGGGACATGGAACCGCAGGTCAGCTCTAGCCGGTACTCAAGCCTCTCTGGATAAGGATCATCAAAGGTGAAAGAAACCTGGTACTAGGCAGGGACAGGTAGTAAAAAAAGTAGTTTTTTGAAGATGAAATGATCTCCGAAGGACTTTGTTTGGTACAATGTTAGGACACAAAAGAGACCCATGCAAAACTATGGGGACCTGAGAACATTTGTACACTCAGATTTAGTTAGACTGTTAGAGTGAAGGCTTTTTTACAATCATCTTAAGGAATGGCCGGGTGATGCAAATGCCAAAGCATTATAAATTCTAATAAAGACTCATCTAACCTTGTCCCAAAACACAGCAGCCATGGGTTCTTTTAAGCAGCTGCCTAACACTGAATGAAAATGGAGGCCCACAAAGCAGAAGGCTATAAGAATAAATCAAAGCAGCTTCAAGTTGCCATTTCCTAAGTTCGAAATGTTATTTCATTAAGAAAATGCAGTTAACATGGACAGTGAAGGTCAAGAGAAGGTTTGGAAGACCAGGAAGAATTTCAAAGACACCAGCTAATGGTGGTTCTAGAAAGGCAAATCAAACCCCCCTCTCCCAACTGCAAAAGAGCTTCTGGCAGGTTGTGGAGTTGTGGTTCATTGTTTTACTGTTCAGCGACACCTGCACCAATTCATGGAAGAGTCATCAGAGGAAAACCTCTCCTAAGTCTTTAAAACTAAATTCAGCATTAGTGTTGGACGAACCTCAACTGCTAAGTTTGGGTTCGTACCGACCTTTGTATGTTCAGGTTCTCAAACCCGAGCAGGGACTTCATCAAGAAGTCCACGTTCGAGTTCAGCATTCAGCTTGAACCTGTAAAATCTGCTGAGCTGCACATTAACCATCTTCACCTAAAGTGGCCACTTGCTGTACAAGTTACCTGAGCCTACAATCCCGTTTCCGCCTGCATTCTGCTGTCAAATAAGCCACGGGTGGGGCTTTAGAAAGATGGCCACTCCCAAAGTGAGGACACCTGCATAAACTTACAGTGTAAATGTCCTCACTCATGGGGGGGGGCGGCCCGTTTTCTGAATTCCCATCAGTGGCCATTTTGACAGTGGAATGCTGCTGCACTCTGCATGAGGGGACCCCCTCCACCCCTCACTCTTCACTCGTCCGCCTGGACTCCTTGGGGCTCCTCATCCAATGTTAATATTAAAAAAATTCCAGTGGCAGGCAGATGAGGCATGGGGGGTGGAGGGGGTCCCCAGGTATTTTAGGTCCCAAAGTTTGGGCCCCTATTGATTTCAATGGGGACCAGGTTTGGGTTCGGGTCAAGTCGGCTCAAGGCACTTGAACCAAACTTTTGTTCGAAGTTCGGCTGAACTTGCCAAACTTGAACTTGTACCAGTTCAACCCAAAACTATTCAGCAATGGTATGTTTGGAAAAAATGGCCCAGTATTTCATGAAAAGAACATCTCTTCAACCATTAAGCATGGAGGTGGATCAGTCATGCTTTAGGGTTGTGTTGCAGCCAATGGCACGGGGAACGTTTCAGGGGTGGAATAGATTAAAAAAATTTCCAGAAAATTGCTGAGTAAACATATCACAAAGAGCCTAATTTATTAATCTTTCTTTGCCATTTTGCTTCATTTTGTTCACATTTGCGTCCACCTCGGTGCTTCGTTTTATTATTTGGCAGTTCTTAAATACTCATCAGACATTCATGCACTAGGTTTCCCCCTATAGGCCAGCCCGTGTCAGTGCCTGTTTGTGTACATATGGACCCTTATACTGGATGTAACAGTGCCAATGTTCAATACTCTGTACCTGCATTCCATATTTGTTTATTTTAAATGCAAGTCGGAGATTGGCGGTGGATCTTATAGGCGCTATTTGCCATAATATAATTTAAATTATCTGAAATTTATTTTGTGATAAAAATGTGGCAAAATTTTTAAGTGCGTTTAAATCCATTGTTAGGTATTCAGGTTAGATGAAAACATTGGTGTGACAATCCGCATGAAAACTTTTTTTGCAATTTTGAAAGAAATAGTAGTTGGCGACATATACAGTAAGAGGCTGAATCACTAACATCTAACATCACTAACACACTAACATCAGGTATCTGCAGATGAGCGTGTGTATAGCGGCATTCAGAGAGACTGCTAGTAGATGCTGTAAGCGGGTATCAGGCGCTGTAACAGAGTGCCTCAGTCGTTGTAGTAACCTGGCCTGCATTAATGAATGTGATGTATGTTGGGCGCTCTAAAACCAGTACTGCGCTGCAGTGAGCGCAAGGTAGCGCCAGCTCAGTGCAACCGACTCTTGGCGCTCCATACCATACTTGAAATGTATAGGAGAGCGACACTGAGTGAAAGGTAATACCTGGCGCTCTGGAAGCTAGAGCGCCGGCGCTATACGCTGAGCCGCCTGTAATAATACATGTGATGCTACATGGCGCTCTTATCACTCTTATAAATGTGGTTTTGCGTACAGCGCCCGGCATTAACCAGACGCTGACTGATGCTACGAGGCACTACCTGGCGCTATCCCTTCTTAATAACCCCCTAAGTCATGCATTTATTTTTATTGACATTTCACACAAACATTCCTTTTATTGTGTTTCTTTTCAGCATTTTTTCATTAAAAAATGCTTCAATACTTTTCATTACATTATGCTGTATGGTTCTTAATGCATCAACACCACTTTAAGCTGGCACAGTTTGTAAATCAACGCTGGAAACTTGCCATACAGTAAGCGAAAAACATCAGTTCTTCAGTTTTAGGCATCAACTTGGTGCAAATGAGCTATAGTGTGCATTAGTGTTCAAAGCAGCGTTATATATTGGTGATAAATGGCACAAAATGGCTCACACACATTCATAATCAGGCCCTTAGTGTAATCCAGGTTTATAGTTAGGTAATTTGGGTATAGGTTTTCTAGCACACTTACTTATTATTGATTTATTTATTTATACTTCTGTGCAGCAATTCACTTACACATAGCTTTACACATGAACATATGTTTCCCATTAGGCTAACATAACATTCTTTCATAGATGTTCACTCCCATGGGGGTGGGGTTGGAAACCTTCCCCATGAACCACCATTACACTGTATAAGTAAATATATCTGAATAAAAACTATTGAGAATGCTTCATTCTCTTTATCGGGCAACCAGGCATTGAAGTATTATTAGCTTTTATTGTATTGACATAATGTAAATGTAAAAAAATGTAAAATTTAACAAGTTGAACAGCTGTTTCCTGCCGCTGCACTTTGCATAAGGGGACCCCCCTCCACCCCCCACTCTTCACCTGTCCGCCTGGACTCCTTGGGGCTCCTCACCCAATGTTAATATTTAAAAAATGCAAGCGTCAGGCAAATAAGACTTAGGGGCCGGAGGGGGTCCCAATTTATTTTAAGTCCCAAAGTTCTGGACCCTATTGATTTCAGTGGGGACCAAATTTGGGTTCTGGTCAAGTCGGGTCAAGGCATGCTATTGGGAATGCTTCATTCTCTTTATCGGGCAACCAGGCATTGAAATATTATCAGCTTTTATTGCATTGACGTAATGTAAATGTAAAAAAATGTAAAATTTTACACGCATTGTTCTAATTATTTATATTAATTAGGTAATATTCACATACATCTCTGAAAATTAGAAAGCCTAAGAATTACCTCTAAGAAAGACTGAAATAAATAGTTTTAATTAAGGATTAAAATCTCTTTTGAATAACGCGGCATAAAGAAAAAAAAAATAAATCAGCGTGAAGAAAATGAACAGCATGTGCAAATTGAAACACACAGGCATTTTTATCAACCTAATTTCTAATCTTTTTTCCTTCTCCTCCACACCCCTGTCTCCTCCGCTCCCGTTACCGCCATAAATATCAGCCAATAATCATGTTTTAGACATTTATTATTCTCTTCCTCCTCGCCTTCTCAAATATTTGTCTCAATTGTAATCCAACTGTGTAATTTCTTTTTTATTACCTCCTTAATATGTGCTGGGCAGCTTTAATAAATTTAAAAAAAGGTTTAATTATATAAGCATAAAACAGACATCCTCGTATTACTGTTAGTCTCTATTAAGTCTTAGGGGGAAATACTCGAACTGGATGTGGAGAGCTGACTTGGGAAGTGCCACATTATATTTCTAAAACAGCAAATAATGTGAAAAGTTCAAAAGTAAGTTAAAAACAAGAAAAAAAAGTAATAGGAATAGTTTTTAATAATAGTAATAGGAAAGGTCTGTAATAATAGTAATATGAATATTATCAGTATTGGTGTAAAAGTGACCCCTGTTCTCATTAGCCAATGTGTTTATATGGATTTTTAGTGTTACACAATTTCACGATAGTGCTCATTTAACAAAATAAACAACTAACAAAATAAGACAGACTGAAGTAGTAACCCTTAGGCAAGCAGCTCTGTTGTACAGAGAAATTTACAAGGAACCCGATGTGGTAGTCAGTACAGTTTGCTTACAAAGGAGATAAAAGCTGCAAAAAGGGCATACTCAACCAAATTAGAGGAGAAATTTTCTTCAGCCAATTCCAGAGCACTTTGGTCTGGCTTAAAGCAGATCACCAACTTCAAAGGTTCCACCCCTTCCATCACTCCGAGCAAGGAAATCGCTGAGGAACTAAATCAGTTCAACAGTAGGTTTGATGCCATGAAGTCCGTAAAAGGCCCTGTACGCCCCCCTCCATTCGTAAGTGGCACATCCAGCCCAGTGACTTTGTCCACACTGACCCTTGAAGTGTCAGATGTCAAGAAGATTCTACTGACGCTCAACACCAGGAAAGCACCTGGCCCTGATGGAATTTCCACAACTTGCTTTAAAGTTTGTGCAGAACAGATTGCCCCGGTCCTTGCTGACATCTTCAGGAGTTCACTTGAGGTTGGAATAGTCCCTGACTGTCTGAAGAACTCAGTTATCATTCCAGTCCCAAAGTCGTCATCAGCTTCAGCCTTGAATGACTACAGACCCATTGCCTTGACACCAGTGGTCATGAAAGTTTTCGAACAATTGGTCATACCATTCCTCAAGGAGGCTATTGGCTCTGAGTGGGATCCACTGCAGTTTGCATTCAAAGCAAACAGATCTGCAGAATCATGATTGATCATGTTGATCGACCCAGTTCATACACCAGACTTCTATTTGTGGATTTCTCATCTGCTTTCAACACCATTGATCCCCAAATTCTCCATGGGAAAATGCTTTCACTGGGCATCTCACCAAGTTTATCTGGTTGGATTACTAACTTTCTCACGAACAGGACCCAGAGAGTCAAACTGGGCCCCTTTATTTCCTCCTCCAGATCCACAAATATAGGTGCACCACAGGGATGTGTTCTGTCTCCCCTTCTCTTTTCCATCTACACAAATGACTTCAAATCCTCAGATCCGTCTATCAAGATAATCAAGTATGATACCACCTTGGTAGGCCACATCAACGACAACAATGAGTCTCCCTACCGTAAACAAGTTAAAAACCTGGAATCCTGGTGCAGAGCAAAAACCTTATCCTGAACATCCAGAAAATGGTTGAACTCATAATTGACTTCAGGCGTTCCCACCTAACACATCATCCCATTTCTATTGGTGATGAAGAAGTCAATATCGCTACCAGCACAAAATTTCTCGGCACCGTGATCACGCAGGACTTGAATGGAGCATGCAAGCTACCGTCATCTTGAAGAAGGCCCAACAGAGACTATACTTCTTGAGACAACTAGCAAGATACGGTATGTCTAAAAAGATCCAAAAAACCTTCTACAATGGTGCAATAGGCTCACTTCTGACTTCCTCCTTCACGGTCTGGTATTGCGGGGCTACAGCCAAAGACAAGAACAGGCTGAAGAGGATTACTAGGACTGCTGAGCGGATCATAGGATGCCCCTTACCATCCCTAGAGGAACAATTCATGGGAAGAATCTGCTCAAAGGCAAAAAAAATAGCTGAGGACTCAACACACCCAGGGCATTCTTTTTTCAAACTCTTGTCCTCTGGCCGAAGGTACCTGGCGCTTTCGACTAGAACCTCCAGGTACAAAAATAGTTTTTTTCCTCTAGCCGTTAAGGCGCTGAATAATCATCACTGATTAACCTGCCGCGAACTTCCTGTCTCCACCATGTCACTGAGTTACCACCAGTATCATATGTAAATATGTTTAAATGTATAAATGTAATATGTTTAATGTTTAAATGTAGCTCTAATGGGGTACCTCCCTTCCAAAAAGCATTCCTTGTATGTATCCTGTACTTACTTGGCGGTCAATAAAGTATTCGTATTTGTAGTTTCCTATACCATCAAATGGCACTTGGAAATTGGAGGAAAATCTGACAGCAGACCAAAGTCCATTACAAAATCAGATAACAAGTTTTTGAGAGTCAACTTGGGGGCCTTAGGGACTGATTAATCAAAATCTTAGGTATATCATTTATATATTTATATATCATTTAGGGTTTTTTGTATGTATTTAAAGTGATTAACAAGTCAAAAGTTAAAAAAATTAATATCAGTAGCTTACCTTACATTGAGTCCTTCCAGTGCTCTCCTTCCTGTGATGTCGGTCTGCTTTGTCCCTTCCCCATTCAGCTTTCAGTCTCCACACCACTGACCTGGTCCCTAAATCAATCTTCAGTGGGCAAAGAACAGAAACAACCCACACTTCATTCCCAGATGTCCTGATTTGCTGTCTCTCTCTGCAGCTATGAAACCCCGCCCACCTCTCTGGTCACACTATGCACTGGCAGACTAGAGATACTCTAAGCCTGCAGCAACTCTAACTACGGGGCCCTTTGGAAAAAGAGATTGACATTTGGGACAGTGCAACGTGTAGCCAGAGATAATGAGACAATCGGGCCCACCTTTAGTATAACTTTAAGAAGTTGCAAGGATGGTTCCTCAGTGTGTGACACTAACTGGCAAACATGGAGGTGGAAGCGTGTTGATCTGGGGTCTTTTCCTGGAGCTAGATTTGGCAACTTGCACAGGGTGACTGGCTCACTGGACAAAAAATGTTACTGTACCACAGCTTTTTGATGCACTTTACATTACCCTTTGCTGTGTGCCTAGTTGGTCAGAGATTCATATTACAGTAAGACCATGATCTAAATCATATGGTTATGGCAGAACTACTCAAGAAGACAAGAAGAAACCGGTGGGCTTCAACTAATGTAATGGTTGCACAGTCTCCAGACTTAATAGCATTGTATTGTTTGGGATGAAAATGACAAGAGGGTGAGAGCAAAGAAACCTACAAGTGGAGCATATTTATGGGAACTGATTTGAAGATATATTTCTGAACAATAGGCTCGATTCAGAGACACATTCGTCTGGACTTTCGTAGCTGTCTGTGTATGTTTTTGTGTGTGTTTGTCATTTTTTTATTTTTTTTCTGTTCCATTTTCCATTCGTACGTTCATTCGCGCTTGTGCGTATATGCGCTTTCGATGAACGAAACTAAATCGGATCATTTGCGTTAGTTCGGATCATTTTCCCATCAAAATCTGATATTTTGCGTTCGTTCAGATAACTTACGTTATTGGGATGTGTTTCCGTGTGATTCAGACACCTGATTGCCGTTGGACCTCCGCCCTATAAAACGGATTCTTTTCCGCTTCACTTACGGGCTCGGATTGCTATCGTTGAACATGTTTTGCGGCTATGTGGAGGAGTCTGAGCGCCTTCAGCTCCAAGGCATTGCATGTATCAGCATGGCCGAGGTCATAAATTGTATAGCAATGCATACCTGAATCAATACATTTAATTTATGCCTTATAAAAGCATTTTAATGCTGACCTTAATTATTCCTTAGCATGTAAACCTTTTTTTTCCCAAACATCCATATAATTGGTATATTTTTTTAGACTTATGTCCTTTGTTATTTATATTTAGATTGTTGAACTTGAATCTTAATTTGTTGTTGGAGTTATTGTTTTAGTTGGTTACCTTTGCTTTGTGTAATTATTTTATATTTGGTTGCAGGAACCGCAAGATGTGCCACTCGCACAACATACAAGCAGTGTTTGGTCCAGATATGCGATTCCTCAGTGTTCTTGCAGGGCATCCAGGGTCGTCCCATGATGCTTATATATTGCGGAGCTCCGGCTAATTTCGTCAGTTTGAGTCAGGAGAATTATCTGGTGGATGGCTTCTGGGTAAGTTTGCTCACATTTCATCAATCCATTTTCACTGTATGGCAATGAATAGAGTTGATGACCCATGTCTTAACCTATGGCTGTTTTTAGCCCTTGATGACATGTCAAACAATATTGTTGCTTAGAATGTGTATTTTATGTTAGTATTTTTAAATTATTTCAGGGGATTCTGGATATCCGCTCCTGCCCTTGCTCCTGACGCCCGTTCTTCGCCCGGAATGCGGGCCAGGAGTTCTGTAATCGGGCCCTCTGCAAAAGCCGTTGTGGAGAGGGCATTCGGATTTTTGAAGTCCAGATTTAGGTGTTTGGATCATACGGGGGGGGGGGGGAACTGCAGAATGACCCCAACAAGGTTATACCAATAATTTATTTTACGTTTTTTAACAGGGACCCACACATGCCAGAGTGGCACAACTGAGTGCCAGGGTCCTTCAGTTGGTGGGCGAGATGCAGGAGCTGCGCGACTCGTTGGGGACCACAGATGAAGAATAATGTTCTGTGGCCTGCTATTGCTATGTATATATTTTACTACGTTTTATATGTTATTTTAAAAAATTAAAATATGTTAAAAGTTTTATATTTTTTCAAATAAAAAAAAAAATATTAAACAAAGTTATAAATTTGTTGAAACTATTTTACTTAAAAAAAACCCCGAAAAATGTCATTTAAGATTATTAAAAAAAAAAAAATTGTCTCGGTGTCATTTCCTTTTTTAAATACATTCATTAAGGGTTGATTACCACAAAACGAATGCAAAACACTACATTTAGATATGAAGATTCGCAAGACCGTGAAGTGATTTAGGTCAGCTTTAGGTGTGAGAAATGGAAGAAGTATGAGACTGCGAAGTGATTTGGGTTAGTTTTAGGGGTGGGAAATGGAAGAATATACTGAGAGCGATGTGATTTAGCTAAGCATTGTAGCAGAAGTGAGTGAACCAAATATGTAGGCGAGCACATTAATGAGTTAAGTTTGTAGTGCGCGGGCGTAAGGTCGTAAAGATTTTCATCTGGACGATTATTTATAGAAAAAGGAATTCAGAATCTAACAGGAAACGTAAATGATTCGTTTGAGGAGGCGATGGAAAAAGGGCAAAAACGAAAGCCTACGTTGTAACATGAGTAACATAAACGGAAAACGAAAGCTTGAAAATGACATTCTCGTTGGCATACAAATGGACAGATACTTTACTGAAGGCTTGCGATGCATGCTTTGAATCACTCCTACACTCATACGCGAGCGGTAACAAAACGAAAAAAAATACAGATCGGCACAAAAATGAAAGTCTTTTTTTGTCTCTCTGAATCAACCCTAATATGTGTGTCATTCAGCACAGTTATGACTCCTTTTCTTGCTCTTGTTTTGCAGCACACTGCATGAAGATTAATCATGGCAGGACCCCTAAACTAGTGACTGGGCCTGGCGGACCTGCAGGGAGGATTCCACTGGGTGCGGAACAGAAAAGAAGATGCTTGAGGTTAGTACTGTACTTTTCATGTAGACATCCTAAAATGTTACCATTAAACTTTGTTTAGGTGTCTTTTAATTTCACTTAAACTGCTAAACACCTAGTCTCAAGCACCTCTCTACCAGCTCAAATATGTGGGAGACTGCCAAGTTATCTACTGGGCATCAGGGAGTTGACTGAGCAAGTAGGCACATATTAGAACTCATAAGTTGGTCTGATTTTTGCCAGAAAAAAGTTGTAACATTTTTATCCATTTACTGGGGGTGGAGCATTATCTGAAAAAATAAAAGCAGTAATATTAGAGAGTTTATTGATGTGCAATTATTTCATAGGTTTGGATTTGGTGACAAAGGTACTTTTTTAAAAGTATATATTATTGTGTGCCAAAGGTGCTGCTTTAGCAATTTTTAGTTTTATGTGTGTGTTTTATGGAAGCAGTTTCACTACCTGCAGTCTGTTGCTATTGGTAACTCCACAACAAGTCTGTACCCCAAGACCTACAGAGAGACAGAGAGAAGTGAGCCCTGTACACACAGAACTCTGCAGTGTTCTGTGCGTACAGCGCTCACTTCTTGTAGTTATTGGTGTACCACACGTGCTAGATAAGCAATTACTAAAACTTCACATTTATGTCCAAATGTATTCATTAATTAGTGTTCATGGGCCCGAAAGGTACTGAGTGTGGCAGGGTCATGATGGGTTCTTACAGGATTTGTAATGAGGGTTATGGTGAGAGCTTAAAATTTTAAATAATTGTGAAGTTCTATTGAAGATTATCCTGACCAAACATACAGGGTAATCTTGGACGCCCTCCACATATTTGTAAGGGGGGAACTGTGGGAAGCACACTTTTCACTCAAATCTGGGACTTACGCGAAGGCGGAGTGGTGCCTGGCTCTCCATATATTGGCGGCAGTGAGGATCACGATAGCAAGGTGCTGGAAAACCCCTACTATTCCATGGCTGGAGATACAAAACAGAATCTTGGATACAGTGTGTAATGAAAAGATCACGGCAGTGGAAAATGATACTTATGAAAAATTACAGAAAGTTTGGGACCCTTGGGTGGACCATATAGGACTGCAGAACACCCGGGTAGACCTGACATTCCCAATATGAGTGCTCCCCTCTCAAACCAAACAGAATAATTATATAATTTATGGATATAGGCCCGGACCCCCACATTCCCCAACCCCCCATATCTCTCCGCTTCTAACTCTCCTTCACCCCACTATCCTACTATTCTCTACTTAGTCTTGGTTGGTTACATTATCTATAAATTTGAAATTAGTGTTTGCTTACGGCAAAGACAGCTGACTAAACTCGAATGAAAATTAAAACTAATGTTCACTTGAGAAGATATAATCAGCAACTAGATAAGCAAATTTACAGTTATGTGTTCTGTCATCAGTCTGGGTTATAGCTCAAACACACTCAGACGGAAGATAGTATTTGTAGTACTTTATTGAGAAGCAATAAATACTGTTTATCATTAAGTCTGATCGCAAAGTCTCTGTTATACATCTCAATAATATATCTATAAGCTGTCTACTCTGCATAAACGCTAATAAAAAATTTGTAAAAAAAGATTGTCCTGATGACTAGTGTTGGGCGAACTCCTAGAGGTTCGAATTCTGCAAGTTCGGATACCCAAACTTTGAAATCAATGGGGAACTGATTCTGCCTCTGGGGGCTGTTCCGCCCCCCCCACTCCTCACCCAACTGTGTGGACGGAGGCTGCCTGGGCCCCAAGAGGAAGTGTAAAAAATAAAATGTAGGGCTGGAGCACTTTAAACAAATGCAAGTTTGCAGCAGAAAGTGGCTGTACACTTAACTGAGCCAAGGTCAGCGGTTGGCCTCTCCCTGTCAAATTGGTTACGGCCGAGCTAAAGAAAGATGGCCGTCCCTCCCATAAGTCAGAACATGGGAGTGACAACCATCTTTCTGTAGCCCCAGGTGTAGCCTATTTAAATGGAAAGACTAGTTTGTGGGGCTCAAGTAAGTTGTACAGCTGCTTCCTTTTGCACATACTGTATAGGTTAAGCTGGTTGATGGGTTGCTCAGAGTTTCAAGGTTCGGTCCGATCCCCGAACACGAACACGGACTTCTGGCTGAAGTCCATGTTCAGGTTTGGGAGCCCGAACGGTTCAGGTTTGTCTAACACTACTAATGACTGCTGGCCGTCTTTTTGGACTTGGATTAATTGCTTTGTGTCTGCTGTAGATTTATGGCAAACCTGTACCTCAATGACCTGTGACAACGACAGAAATCCCCCTAGTAGAAGCATAGGAAGGAACAGGATAAAATAAATCTAATTGCAGCCATTTGAATCATTTCTTTTTCCCTTCCCTTCCTCTCGGTGTATTTTTGTTTCTTTGGCAGACATAACTGTGGCACCTAGCCTTCAGTAAACATCAGTTACTCCACTTCCAGCTCAGCATATGCCAATGTCATTTGGAATGTCAGCCAAGATGCGAAGCAACCCACCGGGGTGAAGAGCAGCTCACACTACCGTCAACTTTTACATTTAGGCAAAAGCGAAAACATTTCATGTTGGAAAACAGCCACCTGCAAACTGTTTATTTCGCTACAGTAATTCTGTTCACACACACATATATCTTCTGTCATGGCATTCTAACACTGCAGCCATTTATATGTAGACTATACACAGGCAAATATGCCCAAAGCTGGACCTGTCGTGGCCATATTTCCCGTTAGACAACCCTAGGCTTGTTCCTAGTATGGCTGTTGACAAAGGTGCTCTGCAGAATGTGTCGCTACTCAGAGCCGACTCTATGTTTGTGGGGGCCCTTGGGCAAGAGAGTCTTAGTGGGCCTCAAAGTACTGATGTCACCTTTCAGCTCCACTGCCACAAATGGGTCATCTTCTGCTGCTGATCGCCCTCCAGTCCTTATTGCCTTCCCTATAGCCACCAATCATCCTCTAGTCCTTGTTACCTTCCCTATAGCCACCAATCACCCTCTAGTCCTTGTTGCCTTCCCTATAGCTACCAATCATCCTTTAGTCCTTGTTGCCTTCCTTATAGCCACCAATCATCCTCTAGGCCTTATTGCCTTACTATAGCCGCCAATCACCGTCCAGTCTTTATTGCCTTCCCTATAGCCACCAATCATCCTCCAGTCCTTATTGCCTTCCCTATAGCCACCAATGGTCCTCTAGCCCTAGTTACAATCTCTACTGCCACCTAGCACCCTTCAGCTCTTACTGCTTGCTCAGCTGTCACAAAGACTCCATCATTGCTGTCCGTTGTCACCTGGTTCTTTCCACCTCCATTCCATGCCACCTTCTCCATTTGTTGCTGATTATCCCCTGTTGCTAAGGTCAGCCATGAGCAGGTCTGCACAAAACACCCAGCATTCGGTAGTTTGGGCCAAAAAAATAAAATAATACCACGTCCAAGTGTGAGCCTTAGTGGGCCCCTGAAAATGCCAATTGCCCAGGTTTGCCTTGTTCTGGCGCCGGCCCTGCTGCTACTGTATCACTGTACTGTAGTTTATTTTAGGGTGCTACGGGGGGATATGTATGCTAACTTGGAGATCCATGCACATTATGCATGTATGTATCCCCACAGATCACCCCAATACTCCCCTCTCATTGTTCCCATATAGGGCCGCTCATCCAATCAGCTGTTGACAATGAAGTAAAAAAGTATAGGTAGCCATAGTGGCCAGCCTGCAGCCCCATCCGAGGGGGGTGACACTTCAAGTAGGAAGGGATAAACTGGGGATTAACTGGAACTATAGTACAAAATGACAGGAGGACAACAACAGTATGCCTGAGACTGAGCTGAGGTTCTCACCCGTTTCTGCCTGGTGCCCCACAGGATTGCTTATGGCCAATTAGTTGTGGCACATGTATATGTTTAAGGGGGGGTGAGGTGGGTTTGCTTGTGGGAGGGTTGGCATACACGCTGCATATTGATTCTGGGATACTAGAAAGGACAGCTTCATTTTGAGTGCTAGGTGTATGCAGGTGAATGCAAAGTATGCAGGTTACATAGTTATGTTAGGGGCTCTGGGACAGTCCATGTGTATGTTGAGGGGGACAGCCAGGGTTTGGGGATTTTGGATTTATACATGAAGACCACGACCTGACAAAATGGACAACAAGCACTAAAAGTGCCTAGGGCAGCATAAACAAAAAAAAATGGCCCTGGACCTTGCAACTTGTACAGTCAGACTGTACAATCTACAGACTCATTCAAAATGTTGTAGTATAAGAGCCCAGACTGATTTAGAATGATTTGTTCGTTAAAAGCTATAACATTTTGGTAAAATCCTATGGTCAGGTCATTAAAGGCATCTCTGTACCATCAATTTGACATTGAGGGGCAGACCAATCAGTGTATCTTAAAATGTTCATAGGCAGTCCAGGACTTCAGCCATAAAATGCCTCCAATTAATATGGCTAGTGATACCACATGCATGCTGCATCCAGGGAAACCTTTGTAGGAAATCTTTGGGCCTCAGTCAGCTTTTCCACTAATTCCCTAAGATTCGCCTGTGGTTGTCCCACAGAAAGAGATGTCATTCTAGAGACCTAGTCAATTTCATGTAAGGCCAGCTCACCTGAGTGGAGACAAAGGCTGGTCGTAGAGCCAGCCATAGAGAAAATGTGTTTGACCAGAAGTTTCAGATAAATGTCAGCTGGGCTTGCCAAGGGGACCTCTCTAGCTCAGGAAGTTAAAAGAACCTAACCAGCCCAGCATACTGATATTTGATAAAATTCTTAATGACTGTCAAAACAACCAGTAAGCAATATATTATATTCCCAACTGGAAGTAAATAATTGTCATGCTCTTTTGCCCGGTACAGTCATAAAGTTTAGAGTCTCCACCACAAACAATAGGCAACATGACACTCCATTTGTGAGGTTAACTATAGGGTTGGTAGAGAGAATTGTGGAGAGTCCTGATGTCGCCTCCTCTACGTCCTCCTCCACCCGGAGGCTGGCACTTTCACCTACGACTATACGTCTCCTCCTCTAGATTCATAATCCTGGCCCTTCTGCCTCCTTCCACTGGGGTCCTGATGCTGGCATCGGGTCCTAGTGTCATGCTTTCAGTGTTGCTGCCTTCGACTCTGTCCAGACCCTGATTTATGCGCTGTCACTTCATTTTTGCCACTGAGTACCTGGAAACCTTGCTTCCATTAATGGAGGTACAGCACAGAACACAAAAGTGTACTGCACTGTTCGATTTAACCACATTGCAGTCAAAAAGCACAGTGTGGAAGGACCATGAGCCAGGACACTTATTAAAGTGGGTTGTAAGGAGGACATGAAAATAAAAGAGCGAAGAAACAAATGGAAAAACACCAAAGTATAAGGTTATACAGCCTCATTCAGAGTCTATCTCTTACGCATTTCCACCAGTGGGAATGGCATCAAAGGATTGTATTTGGTCTATTTTCCATGTCGGGTTATTCAGAGCCTTGTTTTGCAGGAAATTACGGTATGCGGATGCCAAACCGTGTTTGCCGTATACTTCCGGGGTCCGCCAGGGGTGCATCAAACAGACTACATATTTTTAAGCAATCCACTACTACTGTGGGATAGGAGAGCTGGCTTCATCTTGTTGCTGGCCACAGTCAATGATCTCCTACTATTGTGGGATGGGAGAGCTGGATTAGTTAGCACTGGCATACACTAGCATATACAATGCCTGGGTGCTTGCAGGGCCGGCTCCAGGTTTATGTGGGCCCTTGGGCGTTATGTTCTCAGTGGGCCCCTTTGCGGTGAAGAGTCGCGTCACATCACCCAAATCTGGATGCCGGCCCTGTCAGTGGGCCCCCCTGGAGGCCAGGGGCCCCTGGCCGCTGCCCCGCCTTGCCGGGTGCTGACGCCGGCCCTGGGTGCTTGCACTTTCCCAGAAAATTACTTAAAGGGGCAGAAGCGTGCATGTGGAGCTAAAGGATACCCAAACAGGGGACATAAGCTCACAATGCACATCTGTTTGTTGTTTACAGACTCTCTTGGAGCAAAGGTACCACTTCAAGCCCAACACACATGAAAAGAAGACGTTGGCAGAGGAAGTGGCAGCACATGTGAGTGGTAAGGGGGCCTCACCTTACACTTTCACCTAAATAATGTAGCACTGGTCGGACCTCAAACGACGAAAGTGGCCCTGGGTGCGGAGGTTCTACAGCCAGAACAGGTAAGTGGATGTACAACAGAGAAGGTGAGCTATCAGGGATATAAGTAACATGTTTTACAAAATTATATTTTCTTTTGTAGATGGGGAGTTCTGGCTGTGGATCAAGCCCACCCAGAGGCGAGGGGTCCGACCAGTGGGGCCCAGAAGACAGGGTGTGGGTGTAGGGTGGCGGCCCAAACCCTGCCAAAATCCTCTTCCTCCTCTGAAACAGCACCACCACCAGCCATGGAGCCCGCTGAAGAGGAGGGTGTGTTGGGCTTGGAGTCTCCCACAGCTCCTGCACACTCCATTAGGCCAGTAAAAAAAGCACCCAGGTTGTGCTGCATGTAAAGTCTAATAACATGTTAAGTGCTGGTGTGCTGGTGCTTTTCTGACACTACAAATTAATCAGAGGGTGAGTATGCGGCGATGGGGCCACCCAAGATGGAAGCAGGGGGTGTGAAGCCAGTGAAGCAGAGCAATACCCAAGCATTGCACAAACAACACCAGCCCTTATAGTCTAACTCAAGTTCTTTCCCTCTACAGACCCTGAAGAAGGGATGGCGCTGCGGGGGAGGGTGTCCCCCTAAAACTATGCGTCAACCAATTTGGGTAAGTATGTAAAAATGTGCGTGCATATATAGGCACACATGTGGACAAACAAGTGGTAATGTATTATTTCTCTCTTTGCAGGTGCCATGTTGGTCTCAGGAAAAACATTTTACAAATGTTGTATATAGTTAATTTATATTTTAATGTAACTGTAATTCAAGAAAAAAAAAATAAAACCAAAAAACATTTTAAAAAACAATAGTTTTAAAGTTATATGCTGTGTGTCGACGTGTTTTCTATGCAAATATATAAAACACCAAACCAAAGAAACACCAAAACAAAAGGGGGCCAAAGTATGAGGTGAGTAACAGTGGGTAGACGACATGGCAACCAAGGTTCAAAGGTAAGTATGTGCAAGGACATTCATACTACCATGGAATGCCCTAGATGCCAGCAGGGGGGACAAAGGTAAGTATGTGCAAGGACATGCAGACTACCATGGGTACACTGGTGGCGGACGGTGGGAAGCACAATAAAATAGCTAGTTACAACGAAAATTAGGACCTATGCCAAAAAGCCACCGAAGGACACGGCACATCGAGAACAATGGGATCCACAGCAAGTTACATTCGAAAACTGTTAAAAAACTTGGCTCCCGAAACTACTTTGGCTGCAAATACCGTAAATGCTAAACCGCATGCGTACGCAAAGCAAATACGCCCACTTACGCATGAACGAACTTTACTCAGAATGCAGCTGTGAAACATATGAGCATTCGCAATTTCAGTTTCCAAATAACTGCGCATTCACGGGCAGCCTTTGAATCAGGCTGATAGCCTATAGTTCTGGGTTTTCACATGGGTGAGTACAAAAAAACATATAAACTGTATACAGTATGTTTATAGACACAGTGTCTATACTGTATAATAGCTTATACATCCGCACTAGCCCACCACAATATATAGCAGGCTTCCATATGACAAGGCCTGTTGATGTGAATCTGCAGGCACAGGCTGAGTTCACTTCCTGCAGGACACATCAATGGCAGACTTTGTCTAACAGGTTGAAGTAAGAGGTTGAATCCATGAATATTCAAAATGTTAATGGAAAATAATGTAGATCAAATAACACTTTGATAAAATATTAATAAAGATTTATCAAATATTTAGATAACATGTTATAAGGCTTAGCCATGAATATTGCTGAACCTGCTGAGAAGCTCCCGCGACACTCACTCTTGCTCCCTGCTGCTGGAGGTCTCACCCTACTCCCTTGTGTAGCCGCTGCTGCTGGCCCAGAATAATCCTAAGTTTCAATTGCTGACAGACATACTGTAACCTATTCTAGGGTGGATTATTGTTCTCATTGGTCCCATATGGGTTCTGTCTTTTCCCATTGGCTAATGGTAGATCAGAGCAGCTCAAGTGTGCCTCTGTTGGATATGCAGTTCAGCTAAATTTGCGTCCAAAAATTGGCATTTCAGGTACCTGGACTTGAACCGAACCCTATTGAAATCAATGAGGACCTGAACATGGTGACCCAAAATTTTCCCCAGAAATATAGGGCAACTGGCCGGTGGGTGAGGAGTGGGAGAAGTTGGAGTCTCTGAAGGGGGCCCCCAGAAGCAGAATCAGACCAGGGCTGTTAAAGAAAAAAAAGGGTTGGTGGCAGCGAGTGAAGGGTGAGGGGCCTACACTTACTTGAGACAGCGATCAGGGTCGTTTTTTCCTCTTAGAGAAAGACCATGCCAGGGCTACAATAAGATGGCCGCCCCCATGAGTGAGGACACTGGCAGCAGTCCATCAACCAGCCTTACTGAACTCCGAACCGAACACAGACTACTGGCTGAAGTCTTTGTTCAGATTCGGGGGCACGAAAGTTGGGCACGGACCCAAACTTTTCAGTTCGGGTCCACCCATCACTAGTAATAGGGAAATCCTAGAGCAGGTGTTCCCAACATTTTTTCATCGGGTACCACTTTCCATTTTCTTATTAGTTCAGTATTCATCTAAAGGTCTTGTATTGATTCCAACAGGGCAGTTCTCCATAGGAACCCGGTCTCTTATAGGGTCCTGTCCCAGGCAACTCCCTTGGTTGGTCCCTTCTTAGTTCACCCTCCAGAATGGCATCTCCTGCATTGTTGTCCCCACAAAAAGGCACCTGGAGAGTGCTTAACATGGCCTTTCTCTTCAGGCCCTTGCAGAGGGGGTAGTCCTATGACCAAACTATCCAAGGTCCAACTGAGAGGATCTTGAGTACCACCAGTGGTACTAGTACCACCTGTTGGGAACCCCTGATCTAGAGGTTTAGATGGAGTTTAAGGTGAGCGACCATTGGACTAGGTCATGCTGGGAGGTGCAAGGTACTCACTAAGTTCCTGTTGGTAGTTGATGGCATGTCCGTGTTAACTCCAGGTTCTCTGGAAGATTCAGGCTCAGTATTCAACTAAAGGTCTTGTATTGATTCCAACAGTGCAGTTCTCCATAGGAACCCGTCTCTTATAGGGTCCTGTCCCAGGCAACTCCCTTGGTTGGTCCCTTCCTATTTCACCCTCCAGAATTGCATCTCCTGCATTGTTGTCCCCACAAAAAGGCCCCTGGAGAATGCTTAACATGAACTTTCTCTCCAGACCCTTTAAGAGGGGGTAGTCCTATGACCAAACTATCTAAGGTCCACCTGAGAGGATCTTGAGTACCACCAGTGTTACTAGTGCCACCTGTTGGGAATCCCTGCTCTAGAGGTTTAGATGGACTTTAAGGGGAGCGACCGTTGGAACAGGTCATGCTGGGAGATTCAAGGTACTCACTCCTGTTATTAGTTGATGGCATGTCCCTGTTGACTCAGGTCGAGACCACATTGATGCAGGTTCAGAATTGAATTAAAGGTCTTGTATTGATTCCAACAGGCCAGTTCTTTATAGGAACCCTGTCTCTCAGGGTCCTGTCCCACGCAACTCCCTTGGTTGGTTTCTTCCTAGTTCACCCTCCAGAATTCCATCTCCTGCTTTGTTTTCCCCCCTGAAAAGTCTCTGGCTGGTTTCCCCGTTCTGGGTCCTACCATCTTTTGCTGTGCTGTAGTTTCCATGCTCCCTCACGACCATCAGTGCAACTTTTTATACTAAAAATCTATTGACTTTGAGTGATGGATAATCCATTACCTTGTTACACATCTAAGGAACTTCAATACTTCAATACTTTATTGAACCGCCAAGTAAGTACAGTGTACAGACAAGGAATGCTTTTTTTGGCAAGGAGATACTCCATGAGAGCTATAACAATTACATGAACAAAGTATAAAAAGGAATAATGATACAGTACAGGTAACTATAGTGACTAACAATTGTCAGTGATGCAGAACAGGATGTAATTAAGTGCCACTCATACACTGGGGTTATTCATCGCCAAGACTGCAAGAGGAAAAAAACTGTTTCTGTGTCTGGAAGTTTTGGTTGCATGAGCCATGAATCTTCGGCCAGATGGTAGGAGCCTGAAGAAGGGTTGACCCGGGTGCGTCACGTCGCCAAAGATCTTCTTTGCCCTCGAGGAGATTCTACTCATGTGTTGATCATCCAGAGAAGGTGATCAACACATGAGTAGAATCTCCTCGAGGGCAAAGAAGATCTTTGGCGACGTGACGCACCCGGGTTACGTTATGCTAGATTGTATTATATCTGAAAAAGAAGTCTAAAAATCTTCCAAAGCTGGACTTTTAAATGTATTGAGTCAGTCAATGAATGGAATTGCTCTAACTTTTGAATGTCATGCTAGTTATATAAATAATCAGAGTTACTCTTTAGCCAGTGTATTTTCAAACCAAAAGAAGACTTCTAATTATAATAAAACATCTGAGTATATCATTATAAGTACTCAAACTTGTAAACTAGTTGGATAATTGTAAACTCTGCTTTGTATTGTATACAGATGATTAACTTGGGGGCATGGCTGTATTCGGTGTTCATGGTGCCCTAGGCACTTTAAGTGCTTGCTCCCCCTTTTTTTAATTTAGGTCACGGTCCATATAAAAAAAAGTGTGTAGGGGCAAAGGGTGCAATAGGCTAGATGCAGAAAATGTGTGTGGAGAAGGGCACAAAGGGGGAAATGCAAAGAAGCAGACAAGAATTTTCCATTTATTACAGCACTCTGACATACAGGAGTCACATGACCACACCAGTGAAGAGGAGATGCTCTGGCCTGTGATCAACCCATTGCACCCCCTATTCACACAAATACACTCTGCATACTTCTGTGGCTGTGGGGGGGGGGGTTGTTTGTTAGGAGGCATTAATGTTCTGGCTATGGGATGTTTAATTTCTTTTCTTTTCTGCAGTAGTAAGGGCAGTATCCCCCCCCCTTCCAGGTTGCCACCCTAGGCACGTGCCTAGGGTTGCCTAATGGTAGATATAGCCCTGCTTGGGGGGGTTAATGGTTCTTTTGATGAAATAGGTCAAAGCTCAACCAAGATTTGGTTTGAATAACTTTACTCCAAAACCAAACAGCAACGCTATCCTGCCCAAAGTCAGTGGGGGAACAGAACAACTGTCAGATCCAATTGTGAGCCAGCTCTCAGCTATGGCTTTCCTTCCATTCTGCCTTTGCTAAAGCCACAAAGGTGTTCATTATAAAAACAACCTTGAATAAATATATATATATATATATATATATATATATATATATATATATATATTCCAGTGACATCATTTTGATATTTATTTTTCATTCATTTGAAATGTTACATTGTGTGTGTTACATTATGATGTCACCAGCCATATACTATATTTACAAGTGTTAATTCTAATAGTTCATTTCAGCTAAGGAGTGAGAGTTACCATCTGCTTTCTAATGAATGGCCCACTGTTAAAGGTTCAGCTGCATTGGGAATAACATTTCAGCAGGTAATAATAATATATATATATATATATATATATATATATATATTTAAAACCTAAGAAAATACCATGATTCTAGTACAACAAATAATGTGAAAAGGTCAAACGTTAAATATAACAGGTTAAAATATAACAAAATATATTAAGAAATAATAAAAAAATATAATATAAAACCAATCTCACCAGGTGAGAAAAGTCACTATTTTTTTAGGAGAGAAAAATCGTCATTCACTTTCATCGTCCACCTGGGGGCTGATAAAAATTAACATCCGGGTGCTGAATCAGTCCCCAGGTAAACAGTAAAACTGAGTGACATGTTTTCTCCTAAAATTCCTAAAATGAATGACCTGATGCTGAATCTACACTAACAAGTCTTAATATCTGATTTTAACCAAAGGCCTTTTTCTAAGGGGAGACATCTAATCTTACGGGTGTCTAAGGTTTTGAAGATTCCTATCAAGCCCCCTTGCATCACAACACCATTTAGGGTTGGGGGTTGCTCTTCAGGATACAGCCCATTATTATCATAATGGCAAGAAGAGCGAAATTAACAAAATGAAAGGAATCCGCGGAATAGCAGACAGCCCTGGGCTTTGATCCACTTTTAAAATACTTCCCTCCTGAACTTTATTCAATCCTTTTACAATCATGCCCCCTCTACCTCTTCCTTCCTTCAAGCTGTACAAAGTTCTTTAAGCCTCTTCTGATTAAATCCTTCCACCATTTTTGTTGCCCCCCTTTGGATCCGTTCTAGTTGAATAATGTCTTTTTGCAGGGAAGGTCTCCAGAACTGCACACAGTATTCTAGCTGTGGCCTCACCAGGGCTCTATACAGTGGCATCACAACCTCCCTCTTCCTCTGGGTGATGCCTCGAGCTATGCAGCTGAGCATCCTGCTAGCTTCTCCTACTGCCTGGCTACACTGCCCACTCATCTTGCAGCTTTCAGTAATTTGTATCCCTAAATCTCTTTCCTCCGAGGTCCTGGCTAACACAGTACTGCCCATACGGTGCTCAGAGCAGGGATTCCTTCTACCCAAGTGCAGAATTTCACTTTTAGAGACATTAAACTCCAGTTTCCACAGTTTTGGACTATTTATCCAGTAAAAGCAAATTATTTTCCGGGTTGCCGACGACTCCAGGATTATCCCCCTATTACTAACTGTTGTATCATCAGCAAACAGGCAACTACCAAGCCTTCTCCTATGTCATTTACAAACATATGTGACACCATGTGAACACAGGAAGCTTGATGGTCTGAGTCTCTTTTGTTGGATCCAGAGTTGGCATCTTGCACAAGGTTTTGGCAGGCTACCACAGCAGTATGATGCACCATGCAATACCCTCTGGTGTACTCCTAGTTGGTCAGGGCTTTATATTACAGTAAGAAGAGAGAGAGAGACAAGAAGCTGGTAGGCTTCAAAGAACACAATGGTTGCACAATTTTTTACACAGTGGGCCCTCCTGGCTCTCATGGGGGTCGATTCAGAGCCAGGTGAGAATTATCACTCATTTTTTAGGAGAGAAAACTGACATTGACCTTTATTGTCTACTTGGTGTAGCTCTTTACCTGGCTCTGAATCTGCCCCAAGGTAGACAATGAAAGTCAATGACAGGTTTCTCTCCGAAAAAAGGAGTGAGAATACTCACCTGACTTAAAATTGATCCTATGGTCTCCCTTCCAGCTTGGTGGACACGCACCTGGTTCACCCTTCAAGGTGCCTGGGTAGCAGCCATTCGGCCCCATCCTTTCCAGAGGAGGCACTACTTTAGGCCACTCTCCTGGACTTTGGCTTAGTGTGGTGTTCTACTGTTAAGGTAGGACTCAACACAGCCTTTCTGCCCTGACCCTTCCAGAGGGGTACTACTCTGAACAGCTAGTCCAAGTCCAAATGTCTCCAGTCCAGACTGTATCCGTACTCCTAGGCTCCAGGGAGCAGGCACATCAGCTCTTCTCCCTGTCCCATCCCTGGAGGATACACCACCCCTTGCCCAGACATGCCCAGCCTTATAAAGAGGACTGGAACCAACCATCTAGTTATGGGTGTGGTGTATGTACATAGTTGTTGCATATTTTGTCTCTGCTTGTGGGGTTAAACAGAAAGGGGCATGAGGAGCTTGTGCTGGATAGTGTGATAGGCTAAGATCAGACAACAATCTGCACATGTGAATATCCCCCCCCCTCCCCAGACACAGTCACTACAGGGCTTCCAAGGCAGGAGGATCTAGGGCACCCAGTAGACATAGGCACTGTAGGGGCCACCAGACTCAGAGATGGCTAGCAATGCTTAGCATGGCATCACTGCCATTCTTATAGAACCTGTGCCCTGAGTAACCAGGCAAGAACTACAGTAGCTTGTGGAAGTACCCCCCCCCCCTTGTTTTTCTTTCGTGTTTTGCTACTTCATGACCTAGAATTAAAATGGATTCTTCAAGTGTTTGCATCATAATTTATAAAGAACATGCCTACAACTTTGAACATTTGTTTTTCTGCATATTGAGAAGCTAACAACAAGTCAGGGACAAAGTTGTTGAGAAATACAAGTCAGGGTTGGGTTACCAAAAAAACATCCAAATATCTGTCAGTCGCCTGGGGTACCATCAAATCCATCATCAAGAACATGGTACCACAACAAACCTGCCAAGAAAGGGCCTCCTGCCATAACTCTTAGACCAGCTGCCCTGTCTGCCAACATCAGTGCAGTGCCTCCCAGGGACACTTCGTCTGACAGTGGGGTGCGTGCCCACACAGCTGGAGAGGAGCGGGGGAGACAGCCAGGGCGGCTTGTTGAGTACTCCATCTTCCGGGAGCGGCGAGCGTGCCCTACTCCAGTCAGCCGGGGAACACTGTGCCGGCCAGGGAATGCTTGGCGCGTCCGTCAGATACAGGTAAGTTCCTCACAGGTAGGTTAGGATCAGTGTCCCTGTTAAGCAGGGTTTGGATCTGTGTCTCTGGGGCATACCCCTCTATGTGGAGCAAAGGGGCGCATGCGCAAGCCACGGCCGCATCCCTGCTATCTCTCTAGCAGGACGTGTACCAGGACGGTATCCTGGTTTATGCTTGTTACAGTTAACACACTTTCCCTTTAATTGATTTGGCAACCGTGGCTATTCCAAAAAATTAATCCAAAGCAACTTTAATGTCAGGAACAGAAGTTTATGTAGACCCGGAATAATCATTGTTTGTTTAAACCTTAAAGTGATCAGCTGGTGAGCGCTGGGTTAAACTGCGCAGTAAGACTCATGTTCTTTCCCTTATTAATTAGCATGCGTCCACTCCGCCAGATCCAGCACCCAAACTTAATTTGTTATGTTCAGCCAAATGCATGAATAGCTTTTGAGTAATTATTTCCCAACATCATCTAATACCTCTCCGCACATCAATTAAAATCCCCTTTAACAAGGAACTGCAGTTTGTTTGAGATCAAATGCCTCGTCCAAAGCTATATCAATCATGTTGAGCTAATTAGCGGACCTGCTTTTTATCATTTGCTTTATTTCATTATTCTATTATAAACTTCCTAATGTAACCAATTGAACAATTTAGAGAAAAATCTTTGTTCTTCTATTTTGAAGCCGAGCTACACTACAGAGTCAAGATACTGCCTTCCTTTCAGGGCAATAAAAAGAAGATGAAGATAGAGGATATTTTTTTAAGTAACAAGATACATTTGTTGAGGCCCCAAGGAATCTTCTAAAGCTCATGTGGATCTAAGAGCCTAGCTCCTGTATTAGTCTGTTGAGTGAAATAAAAGATTCATCATGTTCTTCTTATACACATTTAAACCGGGCCTTCAGCATTATTTATTTAAAAGCCCAAATCCTTAAAAAACTATTCCCCAGCATCTACAATTAATATATTTGAAGTTTTTAGTCGTTTAGTTGTTATTCTTTCCCCCACTGGGCTTCAACTTTGTTCAGGACTCTAGGATACGGGCGCCGCCATCTTGCCTCGGAAGCATCACATACTGAGGAAAGGAGAGTGGTGAAAAGTAAAGGGGGCGGGGCTATAGCTGTGCTTTTCACAGACAGAGCAAAGCTGGGGTCAAGAAAAGGACAGCAATCCCAGAATGCAAAGAGGCACAGTTAGAGTCAGCTCACTCTCTGAGCGAACAGCCAATTGATCTGCTTGTGTAAACCTAACATTATGTTAGGACCCCCTTCCCCAGGTCATTGGCCTGGGGAGGGATGAGGAGCGAGGGGGGGTTCTTGGACCTAGGGTGGGGGGCACTAGAATAGGTGCGGTGTGAGTGCAAGGTGCATTTACTCTTATTGGTGATTTCCACGAAAATACTGTGTCCTTTGGCTCTTTGCTGACATCTCTCTCTCTCTCTCTGCCGGTTCCAAGCTCCTCTCCAGCATTAAACATATATACCCCATCAGATGGATAAACTTTTAGAACCAATGGCTATGGCAAGGTTTTCTCTTAAATACTATCGAAAGTAGCAACATTCTGACAGATAATCTTACAGTTCCGCCCAAGTACGTGATGCACATGTTCTAGCCACATGCTAAGTATGACTGACGCAAGGTACCTGGTTCACTGGCTCTAACTGGTTCTTGGTTTTCTCTAAATTTTTCACTCCAAAACCCACACCAAGACTATGGTATATGAAATATGTTATTGTATATGGGAATAATATTACTACTACTATTATGATATTTACTACTGAATTTCCACAGCAATGCTTGGGATTCCTATTTACACTAACACCTTATAAAAGTCCTTCTCAGAGCTAATTCCACTGAAAGTGTTCTAATACTTATTAACTCTAACTGTGGATCATTACCTATCCATCACACCTACATAGAGAGATAATCTCCTGGAGAGGTGGACCCCCAGACCACTGTTTTAGGGATAAAAGAAAACACAGGCTGTTAAGGGGCACTGGGCTGCTGGGGATACAAGGTGACAACATATGCTTCCTTTCTGGGATCATGTTTGTACCCAAATGTTCATGGGTGCACTAGGTTTCTTGAAGATGCCCAAAACATTCCAGAAGATAAATGTGTGCCTGCTACAGGGCCATTAGATTTAAATGTCTTTTAAGAACTTTCCATGGTGGTACATTCAGTGAACGTCTATGAAGAGCCAACTTTCCTTAACCTGCTTTAAAGATTTGGCTCATAGAAAAAGGGACTCGAAGTGCATCCACACTTTACAGCCACAAGCTCATTTTTCATCCTAAGCGGAACTTGAATATTGGCAGTTATACTGTAAGCTCTTCCAAAAGACTGCAAAGGGGCTTGTTCGCCAGAGTTCAAATCTCTGGTGGTCTTCTCACTGCTTCATCTCCTGAACTAATGTCAGATTTCTTTAAGCCAACGATCAAACACTGCTGGTGGTTCGCTGCAAAATAAATAGCTGAGAGAATACTCAGTTAAGTGTTATTTAAAGCCTGAAAGCTCCTGGATTCTTGTCAAAGAATGCCACCAAATAATATATTCACTCCTTGAAGAAGACAGAGGCAATTAGAATCATTATGAATTTATGATCATGTTGATGGCCATGATGATGATGGTGCTGATGATGAAATAATGATAAAAGCTTGCTCGTATAGGAGAACATAATGTGTCCTTGTCTGAATGAGCTTCATTGTAATTACTGTAGTGCCAACATAGACAACATCCAAATATTTAAAGACTTTACAGGCACTGGACTATTTTCAAAGGGATTTTAATGGCTTTTACGGGTATTTGGCTTAGATAACGGGCAAATGCTGACAGTTATCTATCAGCAATGTATGTACCAAATATAACATAACAAAAACAGCCATGCAACTTGCATAGCACAAAGTGGAGTTAGAACAACCCAACAATATAGGCTCTGCTCAAAGAGGCAAAAGGTCAGGGTGGAATATTCATAGGTAGACATTAATGGAAGAGTCATTACCAAAGAATAGCATTCGAGTTGAGTCAGAACGCTGGCGGAAGTCACAGGCAGGAAGTCAATCCACCAAGATTCAACACAGAAGCATAATCTAGAAGAATAGTTGAGTTCAGGCAAAAAGTTGGACCCATCAGCGATCAAATGAAAGGTCGGACAGGTAGCGCCAGGAACAGATTTGGGACAGAGTCAGCCATTAACCAGTCAGAGGCATCATATCATTGAGTATTGGCCACAATAATTAGAGGACAGCATAGAAACATGAACTGCCTTCCTTTTTGGAGGCACAAAACTATAGGGCTTACTGGGCCAACACCCGTTCAAGAGGTGACCCATTAGATTTAAATGTCTTTTAAGAACTTTCCATGGTGGTACATTCAGTGAACGTCTATGAAGAGCCAACTTTCCTTAACCTGCTTTAAAGATTTGGCTCATAGAAAAAGGGACTCGAAGTGCATCCACACTTTACAGCCACAAGCTCATTTTTCATCCTAAGCGGAACTTGAATATTGGCAGTTATACTGTAAGCTCTTCCAAAAGACTGCAAAGGGGCTTGTTCGCCAGAGTTCAAATCTCTGGTGGTCTTCTCACTGCTTCATCTCCTGAACTAATGTCAGATTTCTTTAAGCCAACGATCAAACACTGCTGGTGGTTCGCTGCAAAATAAATAGCTGAGAGAATACTCAGTTAAGTGTTATTTAAAGCCTGAAAGCTCCTGGATTCTTGTCAAAGAATGCCACCAAATAATATATTCACTCCTTGAAGAAGACAGAGGCAATTAGAATCATTATGAATTTATGATCATGTTGATGGCCATGATGATGATGGTGCTGATGATGAAATAATGATAAAAGCTTGCTCGTATAGGAGAACATAATGTGTCCTTGTCTGAATGAGCTTCATTGTAATTACTGTAGTGCCAACATAGACAACATCCAAATATTTAAAGACTTTACAGGCACTGGACTATTTTCAAAGGGATTTTAATGGCTTTTACGGGTATTTGGCTTAGATAACGGGCAAATGCTGACAGTTATCTATCAGCAATGTATGTACCAAATATAACATAACAAAAACAGCCATGCAACTTGCATAGCACAAAGTGGAGTTAGAACAACCCAACAATATAGGCTCTGCTCAAAGAGGCAAAAGGTCAGGGTGGAATATTCATAGGTAGACATTAATGGAAGAGTCATTACCAAAGAATAGCATTCGAGTTGAGTCAGAACGCTGGCGGAAGTCACAGGCAGGAAGTCAATCCACCAAGATTCAACACAGAAGCATAATCTAGAAGAATAGTTGAGTTCAGGCAAAAAGTTGGACCCATCAGCGATCAAATGAAAGGTCGGACAGGTAGCGCCAGGAACAGATTTGGGACAGAGTCAGCCATTAACCAGTCAGAGGCATCATATCATTGAGTATTGGCCACAATAATTAGAGGACAGCATAGAAACATGAACTGCCTTCCTTTTTGGAGGCACAAAACTATAGGGCTTACTGGGCCAACACCCGTTCAAGAGGTGACACATTAGGATCCTTTCAGCAGCATGCACCAAACAGCAGGACCCACATGCAATCCATGACCGAAGGGGTAATTTTACTAATGACGGATGATTCAGGGACACATGTGCCACAATTCCACATGTGCATGAACCATGTGCCAAAGCCATTTGCTTTTCATGGGCCATTTTCAACTCGCATGTCAGTTTACTGAGTCACAATATGCGATTCGTAAAAGATTTCATTGACAACAGCCATGTCGGCAATTACCGTCATGGTTTTTATCAATGAAGATGACAACCTGCATTTGTTTTTTGTTTTTTTTCATACTATACTCTAAATTATTAAAATAAATCCCAGGGCTGAAGGGATGAACCCTTATGTACTGTAGCACAGGTCCATGCTCTGGTCTGCAGAGCTCATCCGCACCACTGTGGTTATTGGTGGTTCAGGTAATGGTAATTGAACTGGTATAGGGGTCCCTCTTATCGGATCAAATGTAAAGTGGCAGCTTAAAAAAACAAAACACACTTATTTCAATCTTTTAGTTAACTGATATGATTAACTTACCTTTCCCATCCATTGTCCATCACTGAGACACTCTGCAAATGATACTGGTGGGACATCCGATCTGGGAGTATCGATAGTGTGGCATCCTGATCTGAAGGAAGGGGGGTACAGATTGCTTGCCTTCCCTCTCAGGCAGCCAGCCTGGGGCAAGGCTTTTATTCCTTAAAGTGGAACTTCAATCATCTAATGACCCCCCCCCATCCTGCCACCCTCTTTAAGAGGAGCCTCTGAGGATTCACCACCACATAACTTACATGCCACAGGAGGGCAAGGGGTTGGAGGAGGGTTTCCTGGGGAAGCCCCTCTCCACTCCCTCTCTCCTGTGACATATGTACTGGCATGGGGGAGATTTCAGAGAGGTTCCTCCTCTCTGTATAAAAGGCACCCCCCTGCCCCACACTCAGTCCCCGACTGGGAGCCAAGATGGCAGATGGGGCAGAGAACAGCCCTAAAGACCGGGTGAAGACCCAGGACCACTTGTAAAACCGAAGGAAGATGGTGTCCAGCAGGGAACAGAAGAAAGAAGACCAGGACCATTATGTATTGAAATTTAGATTACTACCCTTTTTGTGTGGTGTTTAATTTCTCTACACTTAGGGTGAACTGGTAAGGAGTCCATGGGAACCTTATACCAGTTCACAGTGTAGGGTTCGCCCTCTCACCTGCCGACATTGGCTGGTGATTACCCCAACCCCCATTTCGGATGTCAGAGGGAGTTACCAGTCCCTCTGACTGGTGCCCATGCTAGTTGGCTCTTGGAAGCGGCAAACTCTATTTTCTTAGGAATATACAATTGCTTGGCTTTTATTCATGAAATAAGCATCTCAGTTAGTTAAGTTGCTATTTTACATATGCTTTTAGCAGGGTTAAAAAGGTGGCTTGTACGACCAAAGTCAGTAAGTATTGCAAGGGTCTTTGTAATAGACACAGAGCCGGATTAAGTACGGTGGAGGCCCCTGGGCACAAAGACTGAAAAGCCTCCTGGGCCAGACTATAACTCAAAGGTTGGTGGAGGCTCCCTTTGCAGGGCAAATGGTGGAGGCCCGGGGCGTGTGCGGCCTGAATAGACCGGCCCTGAATAGACAAGTAGACGGGGCTCTCTCCTGCAAGCCTTTAATAACCAAACAAAATTAAACCAAAATAGATAAGCCAGGAACTTTATTCACCCTTGAATAATTAATTAGCCTAATCTTTGTCGCAATTTGCTTAGCACTACAATAAGTTATTGAATAATTGCAGTAAATACTTGGGTAGATCAGTCAACTTGCAGCTGGCTAGAGTATAGGTATCAGAGTGTTATTGTTAATAGTGTTCACTCTGTCCTGCGACTTGCTATTTACCGCCAGTCCCTCATTAGCTGCCTCTCTAAAGCCCAGAGGGGGCAGAAGAGCCTTGGGCCATTTAGGCTGTGTGGGCTTGAAGCCTTGTAGGGCTGGGGGCCACCAAAGCTTGCCCTTGTGCCCTGTTCTACAAGCCCTGCATAGCTGGTCCCCGGGCTGGTTATGCTGCATAGGGGGAGGGGCGCATGGCATATTTTTAATTAACTCTTTATGTCCCATCACTCAGCAGGTATAAAAGGCTTCCAGCAGCAGGACAACAGAAACCAGAGTGATAGTCATGAGAAACAGTATTCGGAGATGGGTTGATGGGAGGTGAGTAGTATTAAAAAATAAAATAATAAAAAATATTTTATGATGTTTGGGTCTTTTTTCACATTTAACCTTTTGCGAACTGGTAAGGGATCCATGAGACCCCTATACCAGTTCACAAGGCTCTGGGTCTGGACCTGAGACTGACCTCCACAGTATGTTGGCTGGGAAGGAGACCCAATGCCATTTCTTTTTTTAGTTTTTAAGGGTTTAACAGTGTTTTTATTTAACCCTTTATAGTGTGGATAGTGGATGTAGTTTACTTGTAAATGTTATAAAGTGCTCTTTTCAGATTGCGGAGTTCTCCTGAGCAGGAACGGGGTGCTACCAATACGTATGTGTTGCAATCGGGAGAAATGGGGCTTCCATGTGCAATATGGTTTTCTTGAATAAAATTTTTTTTTTTTTTTTAATAAATGAAACAAATTGAAACATAGTGAAAAATGATCTGTCTACAGAGGGTAACAACATCTCAAGTATGCTGGCAGTTAAAAGGGTTAAAAGTACTTATGCATGTCGGGTATTGTTCTTTTTAGGGGACCTTGCGCTTTCAAATTTAGCTTGTTTTTTTCTGTTTGCACATTGGTATCCTATATGAAAATGTATTTTTTTATTCAGCTTTTTTATATATTTTTTAGGGAAACCCTGTGCAACCAAAGAATTCTTCGAGGGATTACTTCCAGAAAGATGAGCCAACTACAATAAGCTGGGTGCGTTTTGGCAACTCTTTCCTTGGCAGTACCTATGCATGTGGGGTGTTGTTCTGTTCGGAGAAAATGTGGCTTTGATTCTGTTTTTTTATTCTTTTTTTAGGGAAAACCTGTGCAACTAAGGAATTCATCGAGGGATAACTTCTAAAAAACTGCGCCCACATCAACAAGCCTGGTACGCTTAGAAATCTTGAGTTGTGTACTTACAGACAATCCCCTCGATTCAAAGAGCAAAAGTTAATTGATTTCGTATCGAGAATCGTAAGTTTGGGTGGGTGTTTGTCATTTTTTCTTGTTTTTTGGCCCATTTCGTATTCGCACGATCGTTCGCGCATAGACGTATATGAACATACGCATTTCGTACGAGAATCGTATATTTTGCGTTAGTTCGTGTGTTTTTCCCGTCCAAATCGTATTATTTGCGTCCGATCCTATTTTTTACGTCCTTCACATGGGCTTGCGACCAATTCAGAGAGGTGATTGCTAATTGTTTTGAAGCCCATTAAAGAGCTGCTTTACGAAATGTTTGCCGGCAGCTATTTGGCCTCGGGAGTAGGATGGAGAGGAGCGAGTTTGTGGCACATCAAGGGCTTATGCTTTTTGGCATTGAGTTGATCGAGATGTCTGAGAGCAGATTGCCCCTGCGTCGTCGCATGAACATCGATAGCATGAATGATGTTGAGCTGTTCGAGCTGACCAGGCTTAATCGCGCTTCCCTCCATAAATTATATAGTGAGCTGCGGCCATGGTTAGCCCGCACCACAAGGAAGGGGCATGCAATTTCAGGTATGACCAAGATGCTTGGCTGCTTGCAATTTTTGGCGAACGGCTCGTTCCAGAGGCTGGGTGCCCTCTCCGTGGGGATGTCACAGCCTAAGCTGAGCCGCGCACTATCTAAATTTTTGGAAGGCATGGCTGCCATAACTCCAAAATATATTTATTTTCCGGATGATATGGCAGCCAGAAACGCCATTAAGCTTGGGTTTTATAATGTGGCCGACATGCCCAACGTTATTGGTGCTATTGACTGCACACATGTGGCACCCGTACCTAGGGCTGCCGACGAGTATATATATAGGTATTGAGATTGGTTATTATGTTGGCCAACGTGTAATGTAACCTGTTTTCCTTTGCGGCAGCATATTTGTTTATCCCTCATTTGTGTAGCTGCTTTATCTAGGCTTTTCATTAGTCTTTCCCAATAGAGTGCAGACATGTATTTTTTTTTTTAATTTTTTTTTTTTCACATATCAATTACCCTTTTTGTATGTTTTTGCCTTAAGGAATCGAAAAATGGGACACTCCCTTAATGTCCAGGCCGTGGTTGGTCCGGACATGCGTTTTATGAGTGTCCTTGCCGGCTACCCAGGATCGTCGCACGACTCGTATATCCTCAGGCGATCTGGGTTGTTTAGGAGATTTGAGGCAGGTGAATTTTCGGGTGCATGGCTGCTTGGTAAGTGTGTCCTATTTGTGTGCTATTAAATGTGGGATTAATCTTGTATTTGTTGATATTTTTGTATTTGAATTCTTTACATAAGCCAGAAACTGCCTTTTTGTTGGGTCATATATTATGAACTCCAAACCAAAATGCTTGCCTCGCTTTGTCCTTCAGAATGTTTTCCCTTTAGTTAGGATGTCTGTAAGTTCCATGTCCCTAAATATATTGGTTGGGAGTTTATACCCAAGGATCTGTGAGCTTTTGCTCCTTTTGTAGTATTGGTCTTTAAATGTCAAAGTGGACTTAAACTGCATACATTGTAGTTTTCATATAAATGTTGATAGCCCCTCAGCAGCATCCTAATTGTAACATGTCAGAAACCTCAAAATATATTTAAATTCCAACTACCCTTGGCCGTGCAGATGTTTGTTAATTAATTGGTATATTGAAGTGCCATTTTTAATTATGTACTACATTAGTGGCAATAGTTATTTTGCTAATGTGCCCTGGGTGTTTTTTTTGGCCCTTTACCTTACATCATTATGATATATGTATATGCCCTTGCTGGGCTTCTGGCCCTGGATGGGGTTCTTCGGGCCCTGGATGGGGTTCTTCGGGCCCTGGCTGGGCTTCTGGCCCTGGATGGGGTTCGGCGGGCCCTGGCTGGGCTTCTGGCCCTGGATGGGGTTCGGCGGGCCCTGGCTGGGCTTCTGGCCCTGGATGGGGTTCTTCGGGCCCTGGCTGGGCTTCTGGCCCTGGATGGGGTTCGGCGGGCCCTGGCTGGGCTTCTGGCCCTGGATGGGGTTCGGCGGGCCCTGGCTGGGCTTCTGGCCCTGGATGGGGTTCTTCGGGCCCTGGCTGGGCTTCTGGCCCTGGATGGGGTTCGGCGGGCCCTGGCTGGGCTTCTGGCCCTGGATGGGGTTCTTCGGGCCCTGGCTGGGCTTCTGGCCCTGGATGGGGTTCTTCGGGCCCTGGCTGGGCTTCTGGCCCTGGATGGGGTTCGGCGGGCCCTGGCTGGGCTTCTGGCCCTGGATGGGGTTCGGCGGGCCCTGGCTGGGCTTCTGGCCCTGGATGGGGTTCGGGCCCTGGATGGGGTTCGGGCCCTGCTGCGGGGCCTGGGTTGCCGAACTGCCCTACTTGAACCCATGGGCGGTGTGGGCTCCCTTGGGCGGCCTCTTCTGGGGGCAGAGGTGGTGGGTGCTGCTGTTGCCTGCTTTTTGGCTGCAGGGGCACGTGGCTTGGGGCCCCTTTTTTGGGTTCCAGAGGGTCCAGTGTCCCTTGGTGGGGCAGAGGTAGTAGTCTTGGCTCGCAGCTTTTTCCTACCTTGCTGGGACCTGGTGGTTGGGCCCTCCGACGTCTGGCTTTGCTGGGGTCGTTTGGAGCTTGCCTTTTTAGGTGCCATCTTCCACAAATGCTCAAAGAGAATGAGCTTTGGGTGCAGGGACCTTTAAATAATGAGCCCAGCGTGTGACGCCTATGCGCACGACTACGCGCTCGTACGGACGTACGTTCGAGCGGAACCAGGAAACCGCTGGGGTTTCACTTATCTGCTGCCTTGAAGAAGCATAAAGATGGCGCCCACTATCTTCACCCGTCAACAGGAAGAGATCCTCATGCTGGTAAGTGGCTGCCTCTGCATTTTAATGTAATAGTCAATGATGGCCTAAATGTAAATGATGCGTTTGGAACTAGTTTGGGGTCTCTTAATGTTTAATAACTGGCTCCTCACACTTCATCCTCAAGGGCCGAGCCTGGCCACGTTTTCACCTGTCTATGCTGATGTCCTAATTAGGGAAATTGCTCAGGCTTAGCAACAGTTAATTAACCTGTGGAGTAGCGGGGCTACCTGTCAAACCTGGCGTGTCTCGGACCTTGATGCGGATGTTTGAGGAACACTGTTTTCCTAAGCCATAAAAACACAACGGGAAGCCACACACGTGGTCCAAAAGCCTAAGCATAAGCCTACATCTTGGATGTTTAAACCATCCTAACATGCCATAGATGCAGGTGGCCTGATTCTTGATGTTGGCTATTATCTGTATGTACATGGTGTGTGATACATATAACATAAGACCAGACTCTCATTCCCAGTCAACGTCCTCTTTAAGGCACTCCCCAAAAATGGCTGCCACTCTAAATGTGTGTGTTAATGACATGAAATTCTCAACTTGTGATGCAACACATATGGGTCTGTGTGTAAAAGTAAAAGCTCTGTGTCCATTATGTTTTTCAGATCATGCTTCAGCGCCGGTATGACTTCGCGCCCAATGTGTGCGAGAAAAGGGACATCGCCCGGGAGATCATCGCGGAGATACACCGTGTCACCAGCACCACCTTCACTCACACCCAGATAATGCAGCATTGGTCGGACCTGAAACGTCTGCACATGCCCCGGGTGCGGAGGTTTTTTGGAATCCATTTCCCAAGTAAGTACAAAGCAATTGCATGGTATATGTTCCAAATGTATAAGTTATGCCTTTATTTATAATGACTTTTCTTTGGTAGTGTTGGAAATGGATTTCAGAATTCGCCGCACCCGGAGGCGTACAGGCCGACCAGTGCTGCATGAGTCTGCATCTGTGAGTGAAGGTGGTGGATCTCCCGGGCGACGGACCTACCCCTCCTCTGTGGCCTCCTCAGACCAGCCCCTGGACCTTACCACAGAGGAGGGGCCCAACCGCGTGGGCGTGGAGTCATACCTGGCCAGGCATGGGGAAGGCTCTGGTATGTCACTCTTCATGTATAGGCACAAAGATATACATGGCAGGCCAAAAACTAAGTTCTCCTTTATTATGTATTTGTAGAAGCTTCTGGTGCGGGTGAGATAGTGGAGGAGGAGGCAGCAGAGATGCTGGAAGTTGATCCTGGCGAAGGTGAGTGATGTCAGCCAGACTGGGAGCCACATATGTTGGGAATAGTGACTCTATACAAGTACTAACCAAATGTCACATGTTTCTCCAGGGACTTCTTCACAGCATAGCCAGGACCAAGGGCAGCCTGTTGGCCCCAACCAGCCATCTGTCGGCCACCAACTCCGTAAGTCTCCATGCCATTATTCATATTAATGTTTGGTTAGCTAATAACACACACATAACTAAAGGCGTAGCCAATGTGTAGTTCACACTTTCATGTGGGCACTTCGTTAGCTTAAAGAGGACCCTAACTTGTATTAAGAACATAAGAATTAGCCAACACACTGTACCTACAGATTAGAAACATGGAAAAACACCCTTCAGCCATCTAATGCATGTTATTAGACTGAACAAAACCAATATTGCTGAATATGGAATGCGCAATATTTACAGGCAGCATGGGATACAGATTGAAAAAAGTAAGGTGCTGCCATGCATTGTGGGAGTGATGACCTTTCCCTCAACCCAGCTATGCTCTGGATTCCCAACGCACCACTGTAACCTACTCCCCTGTACTTTATCCAACTCTCCACTCCTCATTAAGTGTTATGCTTCAGAGTCCAGATGGCGGCGCTGTAATCAGAAAACATCCCAAATTTACTTTGATCTGGTGCAGAATCAATTTGGGAATAGTTATTGGTTTTCATTAAATAAAGTGGAAGGTCCGCTTTAAGGAGTTTAAAGACTTACCTGTGGGAAATGCATTAACTTTATCCCTTGGAACAATGACATATGTCATGCATTTACATGTATTTGATTAACCCCAAATCTATTTCCAGCATACAAACCGGTCTGGGACTCCTATTTATGTTTAATTCTCTATTGGTTACAGGGATGATCCCAAAAACATTGGCTGGCAAAAAAAAAAGAATAAAGGAGTTGGTGGCCGAGCTGCTGGCCATACAGGCGACGTTGGGGCCAACAGATGAAGAAGAGGAGGAGGATTAGTGCCCTTGGTCCTGGCTACTTTTGTTAAATGTTTTACACATTTTATAATTGTTTATACATTTTTATAGTTTTTGTTTTAAAAAAAAAAAAAATTTATCTCTGTTTTTAATCCAAAAAAATAAAAATTTTAATCTGTTTGGAAAAACAACAAACAAAAATTTACAAGCTGTTTGTAAAACAAAATAAAAAAAGTTTTAATGTGTTTGTAAAAAAAAAAAAAAAAAAAAAAAAAAAAAAAAGGGGTTTTAAACAAAACACCCCAATAAAAAAATTATGTTTAAACAAAAATTATCAAAAAAAACCTAAATAATTTAAATAAATTATATTTTAAGACTTCATAAATGTGTCTTTTCTAATATGCGCCACAAAAAACAATTACACAAACAAGAAAAAACACGCTTAGAAACATATAGACATATGTACATTATGTGGTTTGGGTAAGTTTTAGGGTCGTCAACATGAAGAAGGATGCAAGCGCTAAGGGGTTTAGGTAAGTGTTAGGGACCGAGAAATGAAGAAGGATGCAAGCGCTAAGGGGTTTAGGTAAGTTTGAGGGACCGAGAAATGAAGTTGGATGCAAGCGCTAAGGGGTTTAGGTAAGTGTTATGGACCGAGAAATGAAGTTGGATGCAAGCGCTAAGGGGTTTAGGTAAGTTTTAGGGACCGAGAAATGAAGTTGGATGCAAGCGCTAAGGGGTTTAGGTAAGTTTGAGGGACCGAGAAATGAAGTTGGATGCAAGCGCTAAGGGGTTTAGGTAAGTGTTATGGACCGAGAAATGAAGTTGGATGCAAGCGCTAAGGGGTTTAGGTAAGTGTTAGGGACCGAGAAATGAAGAAGGATGCAAGCGCTAAGGGGTTTAGGTAAGTTTGAGGGACCGAGAAATGAAGTTGGATGCAAGCGCTAAGGGGTTTAGGTAAGTGTTAGGGACCGAGAAATGAAGAAGGATGCAAGCGCTAAGGGGTTTAGGTAAGTGTTAGGGACCGAGAAATGAAGAAGGATGCAAGCGCTAAGGGGTTTAGGTAAGTTTTAGGGACCGAGAAATGAAGTTGGATGCAAGCGCTAAGGGGTTTAGGTAAGTGTTATGGACCGAGAAATGAAGTTGGATGCAAGCGCTAAGGGGTTTAGGTAAGTTTTAGGGACCGAGAAATGAAGTTGGATGCAAGCGCTAAGGGGTTTAGGTAAGTTTTAGGGACCGAGAAATGAAGTTGGATGCAAGCGCTAAGGGGTTTAGGTAAGTTTTAGGGACAGAGAAATGAAGTTGGATGCAGGCGCTAAGGGGTTTAGGTAAGTTTTAGGGACAGAGAAATTAAGTTGGATGCAGGCGCTAAGGGGTTTAGGTAAGTTTTAGGGACCGAGAAATGAAGAAGGATGCAAGCGCCAAGGGGTTTAGGTAAGTTTTAGGGACCGAGAAATGAAGTTGGATGCAAGCGCCAAGGGGTTTAGGTAAGTTTGAGGGACCGAGAAATGAAGTTGGATGCAAGCGCTAAGGGGTTTAGGTAAGTTTCTGATTGAGGGTGCGCATGCGCAAGATCTTATAAACATACGAACGCACGAATCTAAGAGGCCAAAAACCAATGAAAACCAGAGGCAAACGCAAGTAATTGGAAGAGGTGGACGATGGAAGCAGCCGAAAAAACAGGCTGCCGCCGCAACAGGTGAGCACATGAACGTGATTTTTACGATTGACAACTGACTGAGGCAAGTTCGGGAGATATCATACGAACGGACGTATATTTTAGGATAGAAACGTATTTGCTTATTGAATCACTCGCAAGTTCATACGAACGCACGAGCGGACGTGAAAAATAGGATGATCGTGACCCAAATCCAAGCTGTTACATGTTTCTTTGAATCAACCCAATTATATAGTTTGTGGAGTGTATTTCAAATGTAAAGGGTCGTCTTTCTTGAAAAACTGCAAGGTGCGCAAAGCATTATATTTTATCTGAAAATCTCCTGAAGCGCTGTTTCATTTTGGGGGAGTCTCCTGGGCAGAAAACATATGTGGTACTGTTGTGACTGAAAGAAATGGGGATTTCACATGCAATCTGATTTTATTGACAATTTTTTATTACAAAAAACCCTTATAGATTGTAAAAAATAGATTGTTTTTATTTGTTTGCACATATTTCACCCAAAACTATTGAAATACACTAAAACAAGTCAAACAAAAATATTGAAAAATTGTCTGGCAACAGAGGGTGACAAAATCTCCAGGTACTCTGGCGGTTAAAAGGTTAACAGTGATGGGTGAACCGATCTGCAAAGTTTAAGTTCGTACCGAATTTTACAAGTTCATCCAGAAGTCCTTGCCGAGGTTCAGCGTTCAGCACGAATGCGGAAAAGCTGGGTGATGGGCTACTTTTTTGGTATTTTTTTATCTAACGATAAAAGGCAATTGTAAGACCATTGCGTCCAGCTACATTTGGCATTGTCCTAAACTAGTTTCCATTTTTAAATTGAAGAATAAATAGACAAGATATCGATGTTTACAGTTTCACCTTATGATTTCTCTACCGAAGCATGTGGGCATGGCCCTTGGCTCTGTGATGCTGCATAATAATCCGCATTAAGGGTGGAGTCTGTAACACAGGCATTTTGATCACCCTGGCTGTTCTCCCTCTCTTCCAGTGTCCACAGTCTGATAATGCAAAGCTTTAGACCACCAGCTTAGCCCTATGATTGGTGGTCTATAGCAAACAAATTTAGGCCCTTATTCATCAAGCGATAGCGCCAGGTAGTGTCTGACGAGCGCCAGGTAGCGGCAGCTAACGGCGACTACCGACTCAAGTACACCCGGCGGCGGTCACAATGACGCATTTATCAAGCTAAATGAGGCTAGCGCCGGCGAGAGCGACGGCTAGCGCGGCATTCATCATGAAGCCGCCTGGACCGAACAGCGCCGCTGCAAATTCCTTCACAGCGACACGTATTACCTGGCGCTACCTGCCGCTCTCCCATACATTTCAATGGCAGACGCTGCAATGATTGTTTTTAGTGGTTTTTGTGGTTTTTTCTTTGGTCCCAAATTCAACACATGTTTATATTGATATGTTTTAAGAATCTGGCTGGTTATTTTCATGTATTTGAACTTTTTATTATTTTTCACAATGTAATGTTGTGAGTGACATGGGTATTGCATCTCCTCCACCCAAACTCATTGGCATCAAAATCGCTTGTTTTCAACACAAACGGGGCTTGTAAAGCTATTTTGTAGCCTGTCAGGTTGGGCGGTCACGTTCGTTCTTCGAAATTGTCAGCGCCCAAGCTATTCGGCAGCCCTGTCTTTGATGAATCTGTGTTGGTCAGTGTTTGTGCAGTCGCTGTTTTAATTCGCTATGTGGCGGCGCGAGCGTCGCTGTGCCTCGCTGCGCTGCGTTGTGCGGCGCTGTGCTGTTCATACATGTGCCCTTCTGCCATTTGCAAGGAATTCACTTCCCGCGACCCCAGTCGTTCTTAATGAATACACTGTAGTTGTGAGCGTGGCTGCCCACAGATTGCAGGATAACATTCAGTCGTACCAGCTCATAACAACCCGTTATGCATTCTCATGTGTGCCACATTTTCAGGTAGTTGTCTACTTTGATTGTGTGATGACTTTTGGATTGATTCAGATTTGTATATGTAAGGCCCACGGGGTATGCTTTAGAAGGACCTATGCATTACAGTATGTAGAATCCCCTGCTAAATCAAGCTAAGAATTCTTGGCGCCTTTGGCCCTAGCTTGTTTTGCAGCGTCATTTTAATGTATTTCCGCCACTTAGCGTGTACATAGCTGATATTAGCTTGGCCCTGTTGCGCGCATGTTTGCTTTTGAATTTGGAAGCACAGTTGCTTGCGTCATATCCGGTTCCGGGTTCCTCCTTTGCGTTTCAACGCCACCTTAAGGTAAAACTGTCTAGCGCTTATGCCAATAGCTTGTTTTTCTGCGTCATTTTAATGTATTTCCGCCACTTAGCTTGCACATAGCTGATATTAGCTTGGCCCTGTTGCGCGCATGTTTGTGTGAGAATTTTGAAGCACAGTTGCTAGCGTCATATCCGGTTCCGGGCTCCTCCTTTGCGTTTCAACGCCACCTTAAGGTAAAACTGTCTAGCGCTTATGCCACTAGCTTGTTTTCAAGCGTCATTTTAGTTTTTCCGCCACTTAGCTTGCACATAGCTGCGAATAGCTTGCTGCTGGTGCGCGGAGCGTTTTTTTTTTTTTTTACTTTTTTCCAATGTCGCTTGGGTCATTTCCGGTTCCTGTTTCCTCCTTAGCGTTTCCAATATGATGCCCAGAAGGCGAGTCATGCGCCTCCCCAGCTCCTCCTCAGACTCCGACCCCACCACCCCTCCCCCACCTCCCCAACCTACCTCACCTTCCTCAAGCACCACCCCTCCCACCCCTTCCCCTCCTGGGCCTATGAAGGCCAAGCGCACCCGGGTGGATAGTCGGGTCAATGGCCAGGTAGTAAAAGTGAGTATTTTTTTGTTTGTCTTTTTAGCTGAAAAGTTTCAGAACACACAGGGGGGATTGTTTTTGAAAAATTTTGCTTTTAATAACACATTTCAGCAATCCCCGTGGGGCATCCCCATTGTGGATGTCCTGCTGGGCTGCCCCCCCTGGAGGGCCCTAAATATTACCTCAGTCCCGTTCCATCTGTGCATGCGTTAGCTGTGGATGCCTATTGCACGTACCTCTAGCAGGGTGTACCCCTGCACCAGACATATTGTAATTTTGGGTGCAGGCGCACTCCCTGTTAGAGTCAAACGCCACATGCCAACTTTGCCGTGCATACCCAGCTGAGCTGGTATGCACGTCCCCACGGCCTTGTATGCGCATGCCACAGTGGCGCAGAGCCCTGTGTTTTGCTGGGGGAGTGACGTGGGAGTGGCCTCAGTGGTGTATTTGTGGCCTTCCAAGGGGGTTGCAGACAGCGGACCACCCACAATTGGTGTGGCCCACCAAAGTGCACACAAACCCAGAATAGTCATAATCCTGGGTGTGGGTCCACTTTGATGTGGTCTATGTATAACTGTTTATGACTGTTTTCTGATGTCATGTATTTATGTTATTTTGTTTGTTCTTTTTTCATAGGACTTCTGCCTCGCCGAATATGACTATGCCCGTGGAGGAAAGAAACGCATAGCCATGGAGGTGAAGGCCACAGTGTCCCGGCGCTTCCAGACTGAGCTCACCATCCGCTCGATTCAGCAAAAGTGGTCTGATTTTAAGCGCCGGGACCCTGAAGGCGTGTACCGCCTATATGATGCCTACGCATCAGGTAAGTTAAAGCTTATGTTATGTTTTGCCTTTGTGCAGAATCATCTGCTAAGCTCTGTCCATTTGTGCTCTTTAGATTAATTATTTTCTTTCACCCCCTCCACACAGATAAGCGTCCTCCCCTGGGGAAACGTGGGAAGGGATTCCTCCCCCGAACCAGGCAGGCGGACTCGGGGGAGTCATCGGGGGAGGGTCCCTCCCGCGGGTCCTATTTAGAGGACCCAGGGGAGGAAGGGGATGACGCCCCAGAGGAGTGTGCTGCTGGGGGGCTGGCTGGATCAAGCCTCAGCTCCTCACACTCTGAGTGTGAGGAATCTCACCAGGCAAGGGGCCACTCTCAAGCAGGGAGTGAGAGGGAGGAGGGTGGCCCTTTGCCTGGTGGATCTTCCGACCAGAGTGTGAGGAGCCGAGGCTCCCCGCCTCCTCCTCAGAGCCCTCCCTGGGCTTCAAGTGGCGCTTCATCCCCTGGTGAGTGTACATTTTTTAATTGTTAGTCTGTGACAGGTTTCATCTTGCAATGTGTCCTTAGCCCTTGCCATTCCTCTCTAATTTGCAGGGCATCATATAGGCGGCACCTCCATGGCATTTTGGCGTAGGATTCTCCACGGGCATAGTCATGGTAAGTGTTATTGGGTACCCATCACATTCCCAATGTGATTACATTCATTCAAGTGCACCCAAAAACATTGATGGTGCTCGGTTTCTGTAAGCTTCCAGGACCAATCACATCCCTCACCCAGGGCCCCCCACACCCAAACAAAACCACAAAACTCCTTACCTCTTTGGGGGTTGGCAAAGCCACCGTCCAAGCCTCCTGTGTGACACTGTAGATGTGTGTGCGCCTGCGCTCTTGTTCAAAATGGCCTGCGCATCCGCACACACTCGAGGAGTGATGTGTTGAAGGCAGCGGGCGCGGAGTAAGTTGGCTCATGCAAATTGTGTGGCTCGGCCAAAGTGGACCCAAACCAAGATTAGCAGCAATCCTGTGTATAGGCCCACTTGTAACAGACACATGTTTCCTGGTCCATTGTCACAGCTGGTTTGATAAGGTACCCTAACCTCACAAACCCCACTACAGTGCTAGCCAACTGTCAACCACCCCTATGTTTCTGGCAACACCATGATGGGTGTTTGCATTTCTTTTCTTGGGTTAAGTTGTTCCCGCTCCAACATGTGGCCCACTATTAACATTAGCCAAACAACTGCAAATGATTCCTTTCAATAGCACTGTCTATGTTATTTGCACATTCTCTTTAGGGATACATGTGTGAAGCCTTACAAATTGACATTAACTCATGGTCCAGGAAATATGCTAATTTAGGTCAACCTGTATGTAACCATGCAAGCCTTTGCATTTTCAGACTCAATAACCAGATGGATGTCAAATAGTCAGGTGTCATTTGCCCACTAATTGTGTTTTTGCCTTTTGCTTTATGTTGACAGATGTTGCGACGCAGACGGAGCCAGAGACCCTCCTCCCCACCCCAGCTCCAGGGACGGCCAGCAGCATGGGCCCCCGCCACAGCTGCGATGGTGAGTACATCCCACTTCATATGCCTAAAGACTTGTGAAACCTATGTCTTCTAGTCACATCAGCAGCCAATTTAAATTTACCTATGTGTTAATTTCACACACATCTCTATTCAATGTGTTGGCACAATAATCCAACATGCCTGTTTGCATGCTTGATTGTTGGCTCACATCCTTCATTAGGCCCCATAGAGACTATTTTTGTGTTAGACACAACCAAATGGGCCCGATTAGGTCTGGACCTGTAACATTATAGGGTAAACTCGTGGACTCGTTCGGACTTAGGCCCTGATGTTTGGCTGTTACTAAAACCAAAAATGGACACACAGGGAATTAGACCTTCTTTGCTTCCCAAGAGTTAAACTGGAACAACAACCAGGATTTTGACTTTCCTGGGTGTTGTTCCACTACGGTGGGGCACCCCTGATCGGCACCGCTGTGTGACAACCCCCTGAACTCACGTTGACTCCAAAAAATGTACAAGCCATTGCAAATTGCCTCCTCCTCCGCCTCCCCCGCGCCCCTTTTTACGGGGGCGTGCCTGCGCCGGCAATTCACAGACGGCCGGCGCAGGCACGCACACGTCTAGAGGGGCACCAGGGAGGGCCCAGCGGCACTGCCACACAGAAACTGAGGTAGGTATTTTGGGGTTTGGGGGGTGTTTCACACCCAGGGACATCCCGATCTTGGATGTCCCGCGGGGAGGGAGGTGATGGGGCAGGGAATCTGATAGATTCCCGGGCCGATCACCCGTGGGTGTTGGTACACTTTAAGCTAAAATGTATGCTTGGGATGTGTTGTTCACATTCCTGCCAGTCAATAGTACTCATATAATGTTAACCAATAAGCACACAGTGGTCAACAATGTTAATGTGAGTGTCACCTAATTGGACACACTGACATTACATTGCTACATCTGTGTCTGTTGAGGTCACTGCCAAATTATTAATAAATTGTTGTTTCTACATTTCTACAGCTTGTGAAAACCAGCATCGCAGACTGTGGCGGGAGATCCGGCTCCTGAAGCTGATGCTGCTGGCCAGGAAGAGGCGCCGACGGCGTCGTTAGGGTGGGGGGGAAGGCTGGTCTCTTGATGGCCGTTGTTGGCCAAGGTTGGCCGTGTTGGCCATTGTTTATATTAAAAAATTGTTGATTCACATCATTACAGTGTGTTGCATTGCAAAGCCTAGTTTAGCTGTCTCCCAAAACATTTGTGGGTCAATGTAGCCATACCTTTTGAGCCATTTCAGGTGTTAACCATAGTAAGCTATGGGCTCCAATGTGTGGGCTAAATTGACCAATACATTGACATATGTAGATCCAGATACTCATCCCTGACTGTGTTATTAGCGAGGTCTTAGGAAACACACAATTTAGAGGTGGGTGAAGCAAATATATTTACATAACAAAAAAGATACAAAATTAATATTCTTGGCTGGGTGGCCGGGGAGGTTGGGAGTCATTGCTAGGGGCGGTGTTGGGGGACAACAGTGCAGTAAAAAATATAGACTGCTGTTGTATGAGCTGTTGTAGCAACAACAAAGTTTGGTCCTGCCGCTGGAGACATTCTGCCTGGCGCTGTATTGCTTCTTCCTGGCGCTGTACAGATTGTTCAATTACATTTGCCAGCCGACCAAGTTCCTGGTTCTGTAGTTGGTTTTGGCGTAACTGGTCCACCTGGCGCTGCAGGGCCTCATTTTGTTGCTGACACATCAGCACCTGATTTTCCAACGCCGCAATGCGCTCATTAGTTCCATCACGCGGCTGTTGGCGACTGTAGTCCTCCAGCATCCGGACCCCTAGCTCGTAGAAATCGGCACTGGTTGGTGCCACACCTCCTCTTGCTGTGGTTTGAGGCTAAACAAATAGTAAACCACATTTTAGTCAAACAGAACCAATGCAGTTATGCCCCTCCAAATAATTACCATAAACACTCACTATACAACTTACCCTTGTCTGAGCCTCTGAAGCTTGGCCACATTGGACTTGGGAAGAGGTCCCAGCTTGGGGTTCTGGTTCCGCCTCCTGCCAAAACAACAATGAAAGGAAATGTGACATGTTGCTTCTTCCACTACCCACGAATATGCCAATGTGTTTCGAGGTCGTCTACATCAGCCATGTTACCTGCGTGTCCTCCGGCACAGGTAGGCTCGAGGTTTCGCTGCCAGAGAGTGGCAATTCAACATCCGAGATGTCGGGCAAGTTGCCATATGCTAAACAGGAAAATCAGGTTAGTAGGTCTGTGGGCCAAACTCTAATGTAACCTGGTTAGGCTATCGAGGCCATACCTCTAAAAAGTTCCCAAATACACACTAGACCAAAGGTCTCTGTTAAACTCAGATTGTTAACATGTATGTTACAGGACTAAGACGCACTAATTTCTGCAAATCACATCAGAAACATTGCTTAAATTAAACATACCCGCAATATCCCAGATGTCTGGAGTGGGGTCCTCACTCGAGCTTGGACCTTGAAAATACATGTGGACACACAAGTTGCCAGAAGCAAGTGGCACAAAAGTAGAGCCAAAATACAGACTAGAGCAAGGCCAAACCACTTACCCTCATCTCTGGCAGCTGGAACTTGAGGGGCCCTTTCTGGACAGCCACTTCCGATATTCGGGTCAACTAAAAAAAAAAAAAAAAATGTATCTAACTAATCAGCAAACTACTATGGGGAATGTTTGGCTAAAAAGATGTCCGCAAAAATACATTGCTATCACTCCAAAAACTAATAGACTGACCCTGGGGAGGCAACCAGCACTCCCAAGAGGCATCTTCAAGTTTACCAAGCTAACATGTAGCTTAGTAGACTAACCAAATTGAACCAGTGTAACATAAACAGCATAAAGGATACATTATGTATTGCTCTACACACCAACAGGGTCCTGTTGACCGGCAACATCGGAAGTGGGGTCCAAAGATGAACCAGTCACTTGGCCTACCAAGAAAAAAGAGGAATGAGACACATGCACTTGAGTAAAAGTGGATCAAGCAAGGTGAACACATGCACTTACCGACATCCAAAGAGTAGGTGGGATCCGGAGGAGATGCTGGGGCCAAGGGCATGGGAGCTAGGCCAAAATAAAACCAACATTGAGCCATAGCTAATGTGCGTAGCAAAATACAACATGCATTAAGGTGTGTGATCAGCTCTTTCACTATTATTCACTAATCAAGCCAAGTGTGGCTCCCACATTGATATGCCGATATATGGCTACACATCTCTGGCGTCCTACATATCTACACATGTTAGGGCCTTGTTAGTTAGTTGCTGTGAGTGTTACAGTGGGCGTGCAATTAGGGCGCAGGCACATATTATTAATACTCAACAGGGCAAACCTTGATTGTTTGAGCTGCTCCCACACCCATTTGTTAACAAAACAACCAGCAACCAAATTATGGGTAAATACCTTCAATGGCAGACTGGGGTAGCCTTGAGGTTGCTGGAAGGGCAGGAGCTTGGGTGTCCTGAGGCACATCCCGGACAGCAGCATGTGCACCTATGCATAAAGCAACAGACAGAAAAGTACAAAATGTTTGAGCTGTAATGTAATACTTCACAGGTCCTACTGTTAGTTGTTCAGAATGTAAAAATGCAAATCACATACATTAACATTAGGTTATTGTAAAAGCCAGAAAATATGTACCTTCAGTCCAACCGGTGGTGTCATCCCCAGGATCCACACCCTGCAGCCGAGCCAGTGGGATTTTGGCCTTCAGCATCTCCTCATACGGCCTGTAGGTACTCTTTGGAGCCTGGATGAACCCACTGTCCACATCAAGATCGTGATTCATCTTTTTCATAAGGGCCCCTCGCAAAGTGTAGAAGCGTTTCCTGCAGGATGGGCCACTACGTGGGTGTTGAGCTGTGCTACTAAGCTCCACACCAATGGCATCCCACAGTTTGCTTCTTTCTTGTTTGCCTATGGACTTGCTTTGGGAGCCAAAGAGTAGCTCCCATTTAGCAAGTGTAAGGCGCACAAGATGATTATTCTCCGCCAAATTAAATTCAGGCTCCCTCTTGGCACCTGGGCGCTTAGCCTGGGGTGCTGCCCCACCTTCAGGCTGTGCCCTTTTCCGTAAGGGAGGTCTGCGCACAGCACCCACCAAACTCCTACTCGGGCCTGCTGTGGCCGGCAGATGTCCTGAATTTGGCTCCATCCTGTAGCTGCACACACACACAAATACACACCCAACAAGCACGCATGCAGACTACAGAATGGCATCGCAATCTGTTAGGCTTGGGCAGGTTTTATGTGCTCTAACAGCCAATCCAAAAGCAGACCACTTAATTGATTCACACATACAGCCCAGTTCCTTCTAGGCACACCTCCACTGCACTGACAGAAGCATGTGTGTTAGCCAATTAACTCATTACAGACCTCATTAAACAAACAACACACACCCAAATCCAACAATGGACTGATGTATCTCAAACCCTTGTGACATGTGGTTAGCCTAACGGCTATTTAAAAAAACAGCAGCTTCCCTTTCATTGGTCCACCCCTGATTTTTGGGCCATGTCCGTTAATGCACGCAAGTTACGGCTCAAGTACGCTAGTAGCGCTACTAGCGTGCGCGTGCGCACTCTGTTTTACGCACACCTGGGTCGGCTAATTGGCGCCCGGAAATAGCAGAGCGACGCAAAAGGCGGCAAAGCGGACCTGTCACTTTAGAAAATGAAGTATAAAAGGAAGGAATGTTCTAGCTTCTGCTATTCTTACACTGTGGCAAAGGCTGTGGTGTGGTGCTGTGCTCGCTTCCCTTAGCTCATTTGAGCCTCTGTCTGGTTTCTGTCCTCACTCTCTGTGGCTTGTTGGGTGATTTCTGACATCAGTGCTGTTTCTTTAGGAGCTTGGTTTTGGTGGCATCTGCAAATCTTGTGTAGCATACAGCAAGTGAGGCTTGATTTTGGGGCCTTTTGTGGGCTGTGCAGCAACTCCCCTCTTGGTTGTGCCTAACTTAGAAAGCGGGTTTTCAGCAGGCTGGTGGTTTGGACCACTATAGTTCTGGTTTTGTGGTGAGCTGCATTGTAGCGGGTGTGTGTGGAGTGTGATTGTTTGTGTGTGTGTTGTGTGTTAGTGGTTTTTTTTTTTTTTTTTGTATATATCTTTAGTGTGTGTGATGGATAAGAGGGTGATGTATGGTGTCTGGGTGGATGGATGTATGTGTATGCTGAAAGAGCAGGAGGAAAGGGAGCGGGGTGTTGTGAGGCTTAGGGCACCCCGCTCCTTTGCAATCCGCCTTTCAGTATGGGACTTAAGTGACGAGCAGATCAGGAGCCGCTTCCGTCTGAATCGTGCTGCACTACAGTCCCTATATGATCAGATTAAGACCAAAATCGAGCCATCCACCAAACGCACTCATTCCATTCCAGGCATAGTACGCCTGTGTGCCACTCTTAATATTTTGGCACGAGGGACCTTCCAGGCAACCTCAGCCCTCCTCAGCGGGATAAGCCAGGCTACTATGAGCCGCATACTAATCCAGGTAGTTCTGGCAATTTGTGATTTAATCCCAATTTACATCAGGTTTCCTGAGGATGAGGAAGAGGTTGCCAAAATAAAACATGCTTTCTATCTGATGGGAGGGATCCCGAATGTGCTAGGGTGCGTTGATGGTACACATATCCCTTTCCGCCCTCCCCGTGCACAGGAGCTGTCCTACAGAAACCGGAAACAATTCCATTCAATGAATGTGATGGTGGTCTGTGACCCAGACATGAGGCTGCGGGCGGTGAGATCGGGGTTCCCCGGCTCATGCCACGATTCTTACGTCTTGCAGCGGACAGTCCTGTGCCGGAAGTTTGATAACAACGAAATGCCAGCTGGCTGGCTACTGGGTAATAAATTAACCATGTCAATGTATTTTGCTAATATGTGGCCTAGTAAGCCAATTTTAACCAAACTACCACCAAAAAACATGTACTAGTACTAATTGCTGTCTCTCTCCTTGTGTTTTTTCTACAGCGGACAAGGGATATGGGCAGAGAACGTGGGTCATGACTCCGGTCAGGAACCCACGGACCTCTGCCCATGAACGCTACAATGCAGCGCATCGCAAGACCAGAAGCATTGTGGAAAGAACCATCGGCCTGCTGAAAGCACGTTTTCTCTGTTTGGCACGGCCAGGAGGAGAGATGCTCTACAGCCCACAGAAGGTTTCCAAGATCATCCTTGCCTGCTGTGTGCTACACAACATTTGCATTTGTCACCGAATCCAAGCCCCCGAGGAGACAGCACTGGTGCCAGAAATCCCCAACCTGCCC